>HG995338.1:9042347-10242347 GCA_905333045.1 Lysandra bellargus
ATACATACATACATACATACATACATACATACATACATACATACATACATACATACATACATACATACATACATACATACATACATACATACATACATACATACATACATACATACATACATACATACATACATACATACATACATACATACATACATACATACATACATACATACATACATACATACATACATACATACATACATACATACATACATACATACATACATACATACAACATACATACATACATACATACATACATACATACATACATACATACATACATACATACATACATACATACATACATACATACATAACATACATACATACATACATACATACATACATACATACATACATACATACATACATACATACATACATACATACATACATACATACATACATACATACATACATACATACATACATACATACATACATACATACATACATACATACATACATACATACATACATACATACATACATACATACATACATACATACATACATACATACATACATACATACATACATACATACATACATACATACATACATACATACATACATACATACATACATACATACATACATACATACATACATACATACATACATACATACATACATACATACATACATACATACATACATACATACATACATACATACATACATACATACATACATACCTCCAAAACGTTTTTGTCTTTAGGCGCAACGGCACCCTTAGTTTTAATGCAATTTGACGCTTCGTGACCTAAATAGTTGCAGACTGTACATTTTATTACAGGTTTAGGACATTTAAAATTAGGATGTCCGATACCTTCGCAATTAAAACATTCTACTTGGCTCTTGTACATACTGTTAGTATTACTTTTGGTAGTATTGTCCGTTGTCGTCGTATAACTATTATTAGGAGCTGCTAAACTGTGTTGGCGTCTATCTCTATTATTAATGTATTGTGATTGACTGCGATTTTGTGACTTAATGGTTTTGAAAAACTCCAGAACGTCTTCCGGTTTATCAAACTTTGCTGCTTGTGCACCTAAGCGAACTCCTCTATCGTCAACTCCATAAAGGACACAATCTACTGCTTGCTTTCCAAATATTTTGCACCTATTGAGTAAATTAATCTTAGCAAAATAATATAATTCTAGAGATTCACCAGGGCGTACTCGTCTATTAAGCATCTCGATGAGTAGCTCCGCGTAGTTCTCAGTCGATGGAAACGATTCCTTTAGCATTGCTTTCCACTCAGACCATGTATGCTTAATAGAGGGTAGGCCCTGATACCAAGTCTTAGCGATGCCGCTAAGTTTGGGCAGGGCATAGTGAATTGTTTGTTTATCGCTCCAATTGTAAATCTCGGCACATTCATCTACTTTGTCTATCCAAACGTTTACAGTCTGTTCTCTAACAAGTGGATCGAACTCAGGAATGACATTTGCAAGTACCGTACTAGAAAATGATTCACGACTCCCTGCCCCTGCTCCGAGCATTTTCAAGAATTGTTCCATTAAATCTACATTCCTATCTTTTATCGGTGGGGCCTCAATATCTGGAGTGAAAAGTGAGCGTCCACGGTTATTAGTACGACATGGGGTGTTACTAGTTTTCCTTTGTTTATGACGTATCGTAGACATTTGGTTAGATTGATGATGCTCACTTAATCGCTTACGCAATCTACAGATCTCACTTTCAAGTACCTTAAGTCTTTCTTCTTCCTGTGAGACTCTTCCCCCATGGTGGTTTGAACGACGTGCGCGGTCAGGGCTCCTGCTCCGGCCGTCGTCACGCCTGTCTCTAGCAGGACTGCGGCTTCGTGTCCGCGAGCTGTCCTGCCGGTCTACGTAGCGTGGAGTGGCTAACGTGCGTGCGCGGCTCGGACCACGGCGCGATCTCCCATTGGATTCACAATCACTCATTTTCTGAAACTCAAAACGATTGTGTGAATACGCGTAAAATACGTTCGACAAAAATAAAATTAAAAAAATATATATTTAAAAAAAAAAAAGCGTTATAATCTCATAATACTGTGTGAATAATTCCACAATGTAATCAAACGTGATTTGTGATAGTTTATTCAATATAATATAATAATATAATACAGTAAACTCGGCATTCGCTTGATAGTATTTAGAATAAACCATTAAAATATATTAAAATAATAAAATAAATTCATAATCTAGTTCAACTGAACGTAAAAAGAAAATAAAATAAAAAAAAACGGATTAAAAAGACGGTAGACTAAAATTATTTCATAATGGCGTATAAGAAAAGTAAACGACAATAATTTAATCTCTCGACATCTTTTAAATCAACAGCCTTTTTGTATATTTAACACTATATTTCGAGTAATTATCATTTAAAAAGCTAGAATAGAAGTGTATTTCAAAATTATGTCTACATAATCACATAAAATGATATATTTTTATCCAAATTCATGAGCAATCACAATATATTGAAATTCAAATCAAGGACGGTTTAAATCTATGAAATAATCACTATTCTGCATTGATGACCTCTTATTTTAATCAAATGTTCGAACGATAAAAAGTTTCAAAAGGAAAGAAAAAAAAAATTAAATACCGTGGCGTGGTACGTGAGTTGTGACACGAAATATTCATTAATTCCGTAATTTATCCCACTTCTGAGATGTTGAACTATCTCAGAAGGGAGTAAAATTAAACAAATACGTATCACTTAACGCCATTTATTAATTTATGAAATACCCACATTATTTAACATTTTACTAAATTATAATATTAAGTAAATAAAAAATCTATAATCATTTCAACGAATGTGTGAACTTTAATATTAATAATTATTATCATCAATATCACCAACAATAAAACAAAATATCTAAAGAAGATGGTACAATAATCACTTACTAACCTGTGTTTTCGTGAAGGCGGCTCGTTCAGAAGTGATGGCCGACGGCGCTAAATCACTTTTCATGACATGACGTCTGTCAAACGTCAAAGTGACGTTTGACAGTCGCCATAGACATAGATGACAGCTATGCGACTAATATTAATAAAAACGTAAACAAACGGTAAAATACTTTAAAATAATACGTGTATGTAACACTATCGATTATCGAAATGGATATTTTTACGGCAGTTAGACATATTTTGCAGGGGCATCGGAATAACAAATTTAAATAAATTATGTACTGTTCATTGCAATAAATTAAAAATATTTTTCTTTGAATTTTTAAAAACATTACATGTAAATTACTTGTTTTTTAATTATTTACCTGTTTTTGCACGTTTAGAATCTGCTTCAGATACAAAAGTTTCGACTGCAACATCTTTTTCTGAGTCGTATAAAACAATTTTTACAATTCCTGCCATTTGAGAGTTTTATTTATTATTGCACTTTTCAGAATTTTTTAAAAGCCGCGCTTTATTTGAGCGAGCCGTCATCTACCGGGCAGTGGGCACTTTGGCGTCAACTTTTCCATGTTTTTTTTTTCATCTTACGAAAATGCACCAGGAGAGACGATAACTTAGTATTTTATAGGAAAATATTTGATCTTTCATTTAAAACAATTTCTTTTTAATCAAAATACATACATACATACATACATACATACATACATGCATACATACATACATACATACATACGTAGCTACTAAGACACTTAATACTGATATTATAAGAAACTTATTTACATAGGTCAAAGTTTTAATATACTGTAATGCCATATAAATGGCACAGCATTCGGCTGTATAAATAGAGCACATATTACTGATCATAAAACATTTAGTAACATCCAGAAATTCATCATAATAAGCTGATTTAACCTCGTCTATAGTTTTCGACCCATCTGTATAAATTTTATAAAAGTCCGTTTTCTTTTCTAATACATATAAGAAAATCAGTCTTTCAACAGAAAACTTAGTTACTGCTTCAGTTTTTGCAAATATGGGTCTAACACCCCTGCTGTCTACCTCAAAACCCAGAAAATCAATCTTTTCCTGAAAGAAGTGACATTTCTCAATTTTTAAAGTAAGACCTGCCTCCCGTAAGAGCTCAAGGACTTCTCCTAGCCTTTTTAAGCCTTCTTGGAACGTCCTAGAGGGTATCAATATGTCGTCCATATATATAACAACGTATGGTACTTTGGACTTACTAAGGACCTTATGAATAACTCGCTGAAATACTGCCGGGGCATTTGCTAGACCGAACGGTACGCGATTGTATTCAAACTGTCCGTCCGGTGTAACAAATGCCGTTTTCTCACGAGATTCTTCAGCTATGGGAATTTGGTGATACCCTGAGACTAAATCCAAGGACGTGAACAGGGACTGTCCGGACAGTTCGTCTAATAGATCGTCGATCCTAGGAAGTGGGTAATGGTCACGTTTTGTACGCCTATTGAGTGCACGATAATCTACACACAGGCGTTTTTCGCCGGATTTCTTTTTGACTAATACAATAGGACTGGCAAAAGGGGAGCTTGATTCGCGAACAATTCCATGTTCAATCATATCACTAACCATGCCCTGAACTAATTTACGTTCTGAGTAAGCCATACGATACGGCCTATAAACTACGGGAGTTGAATCAATGAGGTGGATCTCCATTTCTGCTACGTTCGTAAAACCAAGGTCATGCATGCCTGTAGAAAAACAGTCTTTATATTCGGCAAGTAAATTGTGAAATTCAAGTTTTTGTGCCTCAGTCAATTGTGAACCATAGTTAGGATCAACAGGTGAGTCTTTAATTTCATTAATTATTCTCATAACTTCTTTATATAATCCCATAAATTTAGCACGCGTTACAAGAGTATTACCTTTTAGCTTTATAGGATCCATGCTTACGCTTTGAATTAAAACCTGACAATTTGTTTCTTTTATTTGATACTCCCCAGGCAAAAGATAATACTCTTGTCCTACCTTTCCACGAATTGATCCGTTTACATAAATATATCCATAACAAGAAACATCCGAAATAACATTCACAGCTTTCATCTCTCCTGCCTTTATTTCAATGTCATTAGCTAAACGTAACTGTAGTTTTAAATCATGTTCATGTTCTATACGCTCAAATTTTAAATAATTCGGGGTTTTCGTAATTTTAAGTGTAGGTCTTTCAGTAAACGTATGTCCTAGTAGAATGTTACAATTTATTAATTTATCGTCAACTATATAAACTTCAACATCATCCTCGCTTATTCCCTGTATTTTAATGTTAGTTGTCGTGCGACCTAAAGGCAAATATGGTATGTTCCCTAGCCCTCTTAATCGTGGTCCATTTATTGGTTCCCATTTTAACCCTAATTCTATAGCATCGCTTTCACGAATAAGAGTAACCTCACTTCCTAAGTCCACTTGACACACAGTAGTAATACCATTAATTGAAATAGGGAGCTTATACTTTGTATTGGTATTTTCCGATTCTCTAACCTCCAAAACGTTTTTGTCTTTAGGCGCAACGGCACCCTTAGTTTTAATGCAATTTGACGCTTCGTGACCTAAATAGTTGCAGACTGTACATTTTATTAGAGGTTTAGGACATTTAAAACTAGGATGTCCGATACCTTCGCAATTAAAACATTTTACTTGGCTCTTGTACATACTGTTAGTATTACTTTTGGTAGTATTGTCCGTTGTCGTCGTATAACTATTATTAGGAGCTGCTAAACTGTGTTGGCGTCTATCTCTATTATTAATGTATTGTGATTGACTGCGATTTTGTGACTTAATGGTTTTGAAAAACTCCAGAACGTCTTCCGGTTTATCAAACTTTGCTGCTTGTGCACCTAAGCGAACTCCTCTATCGTCAACTCCATAAAGGACACAATCTACTGCTTGCTTTCCAAATATTTTGCACCTATTGAGTAAATTAATCTTAGCAAAATAATATAATTCTAGAGATTCACCAGGGCGTACTCGTCTATTAAGCATCTCGGTGAGTAGCTCCGCGTAGTTCTCAGTCGATGGAAACGATTCCTTTAGCATTGCTTTCCACTCAGACCATGTATGCTTAATAGAGGGTAGGCCCTGATACCAAGTCTTAGCGATGCCGCTAAGTTTGGGCAGGGCATAGTGAATTGTTTGTTTATCGCTCCAATTGTAAATCTCGGCACATTCATCTACTTTGTCTATCCAAACGTTTACAGTCTGTTCTCTAACAAGTGGATCGAACTCAGGAATGACATTTGCAAGTACCGTACCAGAAAATGATTCACGACTCCCTGCCCCTGCTCCGAGCATTTTCAAGAATTGTTCCATTAAATCTACATTCCTATCTTTTATCGGTGGGGCCTCAATATCTGGAGTGAAAAGTGAGCGTCCACGGTTATTAGTACGACATGGGGTGTTACTAGTTTTCCTTTGTTTATGACGTATCGTAGACATTTGGTTAGATTGATGATGCTCACTTAATCGCTTACGCAATCTACAGATCTCACTTTCAAGTACCTTAAGTCTTTCTTCTTCCTGTGAGACTCTTCCCCCATGGTGGTTTGAACGACGTGCGCGGTCAGGGCTCCTGCTCCGGCCGTCGTCACGCCTGTCTCTAGCAGGACTGCGGCTTCGTGTCCGCGAGCTGTCCTGCCGGTCTACGTAGCGTGGAGTGGCTAACGTGCGTGCGCGGCTCGGACCACGGCGCGATCTCCCATTGGATTCACAATCACTCATTTTCTGAAACTCAAAACGATTGTGTGAATACGCGTAAAATACGTTCGACAAAAATAAAATTAAAAAAATATATATTTAAAAAAAAGCGTTATAATCTCATAATACTGTGTGAATAATTCCACAATGTAATCAAACGTGATTTGTGATAGTTTATTCAATATAATATAATAATATAATACAGTAAACTCGGCATTCGCTTGATAGTATTTAGAATAAACCATTAAAATATATTAAAATAATAAAATAAATTCATAATCTAGTTCAACTGAACGTAAAAAGAAAATAAAATAAAAAAAAAAAAACGGATTAAAAAGACGGTAGACTAAAATTATTTCATAATGGCGTATAAGAAAAGTAAACGACAATAATTTAATCTCTCGACATCTTTTAAATCAACAGCCTTTTTGTATATTTAACACTATATTTCGAGTAATTATCATTTAAAAAGCTAGAATAGAAGTGTATTTCAAAATTATGTCTACATAATCACATAAAATGATATATTTTTATCCAAATTCATGAGCAATCACAATATATTGAAATTCAAATCAAGGACGGTTTAAATCTATGAAATAATCACTATTCTGCATTGATGACCTCTTATTTTAATCAAATGTTCGAACGATAAAAAGTTTCAAAAGGAAAGAAAAAAAAAAATTAAATACCGTGGCGTGGTACGTGAGTTGTGACACGAAATATTCATTAATTCCGTAATTTATCCCACTTCTGAGATGTTGAACTATCTCAGAAGGGAGTAAAATTAAACAAATACGTATCACTTAACGCCATTTATTAATTTATGAAATACCCACATTATTTAACATTTTACTAAATTATAATATTAAGTAAATAAAAAATCTATAATCATTTCAACGAATGTGTGAACTTTAATATTAATAATTATAATCATCAATATCACCAACAATAAAACAAAATATCTAAAGAAGATGGTACAATAATCACTTACTAACCTGTGTTTTCGTGAAGGCGGCTCGTTCAGAAGTGATGGCCGACGGCGCTAAATCACTTTTCATGACATGACGTCTGTCAAACGTCAAAGTGACGTTTGACAGTCGCCATAGACATAGATGACAGCTATGCGACTAATATTAATAAAAACGTAAACAAACGGTAAAATACTTTAAAATAATACGTGTATGTAACACTATCGATTATCGAAATGGATATTTTTACGGCAGTTAGACATATTTTGCAGGGGCATCGGAATAACAAATTTAAATAAATTATGTACTGTTCATTGCAATAAATTAAAAATATTTTTCTTTGAATTTTTAAAAACATTAAATGTAAATTACTTGTTTTTTAATTATTTACCTGTTTTTGCACGTTTAGAATCTGCTTCAGATACAAAAGTTTCGACTGCAACATCTTTTTCTGAGTCGTATAAAACAATTTTTACAATTCCTGCCATTTGAGAGTTTTATTTATTATTGCACTTTTCAGAATTTTTTAAAAGCCGCGCTTTATTTGAGCGAGCCGTCAACTACCGGGCAGTGGGCACTTTGGCGTCAACTTTTCCATGTTTTTTTTTTCATCTTACGAAAATGCACCAGGAGAGACGATAACTTAGTATTTTATAGGAAAATATTTGATCTTTCATTTAAAACAATTTCTTTTTAATCAAAATACATACATACATACATACATACATACATACATGCATACATACATACATACATACATACATACATACATACATACATACGTAGCTACTAAGACACTTAATACTGATATTATAAGAAACTTATTTACATAGGTCAAAGTTTTAATATACTGTAATGCCATATAAATGGCACAGCATTCGGCTGTATAAATAGAGCACATATTACTGATCATAAAACATTTAGTAACATCCAGAAATTCATCATAATAAGCTGATTTAACCTCATCTATAGTTTTCGACCCATCTGTATAAATTTTATAAAAGTCCGTTTTCTTTTCTAATACATATAAGAAAATCAGTCTTTCAACAGAAAACTTAGTTACTGCTTCAGTTTTTGCAAATATGGGTCTAACACCCCTGCTGTCTACCTCAAAACCCAGAAAATCAATCTTTTCCTGAAAGAAGTGACATTTCTCAATTTTTAAAGTAAGACCTGCCTCCCGTAAGAGCTCAAGGACTTCTCCTAGCCTTTTTAAGCCTTCTTGGAACGTCCTAGAGGGTATCAATATGTCGTCCATATATATAACAACGTATGGTACTTTGGACTTACTAAGGACCTTATGAATAACTCGCTGAAATACTGCCGGGGCATTTGCTAGACCGAACGGTACGCGATTGTATTCAAACTGTCCGTCCTGTGTAACAAATGCCGTTTTCTCACGAGATTCTTCAGCTATGGGAATTTGGTGATACCCTGAGACTAAATCCAAGGACGTGAACAGGGACTGTCCGGACAGTTCGTCTAATAGATCGTCGATCCTAGGAAGTGGGTAATGGTCACGTTTTGTACGCCTATTGAGTGCACGATAATCTACACACAGGCGTTTTTCGCCGGATTTCTTTTTGACTAATACAATAGGACTGGCAAAAGGGGAGCTTGATTCGCGAACAATTCCATGTTCAATCATATAACTAACCATGCCCTGAACTAATTTACGTTCTGAGTAAGCCATACGATACGGCCTTTAAACTACGGGAGTTGAATCAATGAGGTGGATCTCCATTTCTGCTACGTTCGTAAAACCAAGGTCATGCATGCCTGTAGAAAAACAGTCTTTATATTCGGCAAGTAAATTGTGAAATTCAAGTTTTTGTGCCTCAGTCAATTGTGAACCATAGTTAGCATCAACAGGTGAGTCTTTAATTTCATTAATTATTCTCATAACTTCTTTATATAATCCCATAAATTTAGCACGCGTTACAAGAGTATTACCTTTTAGCTTTATAGGATCCATGCTTACGCTTTGAATTAAAACCTGACAATTTGTTTCTTTTATTTGATACTCCCCAGGCAAAAGATAATACTCTTGTCCTACCTTTCCACGAATTGATCCGTTTACATAAATATATCCATAACAAGAAACATCCGAAATAACATTCACAGCTTTCATCTCTCCTGCCTTTATTTCAATGTCATTAGCTAAACGTAACTGTAGTTTTAAATCATGTTCATGTTCTATACGCTCAAATTTTAAATAATTCGGGGTTTTCGTAATTTTAAGTGTAGGTCTTTCAGTAAACGTATGTCCTAGTAGAATGTTACAATTTATTAATTTATCGTCAACTATATAAACTTCAACATCATCCTCGCTTATTCCCTGTATTTTAATGTTAGTTGTCGTGCGACCTAAAGGCAAATATGGTATGTTCCCTAGCCCTCTTAATCGTGGTCCATTTATTGGTTCCCATTTTAACCCTAATTCTATAGCATCGCTTTCACGAATAAGAGTAACCTCACTTCCTAAGTCCACTTGACACACAGTAGTAATACCATTAATTGAAATAGGGAGCTTATACTTTGTATTGGTATTTTCCGATTCTCTAACCTCCAAAACGTTTTTGTCTTTAGGCGCAACGGCACCCTTAGTTTTAATGCAATTTGACGCTTCGTGACCTAAATAGTTGCAGACTGTACATTTTATTAGAGGCTTAGGACATTTAAAACTAGGATGTCCGATACCTTCGCAATTAAAACATTTTACTTGGCTCTTGTACATACTGTTAGTATTACTTTTGGTAGTATTGTCCGTTGTCGTCGTATAACTATTATTAGGAGCTGCTAAACTGTGTTGGCGTCTATCTCTATTATTAATGTATTGTGATTGACTGCGATTTTGTGACTTAATGGTTTTGAAAAACTCCAGAACGTCTTCCGGTTTATCAAACTTTGCTGCTTGTGCACCTAAGCGAACTCCTCTATCGTCAACTCCATAAAGGACACAATCTACTGCTTGCTTTCCAAATATTTTGCACCTATTGAGTAAATTAATCTTAGCAAAATAATATAATTCTAGAGATTCACCAGGGCGTACTCGTCTATTAAGCATCTCGGTGAGTAGCTCCGCGTAGTTCTCAGTCGATGGAAACGATTCCTTTAGCATTGCTTTCCACTCAGACCATGTATGCTTAATAGAGGGTAGGCCCTGATACCAAGTCTTAGCGATGCCGCTAAGTTTGGGCAGGGCATAGTGAATTGTTTGTTTATCGCTCCAATTGTAAATCTCGGCACATTCATCTACTTTGTCTATCCAAACGTTTACAGTCTGTTCTCTAACAAGTGGATCGAACTCAGGAATGACATTTGCAAGTACCGTACTAGAAAATCATTCACGACTCCCTGCCCCTGCTCCGAGCATTTTCAAGAATTGTTCCATTAAATCTACATTCCTATCTTTTATCGGTGGGGCCTCAATATCTGGAGTGAAAAGTGAGCGTCCACGGTTATTAGTACGACATGGGGTGTTACTAGTTTTCCTTTGTTTATGACGTATCGTAGACATTTGGTTAGATTGATGATGCTCACTTAATCGCTTACGCAATCTACAGATCTCACTTTCAAGTACCTTAAGTCTTTCTTCTTCCTGTGAGACTCTTCCCCCATGGTGGTTTGAACGACGTGCGCGGTCAGGGCTCCTGCTCCGGCCGTCGTCACGCCTGTCTCTAGCAGGACTGCGGCTTCGTGTCCGCGAGCTGTCCTGCCGGTCTACGTAGCGTGGAGTGGCTAACGTGCGTGCGCGGCTCGGACCACGGCGCGATCTCCCATTGGATTCACAATCACTCATTTTCTGAAACTCAAAACGATTGTGTGAATACGCGTAAAATACGTTCGACAAAAATAAAATTAAAAAAAATATATATTTAAAAAAAAAGCGTTATAATCTCATAATACTGTGTGAATAATTCCACAATGTAATCAAACGTGATTTGTGATAGTTTATTCAATATAATATAATAATATAATACAGTAAACTCGGCATTCGCTTGATAGTATTTAGAATAAACCATTAAAATATATTAAAATAATAAAATAAATTCATAATCTAGTTCAACTGAACGTAAAAAGAAAATAAAATAAAAAAAAAACGGATTAAAAAGACGGTAGACTAAAATTATTTCATAATGGCGTATAAGAAAAGTAAACGACAATAATTTAATCTCTCGACATCTTTTAAATCAACAGCCTTTTTGTATATTTAACACTATATTTCGAGTAATTATCATTTAAAAAGCTAGAATAGAAGTGTATTTCAAAATTATGTCTACATAATCACATAAAATGATATATTTTTATCCAAATTCATGAGCAATCACAATATATTGAAATTCAAATCAAGGACGGTTTAAATCTATGAAATAATCACTATTCTGCATTGATGACCTCTTATTTTAATCAAATGTTCGAACGATAAAAAGTTTCAAAAGGAAAGAAAAAAAAAATTAAATACCGTGGCGTGGTACGTGAGTTGTGACACGAAATATTCATTAATTCCGTAATTTATCCCACTTCTGAGATGTTGAACTATCTCAGAAGGGAGTAAAATTAAACAAATACGTATCACTTAACGCCATTTATTAATTTATGAAATACCCACATTATTTAACATTTTACTAAATTATAATATTAAGTAAATAAAAAATCTATAATCATTTCAACGAATGTGTGAACTTTAATATTAATAATTATTATCATCAATATCACCAACAATAAAACAAAATATCTAAAGAAGATGGTACAATAATCACTTACTAACCTGTGTTTTCGTGAAGGCGGCTCGTTCAGAAGTGATGGCCGACGGCGCTAAATCACTTTTCATGACATGACGTCTGTCAAACGTCAAAGTGACGTTTGACAGTCGCCATAGACATAGATGACAGCTATGCGACTAATATTAATAAAAACGTAAACAAACGGTAAAATACTTTAAAATAATACGTGTATGTAACACTATCGATTATCGAAATGGATATTTTTACGGCAGTTAGACATATTTTGCAGGGGCATCGGAATAACAAATTTAAATAAATTATGTACTGTTCATTGCAATAAATTAAAAATATTTTTCTTTGAATTTTTAAAAACATTAAATATAAATTACTTGTTTTTTAATTATTTACCTGTTTTTGCACGTTTAGAATCTGCTTCAGATACAAAAGTTTCGACTGCAACATCTTTTTCTGAGTCGTATAAAACAATTTTTACAATTCCTGCCATTTGAGAGTTTTATTTATTATTGCACTTTTCAGAATTTTTTAAAAGCCGCGCTTTATTTGAGCGAGCCGTCAACTACCGGGCAGTGGGCACTTTGGCGTCAACTTTTCCATGTTTTTTTTTTCATCTTACGAAAATGCACCAGGAGAAACGATAACTTAGTATTTTATAGGAAAATATTTGATCTTTCATTTAAAACAATTTCTTTTTAATCAAAATACATACATACATACATACATACATACATACGTAGCTACTAAGACACTTAATACTGATATTATAAGAAACTTATTTACATAGGTCAAAGTTTTAATATACTGTAATGCCATATAAATGGCACAGCATTCGGCTGTATAAATAGAGCACATATTACTGATCATAAAACATTTAGTAACATCCAGAAATTCATCATAATAAGCTGATTTAACCTCATCTATAGTTTTCGACCCATCTGTATAAATTTTATAAAAGTCCGTTTTCTTTTCTAATACATATAAGAAAATCAGTCTTTCAACAGAAAACTTAGTTACTGCTTCAGTTTTTGCAAATAT
Organism: Lysandra bellargus; assembly: GCA_905333045.1. Lineage (NCBI taxonomy): Eukaryota > Metazoa > Arthropoda > Insecta > Lepidoptera > Lycaenidae > Lysandra > Lysandra bellargus. The sequence goes on from HG995338.1 coordinate 9,055,737, forward strand.
GGGTCTAACACCCCTGCTGTCTACCTCAAAACCCAGAAAATCAATCTTTTCCTGAAAGAAGTGACATTTCTCAATTTTTAAAGTAAGACCTGCCTCCCGTAAGAGCTCAAGGACTTCTCCTAGCCTTTTTAAGCCTTCTTGGAACGTCCTAGAGGGTATCAATATGTCGTCCATATATATAACAACGTATGGTACTTTGGACTTACTAAGGACCTTATGAATAACTCGCTGAAATACTGCCGGGGCATTTGCTAGACCGAACGGTACGCGATTGTATTCAAACTGTCCGTCCGGTGTAACAAATGCCGTTTTCTCACGAGATTCTTCAGCTATGGGAATTTGGTGATACCCTGAGACTAAATCCAAGGACGTGAACAGGGACTGTCCGGACAGTTCGTCTAATAGATCGTCGATCCTAGGAAGTGGGTAATGGTCACGTTTTGTACGCCTATTGAGTGCACGATAATCTACACACAGGCGTTTTTCGCCGGATTTCTTTTTGACTAATACAATAGGACTGGCAAAAGGGGAGCTTGATTCGCGAACAATTCCATGTTCAATCATATCACTAACCATGCCCTGAACTAATTTACGTTCTGAGTAAGCCATACGATACGGCCTATAAACTACGGGAGTTGAATCAATGAGGTGGATCTCCATTTCTGCTACGTTCGTAAAACCAAGGTCATGCATGCCTGTAGAAAAACAGTCTTTATATTCGGCAAGTAAATTGTGAAATTCAAGTTTTTGTGCCTCAGTCAATTGTGAACCATAGTTAGGATCAACAGGTGAGTCTTTAATTTCATTAATTATTCTCATAACTTCTTTATATAATCCCATAAATTTAGCACGCGTTACAAGAGTATTACCTTTTAGCTTTATAGGATCCATGCTTACGCTTTGAATTAAAACCTGACAATTTGTTTCTTTTATTTGATACTCCCCAGGCAAAAGATAATACTCTTGTCCTACCTTTCCACGAATTGATCCGTTTACATAAATATATCCATAACAAGAAACATCCGAAATAACATTCACAGCTTTCATCTCTCCTGCCTTTATTTCAATGTCATTAGCTAAACGTAACTGTAGTTTTAAATCATGTTCATGTTCTATACGCTCAAATTTTAAATAATTCGGGGTTTTCGTAATTTTAAGTGTAGGTCTTTCAGTAAACGTATGTCCTAGTAGAATGTTACAATTTATTAATTTATCGTCAACTATATAAACTTCAACATCATCCTCGCTTATTCCCTGTATTTTAATGTTAGTTGTCGTGCGACCTAAAGGCAAATATGGTATGTTCCCTAGCCCTCTTAATCGTGGTCCATTTATTGGTTCCCATTTTAACCCTAATTCTATAGCATCGCTTTCACGAATAAGAGTAACCTCACTTCCTAAGTCCACTTGACACACAGTAGTAATACCATTAATTGAAATAGGGAGCTTATACTTTGTATTGGTATTTTCCGATTCTCTAACCTCCAAAACGTTTTTGTCTTTAGGCGCAACGGCACCCTTAGTTTTAATGCAATTTGACGCTTCGTGACCTAAATAGTTGCAGACTGTACATTTTATTAGAGGTTTAGGACATTTAAAACTAGGATGTCCGATACCTTCGCAATTAAAACATTTTACTTGGCTCTTGTACATACTGTTAGTATTACTTTTGGTAGTATTGTCCGTTGTCGTCGTATAACTATTATTAGGAGCTGCTAAACTGTGTTGGCGTCTATCTCTATTATTAATGTATTGTGATTGACTGCGATTTTGTGACTTAATGGTTTTGAAAAACTCCAGAACGTCTTCCGGTTTATCAAACTTTGCTGCTTGTGCACCTAAGCGAACTCCTCTATCGTCAACTCCATAAAGGACACAATCTACTGCTTGCTTTCCAAATATTTTGCACCTATTGAGTAAATTAATCTTAGCAAAATAATATAATTCTAGAGATTCACCAGGGCGTACTCGTCTATTAAGCATCTCGGTGAGTAGCTCCGCGTAGTTCTCAGTCGATGGAAACGATTCCTTTAGCATTGCTTTCCACTCAGACCATGTATGCTTAATAGAGGGTAGGCCCTGATACCAAGTCTTAGCGATGCCGCTAAGTTTGGGCAGGGCATAGTGAATTGTTTGTTTATCGCTCCAATTGTAAATCTCGGCACATTCATCTACTTTGTCTATCCAAACGTTTACAGTCTGTTCTCTAACAAGTGGATCGAACTCAGGAATGACATTTGCAAGTACCGTACTAGAAAATGATTCACGACTCCCTGCCCCTGCTCCGAGCATTTTCAAGAATTGTTCCATTAAATCTACATTCCTATCTTTTATCGGTGGGGCCTCAATATCTGGAGTGAAAAGTGAGCGTCCACGGTTATTAGTACGACATGGGGTGTTACTAGTTTTCCTTTGTTTATGACGTATCGTAGACATTTGGTTAGATTGATGATGCTCACTTAATCGCTTACGCAATCTACAGATCTCACTTTCAAGTACCTTAAGTCTTTCTTCTTCCTGTGAGACTCTTCCCCCATGGTGGTTTGAACGACGTGCGCGGTCAGGGCTCCTGCTCCGGCCGTCGTCACGCCTGTCTCTAGCAGGACTGCGGCTTCGTGTCCGCGAGCTGTCCTGCCGGTCTACGTAGCGTGGAGTGGCTAACGTGCGTGCGCGGCTCGGACCACGGCGCGATCTCCCATTGGATTCACAATCACTCATTTTCTGAAACTCAAAACGATTGTGTGAATACGCGTAAAATACGTTCGACAAAAATAAAATTAAAAAAATATATATTTAAAAAAAAAGCGTTATAATCTCATAATACTGTGTGAATAATTCCACAATGTAATCATACGTGATTTGTGATAGTTTATTCAATATAATATAATAATATAATACAGTAAACTCGGCATTCGCTTGATAGTATTTAGAATAAACCATTAAAATATATTAAAATAATAAAATAAATTCATAATCTAGTTCAACTGAACGTAAAAAGAAAATAAAATAAAATAAAAACGGATTAAAAAGACGGTAGACTAAAATTATTTCATAATGGCGTATAAGAAAAGTAAACGACAATAATTTAATCTCTCGACATCTTTTAAATCAACAGCCTTTTTGTATATTTAACACTATATTTCGAGTAATTATCATTTAAAAAGCTAGAATAGAAGTGTATTTCAAAATTATGTCTACATAATCACATAAAATGATATATTTTTATCCAAATTCATGAGCAATCACAATATATTGAAATTCAAATCAAGGACGGTTTAAATCTATGAAATAATCACTATTCTGCATTGATGACCTCTTATTTTAATCAAATGTTCGAACGATAAAAAGTTTCAAAAGGAAAGAAAAAAAAAATTAAATACCGTGGCGTGGTACGTGAGTTGTGACACGAAATATTCATTAATTCCGTAATTTATCCCACTTCTGAGATGTTTAACTATCTCAGAAGGGAGTAAAATTAAACAAATACGTATCACTTAACGCCATTTATTAATTTATGAAATACCCACATTATTTAACATTTTACTAAATTATAATATTAAGTAAATAAAAAATCTATAATCATTTCAACGAATGTGTGAACTTTAATATTAATAATTATTATCATCAATATCACCAACAATAAAACAAAATATCTAAAGAAGATGGTACAATAATCACTTACTAACCTGTGTTTTCGTGAAGGCGGCTCGTTCAGAAGTGATGGCCGACGGCGCTAAATCACTTTTCATGACATGACGTCTGTCAAACGTCAAAGTGACGTTTGACAGTCGCCATAGACATAGATGACAGTTATGCGACTAATATTAATAAAAACGTAAACAAACGGTAAAATACTTTAAAATAATACGTGTATGTAACACTATCGATTATCGAAATGGATATTTTTACGGCAGTTAGACATATTTTGCAGGGGCATCGGAATAACAAATTTAAATAAATTATGTACTGTTCATTGCAATAAATTAAAAATATTTTTCTTTGAATTTTTAAAAACATTAAATATAAATTACTTGTTTTTAATTATTTACCTGTTTTTGCACGTTTAGAATCTGCTTCAGATACAAAAGTTTCGACTGCAACATCTTTTTCTGAGTCGTATAAAACAATTTTTACAATTCCTGCCATTTGAGAGTTTTATTTATTATTGCACTTTTCAGAATTTTTTAAAAGCCGCGCTTTATTTGAGCGAGCCGTCATCTACCGGGCAGTGGGCACTTTGGCGTCAACTTTTCCATGTTTTTTTTTTCATCTTACGAAAATGCACCAGGTGAGACGATAACTTAGTATTTTATAGGAAAATATTTGATCTTTCATTTAAAACAATTTCTTTTTAATCAAAATACATACATACATACATACATACATACATACATACATACATACATGCATACATACATACATACATACATACATACATACGTAGCTACTAAGACACTTAATACTGATATTATAAGAAACTTATTTACATAGGTCAAAGTTTTAATATACTGTAATGCCATATAAATGGCACAGCATTCGGCTGTATAAATAGAGCACATATTACTGATCATAAAACATTTAGTAACATCCAGAAATTCATCATAATAAGCTGATTTAACCTCATCTATAGTTTTCGACCCATCTGTATAAATTTTATAAAAGTCCGTTTTCTTTTCTAAAAAACTAAGAAAATCAGTCTTACCATAGATGTGTCCGGTTGTTACCAAATATTTTTTCTCTATAGAACCTTCAAAGTTGTCATAAATTGGCCATAGATCACTAGAATAAATGTCATTTGTCATATTTAAAACCAACTGCAACAAAGTCGGCATCTGAGGCAAAATTCATGTAGAAATAATTCGTGATGTAATTACAGAAGAATCTAATAGACTAGCTATTTCAGGGGGGGTCAACTCCTATAGAACAGAAAAAATACCTACTGGGGCTGTTATGTGCGACTGACTAAAAAATACTCCCAATTTAGTGGGAGAGCTCAAGTGAGTGAATCGTTTATATATCCATAGAAAAGCGAAATAAAAATATAAATAGTGAGATTTTGTTTTGTTCGTATTCTTCTACTTCGAAGTTACAGCACGGTCACATTAACTTGACGCATCGCTGGGATGCAGAATGCATTCCAGCGACGCGTCAGGTTGATGTGAACGTGTTATAATATCTTATTACAATTTGTTAAGAGACACACTTACAAATATCAGGTAGATGATGCCAATATTTAACATGCCGGCTCCACAATAACATAATCAATGGTCAAACCATGTGTCGAGTTAATTTGACCTTGTTATACATAGTGAGGGGTACGATCATAATCCTTATATTATATGTATATCCGATAAAAACTGTTAATTTCTTGCCGCATCCGCACACTTGGCATTTGCCTAAAACTCCAAATCACTACAAACAGTTGGCTTGATTTAGGGAATCAAACATCACCATCCACACGATTGCGAATGAGTTAGTTTGTTCTACTTGCTAGGATGTCCGATCCGTTTTGAAAAACTCCAGAACGTCTTCCGGTTTATCAAACTTTGCTGCTTGTGCACCTAAGCGAACTCCTCTATCGTCAACTCCATAAAGGACACAATCTACTGCTTGCTTTCCAAATATTTTGCACCTACTGAGTAAATTAATCTTAGCAAAATAATATAATTCTAGAGATTCACCAGGGCGTACTCGTCTATTAAGCATCTCGGTGAGTAGCTCCGCGTAGTTCTCAGTCGATGGAAACGATTCCTTTAGCATTGCTTTCCACTCAGACCATGTATGCTTAATAGAGGGTAGGCCCTCTTAGCGATGCCGCTAAGTTTGGGCAGGGCATAGTGAATTGTTTGTTTATCGCTCCAATTGTAAATCTCGGCACATTCATCTACTTTGTCTATCCAAACGTTTACAGTCTGTTCTCTAACAAGTGGATCGAACTCAGGAATGACATTTGCAAGTACCGTACTAGAAAATGATTCACGACTCCCTGCCCCTGCTCCGAGCATTTTCAAGAATTGTTCCATTAAATCTACATTCCTATCTTTTATCGGTGGGGCCTCAATATCTGGAGTGAAAAGTGAGCGTCCACGGTTATTAGTACGACATGGGGTGTTACTAGTTTTCCTTTGTTTATGACGTATCGTAGACATTTGGTTAGATTGATGATGCTCACTTAATCGCTTACGCAATCTACAGATCTCACTTTCAAGTACCTTAAGTCTTTCTTCTTCCTGTGAGACTCTTCCCCCATGGTGGTTTGAACGACGTGCGCGGTCAGGGCTCCTGCTCCGGCCGTCGTCACGCCTGTCTCTAGCAGGACTGCGGCTTCGTGTCCGCGAGCTGTCCTGCCGGTCTACGTAGCGTGGAGTGGCTAACGTGCGTGCGCGGCTCGGACCACGGCGCGATCTCCCATTGGATTCACAATCACTCATTTTCTGAAACTCAAAACGATTGTGTGAATACGCGTAAAATACGTTCGACAAAAATAAAATTAAAAAAATATATATTTAAAAAAAAAGCGTTATAATCTCATAATACTGTGTGAATAATTCCACAATGTAATCAAACGTGATTTGTGATAGTTTATTCAATATAATATAATAATATAATACAGTAAACTCGGCATTCGCTTGATAGTATTTAGAATAAACCATTAAAATATATTAAAATAATAAAATAAATTCATAATCTAGTTCAACTGAACGTAAAAAGAAAATAAAATAAAAAAAAACGGATTAAAAAGACGGTAGACTAAAATTATTTCATAATGGCGTATAAGAAAAGTAAACGACAATAATTTAATCTCTCGACATCTTTTAAATCAACAGCCTTTTTGTATATTTAACACTATATTTCGAGTAATTATCATTTAAAAAGCTAGAATAGAAGTGTATTTCAAAATTATGTCTACATAATCACATAACATGATATATTTTTATCCAAATTCATGAGCAATCACAATATATTGAAATTCAAATCAAGGACGGTTTAAATCTATGAAATAATCACTATTCTGCATTGATGACCTCTTATTTTAATCAAATGTTCGAACGATAAAAAGTTTCAAAAGGAAAGAAAAAAAAAATTAAATACCGTGGCGTGGTACGTGAGTTGTGACACGAAATATTCATTAATTCCGTAATTTATCCCACTTCTGAGATGTTGAACTATCTCAGAAGGGAGTAAAATTAAACAAATACGTATCACTTAACGCCATTTATTAATTTATGAAATACCCACATTATTTAACATTTTACTAAATTATAATATTAAGTAAATAAAAAATCTATAATCATTTCAACGAATGTGTGAACTTTAATATTAATAATTATTATCATCAATATCACCAACAATAAAACAAAATATCTAAAGAAGATGGTACAATAATCACTTACTAACCTGTGTTTTCGTGAAGGCGGCTCGTTCAGAAGTGATGGCCGACGGCGCTAAATCACTTTTCATGACATGACGTCTGTCAAACGTCAAAGTGACGTTTGACAGTCGCCATAGACATAGATGACAGTTATGCGACTAATATTAATAAAAACGTAAACAAACGGTAAAATACTTTAAAATAATACGTGTATGTAACACTATCGATTATCGAAATGGATATTTTTACGGCAGTTAGACATATTTTGCAGGGGCATCGGAATAACAAATTTAAATAAATTATGTACTGTTCATTGCAATAAATTAAAAATATTTTTCTTTGAATTTTTAAAAACATTAAATGTAAATTACTTGTTTTTTAATTATTTACCTGTTTTTGCACGTTTAGAATCTGCTTCAGATACAAAAGTTTCGACTGCAACATCTTTTTCTGAGTCGTATAAAACAATTTTTACAATTCCTGCCATTTGAGAGTTTTATTTATTATTGCACTTTTCAGAATTTTTTAAAAGCCGCGCTTTATTTGAGCGAGCCGTCATCTACCGGGCAGTGGGCACTTTGGCGTCAACTTTTCCATGTTTTTTTTTCATCTTACGAAAATGCACCAGGTGAGACGATAACTTAGTATTTTATAGGAAAATATTTGATCTTTCATTTAAAACAATTTCTTTTTAATCAAAATACATACATACATACATACATACATACATACATACATACATACATACATACATGCATACATACATACATACATACATACATACGTAGCTACTAAGACACTTAATACTGATATTATAAGAAACTTATTTACATAGGTCAAAGTTTTAATATACTGTAATGCCATATAAATGGCACAGCATTCGGCTGTATAAATAGAGCACATATTACTGATCATAAAACATTTAGTAACATCCAGAAATTCATCATAATAAGCTGATTTAACCTCATCTATAGTTTTCGACCCATCTGTATAAATTTTATAAAAGTCCGTTTTCTTTTCTAAAAAACTAAGAAAATCAGTCTTACCATAGATGTGTCCGGTTGTTACCAAATATTTTTTCTCTATAGAACCTTCAAAGTTGTCATAAATTGGCCATAGATCACTAGAATAAATGTCATTTGTCATATTTAAAACCAACTGCAACAAAGTCGGCATCTGAGGCAAAATTCATGTAGAAATAATTCGTGATGTAATTACAGAAGAATCTAATAGACTAGCTATTTCAGGGGGGGTCAACTCCTATAGAACAGAAAAAATACCTACTGGGGCTGTTATGTGCGACTGACTAAAAAATACTCCCAATTTAGTGGGAGAGCTCAAGTGAGTGAATCGTTTATATATCCATAGAAAAGCGAAATAAAAATATAAATAGTGAGATTTTGTTTTGTTCGTATTCTTCTACTTCGAAGTTACAGCACGGTCACATTAACTTGACGCATCGCTGGGATGCAGAATGCATTCCAGCGACGCGTCAGGTTGATGTGAACGTGTTATAATATCTTATTACAATTTGTTAAGAGACACACTTACAAATATCAGGTAGATGATGCCAATATTTAACATGCCGGCTCCACAATAACATAATCAATGGTCAAACCATGTGTCGAGTTAATTTGACCTTGTTATACATAGTGAGGGGTACGATCATAATCCTTATATTATATGTATATCCGATAAAAACTGTTAATTTCTTGCCGCATCCGCACACTTGGCATTTGCCTAAAACTCCAAATCACTACAAACAGTTGGCTTGATTTAGGGAATCAAACATCACCATCCACACGATTGCGAATGAGTTAGTTTGTTCTACTTGCTAGGATGTCCGATCCGTTTTGAAAAACTCCAGAACGTCTTCCGGTTTATCAAACTTTGCTGCTTGTGCACCTAAGCGAACTCCTCTATCGTCAACTCCATAAAGGACACAATCTACTGCTTGCTTTCCAAATATTTTGCACCTATTGAGTAAATTAATCTTAGCAAAATAATATAATTCTAGAGATTCACCAGGGCGTACTCGTCTATTAAGCATCTCGGTGAGTAGCTCCGCGTAGTTCTCAGTCGATGGAAACGATTCCTTTAGCATTGCTTTCCACTCAGACCATGTATGCTTAATAGAGGGTAGGCCCTGATACCAAGTCTTAGCGATGCCGCTAAGTTTGGGCAGGGCATAGTGAATTGTTTGTTTATCGCTCCAATTGTAAATCTCGGCACATTCATCTACTTTGTCTATCCAAACGTTTACAGTCTGTTCTCTAACAAGTGGATCGAACTCAGGAATGACATTTGCAAGTACCGTACTAGAAAATGATTCACGACTCCCTGCCCCTGCTCCGAGCATTTTCAAGAATTGTTCCATTAAATCTACATTCCTATCTTTTATCGGTGGGGCCTCAATATCTGGAGTGAAAAGTGAGCGTCCACGGTTATTAGTACGACATGGGGTGTTACTAGTTTTCCTTTGTTTATGACGTATCGTAGACATTTGGTTAGATTGATGATGCTCACTTAATCGCTTACGCAATCTACAGATCTCACTTTCAAGTACCTTAAGTCTTTCTTCTTCCTGTGAGACTCTTCCCCCATGGTGGTTTGAACGACGTGCGCGGTCAGGGCTCCTGCTCCGGCCGTCGTCACGCCTGTCTCTAGCAGGACTGCGGCTTCGTGTCCGCGAGCTGTCCTGCCGGTCTACGTAGCGTGGAGTGGCTAACGTGCGTGCGCGGCTCGGACCACGGCGCGATCTCCCATTGGATTCACAATCACTCATTTTCTGAAACTCAAAACGATTGTGTGAATACGCGTAAAATACGTTCGACAAAAATAAAATTAAAAAAATATATATTTTAAAAAAAAGCGTTATAATCTCATAATACTGTGTGAATAATTCCACAATGTAATCAAACGTGATTTGTGATAGTTTATTCAATATAATATAATAATATAATACAGTAAACTCGGCATTCGCTTGATAGTATTTAGAATAAACCATTAAAATATATTAAAATAATAAAATAAATTCATAATCTAGTTCAACTGAACGTAAAAAGAAAATAAAATAAAAAAAAACGGATTAAAAAGACGGTAGACCAAAATTATTTCATAATGGCGTATAAGAAAAGTAAACGACAATAATTTAATCTCTCGACATCTTTTAAATCAACAGCCTTTTTGTATATTTAACACTATATTTCGAGTAATTATCATTTAAAAAGCTAGAATAGAAGTGTATTTCAAAATTATGTCTACATAATCACATAACATGATATATTTTTATCCAAATTCATGAGCAATCACAATATATTGAAATTCAAATCAAGGACGGTTTAAATCTATGAAATAATCACTATTCTGCATTGATGACCTCTTATTTTAATCAAATGTTCGAACGATAAAAAGTTTCAAAAGGAAAGAAAAAAAAAAATTAAATACCGTGGCGTGGTACGTGAGTTGTGACACGAAATATTCATTAATTCCGTAATTTATCCCACTTCTGAGATGTTGAACTATCTCAGAAGGGAGTAAAATTAAACAAATACGTATCACTTAACGCCATTTATTAATTTATGAAATACCCACATTATTTAACATTTTACTAAATTATAATATTAAGTAAATAAAAAATCTATAATCATTTCAACGAATGTGTGAACTTTAATATTAATAATTATTATCATCAATATCACCAACAATAAAACAAAATATCTAAAGAAGATGGTACAATAATCACTTACTAACCTGTGTTTTCGTGAAGGCGGCTCGTTCAGAAGTGATGGCCGACGGCGCTAAATCACTTTTCATGACATGACGTCTGTCAAACGTCAAAGTGACGTTTGACAGTCGCCATAGACATAGATGACAGCTATGCGACTAATATTAATAAAAACGTAAACAAACGGTAAAATACTTTAAAATAATACGTGTATGTAACACTATCGATTATCGAAATGGATATTTTTACGGCAGTTAGACATATTTTGCAGGGGCATCGGAATAACAAATTTAAATAAATTATGTACTGTTCATTGCAATAAATTAAAAATATTTTTCTTTGAATTTTTAAAAACATTAAATGTAAATTACTTGTTTTTTAATTATTTACCTGTTTTTGCACGTTTAGAATCTGCTTCAGATACAAAAGTTTCGACTGCAACATCTTTTTCTGAGTCGTATAAAACAATTTTTACAATTCCTGCCATTTGAGAGTTTTATTTATTATTGCACTTTTCAGAATTTTTTAAAAGCCGCGCTTTATTTGAGCGAGCCGTCATCTACCGGGCAGTGGGCACTTTGGCGTCAACTTTTCCATGTTTTTTTTTTCATCTTACGAAAATGCACCAGGTGAGACGATAACTTAGTATTTTATAGGAAAATATTTGATCTTTCATTTAAAACAATTTCTTTTTAATCAAAATACATACATACATACATACATACATACATACATACATACATACATACATACATGCATACATACATACATACATACATACATACATACATACGTAGCTACTAAGACACTTAATACTGATATTATAAGAAACTTATTTACATAGGTCAAAGTTTTAATATACTGTAATGCCATATAAATGGCACAGCATTCGGCTGTATAAATAGAGCACATATTACTGATCATAAAACATTTAGTAACATCCAGAAATTCATCATAATAAGCTGATTTAACCTCATCTATAGTTTTCGACCCATCTGTATAAATTTTATAAAAGTCCGTTTTCTTTTCTAAAAAACTAAGAAAATCAGTCTTACCATAGATGTGTCCGGTTGTTACCAAATATTTTTTCTCTATAGAACCTTCAAAGTTGTCATAAATTGGCCATAGATCACTAGAATAAATGTCATTTGTCATATTTAAAACCAACTGCAACAAAGTCGGCATCTGAGGCAAAATTCATGTAGAAATAATTCGTGATGTAATTACAGAAGAATCTAATAGACTAGCTATTTCAGGGGGGGTCAACTCCTATAGAACAGAAAAAATACCTACTGGGGCTGTTATGTGCGACTGACTAAAAAATACTCCCAATTTAGTGGGAGAGCTCAAGTGAGTGAATCGTTTATATATCCATAGAAAAGCGAAATAAAAATATAAATAGTGAGATTTTGTTTTGTTCGTATTCTTCTACTTCGAAGTTACAGCACGGTCACATTAACTTGACGCATCGCTGGGATGCAGAATGCATTCCAGCGACGCGTCAGGTTGATGTGAACGTGTTATAATATCTTATTACAATTTGTTAAGAGACACACTTACAAATATCAGGTAGATGATGCCAATATTTAACATGCCGGCTCCACAATAACATAATCAATGGTCAAACCATGTGTCGAGTTAATTTGACCTTGTTATACATAGTGAGGGGTACAATCATAATCCTTATATTATATGTATATCCGATAAAAACTGTTAATTTCTTGCCGCATCCGCACACTTGGCATTTGCCTAAAACTCCAAATCACTACAAACAGTTGGCTTGATTTAGGGAATCAAACATCACCATCCACACGATTGCGAATGAGTTAGTTTGTTCTAACGCAGCAAGCATGACAGACATTGAAGTTGCTGTATTGGCTATAACATTTGGCTTAAGTTATTTTTCTCCCCTCACAAAGCTCTGCTTTTAGCTAGTAAAAATACTAGCTAAAAGCAGAGCTTTGTGAGGGCTCGCATCGTCACATCTTGACTATGATAACAAATCTACATAATAAATAAAAATTACTATGTTAAAGCACAAATCAATAGGCATGATGGTTTTTCTGTAAAGTGTACCACAAAATGTTCAGGTTGTGGGATATACTAGGGCTTGGTCCGCACGCCCTGATATAATAAAATATATGTATAAGAAGATGATTATAAAAAAAACACTTTTTTTCTTTATGATTACTATAATTACTCGTATCCCAAATACATGGCTCTCTCTTGTAACATTCCAGGAAGTTTAACACATATACATTCCATTTGACTTGTTCTATAATATAGAACTAGCAATTTTCAAAGGTCACTGGTGAACATTTATAAAGAAAAAAGCTGTCATGTTTACTCATACAGATCACTGCATTAAATTAAAGTTACAATGGTTGACATAGCCGTATTACTTTTCCACCATATTTGTTTGCTAACCTAAATATATCAAATTATTTTTTAATAGTTGTACAACGAGTTACTTACTTGTTACTCTATTTAGACAGCCTTAATCCTTCAGGCCCCGCGCGAGCACCGGTGATCGCGACAATAGAATACAATAGCAATTCCTGGAAATTCCGACTGAAGTATTAATTTAAATTTACAATTATCACTACTTATATTGCTGACTTAATACTAATATACTGCTGTTGTACAGCAAGAGTGAACTTAGGGCTGACTAACTTGTAGTTGCATTATATCCATAATGCTCTTAAACTACCAGTTTGGGCACAAGTTAGTCAGCCCTAAGTTCACTATCCGGATGGATATAATGCTATTGTATGGCCGTCTTATACATCTTGTGGAGTACATGTGTACCATTAAACTTACGATATAGATCCTAAAATGCTACTTGGGAAAGAACCCAATATAACAAACCCATTTTGGCACTTTTTTTCACCAGTATCCACAAAAACTCATGTAACTCGATTACTTAAATATGTGTAACAGGATGGGTACCTTTTCATTTGCACTGCCACATTTTAACTTTAGAAGTAATGAGAAAGTGTATCCTTAGGGCTTAGAAATAAAAATAATTCTTCGGTTGGACTGAAGGAAATGGGGCACTGTGGAAAAAAGACAGAAAAATTTATCGTCAAAATGTTAACCTCTTATAACACCCTTTTTGAATATACCAATCGATAGGGGGTGCTAAGGGGAGCAAAAAGCTCATAAACTTTTCTCAAAAATCAACCCCTGTTTTGTTTATTATAATAATTTATGTATTTTTTATTTTCAGTTGTGAGTCATGGGCAAGATTTGTATTTCCAGATGGAAATAATACATTGGAAGTCCAACAAAAACTGCACTCTGAGCATAGGATGTTATGTGAGAGACACTTCAAAGAGACAGACTTCATTGATCTTAGTAAAAAGCTCATATCAAGGACAGCTATCCCATGTGACGTAAGTGACATTTTATTTCATCTGTTTTATACATCATTCAAAACTACTGGTATGTGGTGGCTTTCAAAACTAATGCCACCATTTTATAAAGTGTCATGTACATGTGATACAATTAATTAAACAATTTATTTTGTAAATTACAAATATCTACACAGTAAATAGAAAGTCAATTATTTAATATATTGTATCCTTCAATTAAGCCTTGCAATAACAATAACGTAGCACCTCCAACCTGGATATTGCAGACACAATATATTTTCAAATTGTTATGTGGCAGCCGGCTGCCGCTTGTGGATTGATGGGTTACATCTTCTTAGCCAATTCATGTTTTTTTTTTCTATTTGTGTATCTTGTCATTTTGTCTGTCTACTTATCCATTGAAAATAAGTGTCGGTCACACACTATTAATTTATGTTTTTTTTAAGTATTTAATTTGTCTCTTGCAGTCTAAATATGAGTTGCCTGTGTGTCAACCTGGACCTTCTCAAACTCGAGAACCCCTTGGAGAGAAGAGCTTCAATCTTATTGAAATCAGGTTCAGCCCACAATATACTACTACAAAACCAACAGAAAGGGAGATAGATTTATCTAAAAAATGCAGCAAATATATGGGAAAAATATGTCTGCTGCAAAATCGTCTGAAGAAAATGAAATTAAAAATAAATATTTTAAAAGAAATTGGGGCAGACAATTCAGTAAAAAAATTGTCAAAAAAAATAAGTCCAGCATTTGCAATACTTTTACAAGGACAAATAAAAAACTAAATGCCATCTAAAAGGGAGAAGGTGGTCAAAAGAAGAGAAGATTATAGCCTTACGACTATTTAAAAGATCCCCAACATGCTACCGCCTGCTCAGGAGGCTATTTACCTTGCCTGCACCAAGCACATTGAAAAATCTTTTAAATAAAATCCCTTTTGGTGTAGGACATAATGAACAGGTATTCAAAATCCTGAAAGAGTTTGTTAAAACTCAAAAGAATAGTGATAATGAATATGTATTAATGTTTGATGAAATGTCAATAAAAAAACATTTAAATTATGACTGCAAAGCGGACTCGATAGAGGGTTTTCAAGATCATGGTGTGCAGGGGAGGTCAGGGCTAATTGCTAGCTATGCCCTGGTTTTTATGATAGCAGGAATAAGAAAAAAGATTAAGCAGCCTCTAGCCCATTATTTTTCTAGTGGTTTTGTTACAGCAGATAGATTAGCTGTTATAATTAAAGAGGTAACTAAAGTTTATATTATTGTATGGTATTATTAATTATAATGTATTGATTATAATTTATCACACTTATATTTATTAATTACTAGAGATCGCCCAATGGTCGAAATTTGGCTTGTCACTCAAAAATCTGTCATTTTTCCTAGTGTGTGTGTTGTAGTGTGTGTAATGTTTTATTTGTTAAAAAAATGTATGATAAAAACATAATTTCAAAATAATATTAGCTGGATGCACTCCTTCACCATATAAACTAACTATGCAAAATTTCATTCACCTACCCATTTTTCGTCAAAGGGATACAAAGTTTTTCTCTCGCGTATTAATATATATACTTATTACATTATTATGTTATGTATTGCCTAATATCGAATTTATATTATTTCAGGTACTACATCAGTGTCATGAAGCCGGTGTAAATATTTCAGCTACAGTATGTGACATGGATGGTGTCAACAGGAGAGCACTTTCAATCTTGGGGGCATCTATGGAACATCCTTATATAACTTTACAAAATAAAGAAATTGTGTCAATTTATGACACACCACATATCGAATGCAGTACAGACATAAACTCCAGCCTACAGACAGGAAGAGGTAAGTTAGGGCATTATTCTACACATCAATATTGCGTAGTTTTAATTTTAAAAATTTAAATTCAATATGGTTTTAAGGAAGCTAATATTTTCACATAATTTTTTATACTAGAGATCGCCCAATGGTCGAAATTCGACTCAGATATAAATTATAAGTTTCCAACGCTTTTCTATTGATATTCTATTGTCAAAAATTTACTTTATTATTTTTTAGACATAATTCCTGCGACAGTCTCAGATTAATAAAGTCAAATGATGACAGACTGGCCGTGCAGTAATAATTGTCTAACAGTATTTAAGACATAAAGGTAATATACCTATAAGTATATTAACTTTATGATTTAAGATTTAATAAAAAAAACTAAATCTATTTTCAGTTTGACAACAACCTTCAACTATAAATCTAGACAATTCGTATGTAAAGGCTTGTCCCTAGTGTGTACGTTGTAGTGTGTGCAATGTTATATTTGTTAAAAAATGTATGTTAAAAGCATAAATCCAAAATAATATTAGCTCGATGCACTCCTTCACCATATAAACTATAACTGTGCGAAATGTCATGCACCTATGTTTCCCCATTTTTCATAAAAAAGGGTTACAAAGTTTTTCACTACGTATTAATAATATGATTTTCTTGTTTTGCTAATAATTTCTTATTTACAGGGATTGCTAAATGGGAGCACATAAAACAATTCTATGAAATGGACTCTAAGAACCCAAATTTTGTTTTTGCACCCTGCCTTAGAAAAGACCATTTGGACCCCAATACGAAGCAAAAAATGAAAGTAAATTTAGCTGCTCAAGTGTTGAGCCATTCAGTTGCAGCTGGATTGTACTCTAAAATATCTGATGGTATGTATGTATAATTAAATCATAAATGTACTGGAGATCGCCCAATGGTCGAAATTCGACCTTACTCTCAATGACATTACGACTACTACCTTACCTTTTTGATAAAGTCAATATTTTGTAAGAAAATATTGATTTTATCATATTTTTCTTCAATTCTTGTCTCTGGGACTCAGCTGATCTCAGACTGGCCGTGTAAGCATTGTCTAATATGTAGTATCTAAGCGTATGCGCGCACGGGCAACTTGGTTGCTCGGCGATTTATTTGTCTCTCGATCAAGTCTTTGGGTATGCTCTAAATTTCATATACATAGCCGATCGCTCCATAATGGATGCACCCAATATTCTATTTTTCGACGCTTTCTTCGGTTTTTTATTTATTTCACGAAAGAGACAAATAAATCGCCGAGCAACTAAGTTGCCCGTGCCCGCATACCCTTAGATTCAATAAAAAACTATAATCCATTTTCAATTCGTCAACTTGTTGTCAACAGACTTCAACCATAAATAAAAGAGTATAATTCGTAATGTATAGGCTTGTCACTCAAAAACCTGTCATCTTTCCTATTGTGTATGTTGTAATGTGTTTAACGTTTTAATTGTTAAAAAAATGTATGATAAAAACATAATTTTAAAATAATATTGGCTCGATGCACTCCTTCAAATTTCATGCACGTATGTTTTCCCATTTTAAAAGTTTGTAAAAATTTGTAAAAAGGGTTACAAAGTTTTTCTCTCACATATTAATATATATATAGATAACTCGATACAATCATTATATAAATAATATCAACAACTTTTACTTTAATGATTTCTTAAGTTTTCGCGAGTATCACTCATGATATTATAAGATTTAACAATTACGGATTTTGTCGCGGACTTTTATATCAAATAATACACTACCTACTATTTTAAAAATGTATTTAAATAAAGATAAGGTTCTATTTCCGTTCTAATACATTCATTTTCATTTACAGGAAGCCTTACAGCTGCAGCCACAACAACAGCAAATGTTGTTGCCAATATGGACAAAATATTTGACTGTTTAAACAGTGAAACATCGGATTTAAGAAGAGGAAAATGTCATGCCACAAACTTAACAGCAACCAGCCCCCATTTAATTTTCTTTCAAAAAATGAAAATTTTTTTTTCTACACTAAAATTTATAGGCAGTCCACGTAAACCTCCATCGCTAGAGGGCTGGATATGGACTCTAAATGCTGTAGAAAGGGTATGGAGAAATTTAAGTAAAAAATATAATGTGAAAGGCCTAGCTACAAGAAGACTCCAACAAGATGCCCTAGAAAATCTTTTTGGGTATATTCGTGGGAACTGTGGCTCAAACACAAACCCTACATGCGGACAATTTGTAGCTGGGCTCAAAGCTGCCATAATTAGTAATTTATCACATATGGGAACTACTGGAAACTGCGAAACTGACAACAATGTTATAATTAATAATTTTGATAGCTTCTTGTCAGTTTCGCAGTCTGCGCAGGAAAAAAAAGACTCAGTTGTTACTGCTTCATCATCTTCAACGTCATATGCTCTGTATTTTGAAGTTGATGAAGCAATAAACACAAACAATCCTGAAATACAGGCATGTGCATATGTGGCGGGATTTATATTAAAGAAACTACCATTGAAGGATTGTGAAATATGTAGAAAAATATTTGTTAGTGATAACATAGATATAACACACAATTTTGTCGCAAACAGGGAATATGGAACGGATTCTCAAGCTTTAAATTATGCCCATAAAGATTTTATTTTCTGTGTAGAGTTATGTGCATCAGTTATTAATAATTTTTAAAAGATAATGCCTTTGTTAAAATGATAAAGATAAAAATTTTAGATCGCATAAATAGTATTGTCAAGTTTGATTTTATTCAACCATGCAATTTACACAAAGATAACAATTTGGAAACAATTATTAACTGTGTGTTTTTTATATGCATAAAGAGATTCTGCGTTTTAAAAAACCGTTCTTTTGCTGAAGAAGCTTCGACTTCTTCTTTAAAACTTAAAATGAAAATTATTTTACACCAGTAATTGCATACAAAATACCAAGTAAGCATTCTCCACAGAAAATATAATAATATGTTATATTTTGCTAAGTATAGCATTTTAAATTTAATGTTGAGTGAAATGTATGGTTGAACAAAATGTAAGAAAAACTGATTCACAAAGTTCTACACATAATTTTTATTCCATACTTCCATACTTAATATTATAAATGCGAAAGTGTGTCTGTCTGTCTTCACGCTAAAACCGCTAAACCGATTTTGCTGAAATTTGGCATGGAGATACTTTGAGTCCCGGGAAAGGACATAGGATACTTTTTATCCCGGAAAAATGTATGGTTCCTTCGCGATAAACTATTTTGGCGCAACGGAGTTGCGGGCGTCATCTAGTATGTAATATTTGTATAAATAAATACACTTTTTAAAGTATTCAAATTTTGCAAAGTATTGCCTGATTCTATTAAATATATCTGTAAGTAGCAGTAATATTTTATTTTATAAGAGTCTGTTCCTTCAAGTAATATATTTTATAAATGGAGAATGTAAGACGTGAACTTTCAATAAAACCAAAATGTTATTAATATACCTATTTGTTTTATTTCATATTATGTAAACTTTTAGTTGTAAGAAAAGCTAAATAGGTAAACGACAGTCCGAATAATAGGTTTACCTATTTAGTTTTTCTTACAACTAAAAAAATACCCTTTAAGAACCCCCATTTAAAACTATAGAATTTAAATTTACCGCACTAATAATTTGAAATTTCCCGCGCTCATTTTTTTCCGATTAGTACGGTACGGGCTGCATATAGATGGCGGTAGTAAAAACTGATTGTATAGAGTTGTCATTCTTCTCCGATAGGAGTAAAAGTGTTCTGTGAGCTATTTCCTCAGATACTTTCAGTTTTCTTACAGGAAGTGAGGACTTAATTGCAATCATCTTAACAAAGTATTTCTTAGCTAACATGAGTCGTCTCAAGAATAAAGGAGGTATACAAGTTCCAACTTCCATTGAGTTAATGGGGGTGGATTTCATCGCACCAGTTATAATGCGCAGCGCTTGATTTTGAATTATATCTAACTTTTTTAGAAGACTAGCGCTAGCATTAATATATGCTAAGCAACTATAGTCAAAGTGGCTCCTAACTAAACTTTTATACAACATTGAGAGAATTTTTGGATCAGCACCCCAAAAAACTCCTGCTAAGCATCTCAATATGTTGAGTCGCTGGTAAGCTTTATTACATATATAATCTATATGTTTATTAAATTTGAGTTTGTCATCTAAAACTATACCTAGAAATTTATGTTCATTTACTATTGAGATTACTTCATTATTACATTTAACTTGAACATTACATTGACTTTTACCAAAAGTCATAACTGAACTTTTTGAAGAATTAATATTTAGTTTTAGTTCGTTATTGTAATAATTTAACAGTTGCTTAAGAGCTAAATTAATATTACAATTGGCCGAGCGTAGTAGACGATTAATACAATATATAACAATATCATCAGCATATTGTAGAACATTAACACCTAATACTTTTACATATTTACAAATTTGTGATGTATATAAATTATACAGGATTGGAGACAATATTGCTCCTTGCATTAAGCCTTTATGTGCAAATTTTGGACCATGTAGTATATCATTAAATTTCACATAGACAAGACGGTGATTCAAGAATCTATATATCCAATTTAAAAATCTACCAGGAATGCCCAATTCACTTAAAACCTTTATAAGTACAGACAAATTAACATTATCGTATGCTCCTTGCACATCTAAAAATACACAAATTGCATTTGAATGAGCCATTAAAGAATTCTTAATATCATTAAGAAATGAAACAAAGCCGTCAACTGTACTTTTTCCTTTACGGAAACCTAGCTGAAAATCTGGTAATATTGAATTAGTTTCTGTAAAGTAGTCTAACCTAACTTTTATCATATTTTCAAAAACTTTTCCTATGCATGAAGTGAGTGATATTTGACGGTAAGAATTATGATCATGGATTGGCTTATCTTCTTTCAGAATGGGCAAAACACACTGAGTTTTCCACTCGTCGGGAACAACTTGTTTGGACCATAAGTGATTGTAGATATTAAGAAGAACTACTTGTGCGTTTTTGTGTACATTTTTAATCATTAAATATGGTAAATTATCCAGTCCAGGAGTAGAATCTCTTCTTGACATTAAGGAACTATGAAATTCATCCCAGCTAAAATCTTTCATGAAAAAGTTGAAATATTCACTATCATTATTACTTTTAAATATATCTTCTAATGAACTGTCACATACTTCATCATTTGTAAATTTGTCTAAAAATTCTGGTACAAAACTATCACATTTACTATTTATGCTAGAATCTACACGCTTATATTTTTTGATAAAATTCAAAATATTTGTGACTGGGGTGGATCTATTAAATGTAGAGCATAAATTTTGCCAACTTTTTCTCTTTTCCTCTTTTATAATCCTTTTTTTGAATGCATCTAATCTCTTATAATTTATATAATTTTCCATACTCAAATTATTTCTATATTTTTCCAAAGCTTCTCCACAATCCTTTACAGCCCTATCACAAATATCATTCCACCACGGAGCAGGTACCCTTTTTTAAATTTTTTTAGATGAATTAGTTATTATAATTTTTGGAACACATTCATCTCTTAAAGTGTTTAGTAGATCACAGAAATGATTATAACTTTCTAAAGGATTTTGTAAATTATATTCAAAATCTTGAAATAAATCATTTGACATATTAAAGAACTTATCCCAGTTAGCTTTTTTGAATAAATACTTATTTACATTTTTATTTATGTCATATTGCATAGGAGAAGTATTAAGTTTTGTAAAAGTTGGAAAGTGATAACTTCCCAACGGATCCTCACCGACATACCATTCACAATAGGGAGCCAGCTCTGGGCTCACTAGTGTAACATCAATTGCAGAAGTGTTATTATTTGGTCTACTTACTGTAGTAGCACAACCTGTATTTAAAATACATAAATTATATTCATCTATAACTTCATACAAGTCTCGTCCTCTTGTATTATTTATTGTACAACCAAAAGCTATGTGATGGGCGTTACAATCACCCGATATGATAATAGGTTTAGGAAGATTGTTAATTATTGTTTTTTAATTTTGTTATATTAATTTTGTTTCTAGGTGGACTGTAAATGCAAAGGATTGTAATGGAACCTATACCTGTTTCTATGGTTATAGCAATACAGACTGTATATCTTGATAATTTGGAGTCGGATGCTGCACATACTTTATAGAATTCCTAATAATTATTGCCACTCCTCAGTGTTCATTTGAAGCATTTTTAAAAATGAAATTATACCCAGGGAAATGAATCCGAGGACTTGAAGTTTTCAGCCATGTTTCATTTAATAAAGCTATATCTATTTCTTTATCTATTAAGAGTGATTGAAGTAAATGTTTTTTATTATTTAAACTCTGGATGTTATGCTGTACAATATTAATACTATCCATTACTTATTAAAGTTTTTAATGAATGTTTGTTTAATATGTGTTGTAGTATTAATCTCATTAGAATTTCCTATACTTACAAAGTGCTTATTATGGCTTCTAAAATTTTTTGATTATTAATAATGTCCTGGGCTGATATCTTTTCTGGTACAATTTTAACATTTTGAGGTTTAGTTTTTGTTAGAGGTGGGAAAGATGTTAAATTATTTGTTATGTCTGCATAAGTAGAATTATTATTTCTCAAAGATATGTTTTTCTTAATTTTAGAAGCCTTAATTGGGCACTCCTTAGAAATAGCTAGGTGATTACCTCCACAGTTTTTACATTTTAAAACTTCTGATGCACATTCTTTATAGGAATGATTCTCTGCACATTTAGAACATGCTTGTTCATTAAAACAATATTTTGCAGAGTGATTGAAAAGTAAGCATTTAAAACATTGTAGAACTGGAGGTATATAATTATGAACCTTATATCTCCATCCATCTAAGAAATAGGCTACTTGACATATATTTAATTTCATTGAAAAAATGCATATTTCTAGTAGAACTTGGCCTAGGAAACTGTATTTCACCCTTATCGTGAAATAAAAGCTTATGATTGATAAATAAAGTCGATTTGAAAATATGATTTTATGAAAATAGGAATTGTACTGACGAAAACGCTTTTGCGGTACTTCCGATCTGGATGTGACGTCATCCCATTTGTAATTTAATATCTTTTATTTATCGCGCTCGTTATATGTAAGTTTATTTGTACATAAATAATATGAATAAGCCTAGAAAGATTTATAAAATGTATTTTCTTGAATAATTCAAATAAAACATCAGTTTTATATATTATCTCCATTCATTGTAGTTAGGAAATGAAATGGCCAAAACTTTTCTACAAAAGTGTTCAACATTAGAAATGATTTCTAAATTATTTTTTAATTTTTTAAGCACTGTTAGACTCGTACATTTAGCACATAAAACTTTTTTTCAATAAAGAAAGTATAAAATACAAAAAACATGACGTCACACTATGGCGGACAGTGTTTTCGGCGCCATATAAAAGGCATATTTTTCGATCAACATTTTTATGGGTTTCTACTGTTTAAAATATTAAAATATTAGTTTTTTTAGTAAAAATGAATGATTAGGAACCGATTAGAATGAAGAAAAAAAATAGGTCAAGTAGCCTATTGCATTGTGGTTATACAGTGCCAGAAAAGGTAACAGTAGGTAATAGTATTTAACGGAACAAATGTATTATTTTCTTTTTTCATAAATCTACTTATACCAGTTATGTCAATATCGCTACTTATTTTTTCAAATAAATCCGTATTACTAATTTCCTTAGGAATGTACCTAACTACCCCAACCCTTTCCACAGAGGCTGCTGGGATATATGCTCTTAGATTGTTTTCTTGAATAAATGATGCATTGAGGAAATCATTAGCCAATGCCGCTTGTTTGAAAGTTATTTTTATTTTGCGGGCGCTTATTCTAGCTCTTTCATAAACTCCTTTTGCGTTTTTGAAAATTTTCGAAAGGCTAAGGGGGTTCATGTTTCCTATTTTTGTATCATTACAATGTTCGACGAAGACAATAAATTCTCCGCTGCAATTATTGTCAGGATATTTTCTAGAATACGAAGGCTTACTAAAGGGTTTGTACTTATCGCCTGAGATATCATCTATTTTCCTTTTTGTCGATGACGAAGATTTATAGTTCGCTCTCGTCCTGCATATACTATATAAAAGTACTTTTAAAGTACTTTTAATGTATAAAAACTATTAAATACGATTTTTCCAAATTGTTAAAAAAAGGCGCCTTCCTCTTCCCGCCAAAAACAGCAAGTCAAAGGAACAAATGTCAAAAGAGTGTTGCTATTGCTAAGGCTGGTTTTATCGTTAAGCGTTTCGGCAGCGCCGTTGGAGCGCCGCGCGTTCGAAGATGTATGGGGGTAGTAGTTGCGTTTCAGAGTCGCGCGCTTGAGCAGCGCCGTTCGTCCGTACGTTTTCTTCGTCTTGGAACGCGCGCGCTCCAACGGCGCTGCCAAACGCGTGACTGTAAAACCAGCCTTAAATAAAAAGTTTCGCCTCCTAACTTTTTAATTTGATTGTCAAACAGTTTCCATTTAGTAACTAGATGGCGTATGGGTAGACAACTATCGGTAATACCACCAATAATTGCTACAAAACTGGGCAAAAGAATGTAAAACTTGATTTCAATTTGAAAACGACGCCATAATATTCCAATGACTAGGTTAACAAAGTTATTACAACGATGTTTTAGTTTCAACTCACGGAAGAAATAGCCCTATTTACCGATATTCACACCAAATATCACAGGAATTATACATTTTGGTTTTGACAACATTTTATCTGCACTTGTGCCAGTAAACGGGTATTTCATGGCTAATATTTTACCAATAATGAACATCAAAGACCCAAATAACACAATTTGGGAAAAAATAATAAAAACCACACCAACAATAAAATGTAGGAGTTTGAAAGTGACATGCCCATGACATGCCCGCCAAAACTCTATCAGTTGTCAGTTTGACAATTTGCGTGTTCCTAAACTGTTACCAGTATACTGACCTAATCGCTTAGGCTAATGATCGCTTAGGTTTAAGATATTTTGATTTATGCCACACTTGACAGTACACTGATATTTTTTAGAAACAACCAATATGTATCCGTGATGCCAACCACGGCTTCAAATAACGTTATTTTTTCATAACGTTACTGCTTCAAGGGCTTAAATAACGTTATGAAAATTTACCCGATATTAAAAATAACGTTAAAAATTGATATTAATAACGGTTAATGTTATAACGTTATATAGGATTTATAACGGTAAATATATGTTCTTTGATAACGTTATAGTCCGTCAAGAAAGTCATGACAGGCGGGAAAATTTTCTAAATTTTTTTCTTTGTATTTTCACACAAATCTCGCAAAAAAGTGGGCTGCGAGTGAGATTTAGTGCACCGTGCACGATCGCATACCTGGTACCAGAAAATAACGTTATTATTATAACGATATTTTTTCGTTTAAACAACGAAAAAATATCGTTATAATAATAACGGTAAATATAACGTTATTTTACTAAATATCGTTAAAAAAATAACGTTATGAAAATAATATGAAAAAATATGAAAAATATGAAAAAAATATGAAAATAACGGTACGTGACGATATTTTTAGGGTTCCGTACCTCAAAAGGAAAAAACGGAACCCTTATAGGATCACTTTGTTGTCCGTCTGTCCGTCCGTCCGTCTGTCAAGACCCTTTTTCTCAGGAACGCGTGGAGGTATGAAGCTGAAATTTATATCAATTACTCAGGTCTACTGTCCCTTGAAGCTGTGAAAAAATCAAACTTCTAAGCCAACGCAATCAAAAGATACAGCCGTTTATGCCGCAAATTTTCGACACTTGCAAGGGAATCAAAACCTACAGGGTGCTTCCCGTGAACTCAGAATCTTGAAATTTGGTACGAAGCAACGTCTTATAGCATAGATAAAGGAAAAATTACGAAAACCATAAATTTTTAGTTACATCACATAATATATATATTTTTAATAATTTTAAACTTACTACCCATTTCCTCATAAACGCGTAGAGGTATTAAATTGAAATTCATACCAAATACTCAGGTCTATAATACCTTTAAGCTGTAACAAAATCAAACTTCTATGTCAACGCAATCAAAAGAAACAGCAATTTAAGCTGCATATTTTGAAACTCGCAAGTACTCGCAAGGGAATCAAAACCTAAAGGGTACTTCCAGTCGACCTAGAATCTTGAAATTTGGCATGAAGCAACGTTTTATAGCACACATAAAGGAAAAATTCCGAAAACCTTAAATGTTTAGTTACATTACAAAATATATAAACGATAAAGAGATCTTTGTCTTAAATTTATGCTCCTCCATCTTTCCCCATTGTAATGTTATGAATTTCATTTTGCAATAAAAATACCATAGTTATGACTCGATTGTCATAATGAACGAACTTTGTAAACCTTGCAGGTTTGTACGGAACCCTCGGTGCGCGAGTCCGACTCGCACTTGGCCGGTTTTTCTGTTATTCGATAACGTTATGAAGCCCTGATGCCAACCTACAGATAATTTCAGATCGGTGGGGAACCAATAGAAAATCTAGAAGTGTCTATCGTCGCGCCGTCTGGTGGAGATTAAAAATAAGAAAACCTCTCATTTAAGTTGAATGGACTGTATCTCGGGAATAAAGACGGGAAAAGCAGATAATTTCACCAACCTCAGTTTGGTTCCGTAGCTTCGCTTCGAGGGCCCTCTTCTCTTCTTTTCTTGACACAGATTTACACACACACACTCATTCACACTTGGCTGATTAAATAGTTCTATAGGCTATCGCGCATAGTAACGACGTAGAAGTTGATTTTTTTTTTAGGCGGCGCGTTCGAGCAGAGATTCGTTCTGAGAGGCTCGTTTTTGAATACTGACACTCGCGAAGACGACACTGCTTTTTATATAGGTAGGGACGCTCTCGCCGCGTGATTCGTAAACTAGGATTTTTTATTTTTCTACCTTCATTCACAAAAAAGTATTAAATTTTTGAATTCGAGTTCGTTCATCGGTCATATAGCTAGTATAATATAATATGCAGATAATATACAGAATTCATAAATATAATTTTCATAATAAACATACTTAATAATGAGATAGAAATTTCTTGTAACAATAATAGGCTACTTGACATATATTTAATTTCATTGAAAAAATGCATATTTCTAGTAGAACTTGGCCTAGGAAACTGTATTTCACCCTTATCGTGAAATAAAAGCTTATGATTGATAAATAAAGTCGATTTTAAAATATGATTTTATAAAAATAGGAATTGTACTGACGAAAACGCTTTTGCGGTACTTCCGATCTGGATGTGACGTCATCCCATTTGTAATTTAATATCTTTTATTTATCGCGCTCGTTATATGTAAGTTTATTTGTACATAAATAATATGAATAAGCCTAGAAGGATTTATAAAATATATTTTCTTGAATAATTCAAATAAAACACCAGTTTTATATAATTATTATCTCCATTTATTGTAGTTAGGAAATGAAATGGCCAAAACTTTTCTACAAAAGTGTTCAACATTACAAATGATTTCTAAATTCTTTTTCAATTTTTTAAGCACTGTTAGACTCGTACGTTTAGCACATAAAACTTTTTTCAATAAAGAAAATATAAAATACAAAAACATGACGTCACACTATGGCGGCACAATGGCGGACAGTGTTTTCGGCGCCATATATAGGGCATATTTTTCAATCAACATTTTTATGGGTTTCTACTGTTTAAAATATTAAAATATTAGTTTTTTTAGTGAAAATGAATGATTAAGAAGCGATTAGAATGAAGAAAAAAAATAGGTCAAGTAGCCTATTAGAGCTTGATGACCTCAAGGAGCTTATTCTTTTGTAAGAAACATGCCCATTTTTATGGAATCCGAAAGATAACAATAATCCGTCTTGTTTTGCATGCGTTAAGTTTTTAACGCGCATGTGAGTATTATTGCTTCTGCTGCTTTTCTCTTGTAAAAAAAAAAAAACTTGTACGAGACGATCTTCCTTATATAAAAAAGTACTCTGTGGATGCCATAGTAGCTAGTGTATCTGCCTACTTAGGAGATTGCGGGTTCGATTCCCGTGTAAGTCAATCATTTGTAGGTGTTATGTTATTAATATAGGTTTGTTGTCTGCGGTACCCAAATTACAAGCAAGGAATGCTTTGTTCGGGACAAGATTGCGTTGTGAGAATGTGTGAGGAATATTATTTATAATTTATTCTTATCTTATTTTTGCAGAAAAAGGAATAATCTCCCAAGATGCGCAAAACACCGCAGACGTCATCTTATTTTTTGACCAACTTTTTGACTCAATTAATAGAAGCTTCGGAAAAAGGAAGAAGCACAGTAAACCTCTTCTGGGACCTGCGACGCCAAACTCGCCACATCACAAAACATGGATGGAGGCTAAAATATTTTTAAAAAATATGAAGTTTGTGAATGTAAAAACCTTAAATGTGGAGCATGTTCCCACTTTAAATAACTGGGTATGGACACTAGAAGGAATAGAACTACTATTAAAAAAAAATGCTGTGAAGTACGGAGTGACATCAGTTTGGTTGCGGCATCTGAACCAGGATCCAATCGAAATTTTTTTTGGATCGATAAGGAGCCAAGGATGCCGGAACGTAAACCCTACTCCAGATGGGTTTGAAGCAGCATTTAGCAGCCTTTTAATAAACAGCCTATCTAGTGTCCATGCCCCTGGGGCAAATTGTGAGGTGGATAATTGCCATGCTTTGCATGAAGTTCTCATCACAAGCGGGGCCTGCAAAGAACAAATAAACTGCGAGCTGTCTAAGATTCCGGACATAGAAATTATACCCCTTGAAGACAAAAGTGACCCCCGAATAGTTGGGGGGCTACAATATGTTAGCGGTTATTTTGTTAAAACCGCTAAGAAGAAAGTCTTCAATTCAAGGGTTGTAGTGAATGCAAAAAAAACTTAATGTCCGATCAGGAAGGAGAGTATTTAAAACGTAGAGAGTACGCTAATAAAAAAATGGCTTTGCAGTCCCAGCGACTCTCTCTTGAATTGTGTTTCGAATCTGCAGGATATAAATTACACAATAATTAAAAAGTGCTTAGATAAAAAATATTTAAAAAAAATAATTAAAACAATGATATTTATTCACATACAATTTGATTTCTTAAAATGTGAACTGCATAAAGAAAAATTAATCGATTTTTTAATCAATATATCCTGCAGATTCTTCATTTACAATTACTGTAAGAATATAAATAGAATATTAATGAATAGGAGAGAGTGTGATGATGATACGGATTTGTTTATGCTGAAAGCGAAAAAATTATATATGAAATGTTTTAAAAGAAAAAAATAAATTATATCAATTACGGTTGTCAGTGTTTTATTTATTGAAAAACATCCTATAAAAAGAAACAAAAAGCAACCTAAACCCAGTAACCAATGCTATATGTAGGTATATATATTGACAAAAAGTTGTCAAAACCTACTTCCAGAGAGCGCCACTTGTCTTACCCTATTTGGCCGTCGAGTTGTACCTCTATTCCTATATATAAAAAAGTACTCTGTGGTACTGACGGTGATGATATTGACCGTATAATAGTAAGAAGCCTAGGCTTCTTTTTTCTGAGATTTGAATTTTGAACACATGTCTGGCGCCTGCATATGATTTGACATTGTCAGAGTGACGTTACATTTGTTGACAATATTCATCTATTTTCTTACGTGAATTTAATTTTTAACTATAAAACACAATGCGTGATTAATTATTGTTAAATTGTCACCGATGAAACATAAAATTTCTATTTATTTCCCCTATTAAAAGTCTTGCTTCAGGCTATGGTGTTGTAGAGTGCAGTTTATAATGCACACCCTATTGCACACCAAAACGTAAGTGTGGCATATTATATGATATAACATCTCTTAGCCGGCGCCCGGCTTGGCTCTGTTTAATGCTAGGACCGTACATATATTATCTGATAAACACTGCACAAGTGTAAAAAATTCGTGGCAACCCCAGTTTTGCTATATTTGGAGCATTTGTTTTCAGAAGAGGTGCATATAGTAGAAGAGTTTCGAACATGTCTGGGCAGTCCGATTTATGTTCAAGATACATACAAATATTTATTGTTGTAGCTTGTTATTGGTAAGACTCATTAATCATTCTATTTCATAATATTGTGTCTTATCTTACATAGATATCGACTTTGTAGATTATAACATTGGTCTAACTGTAAACTTGTTTCAGGATTGTGTCCATAGTCACGGTATTTGTAAATAAGAGCCTTCTTAGTAGTGACACTATTGCGTTGGAGGCCCCTTTATTTATAACATGGTTCCAATGTATCGTGTCATTTTTAATCTGTTTTACATTGAGTAAAACTGGTGGTATTCCGGGCCTGTTCAATTTTCCTAAAGGTACACCATGGAGCTTAGATATAATGTCAAAGGTGAGCTAAAGTCTTAGAAATTGTTGTTATTGTACATATTATTATTCATGTGTGTGTGTGTGTATTATTGCTGGAGTTCCATTTATCTTTGTATACTAATATTATACCAAGGAAAGATTATTTACATGGAATCAGCACAAAATTTTTGAATACGAAATATGTTGATATTTAGTATTATACAGTTTTGCGACCATAACCAAGGCAATGGTTCGAACCATAGTCTTAATTCTTTTTTTTATGAAATAAAGGGGCAAACAAGCAAATGGGTCACCTGATGGAAAGCAAATTCCGTTGCCCATAGACACTCGCAGTATCAAAAGAGCTGCAGGTGTGTTGCTGGCCTTTTAAGAAGGAATAGGGTAATAGGGGAGGGTAGGGATGGGAAGGGAAGGGAATTATAGGGGAGGGTAGGGAAGGGAATAGGGTGGCGGATTGGGCCTCCGGTAAACTCCCTCACTCGGCGAAACACAGCACAAGCGCTGTTTCACGCCGGTTTTCTGTAAGAACGTGGTATTTCTCCGGTCGAGCCGGCCCATTCGTGCCGAAGCAAGGCTCTCCCACATATAAATTTTTAAAAAAATAATGTGTTATTGCAGGTCATTCCCTTATCGCTGATGTTTACTCTAATGATATCAGCTAACAATCTGTGTCTGAAGTATGTTGGAGTTCCATTCTACTACATTGGCCGATCCCTGACTACAGTCTTCAATGTGATATTCAGCTGGCTACTGCTGAAACAGGCAACGTCATACAGATGTATATTATGTTGTATATTCATAATTTTTGGATTTTATTTGGGTGTTGATCAAGAAAGTCTTTTAGGTACATAAAAGTATTTTTTTTAATTTTTTTTTTTATTAAATAAGGGGGCAAACGAGTAAACGGGTCACCTGATGGTAAGCAACTACCGTCGCCCATGGACACTCGCAACATCAGAAGGGCTGCAGGTGCGTTGCCGGCCTTTTAAGAGGGAATACGCTCTTTTCTTGAAGGTTTGCAGGTCGTATAGGTCCGGAAAGACTGCTGGTGACAGTTCATTCCAGAGTTTTACAGTGCGCGGCAGAAAGTTACGCGAAAAACGCACTGTGGAAGACTGCCACTCATCAAGGTGATGAGGATGGTATGTTTTTCGCGTGGGACGATGGCGAAAAGTTGCAGGTGGTATGATTCCGAACAATTCCTCAGAGCACTCCCTGTGATACAACCGATAGAGGATGCAGAGTGAAGCTACATCTCGGCGTAATTCCAAGGGGTCCAAGCTGTTTGAAACACTATGGCAGTCAACAATTCGAGCGGCCCTTCGTTGGATACGATCCAGAGGGAGCAGTTGGTATTTTGGCGCCCCTGCCCAGAGATGAGAACAATATTCCATATGAGGTCTATATTGGCTAGTTTGGCTGGAGGCTAATTTGGCCTTACCCTCTACCCTCCTACCTATATTTTAGTCAAATATACTATTTTATAGATAAATTTACTATTGTTTAGCATATGGCTTTGAGTCAATAGTTGAGGCTTTTGCTCATCTTTGGAACAAGAGCTTTAGGTTTGAAATACATAGTATATTATTTTACAATATTATAATAATTAATAAGTAATGACGATTAATGATTAATTGGCATCAAAATCATTATAATAATTTTTATATTTCAGATTCATTTTCATTGAAGGGGACAATATATGGTGTTGTAGGATCATTAACACTATCCTTATATTCAATTTTTACGAAGAAAGTCTTGCCAAGTGTAAACCAAGAAATATGGTTGCTATCGTACTACAACAATGCATATTCAATAATTTTATTCATTCCGCTCATGGTTATGAATGGTGAACTCAGCCAGTTATGGAACTATACAAACTTCCACAGCTCATATTTCTGGTTTCAAATGTTCATTGGAGGTGTTTGTGGATTTGCAATTGGTTATGTGACATCGTTACAAATTAAGGTATTTTGATAATTATTATCTACTGATTGATAGTGGTGATAGTAATTGCCTTGGTCAATGTTATCTTATCTGTTATAGTCACAGGAAATACTTTCAAGCTTTTAGCTTATTACAGCTTGACGCAGTGAACACAAAAGATGAAAAAAAAAGTGCACTTAAATCTCAATTCTATTTCTCAGGGGGGTATTACATTATCATTTATATTGGATCATTTATAGGATCATATATAGGATCCAATAAAAATGATCATTTTATCATATCTGCATAGGTATTGCATTATCATTTATCATTGATCCTATTTTACGTCATATGTGGTTGGGCTAATGGGGAGGGACAGGGACAGGTATTGACATCAGTGTTACTAGATCTCGGAGAATTCGATTTGTCATTGTCTTGAAAAGACATCGTCATTTTTAATATGGCTTGTTTTATGTTATTTCAGCAAGATTATTCAAGTATATAATTAGAAAAAGAATTACATTACATTATTTAAAACATATTAACAAACAAGAAAATAAAAACTCTTATATTAAATAACTGGCAACACCAATTTCTATGACCGTATTGGATCCAATCTCTCAGCAAACGTCAAAAATCTATGATCAAGGAAGAAATTAATCATTTATCTATATTACATTATCCAATATAAATGACTCAATGATCTAGGATCCATGCAGGCTTAACATGGCCACAGTAACAAAAACAAAAGATTGAAAACCCTGACATTTTAAGGACCAAACCAACCGAGATAGGTATTCTCTTTTTTGACAATATTGTCTTTGTCTATGTTCTATGAATAAACCTTTTCTATAGTGGCCATGCAAAGTGTGTGTGAATCAGTTGCGCATTAAGAATAACGTTGTTATGACATAATTCTCTGTTTTATTTTTATTTTTAACAGGTATGGTTTTTGCTTTCAGGTCACATCACCATTAACCCACAACATATCTGGCACGGCCAAGGCTTGTGCACAAACTGTTATAGCGACTCAGTGGTACAATGAGACGAAGAACATGCTATGGTGGACCTCTAACCTCATAGTTTTAGGAAGCAGTGCATTATATGCTAGGTTTAAGCAGATCGAAATGGAAGTGGCATCCAGAAAACCTATATCAGAGGAAAAAAGTAGTTTAGTATAAACACAGTACATATAAATATCTTACAGTAGAATAATTCAACTGTACAGGAAGTAGCGCGTGCGACTTGACTTGTCACTGCATTTGCTACTTCAAGTTATGTAGCAACTCCATCATGGGTATCGCAGGCACAATAGATTTTCAATTGTTATGCGGCAGCCGTCTACTGTTTGGGGATTGATGGGCTAAAATGCGACCAATTTAGGCGGTTCAGTGTTAATGTATTCTACTGTACATAATTTATATTGTGGTATTAATGTGAATATTTTTAGATGTTATGTTATTTTGTTGCAATATTGTAGTTAGTCTAATTGTATATTTTCTACCAAAGTATGTAAGATCGACGAAAACTGTACTCCATAAATATAGACTGATTCACCAAAAGTAGAAAAATACAATTAATGGTAAAATATTGTTTGATTAGGAACTGGATAGTATTAAGTAGATTTTATACTTATTACTTATTTCTTTAATTTACTTTTAATATGTAATACTTATTGAAATAAAGTTATAAAACAAAATGAAAGCAACTATCAAAAAAAATATTTATAGGCAGATTACGGACCTACGTTTGGTCGGATTATGTCCAGCCTAGTCTTAAAAACCGGCCAAGTGCGTGTCGAGCCACGCGCAATATAGGGTTACGTAGTACTTACCGCTAGTTTTTGAAAATTTTTGTATGGTCAATGAATGTACGCTTATAGCATGTTTTACACTAGTATTAGAACATCATCTCAGTTACTTTGAATGAAAAGTTTCTTTATACTTCACCGAATACATTTTTTTTAGTTGATGAACTATTATCAATAACTTGTGAAGTCCTTTTAGCCGTGATAGTTTTCCTTTTAAATTCAGCATAAATATGCTTTATGCTGAATTTAAAAGGAATTTTATATTTCACGGGAGTAGGAAATCCTACTCCCGTGAAATTTTTCACATTACTAGAAGCAACCGTTTAGCTGGTAGAAGGGGGGACACTGGACTCTTAAGTTCTAACGCTATTTTTAACCGACTTCCAAAAAGGGAGAGGTTATACGTTCGTCTGTGTATATATATATATATATATATATATATAATGTGTGTGTGTTTTTTGTATGTTCAACCATAACTTCGCCGTTTATGGACCGATTTTCATGATTCTTTTGTTGTTGTACAGGGTTGAATCCGAGGTTAGTACCATGTTCACAAAAGTGGTGATCTGATGATGGGATCCATGAGGAATCGAGGGGACTCCTTGAAATTTATATGGAAACATATGGTGATTTCGATTTTTTTTTAAGTATTTCAGGCATATACTACCAAAAAGTAAGATTTTGCACCAGGATATACCCTGGTTCTGAAGGTACCCAACAGAACTTTTGTATCCTTATAGATACAAGTTTGAGGATTTTGGCTTTATTTAAACTACTCTAAGCAAATCCTATATTATTTGTGCTGAACATAGGCTAAATTGTATTTTGGAAAAAATAGGGTTTCGTAAGATATTTGGGTTTTTCGGACGCCAGGTGAAAAAAATCAACCATAAAAGTTACTTATTTTGCGTACGCTGCCGAAACTATAAAAGATAGAACCATAAAATCTTCTAAGTATTGTAGATCTTATAAATATCTACAAAAAAGTCCGCGACACACTATACTTATCTATGTCGAGTGAGGCACAATAACCATTTTTTTATTTAAAAATCTTGAATTTTTTTGGACAACTATTAAACGCGTTTATTTTACTCATGCCATTTATCCTTATCAAAATAAATTATTTCATCACAAAGTACAGTTTATGTAGATAAAATTTGGTCTTTGAATGATTAAAATTGGACGTTTGGTTTTTAAATTATGGCGAAATTAAAATATTACGATAGTGGGCGTCACCAAGCGGGATGCGCTTGCGGGAAGACAATCTGTGCAGTGTGCACTGTTATACACCCTTCGGATAATGACTGCGTCCGCGTCGTCGATGTCAGTGTCGGAGTCTGTGAATTGACCTGAGAATCATTTTGCTGACAGAGTCTTTCCTTGGTAGGCTTTTTGCAGCCGTAACCGACATCCACGCGGGCAGATCCGCAGGCGACCGCTAGTAATATGTACAACTCTAAGACAACAAGCTATAATATTATAGCCTTGTCGTCTCATATTATGTACCAGCTTACCTTAGCGTAATTGCTATGTCAAGGATCTCAGAACTTTTCTGGGCTGGTACCGACTTCAAAAGTACGAAGATTGAGTACAGAAATAGTTGAGGTTTAGGCGAAGTCTGAAGACGCCACTATAATAAGGAATAAGAATTATTTGATTCTTTTTAGATTAAGAATAAGTATTACTTTTGTTTTTATCTTGGAAGTCTGTTTTAATTTTTTGTTAAAAAATAATAATCCACTTTAAAACTTAATATTTCATAAATGGATCCCTAAATCGGAAAATGATCTATGAATACTCATAATATTTTTAAAAAAACCTATCCAACTACACCCCACACAATGGGGTGGGCGTGAAAAAAAAATCGACTCCGCTTGATGTGTAGCAGAGGTACCATAAAAAATATTTTTTTAATATTTTATGTAATATTTTGTCGGCATCATTAATATGTCTATTCATGCCAAATTACAGCTTTGTAGGTCCTATCGTCTCTGATCAAAACTGCGGTCAGACAGACAGACAGACGGACGGACCGGACGGACCGACACTATAAGGGTTCCTTGTTGACTACGGAACCCTAAAAATCACAAATAACATTTACTTGACATAACCCGATCAAGGAACGAAGGTCCGCCAATTAGTTAAAAATGAGTGTGACATGGTTTCCATTTACTACCAAGAACTACTAAACACTTTATGTACTGTAATTATTTCGTAATAACTGTGACAAGTATTTTTTTACGTGTTCATAATGCATATTTGTATACAAATTGTTTGATTCATCAGGATCTGTGTCATGATCGTACAATTCACCGCCATAGATTAATTCCCAGTCGATTGTAAATGTTGTGCTATTAAAATTCACCCATTCGGTGTACCTGTATTGCTTCGTTCTTATACTATACCCCATTATTTTTATGTATTTCAACCTGGGTTTATCAGAATCGTGCTGTGGGAAAACACTAGGTCGAGGGTACTGGCTGATAGCGAAATAATCTGAATTATTGATTCCTTTCATCAATGGTACTAAACTTTTTCCACCATAACACAGAATACTCCTGTCATTTGTGTTTCGACATTTAGGTATGTCTGTCCCTAATCCAGAAAGTTCCACCAGAGTTGGAAATATGTCTATCAACTCGACTGGCGATTCTATCGACTTGGGAATTATATCTGGTGCGTAGAAGATAAGCGGTACCTTCAAAGCGACGTCGAAATTGCTGTATTTAGCCCAAAGACCGTTTTCACCTAGTGACCAACCTGCCAAAAGATTGTTATTTGACATTTTTCTGACTGATGCTGAATTTTTTTGAATAAAATATATAAAAGTTCAGGTTATGAGGGTATAGTTAACGAATAGCGCACTAGCGCCATCTTTGTTTAAATAATAAAATATATACTTACCGTGATCGCTGGTAAGTACAATAATAGTATTAGAGTAATTTATGTGACATAATAACTTCCCAATGAGACCATCAATGTACAGAGCAGCAGCATAATAACTTTGCCTGATTTTAATTGTCCATTTGTGTGGCATAGTGCCTAATGGGAAGGAAATATTGAGTCTCTTTATGTCATCTCTGCTGCGTAGATCGGTCCATGGATGCCAAGAGACCAGTGGTAAGTTCTCTGGCTTGAACGGGAATCTTGGAGGTTGAACATTTTGTATTGGTACCATGTCTAAAATAAAAATCGATTTTAGTAAAATTATTAAATAAGTTATTTTCTTGAATGTTAAAAAAATAAGCAGAGTATTTTTCAGGGGCACTCGCTACTCGTTTCTTTTATTTTTTACTTTATAAAGAAACAGATAATGTGCCTGCCTGCTGCAAAAGGCTCGAACCATGCATAACAATACAAACCTTTATATTTCTTAGGATACTTCAAAGGAATATGAGGCTTGTGGAAACCAACTGCTAGAAAATATGGTTTGTTACTGTCTCTTTTGTTCAGAATGTTTATTGTATAATCCAATATCTCCAAATCTGGTAGAGTTTTGTCGGGCTGATTCCTGGTTACTACAGGACAAATCAGATTTTTTTGCATGCTCTTAGTACGTCTGTCGTAACAAACTGGGTAATTTTTATAACGTTCTGATGTAGGGTGGTATGGTCTCTCGGTCCAGCTGTAAGGATAGTCATCTGTGAAGTTTGAACTCTCTCCTGGATGAAAAACTTTACCTACTGCGTAAGTATCATAACCATTCTCTTTAAAAACTTGCGGCAACGTTTTATAGTTTGCAACAAAATCACGCCAGTAGCTATAGAAGTCATACAAGCGTAACGAATCCGGCCTACGCCCTGTTAGCAATGAGTTTCTGCTAGGCGCGCATAACGCTTGCTGAAAGTTGCAAAATTATTTAGTACCTAACATAATGAGCTATTGAAAAACAGATTATTTAGTGAGAATAAACATCTATATTTTAATTTGGAAATAACCTAAAATAGGCAGTGAATTATAGTGATTCATAAAAATTAAAATTAAAAATACATACCTGTGCAAAGGCATTTCTGAAATAAATGCTTTTTCCCGCCAAATTATTTAATTTTATCAAGTTTACTTCTTCCTCTCCGAGATGTCGCATGTCATCGATTAGCACAAGCAAAACATTGGGTTTAATTTTTTGTTTCAATTGTTCACAGACAATTATTGTAATTAAAAGGCATAATAATATTCCAAATAATCTTGAATTCATTTCCTTAATCTACGACAAAAATAGAAAACACAAGTTGCATTAGAAAGGAAATGGAACTTAACATAAAAATGTCACATTTGGCTAAATTACAATTGGCTACTTTCTTTTAGAGCGTTTAGCAATTGGTCAAAAGTAGCAGCTGTTATGTAAAGTTCAGCTGTCATTGGTCGATTTTCTCTATGCTGTTATACACACCATCAATGTTACTTCAATGTGGTTCGTATTGGATTGAAGTCATTACAAGTTTTCTACGGATGTGTGCATAAACGTCCTTCTTTCTTGGATGTGTGTGAAATCATTCGATTTTCTGTCAGAACTCAGAAAACAATAAAAACAAATACCATTCAAGAGTGTCGTAATTTTGTCCTACAATCTTAGAACTTTTTATGTATAAAATTTTAGTTAATTTGTATTTTAATTCGATAATATCGTAACAGCAGCGTTAAAAAACCAAATGAAAGTTGGTGTTTCAAAACTGCAGCTGTATTTCTTATTGTTGTGACGTCATTGTTGTGGTTTTAAAAACGACGCAATTTCATTATTCTAAATGAAAATGGAGTAGAAATGAAATTAATTTTACTTTTCGAGGTGAGTCTGAACATATATTTCATGCTGTTTGAGAACAAAACATGGGTATGCTGGAGGGCGATGGTATGGGTTGAAAGTTGCATCGATTTCCTTTGTCCTCGGTGTAAAGCCTGTATGCTAATAATTCTTTTGTTTAGATGTAAAATCAGCTATTAAAAACTAATTATAGTACCCTTGGGGTACCAAACGAACACGACTGAATGTAGAATTTGTGTTGATGGAAAAATTAACGATAGTTATTACAATGTTATTGTTTTATTACGTAATTTTAATACACATAGAAAATCATTTCCATTGCCCTTTTTTTTTTTCTTTATTTAAGGAGCTTAGTCAACATTGACTATGTCGCTCCATAAGATCAACAATTACATTTTATGTATAAACTAATATTAATCTATTACACGTCTATTTAATGCTATCTTAACCATATTGTATATTTCTTTTGCTTTTTCTGACAGAGGATATGCCAGAATGCATTGCAAGTTCCAATAGACATAAAATCCTCAATTTTCCTTACAATCAGATATCTTATGTCTTCATTCCGGACACATTCCAGTAATAAATGATAAACATCTTCCACAACACCACATTCTGAACAAAGTGGGGATGGTACTTTCTTCATCAAATGTCCAAATTTATTCAAAGGAATATGTCCGGAGCGAATTCTAAACGCTATAGTTAACAAATTTCTATTTAAAGTATTAAACCACAGTGATTTCCAAGGTCCATTTTGTAGTGTTTGGTACCATATGCCCTTCTCCACTGATCTCTCATCGAAATAAACCTTCCACATGAGATAACATTGCTGCTTAACTTGTTTAATGTAGTCAGTGAAGAAAGGCACAATGTCCCTACCTACTCCATCATCGCAAGCTTCCTTAGCAAGACCATCTACCCGCTCGTTCCCCTCCAACCCAATATGAGACGGGATCCACTGAAGGACAACTTCTTTTGATTGGGTCTTTATTTCATATATTAACCTTATAATTTCGTAGGCAATCGGTGTGCCTCTTAAACAAGAGGTGCAAGGTGAAAAAAGCCGATGTAGATTCGTCCACCGAATTACAAAATTGTTTCCAAGAATCAACTGCCGCTTTTCTAATTAATTTTTGTGATTCCCTTATGCAATTTTTACTTAATAAACTTCATAGGTATTTTGAATTCTCCAGCCCTTTTCCTGGAAACTTTGGCATGAAAACAGTTTTTCTGCATCATATTCGTCATCGAAGCTGACAATAACTTTGAAAGCATTAACATATTTAATTCGATGTATACCTACTATATTTTCCACTAGAAACGACCGAGCCAATGCAAACTGCTTAGGCAGTATATTTTCTTTACTCGAAATACTAATGTTTATCTTCTCAGTTTTCCTCTTTTTCCCTCTTCCAACTTCTATCCAATCTTCCTCTTGAATCAACCTGTTCTCTTCCAAATTCTGTATATTTTCCTCATTATTGAATTGGTGCAAATCGCCATCTATCATATCTTCTATATTCATAATGTCGCCTCCCATGCTAATATTATCCGCTATCTCCTCATCCTCTTGAACTACGTTCTCACTCATTTTGCATACGTGGATCAGTACCTAACGGCACGATAACACGCGGCCACAGACGATCTTATTTCCATTGCACTTGAAACGATCTCGTACCATATTTGTATAGCATTGTTTTTGTAAAAGAACATCAATTATTCTACATAAAGGCTGATAATATTGATAATGGAACTAGGAAGTAATTCTTTGTTTCTGAAAACATGAATATAAACAATATTATGTATATCACGTAAACAACTGTTTTCTACGAGATAATTTCTAAAATGAACTCTATGTCTATGATAATAGAGTTCACGTTTCTTTACATAATGATCACTATCATCTGTTTACTAAACACTTGTGTAACGATATTTTTCTAAAGTAGTGATTTATTTGTTTTCATAGATATTATGTGGAACATAGGCATAATAATATGGTTAAACTATTTTTGTATTTTTTCTGTTAGAGCAAACATAGACTAAAAATTGTGTTTTTTGTATGGGAGCCCCCCTTAATTTTTTATTATATTTAAATATTATTATGAATTATTAAATAACACATATATTTAAGGCCTTCGTGAAAGTTTCAAGTGCCTAACTCTTATCATTATTGATTACGAGCAAAAAAGGAGAAAAAAATCATGTTTGTTGTATGGAAGCCCCCCTTTTAGTAGTTTAGCCCCTAATTTTATTTTAGTATTTGTTGTTATATCGGCACCGGAAATACACAATCTGTGAAAATTTCAGAACTCTAGCTATAGCGGTTCTTGAGATACAGCCTGGAGACAGACAGACAGACGGACAGACATCGAAGTCTCATGAATAGGGTCCCGTTTTTACCCTTTGGGTACGGAACCCTAAATACTGATCTATATTTGGGTTCCTCTAAAAAGTTCCTTTCTTGCTGGGTTGGTTCCCTATGATGGTAAGTCATGATGTAGGTTAATAATTTCAAATGAGAAAGTTCCTAATAAGGAAATACAAGTAGTATATTATTATGAGTCAAGAACCATGATTATGATAATAATTAAATGAATTATTATTGATATTTTTAACTTTTACTAAAAAGGAAACTGCTTCCACATTTTGTGTTTTATTTTAATTACAATTTACGGACAAACTATCACGCCTATTGATTCGTGCTTCAACATAGTAACTTTTATATATTATATGTAGATGTGTTATCACTGGTCAGTCAAAATTTGGTTACTATTTAAATAAATAAAAAACTGCCTTATGAGTCCGTATACGAAATTTTGCCGATTTCGCTCATTTAACAGACGTGATTTAGCAGTTAAAATACAGTATTTCTATAAGTTTTAATGCACAACTGCATGTAAGATCATTTCAATTATCATATAGTGTTGGAGCTAGATTTTTTATTTTTTTTTAAGTATCTTTAAATAATCCAACTTAAACCCGCGACAGTTTTGTGATTTTTGCTGTAAAAGGTTTAGAATATCACTTTTTATGGATTGTATTGACGTCTTAACGGTATGAAAAAAATACAATGTACTGTTGAGAAAGTCGTCTATAAAGTGTTGGAATTACTTTTTAACCGACTTCCAAAAAACGAGGAGGTTATATGTTCGGCTGTGGATATTTTTTTTATTTTTTATTTTATTTTTTTTTTGTATGTTCAACGATTACTCCGCCGTTTGTGAACCGATTTTCGAAATTTTTGTTTTGTTGTATTAGGTTTCACTCCAATTTGGTACCATGTTCACAAAAGTGGTGACCTGATGATGGGATCCATGAGTAATCGAGGGAACTCCTCGAAATTTATATAGAAACATATGGTGATTTTGGTTTTATGTGAAGTGTACTAAGAATATGCTACCAAAAAGTCAAATATTGGGTCAAAGTATACCATGGTTTCGAAGATGCTGAGAGAACTCCTGACTCCTTATAGATACACGTTCGGGAGTTTCGGCGTTGTTTTAAGAACAGAAAGCATATGCTACTATGCAATTCATATTCATCATCATAATCATCATCATCATCATCATCGTCATCATCATCATTAAGGTCACCAATGTCTCATGGCACAGAATTAATAATAGTACAAGGCATAGGTATGGATATACTAATAATAATAATTATGTACTGTATAACAACACCTGTTTGTTTAATACATGGCGGTCGGCGCCGCAGAGGCGACGGCGTCGCCGCGCCGCCGCGCCGCGTGGCGCGTGGCGGCAGACAACAGATCGAATACTTTACTAATTACTTTATAAAATTTAAATAGACAAATAGAATTAAAATAAAGTTATTTTAAAAAGAGCATTTACACAAAACAAAGTCATTAAGTGTCTTTTTAATTAGTTATACTTATTAATCGATAGATGGCGCACTAAGTATCGATTTGAATTCTTGATTAAGCGCTTATTCCACTTATCCTAGCTAGGAAGTCCTAGCTAGGGTCCTAAAAAATTTAGTCAAGTGGAATAACATTTAGAAGCTAGGATCCTAGCTAGGATCCTAAATCGGAAAAAATTTAGTCAAGTGGAATGACATTTAGAAAGCTAGGATCCTAGCTAGGACTTCCTAGCTAGGATAAGTGGAATAAGCGCTTTACAAGAACAGAGCTGTCAATAATTATGATAATATTAAATATTATGAGTAGCTACGCTACATCCTATGCAAGTTTATACAATTTTTTATCTGATAGATCCTTCGATCGTGGAAAAACGAGACACAATAGCCTTTCTATTGTTATCTCAATCGCCGGTGACCGCTTGGGGCTTGAAGCATTAAAATTGTTAAATTACTTAGCACAATATGTTCACTTCACTGATAATATATGATTTTGTGAGTGTGAGTTGTGACTCTTGACAAATTGTAATAAGATACCTAAAATATACGCGAAGGTTTACCTACTAGTGTAACTAAAAAGAGTGAAATTATTATTATTTTTAACAAAAAATTAAAACCGACTTCCAAGGTAAAAACAATAATAACATTAATATGAACTAAAAAGTATTAAATAATTTTTACTATCTAATGGTGCCTTTTTCCGAAGTCGGCTAAAACTCAACTATTTCTGTATTCAATCTTCATAATTTTGAAGTCGGTGCCAGTTCCAAAAGTTTCAAATATTCTGTCAGAGGACTGAAGATTCAGCTATCTGGTACCGACTTCAAAATAATGAAGATTGAATACAGAAATAGTTGAGTTTTAGCCGAATTCGGAAAAAGGCACCATTAGATAGTAAAAATTATTTAATACTTTTTAGTTCATATTAATGTTATTATTGTTTTTACCTTGGAAGTCGGTTTTAATTTTTTGTTAAAAATAATAATTACCACTTCAATATAAAAAACCCTTTAAAAACAGAAAACCTCTATCTGCCCGCTAACTTGGCGATCGTCCTTTTTCACCTGGCATATGAAAGGCGGGCGTGAGTGTGAAGAGAGCAGTAGAAAAGAGAAGACGGGCTCTTAAAGATAATATTACCATGCAGAAAAACGACGCGAGCCCTCACAAAGCTCAGTTTTTAGCTAGTAGATATAGAAGAAATATTGATTATTAATTATTAATTATTATTATAGTTGGGTAAAGAAAGACATGTTACTTCCACAGATAAGGCAACAAAATGTCCGCGGAGTCGCCGCGACACATGCGGTGCGGGGGGCCGCTGACGGTGGCGTCCCAGCCGCCCAGCGATCGCAGCATCATCGACGCCGTGTCAGGCTTCATCAATGACGTCACACTGTCCTCCTCCTCCCACACCGACCCTAAGGACGTGATACAATGGGCGCGGTGAGCTTCAGAAATATGT
Source organism: Lysandra bellargus (assembly GCA_905333045.1). Taxonomy (NCBI): domain Eukaryota; kingdom Metazoa; phylum Arthropoda; class Insecta; order Lepidoptera; family Lycaenidae; genus Lysandra; species Lysandra bellargus. The sequence goes on from HG995338.1 coordinate 9,100,268, forward strand.
TTTTAACACAAACTACCTGGCACAGACTACCTGCCACTGAAAAAGTCGAAACAGACTACGTGCCACCTAGAATTACATTTAGTAATTTAAGTAAATCACTGTGTTTCTGTCACCCAGCACAAAGTACCTGGAACCTAGCAGAAAATAAATGATAATAATTGCCATCTACTGCCTGCCACTTAGCATAAACTATTAAACTACAATATCACCTAAAACAAACTACCTGCCATCTAGCATAAAATATTTGTCAGTTAAAACAAAATTATTACGTACACCTTAAGTACTTGTCACTTAACACAAATTAGTAAATTTGTTAGTTAATACAAAATGCCTGCCGTGAAGTATCTACAACTACAAATTACTGCTACATGTCATTAACATAATTATTGTATTATTATAATAAATGTAATAGCAAAATCTGACCCTTAATATGCTTCAAATTGAGAGAGTGATCCCCTCAAAAAAGTTCCCACTCAATGTTGTAGGTTCGAGACAGCAGATATAAACGAGCCCACACCCGAGGGAGACAGTGATACTGATGTGCAGCCGCTACTCCTGGTGTTGGGGTACGGGTCTGGTGTGCAGGTTAGTGTGACTTATTGACTTTGTGGAGTATTATAATAAAGACTGAAGTATTTTTTGGCTTATCTAATATCAACCATTGAGTTTTGATTACAAAAAGTATGTTTTTTTGTTGTCTAAAAATTAACAACACAAAACTGATGTAAAGGGTTATTTTCAACAAGGACGGGTCGATGCTAAAATTTAATAAAACAAGATGTGTTTGAGATATTAACGATATTTATGTTTTATTTGAAAGGTCCATTAATGCTATTATGGATGGAATGTGACATCCTTCAAATGTCCGCCGCGGCTTCGTATGGTGGCACGAATCCGAACGGTCCAATTTTTAATGACTCTACTGCATTGATTCGGCTGAATCTGAGCGATGACCTGCGTTATGTTGGCTTTCAGGGCAACGGTCGATTGTGGCTTATTGGTATAGACCTGCGACTTCAGTAAACCCCACAAGAAAAAGTCTAGCGGAGTAAAATCACATCGCTAAAGATTATTTTTCGGCCAATATCGGGGTCCACTTCCAAGCGTAGTCCATTCAGCGAACACACGGCGATTGTCTATGGTCGTTAACTTTGAGCTCTTGGGTCAGTTGGATCTTGTCCATGGGCGTAGCCAGCCATGGGCTCAGGGTGGGGCATGATAGTCGGTGTTATGAATTACGCGTTTTAATACTTCAGTCGGAATTTCCAGGAATTGCTATTGTATTCTATTGTTGTCGCGTTCACCGGTGCTCGCGCGGGGCCTGAAGGATTAATAAAATGTAATACATATTCAGTTATTTTACGGTATTATACGGCTGGCTTTCAAAAGACCGCTGCGATGCGCGCGTAAATCTTGCGCGTTTTTTGTTTTGATCCCACTTTTTTTTTCATGCCCAGGGTGGGGCAAGCGCCCCAGCTTGCCCCAGTGTGGCTACGCCCATGTCTTGTACGGATGCAGGCCCAAGTCCCGATGCAAAATTCTCCAGGTTGAAGTCTGCAAAAGGCCCAGTTCTTGTGCACGGCGAGAAATCGACTGCCTCGGAATCTCCTGAACTCTCTCACGTACAGCGGCGATGTTCTCGGCCGATCTGATGTTCCTTTGACGTAAAGGTGTTGGTTGGTTGTTTACTGAACCGGTCGTCTCAAATTTGGTCACAAATCGTTGGAGAGTAGACTTTGAAGGGCCACCGCGTCTGCCGTAAAGTGGGCGCAATGCGCGCAACCTTAGCACTAACGAACACTCATTTTGACAATAAAGTTTTATCATATTTTGCACATGCTGCTCAACCATGTAACTTGCCATGGTGATTTGGCATCAGTAACTGAATAAGAAAAAGAGTAGATAACACGTTTTGAATTCCCACTTTCCAGGAAAATTGACATTTTATTTTACCTTCCAGGGTGGGGCAGCTGCCACCCCCCCTGCCCCCCTCGGTACGTCCATGACCACAGATTATTAACATCGACCCGCTTTATTTGAAAGACCCTTTACCTACACTGAGGATAGCACATACTACAGTTTTATTGTGGCAAGTGAAATTTCTGCACATATCAAGTTACATGTAAAATCTAGTTACAAAGAAACATGTTTATAGAATTAATTAAAATACAAAGAAATTAGGATCAGCAATAATTTACTTGTTTTTTACCAATTTCCATCCAATAAGCCTTATAGGTTGTATTGCACATGGTGTACCCTTGTGAAGACTGTAGCTGGTTAACTCTCAATTCTTCAGGTATGGCTGGTGTCTCCCACTGGTGAAGCTCAGGAGGTGCTCTCATGGCGCCAGGGTACAGTTCGGGTGCTCCGCATACTGCCCACTCCGGAACACGACTGCTTCACTGCAAAGAGACCGCTCATAGCACTCTGTGACTCCGCAGGCATCGGACCACCGTTTTGTGCCCTAAGCTTTATATCGATTAGGGGCGGGGAGCAGGTATGTTGTGTTTAAAACTCATGAATGGCGCGATTCTAGCACACAAAGTTTTTATCAAAAATCGAAATTGAGTTTGTATTGTTAAGGACTTTTTTATATCTTGAAAGTCATGCCTTTCTTTGATTGTCAATATCCACATTACGTTTAGGCCTGATTGGCGCAAGAGGCCCTTAAAACTTTTCAAACAATACTACTTGCTAACACCATAAAACTTCATACTAAATGTAAAAATTCGTATGAAATTCCATGCCTGGTTATTTCCATTATAATATTGTTTTATTATAATTTATATAAGATTAAATAAAAGCTCACATATTGCATTCTTTCAGGTGAAGAGCATAAAATTCAAGAACCCCATACTAGATGTGCTTGCTAACAAGCGTTCTGTGGTGGTATCCTTCTCTGAGCGCTTCGCTGTGTTCGATGCTGGGACCCTGGAGGACAGACTTAGTATAACGACTTGCTACCCCTGCCCAGACCCTCTAGGGGGGTCAAACACCATCAACCCCATAGCACTCGGTGACCGCTGGCTGGCTTATGCGGATAAAAAACTTAACCCCTTAAAGCGAAGCAGTGGGGGATGCGAAAGTAAGTACAATAGCCGTTTACTAATAATAATAATTTAACGCCTCAGTGGTGTACTGGGTTAAAGCTTTGCATTCGACGGGTCTGTCGTCGGTTCGATTCCCGCGGAAATATTGGCTTCCTGGCAAAGTTTCTGCAAAATTTCATCACAAGCAGAAAGATGACATGAAAACATAAATATGTGGCAAGATATACTGGCTGCAATATTATAATATATGCTTAATATATGCTATATATATATTTTTTAATAAACACTCCATACATGGTTTATTAGATAAGCATCAAACTTCCTTTGTGTTACGGATACGATATCGACCTTAAGAACAATGCTTTTTATAGGCAATGTAATCGTACATTAATCTATTATTTTATTAGTTTATTTTGCATAAATTAATCATGAAAATATAAACATTTATTACGGTCACATGTTTTATGAGTTAGGTAATGAAATAAAATCATACTTTCAGACGGTAAATTCGTTTGTCTTTGGTCTTATGATAACTTTTAACCTATGACAAAGCATTCTTATGTTTTCAGATTTGTTCTACCGTAGCTTCTAAACTATGTACTATCAGAGAAGTTGATTCCTATGCAGATGGCGGACCTAAGTAATTTGGTCGCGTTACGTCAAACCCAGCCGACCGATCACAATTCACAGCTGTAACATTGAATTGACATAAGCCGACCACATGACTTAGGTCCGCCATCTGCATAGGAATCAACTTCCCTGATAGTACGTATCACATTTTAATAAACATTGCCTATATTATGTCAAGCTGACAGCGCGTTGATAAGGATGATGCTTTTCCAGGTGAAGGCGTGACGAGCTACACGGCAACCGTGCTGCACGCGGCCAAGTCCCTCAGCAAGGGTCTGCGCGGGCTGGGCGAGAGCGTCGCGCACAGTCTGGGGGGGCGGGGCGCCTCGCAGTCCCCCTCCCCCCCGCACGCCGAGCTGCAGCAGCCAGGCATCGTCACCGTGCTCGATATAGAGGTGAGAGTCGCCTGGCGAGAGATTGATCGAGTCTAGAAGACCACTAGGTCTTGAGTGAATGACGCGTGGAATGAGCGTTTGCGACATTGAACATTTGGTCTCAATGCTTAGGAAGTTAAACACAGCTTAGATAATTTCTATCTAAAGCTACGCTTATACGGGCAACTAAAATTGCTCAACTCCAGTTAATTCTCGTCAACTTTGACGTCACGACTACATCAAGCAATTTTCGACAACAAGCAGCAATATTGCGCAATACATCGCAATACAATTGAGCGATATGGCGCAACTTCATCAACTAGTTACTAGGCAATACTGTCATACACGTGCCCATCGAATATTCGCTGATATTCGTCAATTCGTCAATTGGCGACATTGAGCGATATGAAATATCTGGAGCAATATCGCCGAAATAATTGCCGCAATTTATTGAAATTGCAAGCAAAGGAGTTGAAACTATAATAAGCTTCAAAGTCGCTGAAAGCACCATCGACTTGTAGAGTGCCACAATGGACGATCTTACGACCGAGTGAGGTTATATGCTCGGTCAGACCGAAGCCCACGTCATTTCAAACGTTACTTATTATGTCTTGCTGATCTCAACAACTTCGAATGCGCGATGCACGATTGTGCGCTGTTTGGTTTGCTAGATACTAACAACATACTTCCAGTTCTTCTCCAGTTCTTTCGTTCGTTCAAAAAACTGGAGAAGAGATTGCAGAGACTATGTGTCATAATCTGGAGGAGACCTATGTCTTAAGACAACCACCAACGAAATAAAATTATAGTTTAATTTGTAAATGTAAAATATTTGTTGTGAATAAAGGCTTATCTTAGATAAGCCTTTTTTCACATTTAAGATTAACAACCAACTTGTTTCAGAACAACGAAGAGGACGACGGGCAAGAGTGCGAGGAGCCCTACGACCCCATCGTGGCGCACTTCGTGGCGCACTCCGACGCCATCATCGCGCTGCAGTTCGACGCCAGCGGCATGATACTCGTGACGGCGGACCGCCGCGGACACGACTTCCACGTGTTCCGGATAAACCCCCACCCGTGCGGGCCGAACTTGGCGTCGGTACATCACCTCTACGTGCTCCATAGAGGCGACACGACGGCTAAAGTGCAGGTGTGTTTAGCGTTAAATTCAAATTCAAATATATTTTTATTAAGATAATAATGAAATTGATACTAAATATTTTCTGAACGTCGAGTCTTCGATGAATTATGATTCCTGGACTTGGTAACTTATCCGGTAAATTTTAAAAAATTAAACCCGCCTAAGAAACTTGTAGAGGAATCGTGAAATAAGGATAGTCGTTTATGTTGCCACTAAGACCGAATTCAAATGTCAAAACTCTTTTTGTTGAAAATATAGAAGCGATAGCGTCATTACAGTGTCACCAACTTATCTGTTGAGTACCCGGGGTCAGTAGTGTCGCGTTTAGTGTTGCTTTTGTTTACCGAAACTGTAGGGAATCCACTGTAACTGGGCTGTATCTGTATTCTGTATTCACTCGCACTTCAAATACTGACAATGAATTACATTTCACAAAATGGCAGCTGTAGTTCCAATTTTATTTACTGAATAGATAAGTTGGTGGCACTGTAGTTAATTTTGACATTAATATGCATCACTTACAACGTGAATGACATTTGTATAACATTGTGGGTGTTGAAAGAAAAATACCACACTTTAACAGCTATAACTGATGTATTTCCAGGACATAGCGATATCGAACGACGGTCGCTGGTGCGCCGTGTCGACGCTGCGCGGCACGACGCACGTGTTCGCGATCAGCGCGTACGGGGGCGCGGTCGGCGTGCGCACGCACACGCAGCCGCGCGTCGTCAACCGCCTGTCGCGCTTCCACCGCTCCGCCGGCCTGCCGATAGGCCCACCGCACGCGCCCGCCAGCCCGGTGAGTATACTGTCGACGCTGCGTGGCATGACGCACGTGTTCGCGATCAGCGCGTAAAGAAAATCGTAAATATGCGTATAGTATTTAAGTATAAGGCGTCACTAAAAGTAGTTTTCTGCCATCAAAATGTCAAGACACTCATGGGTTTTTTGACCAGAAATACTACTTATAGTCACAGGCTACACGGTCAAATTCTTATCAATCTGATCCATCAATCTGATTGACGGAATATTGATGGTTATAAAAAGTTCATATTAAAAATACGATCAATCCATCAATCAGAGTCGTACACGATCAAATTTTCGTCAATCCGTACCCGATTGATGAATCAGATTGATGAAAAATTGACCGTGTATACCGTGGTGACATACATCAAAATCTAATTTTACCAAAAATTGCTCATAGTTATGAACTATCACATAACGACATAGTATACCGTTATCTGGTACCCGCATAATATAGTGTCATAATATTATAATTAATTATCATTGTTACAGGGCGACGCGGCGGGATCGTGGTTCCCGAACCCGCGCCTGCCGCCGTACCCGCAGCCGGCGACGTGCGCGCCGCTAGCGCAGCTCCGCCCCCACAACATACCCACGCACACCATCACAAGAACCAGCTCAGGTGATTGTTTTGTTTATAACATAAATTTTGCAAATAAAGGAATTGAATTGAATTGTTTGGTTTTTGGCACCGACACGGGGATGTATTTGCCATTGACAGAAGTAGGGAATATGTTCCTGATGTCTTACCCCTACATCTCATACGATTTTGATTTACGAGTCTTATTAGTTTCAAATTGAGCCGCAGCATGATCGTGCGCTAGTATAGCTGTCAGGAGTAGCCGTTGAGATCGAATTAGTTCCAAATTGAGCCGCAGCACGATTTTGCGCGAGTATATATTCCATTCTCGATTCGATTCCCATTCTGTCCGAAGTAAGACAGCAAGTTATTGAGTGGGCGAAAACATTTCAATGCGCCTTCTTTTACGTTATTTTTATATTGTAGTCGCAAAATAATAAGATAAATCTATATAAGTATTATTAAAAATACTGAAACATCTTATCTTGCCCTTAGGTCGTCAACGTCTATCGTCGTTGTCCGAGGACGGGGGAGGCGGCGCGCCGCTGCTGGCGCGTGCGCGGTTCGGCGTGTGCGGCGCCGCGCCACGCCCCGCCGCTGTGCCGCTGTACCTCATGGCGGCGGGCGGCGCGTTACTCCACCTGCTGCTGCACCCTCGCCCCGCCAGCAGTGAGTACACACCCACAGACATTACTTTTTTATAAAATAAGGGGAAAACGAGCAAACAGTCACCTAATGAAAAGCAACTACCGTCTCCCATGGACACTCGTAACATTAGAAGGCCTGCAGGTGCGTTGCCGGCCTTTAAACGTGCAGATATAGGTACGGTAGAACCAGCCTCGTTGCGCGGCAATCCTCGTTGTTGGTCGTTTTTCTTATCAACCGTGTTGATGTTGTTGTGTTGTCAAGTGTTGCGCGTGTTTCCCGCATGACAGAAAAAATATTTCTGAAATGCGGGCAACTTGCACGTGGACGAGATCCGGGCATAAAAAGCATGACAGAAAAAGCGCCTTTACAATATTGAAAGAATATGATTTGACACCAAAACAACCAAAATAATTCATGAGCGCATTCCGTTATTTATTCCAGCGTAATGGCTATATTGGTATACCGTATATCCCATGTTCTTCCAGACATCCCCAAGGAGAAGATCAGCGACGACTCGGCGATCGAGGTGGACGTGGAGGCGGTGGCGCAGTGGCCTCTCCGACGCCCGGCGGCCGCTGCCGACCTGCTAGCGCCGCTGCCGCCATCCAACCCGCTGCTCCAGCCACTTAGCTGCCGGGTAAATATATTTTTTACCTCATACAAAAGTAGATTACGCCCGCAATGTAGCGCTGAGTTTATCACGTGGGGAACAAATATTTTTCTGCAAGTACCAAATTTCAGTAAAATCGGTTCAGTTGTTTAAGCACAAATCATTTAAGTTTTTCGTGCGGGAACCGTAAAATTTTCCGAGATAAACGCTATGCTATTTTCCTTCCTGGATCTGCATACAACAAAATTTTATTTGACCAAAATCGGTTCTGAACCGGTTTAAGCGTGAAGAGGTAACAGGCAGACAGATATACGAATTTCGCATCTATAATATTAGTATAGTTATAGTTACTTAATGAATACGCTATACAATATTTTTTTAAACAGTGACAAGAATGAAGTATATTTACTGACGTTTTTACTTTTTTGTCAGCGGTGCGCGGACGTGTGCATGAGCGAGGAGGAGCGGTGGCTGTCGCAGGTGGAGATCGTGACGCACGCCGGCCCGCACCGCCGCCTGTGGATGGGCCCGCAGTTCGTGTTCAAGACGTACAACTGCTCCGGGTAGGTGTACTACAAAAACTTATATTTAAACTGAGGTAGACGTGCCGTACTCTACGAAATGTTATTTGAAAAGCAATCCTAAAACAATACACTCAAAACATTACACACACACAAACAAGAATGTATCTACGTAGTCTAGGGCAAGATGCCAATATTATTTTGTAACAAGAGTGACAAGGATGCAGGGCTATGATGTTCGGTTATACCGAACACAAGCGTGACTCCCCGAAAGATCGTAAACAAACGCCCGCAAGTACTGACTGTAAAAAAAGTCTATTACAAATTATGAAAAAAAATTCGTTATTAAGTATAATGTTTTTAATAATAATATTAATTAAGCTTAAACTACAACTTACAATTAACTGGTATTTATTTCTAAATTAATTTACAAAGACCGACAGGAATTTCAATCATGTAGTAAACTTAAAATATAAACTTATGCTAAATGTTATTAGTCTCAAGGTATTTTTGTAATTGTACAATTTTTTCTATAGAATAAAGTGTATTTTATTGTTGCTTCTTTAGTTACCCTCGAATAATATAAACTTTGTGAGCTTCTGGCCTTTGCTAGTATCTTTTTTTTTATAATTTGCGGCATGCAGGTGGTGTGTTTTTACAAATAAATACTTGTCAATAACCGCTATTAAAATATGTAGTCTGTGATTTGACGTAGCTGGTTGCTGTAAAGAATGCTCTTGCAAAGGCCCAAAAACATCTTCAACCTGCGGGGTGATGCACTAAGCGATTCCGCGTGGAATCTTCCCGCTGGCGGAAACTATTTCACTTTCAAGCAAATGACAAGTGAATACTTTCCGATTTTGCTGTCATTTTGACAGTAGTGACATTTCTTTTGAATGAGTGAAATAGTTTCCGCCACGGATTCGAAAAGATCTCACCGCGGATGGGAGTTTGACATCCGACGGCGGGAAATTATCCGAGGATTAGAGTCGTTTTCGCGGAATGTTCCCGCCACCTCCGAGACTCGTGAAATCTTTTCACTTCGAGAACCGTGTCATGGCGGATATTGTTAGATGAAATTATTTAATGATAAGAATAAAACAAAGCAACTATTAATACTTAGTTAGTCGTGTCTTGTTTAAAATATTAAATAAATGTCGTACTGTAATAATTATGTGTTAAATCTTTAGGAAGTGTTCATTGAACAATAAATATTTTTATTCATAAATGCAGTAGGTATATGTATTAATATTTCTGTACTTAAAGATTTAGAAATAAGTATGATAACTTTTAAATTTTGTATTAGTCCTTCAATCGGGGATTCTTGGAAATGATATTGTATTCAATTGTTGTCGCGGTCACCGGTGTCCTTATGGGGCTTGAAGGATTAATACTTATGTATTATGTTAAACCATTATTGTGCTTTTACAATAATTTTAAATAGTTATTTATGTATATAATATCATTATAATTCCAAGGTCATACTCACCACACTGGAACTTCCATAGTATATCTAATAAAAACTAATATTAAATGAAAAACAAATTTAAAACAAAAGAAACTTATATAAAATTTAAAGTAAATTAATAAGTTTGTTTTACACATAAATAAAAGGTATTCTCACACAACAAGATTTACCGATTTATTAATTTATTAAAGTACTCTGTGATTTATCGGAACTCAACACACGATTTACAGATTTGACAGATTGTCATTGTCACTCGGCAGTCGGCACATAAACAATATTTTTTGTTTTAATTCCACTCAAGCCCCAAGCGGCAGTCGGCAGCCGCGCTATTTGTACTTTGTACTGCGCGGTACGCCATTCACTCAAGACTCAAGCCCCAAGCGGCAGCCGGTTACCGCGCTCTTTTATTCAATTATGTAACATATTTCGCTGACTTACAGACTACTTTTGTATAATCCTTCCATCGGGGATTCTTGGAAATGCTATTGTATACTATTGTTGTCGCGGTCACCTGTGTCCTTATGGGGCTTGACGGAATAAAGAACATAGATAATACTGTATAATTATATACTGAGAATAAAGAAGTTTCATTAGACGTACGATCCTTGGTATATTGGCTACATTCTGAATGAAAAATACTACAATATAGACTATGGGCGATTAGTATAGTTTCGGCTGTTGTGCGTTATTTAGTGTGTGTTGCTATAACGTGTACTTTTTTCGAAGTTTTTTTAACTGGATTTCACGAATGTAAGTAGTGTTTTGTATTTTTTTTAATGAGTAGCTATATATGACGTAGCACTTATTGTCAAAAAAAAACTAGTGTCAATTATTCTCTTTGGTTTCGGATTCATTCCCGCGGCGAAAAGTTTGTGAATCGCTGTAATACTGACAGAATATGAGATCTTTTCACGTGAAAACTTTCCGACGATCGTGAATCAGGCAGCCGCAACCTATTAGATTAGCTGCAGTAATATTCGACAAAGACCCATCAAATGTTAGAGCTACTATATCTACTCCAACATAGTACAGTTCCGATAAGCACATGTGAATTAATCTTTTTCGATCTTCTCCGGTAAGTCCATTTACAAAAAAAAAAAAAGCCTACTGGCAATTTCCAACTTTCCTCCATGCTTACTACCATGAACACATATGCCTGTGTTGCTACTTCATTTATGTCTTCCGAGCCTGGTCCAAGGTTTACTAAGCCCTTAGTTTTGCGTCCATACCAAATACACTGATGACGTATTGCCATCTCGTCTACTAGAGATAAACTACGATAACATGGGACGCCCCTCCAAAATTCAAAATGTTTGAAGTGCGTTGTCAAAACGTTTGAAGTGCGTTGTCTTGCGCGGTAGGCTAGTTATGATTAGTTGACTAACAAATCTTGGTAATAAGTGACATTAACAGAAATATTACGTGTACTGTGATTGGTTGAATACTTACTACATACATGATACAAACTCTTTCATAAGGATGTGACTACACACATTGAAACAGTCATTTGGAGGGGCGCGCCATGTTATCGTAGTTGATCTCTACAAGACAGCAAAATATTAATCTCTTTTTAAGATTATCGTGTCTTTGACCCAATGTTTTAAATGACTGAGCTGTAAAACCAGGTTCTGAACTGACTGTTTGATACCACTTAGATAGTGTGCGCGGATGTGGCAATACGCTTTTAAAGGTTTTCCGGACATACCTATATGCTGCCACAGAGTAAAAGTTTAATGCCAGTGCAAACTTTCTTAGAGCAGGTGAGAATTTTTTTTGTGACCTGGAGGAGGAGTAATGTAAGGCCGGTATAAATAGTCAGTACTCAGTCATGCATCTCGGTCTCAAGACGCGGTTCGGCTCTATGATTGGTCCAAATTTTGACAGCCAACCAATCACAGAGCTTGAACCATGTCTTGAGCCGAGATGCATCTTGAGATCTTGAGTACTGACTATTTATACCGGGCCAAGAATAGAATCAAATTTTTGCACTTTAACTGACTCACCCAGATAATCTGCAGAATACCGCGTTAATCTGCGCTCTAACTGGATTACGCAAATTAACGGTAACATAATATACATACGTTACATACATACATACATAGCCTGTGAGAAACATAACCCTTACTTTTTGCTTTGCTGTAGTCAGGTAAAAATTATTCATATATTGTGAACAACTATGATAGTCACGGTCTGTGAAACGTGATCCCTGAAGATTTATTTGATATAATTTTTACAAAATCTTATAACACAAGATAGCATTTTGCCCTTTGATTACATATCTGAAAATAAAACAAAGTTTGTTTTAAAAATTTCCTTGCTAACCGTACACACTCGCATACGACCGTCGCGTACAGCGCGCCAGTGAACACTGACTGCAACGGTGTGAATTAGCTCTATTGGAACGGCGGAACATTTGGTGCGTATGGCCTGTCTACCTCAGTTTAAGTAGAAGTCTTTGGTGTACTATCGCAGATGAGAGACAATCCCTCGCATAAAGCCGAGACTTTCGCTATTCTAGATCGCGTGTGAAATTGCCACTGGAGGCGTTAGTGTCGTGAGGTCAAAAAACATTCAATTTCCACTGGTTTTAGCGGGCTTCGTGTCATAAATTATAATTTCTTGAATTTGACTGTTGGAAGACATAGAAAGTTTTCTACTTCGTAAAATTATCACAATATTGGATTATTTGGCAATAAATGTAAACGCCGGCAACGCACCTGTAGCTCGTGCGTGTGTGCTAGTAATGTTGCGAGTGTACATTTTCCACCAGGTTACCAGTTTGCTCTTTTGCCCCCTCATTATATAAAAAAACGCTTCACATTTATCACGTGTATTTATTATACGTGGTGCGCAGGTCGACGTCGTCGCTGTCAGAGGGGGAGGCGGAGTGCGAGGCGCGCGCGCGCTCAACGCCCGTCAACGTGCCCGCCGCGCGTCCGCGCCTACCCGTGCTGGTGGGAGATGGCTCGCCTAGTGAGTTTATACCACATATTATTACAAATTACAAATAACAGATAAAAGGTCCACTAATGATGATAAATGTTCCTCAGACTTTCGTTTTAAGATAATTGGGTTCTTAAATTTAGAACGGTGTAATGACGTTGTTTAATGACGATTAAACTTCAATTGAATAAGTGTTTAACGTTGTTAGTGGCGGCCGAAAAGGAAGATCTTCCGACCGAGAGAGATAGCATGCTCGGTCAGGCCGAAGCCCACTGACGTCATTTTAGACGTTGTATGTATCTTGCCGTTCGCCGAAACTTCGATAGCGCGATGTAGGATTGTTAGGCGAATTGTGGGTACCGCCACAAGTGTTTAACCTTGAGCAAGCGTCATGCTGCGCGAATCTGTTTTTTTCTTTTACAAGATTTCGCGAAATTCGAAAAATTTGAAAATTCGAATATTTTGTCATTGGAGTCTGGGATTATCTTACAAAAAAGCATACATATATCTTTTGCCTGAAGTATAGTATAATAATAGTATGTTAAAATAGGTTCCCTGGAGCAATCGCCGTCGGATGGCGCGCGCCGCAAGTCCCTGCTGAGTACCGGCAGCGGGGTCTGCGACGTCCAGCTGCGGGAGGACCTCGCTGAGGCCATGAAGGAGGACCACGGTATGTGTCACATGTGGAGCACTATGTTTGCGACAGGTCTGTGACAGCAGATGTCTTTTGTCTGTCAGAAACGTATTGTCGGTAGAGATCAACTACGATAACTAGGCGCGCCCCTCCAAAATTCAAAACGTTTTGAAGTGCGTTGTTAAAACGTTTGAAATGCGTTGTCTTGCGCGGTAGGCTAGTTATGATTAGTTGACCAACAAATCTTGGTAATAAGTGACATTAACTGAAATATTACGTGTACTGTGATTGGTTGAATACTTACTATATACAAACTCATTCATATGAATGTGACTGCACACATTGAAACAGTCATTTGGAGGGGCGCGCCATGTTATCGTAGTTAATCTCTATGTGATCCTCATGTAGAGTTCACTGTGAATGTGGCAGCGCTGAAAAAGACTTAAAATTTTGTACGAGCAAATTTTGACGCTGATGCGTATGAATTTGCTTTTTATGTTTCTATGAATTTGCTCTTAGAAACATAAAAGTCAATCATTACTCTTTCGGTGCTGCTAATTTCACAGTAAACTCGATATAAGGGATACATACACACTCTAAAAGTATTATCACTTTGTTTAGTTACAGCTTGTGTAATGGATATTGCACAATCTTGTTCAATATCTGCTGTCAAACGCCTGTTATATTGCTGTCGCAAGATATGCTGTTAAGTAGAGTTAATTAGTGAAATCTCAGCTATATTGCTATTATACACACTAGGACATAAAGTCAGAGCTACAAAGTATCGCAAACAAAGTAAAACTATAAACAGAGATTTCCATACCAGCGCGAATTAAATATACCAATATCAAACTTTTATATCAATCACTTATGCTTAATTTGCACTGGAGTCAAACCTAGAAGTTTTCTGGGAAAGCAGTAATATTAACGTAGTTTTATTTGTAGTAGCATGTGCAGTAGGTTGTAGACTGTAGTATAGCTTGAATTTAAACCTGCCCATTACTATTACTATTATATACATTTCATATTTATTACTCTGAAAAAAAAGCAAATGGTTGCTCATAAACCATGAGCTTTGATATTATATTCTCTTGCTTTGCATGTTGATATTAAAAATATATAATGTGTCATTAAGATTGAATCAAGAGAATCATACTTCACAAATGTGTATACAATAAAATCGTGAAGTGTACTAAAACGATATCAAGTGGAGGGGTTACCGAAGAGAGCACAAGTATCATGGAAGAGTAGAGAGGACGTGTCGACGAACATTTTACGTACGTGACGCATACACGTAGGCGTTGCGTACGGGTAGTGCGTACACGCACTCTCTACGTCGCGACGGCACCTATACCTCAGCCGAAGGCATCCTGCGACCCCTCTCTTGGCTTTCGTATCTTATCCACTACCACGCTTTGTCTAAATCTCGAACTAAAACATAACCCACATGGACCATCGAAACCGGACCGCGAACCGACTCCCCAGACTCGGCCGGGAGCTCCGATCAGTGTACATCTCCGCATAGAACACCCGAATAAAGCACAGGCTATCACCATTTTTACCGTAGAGTCTTTTCATTCCCATGATTTTACTAGTTATTTTTGGGCTGCAAATTAAAAGTCGAGGGTGTCGCTATATTGGTCGATCCGCTCGGTCGCGATCCGGTTTCTTATCACACGGATGCTAACGGTTGCCTTCGGTTTTGGTATAGGGGCGGCGCGTGCGGCGGGTGGTGCGGGGGGCGGGGACGGGGACCGGCACACGCGGCCCAACCCCGACGAGGGCGCCTTCCGGCCCGTGCTCGACGCGGCCCTCGACGCCGCCCTCGCGGACCCCGACCGGGGCGCCGCCGAGCTGCCCGCCACCACCACCATCCCCGTGCAGCCGGCCGCGCCCCTGCGCGACTCCCCCGACGCCGAGCCCCGCCCCCTCACCACGGACAAGGTCATCCCGGCGCAGCTGCAGCCCGACGACGATATAGCTAATATAGATAGACCCAATTTAGATGTTAAGACCTATGTAAATAATGCGAGAAATGAAAGCGTGCGCGATCGTGCCTCGGCGAAAGTCGAGGAGAGAGAGGATAAAGTTTTATCACTGCCAAAACGGAGTCGGGCGACTGATATTCAGCCCCCCGCTCGCGCTAGGGTTAGGAGATCTCCCCCCACCGAGTCGGTGAGCGACGTCGACGTAGCTAGTGAGACTAGAGATAGAAACGAGTATACGTGTGACGCGCGAAAGAAGAGTACGTCTACGAAATCTAGTGTAGGCGACCAGATTTCGGTCGATGTTAAAATTAGCAGAGATAAAGTTAAAAAGGTAGTCGAAAAACAAAGTGTTTTGCAGGAAGCTAGGGAGGTGGAATCGAAATCCTCGGCGGCCGGGGAATCTGTGGCCGATGCGTTATCCAAATCGCAGAAGAAAGTGGCGGCGATTAAAACCGAGGAACAAGCTTGGGATATGCTTTTAAACGAACCAGAAAAATCCACAGTTGCGGAGACGCCTAAAATTGTCGAAAGTAAAGTCGACGAGTCCAAAATCAAAAGCAAAAAAACTAGGAGAGGAGGCAACAAGAAGAACCAAGATGAACCGCTCATAAAAACAGATGAAGACGACAGCTTCGTTGAAATCCTCACTATTGAAAAACAACAGCCAGAAAACGATAGCGTTGTGTCTATATCGACTGCAGTAGAATGTTCGGATTCCTCCTCGTCTTATTTGTCTAGGGCGCGAAAAATCCGCTCCTCCAAAAGTAGGACCCCAGAAAGGCAGGACGATAAATTTCTGGAAGAAGTAGAAAGCTGCTATCAATCACAAAACAAATCCAATAACAGCTATTATAAAAGTAAAACTGATACTAAATATGACGCAGACGTAAATAGTTACAGAAATAAAACTGATACTAAATACGACGTACAGGTCAACGATTGCGAATTTTCGCTTGCGAGTGTAAAAATTGACGATAATTTCGATCTTCTAAAAGGCAAAAATACCTTATCAGTTGATACCATGCTAAACGACATCGATGATGCTTTTTCAGCAATTAGCAGAAGAGAGTCGCCAAAATCCTTAAAAAATAAGTCCCCGTCGCCTCAAAAAAACACAGCCGACAATAAAGAGAAGGACATCTATGTGATCAACACGACAGAAGACGATTTTCCGGAGATCCAAATAACGAAAAGTAAAAAGTCGCGAAAGAGGTCGCCTCAGGCGCCGGAGGACAAATCATTGGGAAGCTCGCCGCCGAAACCTATCAAATCTTGGAGCTCCATAGCCGCTTCTAGGAACCCTAAACCGGACCCTCCCGCAGTACCAGACGATAGCAAAGACAGCCCAGGAATTCTCGACATAGAACCGCCCAAAGAGATATCGTTGCAAGAGAAGCTGATAGAGCTGTGCAAAAGACCCGACGTGATCGTCGCGGAATGCGACGCGCCTTCGGAACTGAATTTCGTTGAGGAACATCACACGGTTCTTCCGGACTTGCCACCGCTGGAGCCGCTCGACTTCGGCCTCGACGACTTCAAGTTAGAAGTGATGAGAGACAGCCTCCTAGACGTCAACGAGAAAATCAGCAGTCCGATATGCAAGATCAATATAGACGATATCCTGTCCTCCATGAAGGACACAAAGGACAGCACGTACAATCTCATCGACTTAGAGAAGGTTAAGTCCAAGAAGGAGAAAGGTTTTAGTGTGGTCGAAACGGACAAGATCACGTCTCAGGAGGTGAGGCTGGATGAGGAGGTTAAGGACAAGGAAGTGAATACTGATAAGTCGTCGGACGATGATATATTGCCTGCGGACACTCTGGTCGATGTTACACTTACCCCGACACTACCTTCCAAGCAGAGTAAACTGAAAAAGCTCCGTAAAAAGAAGAAGTAAGCGTTCATTAGATGTGCGTACTGTCATTTATCAGATAATGCTGTAAATGTTCGGATATTCGTATACATTGTTTTAGATTCAATTTGGTTGTTTTAAGGCATTATTTAGATGTCACCAAAGTAGTGAACATTTGGCTATTGATCTCTATCTCGTTTCTATAAATATGCATTATGAGATCGACAGCGATATTTTCGCCTATGAAAGAGATATCTAGCGATAGGTCACGACCGAATTTCTACGTATTCGGTGCCCGGGCTATAGCAGTTTTTTTAATGAATTTATTGAATGAGTTTGGCTAAAGATAATTTAAAACAATGCTTACAATATTTTGACGTAGTAATAAATTTAATGCTCATTTTCTTAAAAGGCACATAATGTAGGTAACAAAAGGTTAGGGATACATTAACAGAGTTTATCGTAATATAACAATTATAGAAAAAAATGTAAATAAAAAAATTAAAAATGCTGAAAAAACAAAAATATGATAAATTGGATCTGTTTGGAAGGTAGCTTCGATAGAATATAGTATTTATAGTTACTTATATTATATTATGATGATAAAAAATATCTATTATAATATGACTTTCCCATGGATAAGTTTACTATAGCGAAATATAAAGATATGGAGTTGAAAATTTTAAGAGACTTGAGACATGGTAACTAACATAATAAGAATTTATGGAAGCAAACACACTTCAACATCTGCCTTATTGGATTGAGATGGTGCAAGCTTGTTTCTCCAGAAAATCTGAAAATATTCCTCCTTATAAATGGCATAATATTCGTTCTATCTATTTAACTTTATCTATGCTTATTGCTAATATTCATAAGTGATTACTCGCGTACTTATAATATGTCTCTAACTCTATCGATTGAGATTAGGAGGAAAGAGGCAAAACCACATAAGCTTATATTATGATACTCTTTATTTAAAATATGTGTAAATATCAAGATAAATTCAATTTCGCTAATATATGTTGGAAGAAATTAGAATTTTATCTGTATTATAGTAAAATGTTGTTTAGATACGACCTTTTGGAATTTCGTTACGGAACAGTGATTTGATTCGTTAGTGACGTATCACGTGCACGAATAGGGAAGTTGACAGTATGTTTAAAATTATGAAATAATTATTAAAATTTATAGAATATTTTTTCGTTATTTGTATTGTTTTAGATAAAAACTCTAAAACAATACAAATAACGAAAAAATAATTATTGGTTTATTTTATTTTACATTGAAAAAAAAAATGGATTTATTAACTGTAAGTCACGTGATTGGAAACGCCAATCTGAAGCAGTGACGTCATCCTTCAGTGCCAAACAAAATTGACAGTTGTTAGGTTAGACACTTAATCACTTTTGCTCTGTCTACGCTTGTTTTGTTTCATGAACGATGACGTCACACCTGATCACGTGATCATAATGCCGTGTTTCTGTAATGTATTTTGAATTCAGTATTTAAAATAATTTTTAATTCATAATAATGAATAAAATATTAATTTACAGGTATTATTGTAAACAACTGAAGCGCTTAAAACTATTTTTAAAAAGTTGTCAATTCCCCTATTACATGTTGCTATTGGATGTTAACGTCGCATGCCGCTCAACTTCAAAAGGTCGTATCTTAATATCATTTAAAATTCATAAGTAATAAGTATATGTTTTGTTAATAAACCAGTGCGTTTTATACGCGTATAAAGACGCATTTGGCAAATCTCTAATATCTTTTATATACGTTCGAATATAATATGATATAACGCTTACGCAATATAGGCAGGTTGCGGGACGTACAATAGGAATCGATAATAATCATATATCGATTAAAATCGAATTTACTTCATTTAAGTGTTATGGATTTTCTAACAATTCGATTCTTGTAGAACTCTAGATTCGACTAAAATCTTATTTCGTTGACAATATTTAGTAACCTAATAATAATATTATACCGACCGAGATCAAAGAAGAAGATTGTCTATTAGATTAATCTCAATACTAGGACATAAAGCAACGCTGCGCTTGCATATTGCACCATACAGTATTTTTAATCACAGCCATAGTGTTTATGTAATATATATATATATATATGTATATATATATATATATTATGTGTGATAGTATTAATGTACCAAAAATGTTATTCGAGTACTTCCTACAGTAGATCCAGTTTATGCTATTGGTAATGCTTTTGCTATAGGTTATAAAGTGTGACCAGAAAAAAAAAAACCACTGAGACCGTATTATTTTTTAATCCAGCAACACTACTTTGATCTTTGTCAAAATCCTGAGACGTTAGTTTCAAAACATCATGCTTTCTCTTTTATTAATTATTAGATTAACCTGTGAAATGACAACGTTAAATCAACAATAATTGCATCAATTTTTGTTGCATGGTTTTCCACATGATGAGTTTTTTTTCTGGTCATGCTATATTTTAGGTTTTATTTTCAAGTGTATTTCACTTAGGGCCAGTAACACGCAACTTTGAATCTTATGGGCTTTGATTATAAATAAGCAGTAACTTAAAAACTAAAAAAAAAAACGTTTTATTGGGAATCTCGTTTGAGGTATAATATGAATATTTTATTTAGTGTAACACTTAGCAAATGTAATAGGTTTAGTCCGCGCATAATACCTCTTGATGTAGTCTACAGGTACAATTAACAATATAATTTATTAACAATACTAAAAGAAAATTAAAACCTTGAATTCATCGGACTTAAACGAAGCGCCACCTGGTGGACTCGTATCTTCAATAACTGTCAATAAGAATTATTATCCAACACTTTCCTTCCTACCTCCCACCAGGCATAGCAGTAGGGCCAGTAGGGTCTTCCGTGTCAATTGTCTTGTCAAACAGCTATCAAATGTTACTAATTAAAACCCTCATTGGCCAAGATCGTCGTTGATTATGCATATTGTCATGTGGATCATTGAACTATCCATTATGGCACGGCATAAAAAGGCCTATGTTATATCTCGTCTCATCGCCTTTTCGAGATTTATTGGTATGTTTTGTTTGGTTCGCTATAAAGTCTATTTCAAGTCCAAGAAATATATTTTTTCAAGGTTTTAGTTTCAATAAAGAGATACCTCAGTATTAGAGATCCCTCGATATTCTGGTTATAATGAAACATAATATGCTGTCTATTTGTACAAATTTACTTTACGAGTATTATTTATTTTATTATTAGTTTAAATCATGACAAATAATTATTTATGTACATAATGTAATCGAATCAAAAGTATACAATATTTACACTAAGTGACTTTCGAATAATAATTTAATTGGTGCAGTGTATGATTATTTTTAAAGGTGATACCGACCAAAAAAATGTGTTAGTAATAATCTGTAGACGTACTTAGTGCTTGTGAACATATCAAGTTGTATGGAGATTTTTAAATAATATAATTTGCCAAAAAACATCGCATGTGTTCGAAATTTTAAATTATGTACATTTTAGATCCGAAAAAGTTCGCTTACCAATAGTTACAATATTATGGATTGAATTATTTTATCTAGGTATTATTTTAATTTAACCGCTTATACAAACGTAGAACAACTTGAAAATTGAAAAATTGGGTAGTTTTAACATAATTTTTAAATATAAGACGTTAGAACGAGGCAGCAAGTGATAATAACATGAAAAAGGGTGGAGCTATTTAGACTCCACCTGGTGGCAAAAATCGAAAACCCTTTGCTTTATGCTTAAGTTTTATAAGTAACTTTTAATGATTGCTTTGTCTCAACAATATGTAGATGAATTTAATTCTGCAACTACCCAATTTTTCTCTTAAGTGTAAATAAGAACATTTAACTTATTATACCAACATTTAAATATTCTACTCAGTAGATTACCTGTTACTGCAATAAAATATGTATATCATTTAATTTAATAGTATAATTATATTTCAATTTCTGCATATTTTTTTCAAGCATAATGTTTAGGCTATTATTTTTTAAATTTAATTTTATTATTTATTGGGATTTTTCTAAATTTTTAGCTTTTATTGGAGTTTTACCTTATTATTATGGAATTGCCCAGCGCACAGCGCTGTAAAAAGGCGGCTATGCGCTATAAAAATATTACTTAAGATTTTTTATTTTATTAATGTATTAAAATAAAATAAAAATAAAGCATCCAAAACAGAAAAAAATATGGTTGTATATTGTAGAACATTTTAAAATCTAAAAACATTACTATGTATTAGATATATAGTAAAAAAATGATTGAAGTTTGATTTTATGTAAAGTTATATAACTGGATAGCCATAAATTATATTATGAAAACTTAAAGTTTAAGTTACTTTTAAGAAATTAACAAATTAGAGACGAATCGTGTGGCCATTAATATTATTGTCCTTTTCTTACCTGCGAGAAAGAGACAGATATTTGAATAACTAGGAAGTTTCCTATTGTCTGTGGTATCGTTTTGAGCGCCCCTAGTGGTCGATTTCAGAACTAAATTAGATAAAATAGCGCGTTGAAATTACATCCTAACTTAAGTTTAGTTATGACTGTCCAGTTAAATAAATATCTACCCCCCAATAAGCTATATAATGTTTGGTCGTTGTCTGTCAGTTGATTTTGGCAAGAGCAAACATTGTATAGGGTACCTATTGTGTGAAAATTTTTATTAGTAAGGTATTTACGTCGTCTCATTTTGAAATTTTGTAAACTATTTTATATTCGGAATTTACCATGTAGCCTTATTTGGATCGAAATTGTAACATTATCGGGTTGTTTTAGACGCAAAGTTATCTGTCGCGTACCCTTTTGACCGATTTACATCGTAGTTGATATGACAATGTTATTATAACATAAAAAGATAATGTTAAAGAGTGTGAATCGTTAGCTACATTAAATATGAAATTGCGACAACAGTATTGAGTTTTATTTTTAAACCAAAACTTTGGCCTTTGGGAAGAATTCCTGGATCAAACTAACTTGAAAAAATGACAAATATCTATCATATTCAATATTCATACCTAAAATAGCTGTATTTGTACGACTCATTGAAAAACTCCTTTGATAGAATGAGACAAAACACTTGTAAAAGTTACTCGCTGTGGCGCAATTGGGACAAATAGATAATATATTATCTACTATCTATTATGAGGTTTATGTTCTATGTGTTTTCTCATCCCATCTTTGTAGGGCTGCTGTAAGAATTTTCTTAAGTGTAGTGTTGTAGAGATCAACTACGATAACATGGCGCGCCCCTCCAATATTCAAAACTTTTGAAGTGCGTTGTCAAGATGTTTGAAGTGCGTTGTCTTGCGCGGTAGGCTAGTTATGATTAGTTGACCAACAAATTTTGGTAATAGGTGACATTAACTGAAATATTACGTCTACTGTGATTGGTTGAATACTTACTACATACAGACTTTCATACTGATGTGACTACACACATTGAAACAGTCATTTGGAGGGGCGCGCCAAGTTATCGTAGTTGATCTCTAGTAAAGTGACACTGAAAAACGACACAGATTAAGTGCTGGTTGCACTTAGTCTGTGTCGTTTTTCAGTGTCATTGTAGTAGTATAAAATCTTGTGTGCAATAAATGAACCGTTAGTAAGGTTCCACAACAAAATATCCTGTCAAGTGTTATCTTGTGTGCAATAAATTAATAAACAGTTTTATTTATAAGTTTTTAACCTATCAACCACTCTTTTTAACCGACTTCCAAAAAGAAGGAGGTTATAACCAATGCAGTCCTTTTTAAACCAATCAATGTAGTAAAATTATAAGTTTTTAACCAATCCACCTCTCTTTAACTATAATTATAATCTTAAGTTTCTAACCAATCAACCCCTCTATTCCAGCGATAACAACCCGGTACGAGGCGGAGCAGGAGGAGCTCAGTTCTAGCAGCTTCAGTTCGGCGTCGCGCGCGTCCCTCGACCCCCCCTCGTCCCCCACGCCCAGCTGCAGTGGGGACAACCTGATGCACTTCCCCGGGGACTCCAGCAGCTCCGTCTAGTGATTCAGAGAAGTCCCCAAAGAACCCAAGTAACGCTTAAATAATTACTCCCAAAAACCGCATCAAACGAAGAAAGTTGTAGGGGACAACCTGATGCACTTCCCCGGGGACTCCAGCAGCTAGGCACAGCCCCAGAGAAGTCCGCAAAGAAACCCAAGGAACCGGACAATCGAAGTCCTCAAAGATACCCAAGTAATTTTTAAATAATTACCCTCAAGAAATAACCGCCAGCGGCGCCCTTACCCATTGAGAGGCACCGGGAGGCAGGTCTTTGCTCTGCGACACTGGGACCTCATCGCCAAACATTTAAATAAAATGCCACGATATGACCTGTTGCTTGACGCGAGGCCCCTGCAAGAGCGAGGCCCGTGCGATTGCCCTGTTCGCTACCCCCTAAGGCCCCCACTGGTAACCCCATCAAACGAAGAAAGTTGTCGCCTGATTCTTCTTAGAATATTGCTCCGACCGCAGCTGTCTCACTCGAGCTCATGCACGCTGCGTGCCGCGAGAATAAATGTAATGCGATCGTGGTATGAGAATCGGGTCCCAGCAGGCTTAGCATGGTCACCATAGACACGGTTTCTTTCTACGGAAGAATAGACAAAGTGACAGTATAACAAATTAGTCCATTCTTTCCCGTTTCTAATGTTGTCGTGTTAAGCCTGCAGTTAACGAAAAGTCGTGTTCCGTTATAAGTCTAGTGTTGCCTCTGTTTAAGTTATCTGGTATAAAATCGATATTATACTTTCATCTTTCTAGGTATTTTAGGAACTTAGTTTTGTATTTCTCTAAGCGTACATCACTAATTATTAAAACAGGCTATGTTAGTTTAAGTCATACTTAAGATTTTTTAATTCGATTCTAATCTTTCGAACTATCTTAAATTATTTCGCCTAATTGTAAAAATTATATCGGCTTCCAAGTATTGCCAAGAGAAAAAAATTGCTTGATGTATTAAAAATCGGATAGAAAAAACAATTACAAAAGTTATTTTTGATACGAAATCAAGAGAAAACACATTGACAATAATTTATGTTCAATTGCTAAACGTGCTTCTAAAATACTATAATATGTTTTTTTCACAGACTTACAAGGATGTATTGACATTGTCATGAGGGCGTGGATGCAATGACGCCAGAGCGTTAGTGTATGGGCTAACCCACACGTACCACAACCACACGACAACCACAACCACACCACGTGGTCGGGCGTATATTTCGTATTGTAAATGAACTGGACCATTCACACGTACCACATTTTGCAGTCGTTGTCGACTACTTGTCAGATAGCTTGTCAGACGCAACCACGGCCGACCACATCGCAACCACGTCGCAACCACATCGCAATCACAACGTTACGTCGATGCAATGACAGTGCGCGCACACCGCCCGCGTTGACTTTCGTACGTAACCACATCGCAACCACTGGCGACAACGCAACCACGTCGGCATTTTGTCGGTACCACAACGCAACTACAAAAAGCTGCAGCGACGCAGACACGTAACCACAGCTCGACGACATTTTGTCGGTGCGATGTCGTGTGGTTGTGGTAAGTGTGGGTTGGCCCTATGAGCGTAAAACACATTGATATAACAGCTATTAGCTCTCAAATTACATTTTTCAATATGGCGGCGTTAGTTCCAAATTTGATAAAGATCTCTATACCTATTGACCATGCCCAACCTTGTAAGTCTGTTGGTTGAAATTTAGTTTCATATTATAATATTAAATGTTAGGTTATAGATGTTACATGTATTAATAAGTAGCATTTAAATTTTTTACACTGCGCGAAATGTGTGAATAGTGCCTCTTATAGAAAATACTTTTTTTGCTTTTGCTATTTGTTAGCTTTATACTAATTGTTAATGTTTTGTTGCGAAAGAATGTTTGTTACTATACGCCAAAATTATGTCTGATTTAAAAAAAATTACAAGAAAAATTTAAATCAAAGTCCTTACAATTCAGTTAATTTTTTTTATAAATTATTCATAATATAATTGTAATTTTAGCGCCAATTTTTGATAGTTATTCGTCCTCATCTTTAGGTTACTAAGAGTGGGTTGCACGAACTAACTTTGACTTTAACTTTAGCTTTAACTTTGACAACAGTGCGAAATGTCAAATCTCTGGTTAAAGTTAAATATGGCGTCCAAACACCTGTCATCTCATACGACATCTGTCAAATTTTCCGGTTAAAGTTAAAGTTAAAGTCAAAGCTAAAGCTAAAGCTGAGGACGCCATATTTAACTTTAACTTTAGCTTTAACTTTAACCACGCGTCTGGTGCAACGCAGCCTAAATATACTACATTAAAGTACATATGGTAATTTTGTGCACTTTACATTTAATTAACACAGAAGTCATATAGTTTTTACTCGACAACTTAGGGTATAAATTTTAATCTTTGATATTTTCTACAAACTTCAGACAGTCTAGTTAGATTTAAGTAATTATAGGATTTCAAATTACTGATATGATGTAACAATAGTGATCAATAGGTACGTCTTATGTAATTATATTTTTATAGTAAAAGTGGTTACGATTTATATTATTTTTATCATAATTATTTTCATAATTAAGTTGCGCATTTTATTTACTATTACTGTGATAATTTAGTTGAAAATAGGTTTAGTGTTTTATAATAATTTATCTGAAATTAACTTTTTGTACCTAATTGGCCATACATTCCGGAAACACATACCAAAACAGTCGACCATTCTTATCTTTATTTTTATATACCAAAATAATATTTTTATACTATATTGTATAATCAATTTACGTATCTATTCAATAATTGATATGTATTTTGGTTTATAATATTTCCTACATTTATTTATTATGAATACCTATCTGTTATGATTGTTTGTTTACTATAAAAAAAAAAAAAACTAAAAGGTATTTGGCCATCTCAGAGAGAAAGATTTTTTGTTACCAAATTGTCAAGAAGTTTTGATCTTATAGGTTGTAATTTAAATTTGTATAAATCGACAATTCTTAGCCGACCTGTACTGAGATTTTATGCTTTTAAATGTTGTCTCTTTTCATCTGTTTATTACTGCATGTTGGTTCTTTTATGATCTTTCTACAGGACGGATAAGTGTAGTCGATGCTTTAGACATTATTTTTGTATGGATGAACGTATGTAAAAGTTTTCACACGGCGCTGCCGCTGTGGCGCGTGTGTAAACACGCTTAGGGTCAATCCAACTTTGCAAAGTCGCTAGGAGTTGCGATGCATTTTTTCTGCTCCCTGTTCTACATTTTAATTATTTAAAATTGCATCACGAAGCCTAGCAATGTTGTTATGTAAATTGACCTTAAGGGTCAGCTCAGACCGCAACGTGACGTGTAGATCAACGATATCAATACTTAAGGTTATAATATAAGGTTATAATTCTATGGTGTAGATGCCGTGAGATGCAATTCTAAATTTGTCTAGAACTGACAGGCCGCAATTGCGGAAGACATCATGCAAGTTACATTTAATTTACGTTACGTTGTGGCCTGAGCTGACCCTTAGGGTCAACTCAGACCGCAACGCGACGCGTAGATGCATTTCTTTTGTAATGGATTTGACAGATTTACAAGACGTCTTTCACGTAATTAAAATTTGTCAATTCAGTACAAAATTAGAAATGCATCTAGAGATAAACCACGATAACATGGCGCGCCCCTCCAAATTACTGTTTCAATGTGTGTAGTGACATCCTTATGAAAGAGTTTGTATGTAGTAAGTATTCAACCAGTCAACCAGTACTCGTAATATTTCACTTAATGTCATTTATTACCAAGATTTGTTGGTCAACTAATCATAACTAGCCGATCGCGCAAGACAACGCACTTCAAACGTTTTGACAACGCACTTCAAACGTTTTGAATTTTGGAGGGGCGCGCCATGTTATCGTAGTTTATCTCTACGCGTCGCGTCGCGGTCTCAATTGGCCCTTTGAATACATTGGCAAGTGTCAAATCATTATATTTATTATAATCACCAGAGGCCAGATAGTACATCTGGTCTGTATAATAATATTTTGTGTAAGCTAACATAGAATGTCTTTTAAGGCTCAAAATTGTTAGACATTTAAAGCGAGTGAGAGATGTTGCCATATGTAATGGATCTTTAATGATGTGATGGTAGAATGTGATACGAAGGGTAAACTAGTTATAATGTAATGTGTCGCAATAATAAAATACATTTATTCTGCTCTAGCACAAATAACTAACCATAGCTATATTATATGTCTAAAAATTGTAACGTTATGACGAATCTTTCATGTCTAAAAAAAATGTGCTAGGGCGACAGACGAGCGCATATTATATGTCTAAAAATTGTAACGTTATGACGAATTTTTCATGTCTAAAAAAATTGTGCTAGGGCGACAGACGAGCGCAAATTTTTCACGAAATTTTAAACCCATAAAAGTTAAAAAGTTCAGTTAGTAAAGAAATCCCAGTTTACTTTTAAAATCTTATTTTTTGATTAAAGTTAAATAACTTAATATTTATGAATACTGCATTTAATGAATCCTTTTTAGTTGCTCACAAACTTATGTCCATTTGCCAAATTGTAGGGTAGTTTCATAAAATCAAATTGTATAATGTATTTTATTATAGTGATTAAAAGCGTTTGTGAAGTTGATCATTTGCTCGTAGTACTAATTCTCGCGGTCTCGAATTTTCCATACAATATTGAAAGTGAATAATCTAGTGAAAAAAAAATAAAAATAATCGCAATCATGTTCACTTAAACGCATTTAGCGTATGAACGTGCGTGCGAGTGCGTATAGGAATTTCATGTGTATATTTCTCTATACAAATGACTCGCATACGCGTAGGTACGCTTTGCGTTCACTAATTAATATTAATTATTTGTAGTTGTTACACCACGCTTAGCCTGAACACCATAGAAATAATTTCTACCGAGAATAGACAATGTGGCAGATTGACCAAAGAAATCTGTCATTTTGTCCCCAAAATTTGTGAATATTCTATTCTTTCGAATACCTACTGTGGTCGTGCTAAGCCTGCAGGATCTTATTTCCTAAGGGGTGTCTCATACAGAAGCTCCAATAATTATTTTTGTGGATGCTATGGCCCAAATAATGCTAGTCACAGGACTTCATAGTAATTATATCATCATTGGTTATTTTAACAATGAGAAGGTTGTTTTATTATTTACATTGATCTTTCTTTAAATGTCTAACTGCTGCACTCAGAGACATTTAATTATGATCAACCTTAATTTAATGAAGAGTTTGACAGCCGATGATGTATGAGGCTTATGTCAAATTTTTTACATTTAAGTAATAATAATTAATGTTCTACTCTAAGTACGGCAGAACTCACCTCCTTTACTAATAAAAATATTGACACAGTGTGTAATTATACAAAATCTGCTTGTATTTGGCTTAAACAATGGAAATGAATAAACAAATATAGCGATTTTTCAATAATTATTATTTTCTGCGTAGGTAAATATATTTACGCAGAGTTCTCTTTCTTGTTGAATAGGTAACTCAATTTTTTTAAGTAATTATAATTTTTAGTACAATTTTGCAATATCTGATCTCATATTTATATTGTTTGCTGTCTTCCTACGTTGCAACTAGTTTAAATGTTCAACTTCACTCACGCGATGATAGTCCTATATTTTATTACGATTTGTAAATTTAATTTTTTAGTCTTGAATACAAATAAATACGTATTTTAAAAGTGTTTTTCATTTATTCGCATTCGTTCTTCGACGCTCATTCACGCTTTCATATTTACACAGCAGAAATTTGTACATACTTAAATAATGGGATAATAGAGATGAATATGCTATAGTCGAAAACAGGACTCGTCGCTTCGACTCTGCGGCACACTGAGGCAGAGCCCCAGTGTAAGTAGAGCCTAACTTAATATTTATTTAATAGGTAGCAAAATAGTACAGATGAAAAGTAACAGCCTAACATATAAAAAAATAATTTATTATTCAATATAATAAACACAAAACATAACAAGTATAAAAATTACATCTTAATTATAATACACTTTGAATAATTATTGCATTGAAATAAGATTATTGGAATGTATCCAATTACAATTGGACGGAATTTATTTTACAGTACAAATATTATGATATAAATTCTAATTAAATGTAATTAAATACATTTTAAGTACACCTCTTAGTCTATACATTTTTTAAAATTTTTTGGGTCACTTGCGTAAGTCTTGAACTATCAGTAATTAATCGTTAGTCAAAATGTCATGGCTTCTCTTTCACAAATATAAAGAACGAAAGAGATAGCATGATATTATATCACTTAACTTTAAATCAGACTGACGCGAGTAAGCCGCAATGGACGTTATAAAATCTCATGCTAAGTTAGCCGAAAATGGCACTTTTAAAAACTAGTACTTATAAAATATTACTTTCGATACAATATAAAGAGAATAATTTATTATAATGTGCGCTTTAAGTTAATCTCTTCGATTCAATACTTCATTAGTACTAGATATAAATACTTACGTAAATAAACGAATGATTTTCGTTGTAGTCTCAGTATTGGTGAGTGACAGAGACAAAGATAGTGAATAACAAATCCAAGCGGTCAGACGGAGACAGATAGACAGAATAATACGAGGTACAAAAACGAAGAGGAGAGACAAAGAACAAGTGACAGAGTATTCTGTCACTTGTTCTTTGCTTGCTTTTTCTATCGCACATTAAAATGACAGTATTGTCTGGAGACTCTCGAGCATTGTGACTATGTATTTGATTTGGGATCTGTTGTCCCGCTCACACACCTGTCAGACGCTCCATATTTTGCTATCCCGCTTGCTCAACCGCCATCGTATCACACATGTCTTGCGCTTCATAAATCAAGAGATAATGCACAGAAAAGGGACGGGAACACATAATAAGGGCGCTGTTATATTGCTATCCTGGTAGCTCAGCCGCCATCATACGCTCCGTGTCTGTTACTATTTGGCTTATGCGCTGTTATATTGCCGTCCCGCTCGCACATCCGTCACACGCTCCGTATGTTGACGCGTATGATGAGCACGTCGTCCTTCACGAAGCCGTCCCTGACCACGTCGCTGACCACGGCGTACTCGGTGTACCCGAACCCGCGCACGCATATCTCGGTGGTCGGCCGTCTGAACGCAACAAGCGTCGAGTTCGACATCATGGTGTCCCGTTGAGTGTTGTCGGGGTTGTATCTGAAAATACGTTGTACCTAATATTGTAGCGCGAAAGTGTGTTTGTTATATCTGTCTGTCTGTTACCTCGCGCTGCACCGATACTTTGAGTTCTTAAGGAAAGCGAGAGTGAATTTTAGAAAAGGTATCTTGGATAGTTTTTATCCCAAAAAACTAAGTACGGTACGACTCCTTTGCGATAGAACGCAGTTAATTACGGATAACTTCTCTGGCTTATTTAAAAATGCATCCTATTGCAATGTTGTGACCTGCCCCAAAGATTTACTATGCCCCTCTTTATCTATTTCCTTACGTAGCTATCTAGCGTAAGTATATCTCACCGGTTGATCATGGCGAAGGATATCCGGCCGTTGAAGGGCCACTCCAGGAACTCGTCATTTTCCGTTCTCATGAGATGGACGTGCAGCGCGAAGCACAGCGGGTTCTGCGCCGAGATGTTCAGGCGGACGCAGAATCTGGAATGTCAATGGCATTTTAGAGTCAACATTGTTAACCATCGACAAAAACGGAGGGGTGTTATACGTGTGTGTATGTGTGTGTTGTGTAGCGTCGTAGCATTCAAACGGGTGGGCCGATTTTGAACTAGTTCTCTTTTGTTTGAAAGCTGACATGATAGAGAGTGATCTAAGCTATTATAGTTCATCATCATCATTTAATATTTAGATTTAACTACTTCATGAAATTTATAAGTTCCTTCCAGTAATTTTATTGGTGTAATATATTGTATTTGCCTAGGCCTTTGCCCAGCAGTGGGATAGCATAGGCTCTTAAAAATATTTTGTTTGTATTCCTGACACTTACTAGAGTTTCAAATTAGGAGTTGTTTTAAAAATTTACTAATTTCAAATTATGATAAAATATATAGTGTATATTATAGGGTTCCGTACCCAAAGGGGTAAAAACGGGAACCTTATTCTAAAACTTCGCTATCTGTCTGTCCATCCGTCCAGGCTATATCTCATCAATCATCATATTTATATTCATTTATATACAAATAAATTCTACCTGTATCCATTAGGTGACGTATAAAAGCCAGGGCTGTACAACATTTTGCAGTGGTCTTTCAACATGGCGTCGAGTCTCGCTTTGAAATTATCGATCTTCCATATGTAGTGGCCCATACAGTAACGCAACAGCATGTCGTTATTCTGTTTCATCTTAGCCACGGCGAATGCCGACAGCTGTTTGGACATGTTCGCAATCACTATATCCTGTTCTCGGTTCCTCTGCTCTAGAATAACCACCCGCTCATATAGGGCTCTGAAAAGTTCGAAAGTTAACGATTTAAATCTATTATTCGCCTATATAAATATAGAATATTCATAAAAGTAAATGAATAAAATGAAAAGTTGCTAAATGCTAACTTATTAATATAAAATTACAAATATTAACAGTGAAAAATAGGAGTATGAAATTATTGATATGAAAATATTTGAAAAATGTCAGATGCATGAAACGGAACTTTTGCCGATAGAGACTGTTGAATCGAAATCAAATCGATAAAAAGTGCGGCCATCTTAAATAGAAGGCGCCACTCTGAAACGTCAGTACGAAATCGATAATTTCGATTGCAATTCCTTTACGAAGTGATTCGATATTTTTAAATTATCGATTAAAATTTTTAGATAACTTCCCTACTATTGTCAATTATAATGTGTCACCCATATCATCGTAAAACGCACTTAAGTGAAGATTTTGACAGCCATAATATTCACTATCTTCTTTTTATTTTGTGATCATAGAAGTTGTAAACAAATAAAAATAAAGTTTAAAAACCAAAACCCGACTACTAAAACACGCTCTAAAAAGTACGAAACAAGAAAACAGTTTATAGTGATATTATGGAAATGTTTAAAGGATAGCCGTGGTCGTATGTATGCCCCTTTAATTTTATTATTATCTAAAATGAATTTGTTTTGCTAAAGTAGGTGGCATACGACCACGGCTATCCTTTAAACATTTCCATAATATCACTATAAACTGTTTTCTTGTTTCGTACTTTTTAGAGCGTGTTTTTTTTAACTTTATTTTTATTTCAATTATTGAAATAATAATAATTAATAAACTTTAATGGGGGGGGGGGGGGGGGTTCCAGCCTAGGGTGAAGGTACCACATGTTAATTAAATAACACACCATTTTGTTATCAAATCAAATCCTCTTTATTTCGGCCATCAGAGGTCCATAAAACAAATACCTTATATCTAACATACATATTAATAATACAATAAATACCTCAAAAACTAACATACATATTTTATATTACACTTATAAACTAACTTTGTCACTTGTTGCCGGCGACGTGACTCAACGCTTCGTTCCGGAGTCTCCTTCGGAACCTCCGGTAGACCACATCCATCGGCCAGAACTCTGGCGCCTCGAAAGTCGACAGAAGATTCGTCGGTACTCTCACCACAAAGGAGCTAAAGTTAACCTTGTTGCGAGACTGCAGACGCTCGACCCTCAGGCGCAGTGTCGTCTTCTCTGGATGTAGTCCACGACGTCCTCGACCTCCATGGACTAGTGCAGGCGGGATATGTACAGGGGCGTCAGGGTACATATTGTCGCGGTGCCGCGATGGTTGCGGGCGGCGGGCTTCTTCCTCCTCTCCACCAGTATGAAGCCCTCCTCATCGCACCTCCTGCTCTCGTCCTTGCTAGGTCGAGAAGATTCCGCCTTACGCTTATAAGCAACATTTCCTCCGACCTCCCCCCTTTCTACACCGGGGGGCTCTCCGATCCCCCTCTTCCTATCTCCATCCCCCCATCTGATCCCGATTTTATTAACAATATGTTTTAAATGTGTAAATTGCATTGAAGGGATTTATGAATTCTTGCAATTATAAGGTGATTGCTCGCAAACCCATGAGAAATAGCTAATAATGTTTACATATTCAAAATGTGCTAATAAAGCTCTTTCTTTTGATACTTCACACGACACCGTCAGGAAAAATACATTTTTTTTGTTCTTTACTATAAAGCCCCTAGGTGGCGCTACAGTCAATTTAACATAATACCATGTAGCCTATAACCAGCGGACAATTAAGACGCTTCTAATGATATGTCATTTGTCGAATTCTGATAAGTAGTTTAGAAGTTACGAGGGAACCGATGAACATACATACATACATAGGCTGTCAAAATCATAACCCTCCTTTTGCTTTGCCGTAGTCGGGTAATAAATCTGTTATCTGTCAAACTCTTCATCTTATAAGGCTGGTATAAATAGTCAGTACTCAAGATGCATTTCGGTCTCAAGACACGGTTCAGGCTCTGTGATTGGTTGGCTGTCAAAATTTGGACCAATCATAGAGCCGAACCGCGTCTTGAGACCGGGTCGCATCATAAGTACTGACTATTTATACCAGCCTAAGTCCCGTATTTTTGGTCAGTACTCAAGATGCATCTCGGTCTCAAGACACGGTTCAGGCTCTGTGATTGGTTGGCTGTAAAAATTTGGACCAATCACAGAGCCGAACCGCGTCTTGAGATCGGGTCGCATCTAGTACTGACTACAAATACTGGCCTAAGAGTTAAGAAGTTAATATAATTTCCTGAGTGCGGCAGTTACATTTGCGTGTTTACCTGATAAGCGCACTAGTATTGTCCGGCACGGGGGCCTCACCGCTGTTCTTGTCGGGCGCATCCCACATACACATCGCCTCTTGCTCCTTCGCGTCCGCGCTGCTCGCGTTTGATATGTCGTTGGTGATTTTAACTTCTGAGTACGCGTTCATTAGGAACTGAAATAGTACAGAAAATAATTAGTTTTTATGTTAAATAAACAGAGCCAGCCAGGACGTTTTCTTTATCATTCTTTATAAAATCGCCGATCAAAAAGCGTGGAATTGACCTAAAATGATTCGAATATATTTTTATCGAACGCTAAAATCAATTTCATATTTTTTGAACGGCGATCCTATAAACAAAGAAAACGTCTTGACTAGGGGCTTCAGTCAGTTAGAAATCGAGCATGATAGTACACAGGTCACATGAGTGTAAGAAAATTAAGTGATAATACTTTAGAGTTTGTATGGCCCGATGGGTCCCCTATATAGTTCGCTGTAAAAGTAGCAGCGCTGTAAGAGTAGTGAGAGAATTTATTTTTAAATTTTGTATGGAAAAATTCATGACGCTAGGGCGCTTGCCCATACAAATCACAAAAAATTGCTCTTTCAATGCTACTTTCACAGCGAACTCTATACAGGGTGCAATTAAACTTTCTTGCCAAATTTTGATATATTGATATCCTTGTTAAAAATTAAAATACACGTATTTTTTCTTTTCAGTACTAAAATGTTGAGAAAAAGCTACCAAATTTATCCTAAAAAACACTACAATTAATGGACACGACGCGTCGCCCGCGCGTGACGAGCTCCCGCGCGCGCGCCTTCACCTGCGTCGCCCCCGATCATTCCCCCGCGCCGCTAGTGACTGCAACGATTTTAAATGGGATAAAATATTATGTCATAAAAAATAACACGCAATTTTAGTTGGTTAAATGGACTCTCCTAATGATACCTAAGCCGTGGAAAAAATTTGGCAGGAAGGTTTAATTGCACACTGTATAGGGGACCCATACAAACCTTAACGTATTATCACCTAGCTTTGTTACACCTTGTAGATGTCGGAAGTACCAAACCCCACTGAGATAATATATTCGAATAGGGATGATGACAAGGTCAAGGAATTTTGTAAAAAAATAAAGAAATCACGGTAAAAAACAAGTGTTCCCAAAATTTCAGCTTGATAGCATTTGTATTTTTTTTGCTATGCGCCTTCAAAGTTGGATAATCAAGTAGATTCTTTTTTTCAATTAAATTTCTTAATATTTGTATACCATTCGATAACTTATGCAATTAAAAGCAACTTTTGTTATGTAACTACTTTCATAAACGCAATATTTAATATACCTACCGAACAAAATTCTCTCCCGATCCGTACAAACTACGAAAGAGTGACGTCAGTCTTTCGTAGCACTTTGTATGGAGCGTTTCGGGCAGGTCTATTTTATGAGATGTGTGAATTGTCATATATTGGTGAATTTTTAAGCTATCAGAGTCATTCAATCAGCAATGTTTCTATTTTTTAAGGGTCTTTCAATTACCAATAAGAAAAAAAATTAGTCATCATTAGGCATTCAATTATATCGGGAGTAAGGTACACTCACACTCATATGACTCTGTATATCATTCTGCAGATGTTTGTTGAGGTCGTCCTGGTTAGTGAAGGTCTCCTTGCATCCCACCGCGTGGAAGGAGCACGGTATAGTCACAACTGAGCACGACGCCTCCGGCTTGTTGTACTCGCACACAGCTATATGCGCGTCCAAGTCCAGAGGAGTTACTTTTACATTGCAACCTGAAAATATTTAGAAAATACATTAATTTGATTCACACACATGCACGCATGCTCGCACGCTCGCACGCACGCAAGCACACACACATCACTACATAGCTCCTATAATTGTTAAATAAACTTTTAAGCTATTGCATAGCTTTTATAGCGCGGCGACCGATTCAAGAAATTCCGTAACGAAAATAAACTTATTAGGTAATAAGGTGCCGGTCGGAGTTGGGGGGTGTTAGGTAGGTACCTAACACCCCCCAACTCCGACCGGCACAGCGGTGCGGCGTTGTAAGCCGTGGTCCGTGCATCGTTTAGCGTTGTTTTGGTTCGGCAGACTTCGGCACGGTGTTTGTGTGCGTACGACTAGACGAATGCGAATTATACTAGCATAAGTTGATAAAAAATGCCAATCAATAGCTTTCCGCAGCAGTCCCCGAGTGCCACTCATTTTTAAAATAAAATAAAATAAATAAAATATCTTTTTATTCAAAATAGGTATCATGATACTCTTTTTGAAAGTCGAACGAAGAAACTACGTTGCCTACCACCGGTTCGGGAACTACCCCGCCGAGAAGAACCGGCGTAAGAAACTCGCACGAGGCCATCTTTTACAAAAAAAATGGAAAATTACAATGTTATGGCTTACAGCTATGTAACAAAAATAAAAGTAACCTGCATGGAGCCACCCTATTCCCAAGGTGTGCTGTCCTCGATTAAATCATTGACTTTATAATATGCTTTAGCACACAAACGTTCTTTAACTGCTTTTTTAAATTTGTTTAAAGATAGATTTTGAACATTTTCTGGGATTTTATTGTATAGGCGTATACATTGGCCTTTAAAGGATTTGCTTACTTTGGCTAGTCGGAACATTGGTATTGCTAACTTGTTCTTATTTCTAGTATTTACATTATGATTATCACTTTTCTTTTTGAAAATATTTATGTTCTTTCTAACATATAAAAGATTTTCCAAAATGTATTGAGATGCGACGGTCAGAATTCTTATTTCTTTAAATTTTTGTCTTAGAGATTCAAAAGACGACATCTTATAAATAGAACGAATAGCTCGCTTCTGCAGCACAAATATTGTATTAATGTCCGCCGCGTTTCCCCACAAGAGGATGCCGTAAGACATTATGCTATGAAGAAGCTAAAGTAAACGCGCGGTCTCTACATCAGTGATTTCACGAATTTTTTTAACAGCATATGCTGCAGAACTAAGCTTATCTGCTAGTTTTGCAATATGTGGACCCCATTTTAACTTACTATCCAGCGTTATGCCTAGGAATACGGTGGTGTCTACTAAATTCATTTTCTCATTATTTAATAGTATATTGGTTTGTACTTGCCTAACATTTGGCAAGATAAATTTTAAACATTTTGTTTTATTAGAGTTCAAAAGTAAATTATTGGCATTAAACCAATGTACTATTTTTGAGAGAGCACTATTTACCTCATCATAATTAAATTGTCGCCTCTTCACATTAAAAATTAGTGAAGTGTCATCAGCAAAAAGTACTATCTCATGCTTATCTTTAACAAGATAAGGTAAATCATTTATATAGATGAGAAAAAGAAAAGGGCCCGATGGCCATTCCTATAAAATTTTACATAAATGCGATAAAGGCTTTCGGCTGAGCGTGTTGGAACAATTAGAGATCATAAAAGAAAAGAAAAATAACAGATTTGCATTGTTGAATGACCAAACTTGCTTGACTACGTCACCGCTTATTAATATGTTCGGGGGTACTGGTGAGGGTAGTGGGGGTAGTGGGGACAGTAGCGGGGCTCGATAGGATATAAAAAGGCGGTGTTTTGGCCGGTGGCGGCACTTGACGGACGTTGTTCGTAGAGTCCACATCCTGAGGATGCTCCGGTGTTGGAGCGAAACGCGCGTCGAGGTTTTCAACCTGCATGGTGGTGAGGGGCCTTGCACGGATTTGCCAACATTATTGCTTGTGATGTGGTGGTGTTTGCAAGTTCTTGCATGCGAGTGTACGCATAGGCAGTGTGGGAGGAGGGAGGTGCTGTACGCATGCCTATGCGTGCACTCACTCATTCACTTAAAGGTGGAAGTTTTTCGCGGAATATTGCTAAAAATAATAACAAACTAAATTTTAAGCTATGGATTTCCGCAAAGTAACGCCTGATTCTATTAACTATAAGTTAAATTGTTTAACCTAGAGTAAAAAATATTGTTAATGTCAACCACATCTATTTGTGGTAATGTGTTACTTAATATTAAACAATTTTGGTTTGTTGCACTACTCAGTAGGCAGTTAAGTCTATACCTAATATCATTTTTCCTATTCTCGTGTGGCAATTTTTTAATGAAAGGAAAGGTGAACAAAATAAGACGACTGACATTTTCGTTTTTGCTTAATGTATCAATATAATCAGTCATCCTTTTCCCATTCATCCCTCCTCTTCTCCCGACTAAGATAACTATGGTTGTGTTTGGACAGAAAGCAGAATTTATTGCCCGGCTAATGACTTCTTCATAATGAAAAAGAAAAATGTTTGATTAGTTATACAAGACTACGGCTATCGTCTAGTAATATAACTAATATTATGTTAAACTAGATGAACTCCGTTGCGCCAAAACTCGCTTATCGCGCGGGAACTGTGCATTTTCCCGGGACAAAAAGTATCCTATGTCCTTTCCCGGGACTCAAAGTATCTCCATGCCAAATTTCAATAAAATCGGTTCAGCCGTTTGGGCGTGAAGAGGTAACAGACAGACACACTTTCGAATTTATATGTTAAAAATTTTGACTATCATACCTTTATCAGAGAAGGGACAACTCATTCGTTGCTCCTGTATCTCCCTCTTGGTGTAGTTGTCGGGAAATATGTCCACCTTCATACTCAGGTTGATGTTGTCTATTGGACAGTGACCGCTGTTCCTGTTAAACGAAAAAAAAAAACTTTTAGTACCATCTGTCAAGCTGTAGTTACAGGTCAATTGCAGAATTTACGCTATTAGTTACCGGTGAAAGAATAGAGACATATTATGACAATAATGAAAGCTAGTTCTTTTTCAAAGGGAAGCTCCAAACTGTATAATGTATATATGTCACCGTAAGATTGTAAATACCGTTAGATTATAATCTATCTCGCGAGATTGTAAACGGTCGAAAGATTGTGAACCGCAA
The DNA here is from genome assembly GCA_905333045.1 of Lysandra bellargus. Classification (NCBI taxonomy): domain Eukaryota; kingdom Metazoa; phylum Arthropoda; class Insecta; order Lepidoptera; family Lycaenidae; genus Lysandra; species Lysandra bellargus. The sequence goes on from HG995338.1 coordinate 9,139,255, forward strand.
CGTACTGCTTACAATTTAACGTATTATTATTCGGTAGATTGTAATATATCGAAGTGAAACCGTCAAATTGTGAAACGGAACGCACCTCGGGCGCTGATTGGTTGAACGGTATTTAATATGCCCCGTGTCGCATTATTCGTTTGTTGATAAATGTAAACAAACGGGTTTTGGGTGATTGTTAGTTGATTTCGTGTTGAAAATAACTCACAGCTTTAGAATTAGTCATATAAAATTGTTGCGGAAGTAAAATTAATCTGTTATTAGGTAAGTAAGTAGGAGACGGCAAAATTTTAAAATCGGTTCACAAACGGCGGAGGCATCGTTGAACATAAGTAATTAAAAAAATGAACATAACACCTCTTGGTAGTTTTTTATTGGTTTCTATAAATTGATAAAGAAATTTCATATTTTCCACGGCTCAGTTTCATTTGGGTCTAAATGGGTTAATTTCATTTGACTGACACCTGTGTTTCATTCCTAACTCTATGGTCACAGAACGGTCTACTATACTGTAAGGCCGACCAATCAGGGACAGCCTCCGGACATTTGATAATTTAACAATTTTAAGATTGTAATTTAACGGTTTCACTTCGATAGATTACAATCTACCGAATAATAATACGTTAAATTGTAAGCAGTACGTTGCGGTTCACAATCTTTCGACTTTTTACAATCTCGCGAGATAGATTATAATCTAACGGTATTTACAATCTTACGGTGACATATATAATACTAGATGACGCCCGCAACTCCATTGCGCCAAAATTAGTTTATCGCGCGGGAACCGTACATTTTTCCGGGATAAAAACTATCCTGTCCTTTCTCGGGACTCAAAGTATCTCCATGCCAAATTTTAGCAAAATCGGTTCAGAGGTTCGATCGTGAAGAGGTGACAGACAGACAGACAGACAGACAGACAGACGGACAGACAGACGGACAGACAGACATACACACTTTCGCATTTATAATATTAGTATGGAAGTATGGATATTTACCATATTTGGAATGTTCTTTAAAAAGTCAGCAGTAAGAAAAGCCAATGAGCATGGACTCTGAGGAACCCTACTCTATTGAGTATTGCATGATAAAATACAATTATGATCTTAAAATATGTGCCAGACGTCGATGGTACTATTATAATTAATATCTATGGTCGGACAAAAAATGTAATTAGTACTTTGCAACTTGTCTTATTCTTTTCAACCTATAAGTATTTCTTTTGCTTTTTTGTTTCAATACGCGACACGCGATAGACAAAAGATGACTTAGTTATCCTTACAGGCTGATTTAAAAGTTTTAGGGGTTTCACACACAGAGCAGGTAATGTATTATATTTATATACATTACATCCCGGGATGTATAGCTTTAAATTATCTTAATGTATCACACACACAACAGTAATGTAATGTATCTTTCCCTACATTTTAATAGTATACGTCCCGCACGACGCACTTTTCAGGTGCTAAGGTGTTATACAGGCTATTCTTATTTTTAATGTCGTTATACTATGGACCCTTCAGTAACTTGCTATTAGATTTACTAGATAGTTCATCAGAAGATGATTCGGATTGTGATTTTGATTAGCGCAATTGTTACAATATGTGCTCAAAACAGAATGATGTGGATTGAAGATAATTGATTGAAAAATTAGGCTCTGGGGAACAGACTGCCTGCCTGCCTGCCTGTCTCTGTCTGTCATACATAATATAATCACAGAAATGTTTGAACACCTATGAAGAGAAGAGATGTATATTTTACACATAAATGTATTGAGATGTATCAAAATATAAATGTATATTTTCATATAGCTCTGTATCTTAAGATACGAAGATGTAAAAATATACATTATAGCTGTTGTGTGTGGTCTCCTGACGATTTCTATATGTAGAAAGATGTATCGAGATGTATCGTGCTATAATATACATCTTTACATTATCTGCTCTGTGTGTTTTTCCTTTATTCTATATAGACTACTAGCTGTTGCCCGCGACTTCGTCCGCGTGGACTTCAGTTTATAGTTGTCCCCGTACATCGATTGAATCATAAAGGTAAATTTTGTGGGAACCGTACATTTTTCTGCGACAAAATATATCCTATGTTCTTTCCCGGGACTCAAAGTATCTCTATACCAAAGTTCAGCAAAATAGATTAAATAGTTTAGGCGAAAATCATAAAAGTTTATTGTGCGGGAACCGTACATTTTTTGGGACAAAATGTCCTTTTCCGGGACTCAAATTATATTATAATATATCTATACCAAATTTCAGCAGAATCGTTCCAGCTGTTTACGCGTGATGTCGTAACCAAGGGAAATATGGATTCATTTTTATTATTTTTGAAGGTTCCGCGCGGCTTCGCCCGCGTAAATTAGATATTTCACAGACAAATTAGTCCACAAAAGATCCTTCACGTGCTCTACTTCCTATCTGACCCAAATAAGAGAAAAATTGCTCTAGTAGTTCGTAAGATAAGCCCTTTCAAATATTTCCCCCCGTTTTTTTCCTCTATTTCTTCGCTCCTATTAGTCTTAGCGTGATAAAATATAGCATATAGCCTTCCTCGATAAAAAGCCTATCTAACACTGAAATAATTTTTCAAATCGGACCAGTACTTCCTGAGATTAGCGCGTTCAAATAAGCCCTTAAAATAATTTCCCCTGTTTTTTCTACATTTTCCTCTATTTCTTCGTTCTGTTAGTTTTAGCGTGATAAAATATAGCCTAAAGTCTTCCTCGATAAATGGCCTATCTAACACTTAAAGAATTTTTCAAATCGGACCAGTAGTTCCTGAGATTAGCGCGTTCAAATAAGCCTTTTCAAATAATTTTCCCCGTTTTTTCCCCATTTTCCTCTATTTCTTCGCTCCTATTAATCTTAGCGTGACAAAATATAACCTATAGCCTTCCTCGATAAATGGACTATCTAACACTGAAATAATTTTTCAAATCGGACCAGTAGTTCCTGAGATTAGCGCGTTCAAACAAACAAACAAACTAACAAACTCTTCCGCTTTATAATATTAGTATAGATTATCTATGTAGTTCAGCTTCACTTATTGTTTTTTTTAATAGGCTATTTTATTGAATTGCTATTACGGTTTAGATGTTAAGGAACACTTTGAGATTATGAGGAATGTTTCTTAAGGCGAGGATAAACCTCAATTTGTTAATCGTTGACTCCCGGTTTACCTAGTTCCAATATAATAACGAAATGTAAAAAATATGAGATATAAAGCACAATATTTAAAATACTTTAAACCATAAACATTTTAATAAAACGTAATACTTTGGCTGTAATTAATTTACAAACTCACCTCCGACAAAAACCTATTTCATCGAAATATAAGTATTAACTAGGATAATTATTATTATACATTTTATTTGAATATGTTGTTAGTAAATCTAGATTAAAATCATTTGAATCGAACAATTTTGTTTCTTAATATTTATTTCCAAAGATGAAAAATAGAGAAGATCCGCCCCTAGTAACTACAGTTTTATGCTAAGCTAAAATGAATCTTATTGCGTATACGCTTGGTCTTTGGTTGTGTGCAAGGTTATCGTTTTGGATTGAGATTAATCCCCGCCTTAAGGGTGAAGCCAAACGACCGTAATTTTGTGAGTCGTGAGTCGCAGAAATTCGTCGCGTGATTAGATATTTTCATACAAATCATGGACTCACAAAATTACGCTCGTGTGAATCAAACAGGACTTTTGTATAAAACTGAATGCAGCAGAATTTCTGCCAGCTACAGCACTCTATGGGTGAAGCCAAACGAGCTTAATTTGTGAGTTGTGAGCATGGAATTAATATATTATGTATATTACGTATATAACGTTCGGAGTCGCAGAATTTCGGCCGGTAGAAATTCTGCTGCATTCAGTTTCATACAAAAGTCCTGTTTGATACACACAAGCGTAATTTTGTGAGTCATGATTTGTATCAAAAATTACGCGACCGAAATAATTCTGCGACTCACAACTCACAAATTACGCTCGTTTGGCTTCACCTATGTGCTCAATCTAAGTACCTAGTGTAAATGTTGCGTGTTTGCGTGCTTTGGCCCAAAAATATGCGACCGACTGTAAAGCCATGGCGTTTGATGTTTTTAGTGCAACTGTTTTGATAAGAAGTTTCCATCCCAACTCATGACATCAATGGGGTTTTAGGCTTCTATAGGCTCCAGGGTTCTAACTTTTAATACACAAATCCTCACACTACCTACTGGAACTGCATTCTAAATATTACATTAGCCAACAATGTACTTAATAATAATTAATGTTGTTATAATCAATGATTATACTTAATTATTTGTAATCGCTCTATATAAAGTGTCTTCCTAGCAACTCCTATGAAGCCTATCGCTATGATAATTCTAGTGATAACTGTAGCCTTGTTGGCTTTGTTCGTGTATTTAAGAGGTGCTCAAAATGAACGTTACTGGAAGAAGAGAGGCGTCGCTTTCCACAATAGAAACAAAGCTTTGGGAGTTGCCTGGGATTGCTTGACGAAAAATCGGGCGTACTTCGAACATTTTCATGAAATCTATAAGCAGTACCCCACGGAGCCAGCCGTCGGTATAGGCTCGGTGTTGAAGCCCGCCATTTTTATAAAAGACGTGAAAAATATTCAACACGTCCTCTCGACAGATTTCAACGCATTTAACCACAAGGGTATTGAGACAATAGAGGAGGACGTACTCGCGAACAACTTGCTAATATTGAGCGGGAAGAAATGGAAAGTGATCAGACAGAAAATGTCCCCCTTCTTTACCTCCAGCAAACTGAAATCGATGTTTCAGGTTATCGATAGGAGTGCACGAGATATCGTCCCGTATATCAAAAATAATCCCCACCTAATGAAAGGTAAGGCTTTTGAAACGATTTCGACATTCTGTAGCGCGGCTATGAGTGCGGTTGTGTTCGGAGTGCCGACCGAATCGATTTTTGACTCGCCTTTTCTAAAGTTCACGCAAAAAGTGTCAAAACCTACGTTTCGGTTCTATTTGAAATCCATAGTCAGTGTCATCACGCCTCGACTCATGAGAATTTTCCGAATAAAGATTTTTAGTGAATTCGAGGAATTCTTCGTTGGAGCAATCAAAAAGTTGCTGAGATCGAGGGAAAATGAAAACATTAGGGGACACGACTTCGCCGACTTATGCCTGTCGATAAAAAAAAATGGAGTGTTAAAAGACGGAGACACCGCATTTGAAGTGGAGCCAACAGACGAGCTATTGGCTGCCCAAGGCTTCGTCTTCTTCATCGCAGGAGTGGAGCCAACTAAGGTTACCATTTTCAATACTTTGGTACTCTTGGGCCAGCATCCAGAAGTGTTAGAGCGCTTGCACCAAGAAATTGACGACGCCTTTAACCAACATGACGGTAAAATGAGCTACGACGTCATTGCAGAAATGGAATACCTCGACATGGTGTTCAACGAGGCGAGTAGAATCTACCCAGCGCTCGGTTATCTAGTGCGCGAGTGTGTGCGAAATTCAGTGTTGCCCATAGGCAACATTGAAATTGAGGCAGGAACGACCGTGTTCATGCCGATATTCTCTTTGCACCACGACGAAAAATACTATCCAGATCCTGAAGTGTTCCATCCAGAGAGATTTTCATATGAAAAAAGAGCAAAAATCAATGAAAATCCTTTGTTGCATTTTGGTAAAGGACATAGAATATGTTTAGGCATGAGATTTGCTGTTCTCCAAGTCAAAGCTGGGTTAGTTCATCTGTTGCACAACTTTACTGTCAAGACTAAATTATTTGAGGGTGGAATCAAATATAAGAAGGACCAACTTCAAGTGATATTGACTAATGTTGATGTTGAATTTATTGAACGGAAATGTGTAAAATCACTAATAAAAAACCAAAATAGTTAATAGAATCAGGCGTTACTTTGCGGAAATCCATAGCTTAAAATTTAATTTGTTATTATTTTTAGCAAGTTCTTGCATGCGAGTGTACGCATAGGCAGTGTGGGAGGAGGGAGGTGCTGTACGCATGCCTATGCGTGCACTCACACATTTACTTAAAGGTGGAAGTTTTTTTTTTTCGCGGAATATTGCTAAAAATAATGACAAATTAAATTTTAATAAAAAACCAGCCAAGTGCGAGTTGGACTCGCCCACGAAGGGTTCCGCAGCAGCAATAAGGTTTATTTCTGTAAAGTTAAAAGGTTTTTGATTTATTTTTATATTTTAGTTGATTTAATGAAAGTTAAATTAAGGTTTACCATTTATGACGTATAAAAAAAACTACTTGTTAGATCTCGTTCAAACCAATTTTCGTTGGTAGTTTTTATAATAATGTACATCATATATTTTTTATAGAATTCTTTCTTTTAGAAATTTCTAGACTTACCATTTACTAAATTTAAGGGATGTATTAAAAATCAATTAATGAATAAGGGTTATTACACGACAAATGAATATTTTAATGACATTCAACATGTGTATCATATAATAAAAATCTTAAATATATGTATAGTATAAATATGTTTCCGTTGTCTGGTACCTGTAACACAAGTCCTTCAGGTACTTACCATGGGGCCAGACTGACGAGGTATGAAGCGTCCATAGATATTATTATTATTATTATTATTATTCAACCATGGATGAACCACGTAATTGTTAAATGTTAATTTTAATTATTTTATTACTATTTTTGCTCTACTTTATCTGACATCAATAATTATTATAATAAGTATTTATGACATTCACGATTAATAATTATTTGGTAATTTATTTTTTAATTTTGGACATTATAATTTAATAAATTATGATATTAACCCATTAATTCCGAAGCGGCCGGATCCGGCCGCCACAGATTATACTGCAGCTATTCTGTCTACACCCAAGCGGCCGTATGTAGCCGCGCTCTTTCATTCGATCGAGTTACGTATTTCGTCGACTTAGAGACTACTTTTGTATGAAGAAGATTGGTTAGTTATAATCTATGGTACATTTGCCACATTCTGAATGCAAAATATTATACAATCTGTGGTCGACGAATATTTTTCAGTCATTAGAAAATCGTGAATTGTTTCGTGTGTGTTCTGTCATTTTGTGTGATTTGTGTGAAATAATAATTGGATTTATCGAATGTAAGTAGTAAAATCGTTTACTTTAATAGTAATAAGCAGTTTTAGATAACCATTTGCAAGAAATACATCGTAATAACTTGTGAAAGCTGAGAAAAAAGTTGTGTGTGTTATAAGTGTTTTGGACGGAATTTGCTTCATATAATTGTAAATTAATTACGTAAAAGGCTTATAGAAATGATTACACAACGTCTACATGACTATTTTATATCGATAGTATTTCTTATATTTCCAAAACAAAGAGTTAAAAGTCTACAGTTAACGGTCGTATTCTGCCGGCCGCAGCCATTTTGAACTTTATTTGTAAAGCCATAATGACGAAGTTTGCTTGTGGTAATACGAAACGCATTTTTTTCGAGTGATATTTATGACCTGTTTTTGTAAACATCTCAAGCTGTGACGATAAATTATATAAACAAGGGTCTATTCTTGGATTCTGTCGTGTAGATTATAACAAAATATTAATTTATTTCATGTGAAATAGTCAGAAAAATATATTTCAAAATATATACTTCTAAAAAGAATGTTAAATCAGACTAAATACTATATTATAATGGCTTGATTGATAGAAAATTTATTAGATATTATAAAATTCTTTACAAAAACATAAAATATGGTTTGGATGTAAAAATATTATATTATTTGTAAAAAGGGGGTAAGGCCGGGCGCCATTTTTTTGCACATTCCATACACTACTCTTTTGCAAATATTTTTGCACATATAGAAGGGCTAAATAATAATTATTGAGTATGTATGACATAAGTCATACATACTCAATAATGACAATATGGTAAAATAGTAACACATAATAATAATCGGTGACATGAATGTAATTTGTATATCTACTTATTAGTTATTATATTATATATATTTGGAAGAGTCTCTCTCGCAAACTATTCAGATTAGAAAAAAAAATGATATTAGAAACCTCAATATGATTTTTAAAGACCTATCCATAGATACCCCACACGCATAGGTTAGACGAAAAACTTTTTTTTTGTTTCAGTTGTACCTATGGGGACCCCTAAAATTTTTAATATTTTTTCCATTTTTGTATCAAAATCTTAATGCGGTTCACAGACTACATCTACTCACCAATTTTCAATAGTATAGCTCTTATAGTTTCGGAGAAAAGTGGCTGTGTCATACGGACGGACAGACAGACAGACAGACATGACGAATCTATAAGGGTTCCGTTTTTTGCCATTTTGGCTACGGAACCCTAAAAATGAGTAAATGTCCGTTTGTTACAAAATGTTAGTTATTGTGTTCTTCAACTCATATCTTCAATTATCATGATGTAAATATTTTTTTAGTAAAGAAATAGACTGACATAAACACGGAATAATTATCAGTAATGTCATTACTTTATCATTATGAAAATTAATACTTTGAAAGCAAAATTTAAGTGCCATAAATAGCCTTTATTGTGCCCTTTTCGAGCTTCTATAACAATTAACAACACCCTTGGTTTTTTTAATATTATAGGTACAGTGGCGGATTTGCAGTCCTGCAGCAGTAGCACGGCGACCAGCGGAAAAGCGAAAGTATAGACAAACTGCGGAGATAAACTTAAGGTGTCGTTCCGATCTTTTTTCGTTCCGAAAAATTCAATTAAAATGCCACTTTAAGACAGACTATTATAGTCCTAAAAATTCAAATAATATCCTTCTTTATGACATAATATACTAGTCTGTCATAAAGTGGCATTATATTGAATTTTTCGGAACACAAAAAGATCGGAACGGCACCTTAAGTTTATCGCCACAGTTTGTGACTATAGTCTGTCATAAAGTGGCATTTTAATTGAATTTTTCGGAACTGAAAAGGATCGGAACGGCACCTTAAGTTTATCTCCGCAGTTTGTCTATCCTTTCGCATTTCTACTGGTCGCCGTGCTACGGCTACTGGCCGCTGTAGGCCCCAGGCCATGTGCCGCCCCTTTCTCAGCAGTCAGCACCCACCATTACTAGATACATAAGGTAAATGACTAGTAGATTGGACAGTACCAGTCATTGGAAAAAGCACAAACACACAATATTTACTAATGTTGCTTTAAAAATTTCCTGTTTTAAAGTAAAAGAACGCCTGTTTTCAAAGAAAAACAGTCAGTTTTTACTGTCTAATAAACTGTCCAATCTACTAGTCATTTACCCTAATTCATGAATTACTTTATTCCCATTTTTAATTGATTCCGAATAATTTTATAATCGGCCAAATCCGTAGCCTGCAAAAAAAGGAACCCTTATGGATTCGTCATGTCTGTCTGTCTGTCTGTCCGTCCGTATATGTCACAGCCACTTTTCTCCAAAACTATAAAAGCTATACTGTTGAAACTTGGTAAGTAGATGTAGGACTCTGTGAACCGCATTATGATTTTCATACAAAAATTGAAAAATTATTAAGAAGGGTCCCCAATTCGCCATAGGTACAACTAAAACAAAAAAAAATCATCTAACCTATGCGTGTAGAGTGTATCTATGGATAGGTCTCCAAAAATCATATTGAAGTTTTTAATATAATTTTTTCTAACCTGAATACTTTGCGAGAGAGACTCTTCCAAAGTGGTAAAATGTGGCACACATGCCTGCCCTCTCTAACTTCTAAAGTAGGGGCATGATAACATACTCTTAAAATATATGATGATGTACATTACAATAAATACTACCAACGAAAATTGGTTTGAACGAGATCTAGCAAGTAGTTTTTTTATACGTCATAAATGGTAAATGTTCATTTTACTTTCATTAAATCAACTACTTTAGAAGTTAGAGCGGGAGGGGAATACACTTTTTACAACTTTGGAAGAGTCTCTCTCGCAAACTATTCAGGTTAGGAAAAAATTATATTAGTAACTTCATTGATCTGATTTTTGAAGACCTATCCAATATCCATAGATACCGTACAGTACCACACACGCATATTAGGTTGGATGAAATTTTTTTTTTTAGTTTCAGTTGTACCATTGGGGACCCCTTAAATTTTTAATATTTTTTCCATTTTTGTATCAAAATCTTAATGCGGTTCACATACTAAATCTACTTACCAAGTTTCAATAGTTTCAATAGCTCTTATAGTTTCGAAGAAAAGTGGCTGTGACAAACGGACGGACGGACAGACAGACAGACATGACGAATCTACAGTGTGTAGCAAAAATAAGTGATAATATAGGGTGTGTACGTGTTCCTTGTAGAGAGTTCCCTGTGAAAGTAGTAGCCCTGAAAGACGAATTATTTTTTAACTTTTGTATGGGCAAGGGCCCAAGCGTCACGAGTTTCCCCATACAAAAGTGAAAAAAATCATCTTTCAGCGCTGCTACTTTCAGTTTTTCACAGTGAACTCTCTACAAGGAAAACGTAGTCAAAATCAAAAATCAAAATCAAAATTGTTTTATTTCTGAATAAATTTAAAATAAATATTTTCAGAATGTCCTACATGATGCCTAGTAGTACTACTACTACTAGTACATCCTAAAGTATTATCACTTATTTTTGTTACACCCTGTATAAGGGTTCCGTTTTTTGACATTTGGCTACGGAACCCTAAAAGCGAGTCCAACTCACACTTGGCCGTTTTTTTATATACCTATATTAATTTTATAATATAGGTATATAAAAGACTCGTGAGCCTCTAAATATCTCATCAAAAACAGCCATCTGGCTAAGTACAAAAACCCGCGCCAAAATTTAATAACTTTATTCTTTACTGCACACAACTAAGACTTTTTAATTGAGTTTTTTAATTCCCAAATTTTCGTTTGTTAAAAAACAAAAAAAAAACATAATTATATACTGAAACTTGATTCCAATACGCTTTATTTATGTATATGTTGCGGGCAATGCTAGAATGTGGAGTAAGCCTAGGTTTACCCGGGTTGACTTAGTATTACCCAAGTCTTTTGGGTAAAGTCCGAACAGCCCCGGATCTTCAATTCTTTTAGGCGGGGCAAAAACTGAAAAATGCCGCTCCGCCTTTTTTTTGCCGTTGGGAAATGCTTGATGCATTCCCGGCAGCCTGGGTGGGCGCCTGGATATGTGAGACTCCTCAGGTGCTGTGGTAAGGAGGAGCACCCTTGGTTACCCACTAAAACCCAACGGTGCCTCCTCTCCGCGTGTCGCTGAGCCGCTGGACCCGCCTGAGGAGATAACTGCAGCAGCCCAGACAGCGGCATCTGCTCTACCAGCAGAAGCATTCGCGTGGCTTCTGCCGCTTTCTCCGGGAGAGCAGTCCGGGGCTCCGGGCGCTCTTCTACCGGGAGAGCTCGTGCGATAGGCGACGGATTCCCCAATCAATCGCTCGAGCCCTATTATGTCGGGAGTAGCCGCTCATGTTGAGCGCGTCTTCGTCCTCCGCGTCTTCTCCTTATCGGTTCAGCTGCTTCATCGGCTTCCCGATTTTTCTCAGCGGCCTCCCAGCGGCCTCCCAGCGGACTCGCAGAAAGTAGAGACCGCCTGCTAGGATTCTCTCGACCGGACTATTGCTCTTATTATGTCCGGGAGTGTCAGGTCTGGTCCTATAGCGGCGCAGAGCGCTGCCCGTTGTGCCCAGGCTGGGCAGGCAGCGAGCGTGTGCTGCGCAGTGTCGTCCTCGTCCGTACAATGATGGCACTGGGGCGTTGGCTCCCGTCTGGCCGTATGGTGGATGTAGTGACCGAAACACCTATGTCCTGTCAGCATCTGCACCATCCGGTAGGAGAGAGTGCCATTACGCTGCGCCACCCAATCCTCCAGAGCTAGCCAAATTGCTGCAACAACTCTGTGACCGGCAGTTGGCGATGCGATTTGGATGCCAGGTGCGCATTATCAGTATTCGCGCTTGGCGACGCCATTAGGCTACCAGATCTGGTGGCACCCGTTCCCCTCTTTCCTTTGCTGCTGCTGTGCGGGAATAGACTTCCGCCTGCCCACGGGCTTCCAGGTCCCATGGAGGGGTACCGGCTAATGCAAACACCGCGCCGCCTCGGCGCCCCGCCTACCTACAATTATATATACTTATACTTATGTTTATTTTCACCTTTATCATCCATATAATTTCAGTTACCAATATGTACGATATATATTACATATATCATATTTAACAGGGTTTAAAATAAAAATAAATATGCATAATAACAACAAAAATCAAATATAATATTAAAGTGAATTGAAATTACAATTTTACTCTTCGAGCTTTTTGTACAGCAAATAAAATCTATAGCCTTGTCATAATTTAACTCGTGTGCAATACGTTTTTCTATCGCTAAGATTGCAAGACCCGATAAGAGTTCCTGGCTCAGAAGATCGCAAATAATTTTTAACCAGTTTTAGTTTGCTAAAACGAGCTCTGCGGTTCCTGCAGGCGAGCGGGAGCCGGGCGCGTATTTTGAACGCGCCTCGCGAATAATAGATGTTCGTGCAGCACGTCTCACTCCGCACTCAGGGTATCGGTCAAGTTGATATGGCCATGCAATTGCTGTACTTGTGCTATTATTTATTCCGTAGTCAAAGTTAAATAAATGATGAGTTGTCCAGTGGTCCGTGAAGTGTGAATTTTGCCGCCCCCTGAATTTGCCGCCCGGGGCATGGGCCCCGGTTTGCCCCCCCTAGATCCGGGGCTGAGTCCGAATAATAAGAAAAATAAATTTTAATTCGGGGTTTACCCATACTCACCTAGGTCTACCCAACTCTGGCTGGGTAATGTTAGGTGTTGCGTAATTTCCGAGCCTGTGGCATAAAACTCGGGGGCCCGCGTTCCCCCGATACTATTGAGGAAATGTTCTCAAGGAATCAGTTTTTCATTTGTCATGATAAACTGATTGATATAGAAAATATATGTCACCCGAAAAAAAAAATTACAACAGCTTGCAAATGACAGTCGCTTTCAGGAGGTCAGGGTTATAAAAGGTGTAAAGTTGCAAAACAAAATGTGCTACAAAGAAATGTTCATGCAAAGCTGCAGAAAACTTGTGCAATTCAAAATGTCACAACAGTAATTTATCTTGCTCAAATAAATAATTTTAATTACAATAACCACTAATTAGTTTTTGCCATTGAAGCTATAAGTTTATATTATGTTCTTCGAGAAATTATGTTTGCCTTTGTATGTTTTTTAAATAATAAATGTTTAAATTACCCTTGAATATTCATTTTAGTAATTAATTGGACAAATTTTTAACATTACCCAGCCAGAGTTGGGTAGACCTAGGTGAGCATGGGTAACCCCCGAGTTAAAATTAATTTTTATTATTATTTGGACTTTACCCAAAAGACTTGGGTAATACTAAGTCAACCCGGGTAAACCTAGGTTTACTCCATCTTCTAGCATTACCCGTATCATAATATTATATATAACATTTGGAAATAGGCTACTTGACCTAATTTTTTTCTTCATGCTAATCGCTTCTTAATCATTCATTTTCACAAAAAAACTAATATTTTAATATTTTACACAGTAGAAACCCATAAAAATGTTGATTGAAAAACATGCCTTTTAAATGGCGCCGAAAACACTGTCCGCCATAGTGTGACGTCATACGTTTTGTATTTTAAACACTCTTTATTGAACATATTTTTATGTGCTAAATGTACGAGTCTAAAAGTGCCCGAAAATTATAAAAGAATTAAATAAGAAATTAGAAATCATTTGTAATGTTGAAAACTTTTGGAGAAAAGTTTCGGCCATTTCATTTCCCGTCTACAATAAATAAATATAATATGTAAAACTGATGTTTTAAGCTAATTATTCAATAAAATATATTTCACAAATCTTTCTAGGCTTATTCTTATTATTTTTGTATAAATAAACTTACATGTAATGAGCGCGTTAAATAAAAGATATTAAATTACTGTGAGGATGACGTCACATTGAAATCGGAAGTACCGCAAAAACGTTTTCGTCAGTACAAATCCTATTTTCATAAAATCATATTTTCAAATCGACTTTATTTATCAATCATAAGCTTTTATTTGAGGATAAGGGTGAAATACGGTTTCCTAAGCCAAATTCTACTAGAAATATGCATTTGTTCAATGAAATTGAATATAGGTCAAGTAGCCTATTGAGACCTTGCTCACTATCAAAATATGGCGTCTGTCCAGACTCCAGATTCGCGCCCATTCGCGCCTAGTCGCCTGTCGCACCCATTCCAATTTTTTTTGCACGATTTGCCGCCATTTTTATCTGGCCGCCCTAGGCCCTGGCCTACTGGGCCTTAGGGCAAATCCGCCACTGTATAGGTACCGAGAGCAATGCTATGTTTAGGCCTATTTTCGTCCATCCAGGCCCCAGGGTGATAAAAAATCTCCTAGTGCAGCGGGAACTTATCAGGAGAAAACAGAAAAAATAATAGTTCTGCCTGGTCTGGTCATTCTTGCACCCCCCAGGGTCTACGTTCTGTGCCTGGGCCAATGGCACTGCTCTATTTACGGCACTGAGTACAATTATTATTTACCCAATACAATGTTTTTTATTACTTAGTTCAGGGGTTCCCAAACTGTGCACCTGGTGCGCCGCGTAAAGGCAAGAGGGGCGCCGCCGTGAGTCGATCCTCCATCACTATCCATCCATAACTCAATTATAAAATAAAATTATAATATTATGAATTATAAAAAGCATGCAGAAGAATAATATTTGTTTATTATTATTTACTTGCTTAAACTACCTATAACCATTAAATGTGATTATTTATGTATCTTTTTGTAATATCTAGGTAAAGTAGGGCGCCGTGACAAAATGCTGACTTGTATGTGCACCGCAGGCTGAAAAAGATTGGGAACCTCTGACTTAGTTCTTTTATGTTGGAATTTCATTTAATATGGTTATAAAAGAATTTGTGTTATGTAAAAACGGATTTAACTCCGGCATAAATATAGTTGAAAAACTGTTTGTATTAATAAACTTACTGTAACCAGGATGTAATGCAGCTTTTACAAAACTTGTGCCCACAGGTTGTTATCACCGGATCTCGGAGCCAATTCAAGCAAACTGGACACTCATATCTTGACTCTGGTTGATTGGACAGAGCCATTTCATTGAGGGCCATAATTCCTATAGGCTGTAATACAAAACATATGTCACTACTCACTCAGCATACAAATTAGGATGTGAAATCACTAAGGAATTTTAGTGTTTTATTTTAATGTTTAGCCAAAAATAAGTTGTAAACTAGTTAGGTATGTTACATAAGCAGCTGAGATTATTATTATCACGCAAAATACGAATTAGCAATAAAAACATTATTGAAAAAGTTAAGTATGTAAAATTTGAAACATTTGAAACTTACCGCAATGCCTTCTGAGGCATTTTTCGTTTTGTTCGGATCCATTATTAAGTATCTGCGAGTATAACTCAATAAATAAATGGCGCAATAAACATCATAAACTCTTTTGAAATTAAAATACAATAAAAAACTTAAATTTTAAAACTAATAACCCACAAAAACAAAATACGCATAAAATGACATAACGACAAATGACAGCGTCATTATGACACATTGAGTTTTTTTTTTTCGGAATTTTGATTTTTGGCACTGACACGGTGTACTTTGCCTTGTACAGAGGTAGGGAATAGGCGGTGGAAAAGCAAAATAAGTACGAAATTTAGGATTTCTTATTGATATTAGATATACGTCACAATCTACTCTTTTCACTAGTTTTTTAAAGGCCAATAATAAAGCAACACCAGAGTAAAGTAAAAAAATGTTTGTAAACAGACTTTTTTAATGAAGGAAGAAAGAGATAAATATTTCGTTGTCTGGCGATGGCACCCGTAACACAAGTCAGGTAGGTACTTACCACGAGGCCAGACTGACGTGGTGTGAAGCGTCCATAGATATTATATTATGTATTATTAAATTGTAAGCACTGTATGTCACAGGCTACACGGTCAAATGCTCATCAATCTGATCCATCAATCTGATTGACGGAATATTGATGGTTATAAAAAGTTCATATTAAAAATACGATCAATCCATCAATCCGAGTCGTACACGATCAAATTTTCGTCAATCCGTACCGGATTGATGATCAGATTGATGAAAAATTGACCGTGTAGCCGGTGACTAAGATATTATTTAGCAATAGCTAATGAACAAAGATCTTCCGAGGGCCGCGATGCATACAAACTAGCAAGGCATGACGTCATAGTTTGCTGAGATTTTGTAAGCGTTTTGGGAAGGTTTATTTTATGTGATTTTGAATAATTTTGATATTATCTTAGTTTCTAAGCTATCACAATTCACAGTCAAGAAAAAAGGAAACAAGCCTATTGTCCTTTTTCTTTTTTTTAACTGGCCCACCACACATTCCCACCACTGCAACTTCTGTCATGTCGCCAACTCTCCAAGATCAACAGTGAATATCAAAATTATTCAAAATCACATAAAATAAACCTTCCCAAAACGCTTACAAAATCCGTACCAATATCAACAGTGGTACGGTACCAATCACGAAAACCCTTTGATAATATTATGATCACTGGGGTGCCTGAGGGACAATGCTAATGTCAGTCTTGGGACCCGCAACGAAATTAATCAGAAAAATGGTAGGAGGAGATATCTAATCAAGCCCTTCCTCCCGAGCAAAGCAAGAAACAGCCAAATTGTAATATCCGAATAAGAGGGGGAGCTCCACGGGAAAAAAATAAGCCTATTGTCCTGTAAGGGTCGCTTTCTGTAACTACCGGCCCGTAAAAAAAATTCGAGTATTATCGGCAAAATACAGAACTCGGCATACTTAAGTATGTCATGACACCTCACCAAATATTTGTAAATTCCATTTAATTAACCACTTTTCTCATACTGGTCTGACTGGTGTCTGGTTGTCTAATACTTAGTTACACAACTGCAGTAGTCAGTAACTGTACACCATAGTTATGATAGCTCCCTTATAAACAAGCTGTGAAAATAACATAATTGTAGGTGTGAAATATTCCTTTGTATAACTAGTAAAAAACCGGCCAAGTGCGAGTTGGACTCGCCCATGAAGGGTTCCGCAGCAGCAATAAGAATTATTTCTATGAAATTATAAGGTTTTTGATTTATTTTAATATTTCATTTTTGATATAATGAAAGTTAAATTAAGGTTTATCATTTATGACGTATAAAAAAAACTACTGGCTAGATCTCGTTCAAACCAATTTTCGTTGGTAGTTTTTATAGTAATGTACATCATATATTTTTTTTAGAATTATCATGCCCCTACTTTAGAAGTTAGAGGGGGGGGACGACACACATTTCGCCACTTTGGAAGAGTCTCTCTCGCAAACTATTCAGGTTAGAAAAAAATGATACTAGAAACCTCAATATGATTTTTGAAGACCTATCCATAGATACCCCACACGCATAGGCCAGATGAAAAAAAAAATTTTTTGTTTCATTTGTACCTATGGGGACCCCTAAAACTTTTAATAATTTTTCCATTTTCGTATCAAAATCTTAGTGCGGTTCACAGACTACATCTACTTACCAAGTATCAATAGTATAGCTCTTATAGTTTCGGAGAAAAGTGGCTGTGACATACGGACGGACAGACAGACAGACAGACAGACAGACATGACGAATCTATAAGGGTTCCGTTTTTTTGCCATTTTGGCTACGGAACCCTAAAAACATAAAATGGATAGATCAATTATACTCAAGCAGCGGCCAGGCGGGACTTTATCAGTGGCCCGCATGAAGTTATTTAACTATTTTGTAATTCACGCTCGGCCCATCGGCAAAGTAGTGCAAAATGTTATGTGACAGTCATGAAAGTCGTGAAAAATGTTGTGCCAAATCGGGACTTTGGAACAAAGTTTGGAACCTTTTGAGTGAAAAAGAGGGATTCTTCAGTCAAAAGCGGGACAAAGTAAAAAAAACAAAAGTTTTTTGAATTTTTATCTTTTTATTTGCGTTAAAATAACGTTTATGTGACAAGAGATAGCTAAAGTAGCCAAAGAAAATCCACCCGTCTACCTCCCACCCTCTTATTCATTACGCACCTTTCTTTCGCAGCACGCTGCAATTGACGCTGCACGTATGTTCGGGACTGATAACTGAGCCTGTCTCGCGCGGGACATTTAATTTTAATGAAAAGATCGGGACGTCCCGCCAAAATCGGGACGTCTGGCAACGCTGCTCAACACTGGTAAAGCCTGCCACCGAGGCCGGTATTTATCATTATAAATCTGAAATTCAAGCTGTACTATTATCATCTGGATGTAGGAAATAAAAAAGAAGAAACGTCTAACGTTTTAAATGCACAGCAAGATGTTTTGGTGGGTATTGGGTAATCCGTGTTATATGATGTTTCCACACTTATATAACTTTATTACGATTCAGCTCGGACAACGTGTGTGTTAGCCAAAAAGTGCTGATACAGGAAGAATATTAAAGTTATCTTATTGCATGCTTACGTATATGTAACGTAGGTACCACTTACTACATGCAGTGGCGGCCTTACCCATTGCGAAGCCCCGGGCGGCAGGTCTTTGCGAGGCCCTTTGGCCGTCTGTCCACCGCTTACGACACCGAGATCTCACCGCCATTAATTTTAAGAAAATGGCAGCTACTTTATGACCTATTGCTTGACGTGAGGTCCCTGCAAGAGCGAGGCCCCGGACGATTGCCCAGTTCGTTACCCCCTAAAGCCGCCACTGACTACATGGTTATTACTTTTTTTTTATGAAATAAGGGGGCAAACGAGCAAACGGGTCGCCTGATGGAAAGCAACTACCGTCGCCCATAGACACTCGCAACATCAGAAGAGCTGCAGGTGCGTTGCCGGCCTTTTAAGAGGGAATACGCTCTTTTCTTTAAGGTTTGCAGGTCGTATAGGTCCGGAAATACTGCTGGTGACAGTTTGTTACAGAGTTTTACAGTGCGCGGCAGAAAGTTACGCGAGAAACGCACGGTGGAAGACTGCCACTCATCAAGGATGATAATATATATTTTTTCTCATGGGACGATGGCAAAAAGTTGCAGATGGTATGATTCCGAACAATTCCTCAGAGGACTCCCCGTGATGCAACCGATAGAGGATGCAGAGTGAAGCTACATCTCGGCGTAATTCCAAGGGGTCTAAGCTGTTTGAAACACTATGGCTAATGGCAGTCAACTTCGAGCTACCTTTCGTTGGATACGATCCAGAGGGAGCAGTTGGTATTTTGGCACCCCTGCCCAGAGATGAGAATTGAGAACAATGTTCCATATGAGGCCGAACCTGCGCCTTGTGGAGTTGTAGGCGCTGGTACGGACTGAAGAACTGTCTCGCTCTGTTCAGAACACCAAGCTTCTGGGAGGCTAACTTGGCCTTACCCTCGAGATGGTATCGAAACTGGACTTCGCTCGATATGTTAACGCCAAGTATTTCAATGCTAGGGGAGGTGGTTAAAGATGTGCCCTCAAAACGAGGATATACAACCATTGGTGACTTAATCTTTTTAGTGGTGAACGCGCAGACTTGTGTCTTGGCGGGGTTGAATTGGACCAAGTTACGTCTATTATAAACGTCTTTTAAGGTTCCGTACCCAAAGGGTAAAAACGGGACCCTATTACTGAGACTGCGTTGTCTGTCCATCCGTCTATCCGTCTGTCTGTTTGTCTGTCCGTCCATCCGTCCGTCCGTCCACCCGTCCGTCCGTCCGTCCGTCCACCCGTCCGTCCACCCGTCCGTCCGTCCGTCCGTCCATCCGTCCGTCCGTCCGTCTGTCTGTCTCCAGGCTGTAACTCAAGAAGGGTAATAGCTAGAGAGTTGAAACTATCACAGATTATGTATATCTGTTGCCGCTATAACAACAAATACTATAAACAAAATAAAATTAATATTTAAGGAAGCCCCCATAGGTACAACAAACGTGATTTTTTGGCCTTTTTTGCTCTATATCAAGAATGGCAACAGGTAGGTACTTGAATTTTTCTCAAAGTCCTTATTTATATTATGTGTACTTTAATATTTAATAATAATGATATTAAAATAAAATTAAAAATTAAGACCCATACGAAAACACAATTTTTGGCCTAATTTTGCTCTACAATGATACGGAACCCTTCGTGCGCGAGTCCGACTCGCACTTGGCCGATTGTTTATTTTATTACTTTGTTAGGCTACACGAGTGCGGTGTATGGACTACTAAGTAGGTATGTAGTAGGTACCCTCTTAAAGTAAGACTCAGGGGCAGCCAGACCTTCGGTAGGTATAATATGTGCAATGTGCATATTCCCTTAATAGAGCCTAGAGGTAAAACGACCATAGCGACTGAGTTTCAGACGCGGTTACATTAGAAAGTATGCCTATCTATAAATAGTATTTTCGACTATTTTTCGTTAAAGTCGAAAATACTATTTAAATCGGGATAACTCTAGGAACCTTGTCTTCCATTGCCGAACAATATACAGTATACTTCGTTTATCGCACATTACGGAATGGAAACTATCAATTACTATGTCCTTTCCCGGGACTTAAAGTACCTCCATACCAAATTTCAGCAAAATAGGTTCAGTGGTTTAAGCGTGAAGAAGTAACAGACAGATAGACATAATAATATTAATACACACACAGAATACATATTAATAGTAACAACGTCCTCAAAACCGGTGTTCAACTTAAGGGCCATACTATAAGTACCTACCAAAGTAACGAGATCGGAATGGGAGAAAAAAACTTAAAATCAGATTCCGCTCAAGTCTGGACTTATAGGGATAACGAACCAGGAAGAATGAGCAATGGGCATGCCTGATTATTGTCGTTTTGAAGTATCTCATTACATGTAATGGTTTCTTTGAATTAAAAACGGCAGGCATGGTTGACGCGTCGATGTACTTCTTCAAATATTTTTGTTAGCTCCTTTTTTGCGAACGAAATGTACGGTATATAATAATAATAACTCCCTAACTAAAAGTAGTAATTTTATAGTGCCTGAGTGTGTGCGCAGTACACAAGAGCACGACGGAAGACCGACACGACTGGCGAGAGATCTGCAGGCGTAGGACGGACTTTTTACATGCCCATCCGACGCATGGATCATCTTACTTGTCTGACAATCAGGTGATCAGCCTACATGGTCCTAACCAAACTTGGAAATAACAAGTTTCCGACGCGGGAATCGAACCTACGACCTCTGAGTCAAGAGCCGCGCTTTTAACCACTGGACCACAGAGGCGGTGGTGGTGTACGATCGTCACATGATATTTATTATAGTTGCGACCAAAATGTATGTAACATAATAAGTATGAAATTTTATACAAACTTGAAAAAACAGCGGTGCACTCCAAGAGTGCTGGGAGAAGTAAAAATAAAGCCGCTGAACAGGCATACATTCTAGCCGCGTGATATAAAGAGATGAAATTGCTTCTCCTCATGGGCGCCGGCAGGGGGGTGCCAGGGGGTGCACTTGCACCCCTTGGGAATCTCGGGATCAACAGGAATTATTGAAATAAAAAGCATTTTGTAATGTAATGTTTCGGCACTAAATGTTTCATGTTGACGTAAATAGACAGTCACTGTTGTTCGTAAAAAGTGAAAAGAAAAGAACAGAAAGAAAACTTAAATCTGCACCCCTTGGAAATGATTTCTGCCGGCGCCCATGCTTCTCCTACGCTGCGCCAGTTTCCTTTGCCTGCGGCTTTCCTTCGATCAGGTTACGACTCACGTTCCCTGACGTGAGTTTAGCATTTTACCCATTCCAAAAATTGCACAAAACCGCTAAAAATTGTATAAAAAAAAACAGTTGTCTATGCAAACTGCACTTATGCGCGTGAGTGTACGTAATAGTGCGTGACCGCGGATATAGTTTTTGTTATCGATGGGGTTCGGTCTGTTACATCCCTAGCTACTTAGTAAATTACGTTTAGTAAGCATTTCTATATTCTACTATATTTTTCCGTTTGCGTCGCAGTTTTCGTTTAGCATTCATTTTAATTCAATTTATCGAACAGTTAGAATCTGGAAGCCGGGCTAGTAAGGTGTGGGAAGTCGTAACTTGTAGCAAAGTGTAACTAATTTTAATTTTGGGAAAATAAATTAGTTTAGGGTGAACTTTGGTTTTTTTTTAAAAACTTACACAGAGGGTGCTGCAAAACAAATTGGTGTCAGAAGTGTGTAGTAATTTGATCCCGAAAAAAAAAAGTCTAACATTTTAGACCTAGGGATCACGAACCCGTGGCACCCGTGCGCCGTGTTTAAAGTTTTTGGTCGACGGTAAGACTCCGCCACCGAAGGCGCGAGCCCGCACCACGTTTTTTGGACGACAGTAAGCCTCCGCACCTCTGCGCGAGCCTGCTCCAACCGGTTCACACACTCGGACGACGGTCAGCCTCAGGCCCTAGCCTGAGCCCGCTCCAGCTACAACCCCACGAGGACTTCGGTCTGCCCCAGCAGTTTCAACAGCGGTGCTGTGCTGTCTGAGCCGCTCCAGTCTAACTCGCCAGGGCCACATCATCGGCCCCCAGCTCCGGGTAAAGCGTAGCCTCAGCACGCGACTCCGGCTCCACTTCAGGCTCCACGACAACGGCATGCAGGTTATCGTCGTGTTCCTGTGAGTGTTTTCTAATTTTTCTAAATCCTCTGTTTCTACTAAATCCAAGAAATCGTGCTAAATCAAAAGTGCTAAATCTAAAGTGTTCTAAATCGTGAAGTGAATTCTAAATCTAAAATTTACAAACTCTTAAATCTAAAATAATTCTAAATCCTAGTTTATTCTATTTTTAATTTCTAAATTTTTGCTGTATTATTTCTAATTCTTATACAAGTTCAGCATAACATAATTCATAATGTCAGTCAAAGGAGAGTCATCTAAAGACAAAATGTCCGAAAAATTAACACTTTCATTTTTAACTAAATTTATTAAACCTTATTCTGGTGACAGAGAGTCACTTCCCGCATTTCTCACAAACTGTGAAAATGCTATGTTATTAGCCAGCCCAGAACAACAATTAATTTTATGCAAATTTATTATTTCTCAATTAGAAGGCAAGGCACAAGTTGCCTGTAGTTTAAAAACATTTTCAAATTGGGCGGAATTAAAAACATTTTTACGCTCAACTTTCGGCGAAAAGAAACACGCAACTCATTTATTATCTGATCTTCAGAATTGTAAACAAATGTCTAATGAGGATGTTGTAAAATATTCACTAAGAATTGAACAAATTTTAACTCGAATTCAATCTGATATCCATTATAGTTGCATAGACGAAAAAGAACTTCCCGGCCGTATTGCGGCTATGGAAGAACTCGCTTTAAATACATTTTTATTGGGCTTAAATTCTTCTATTTCTACTATTGTTAGGTGTAAAAATCCTAAAACCCTCAGTGATGCAATTCAATATGCCACTGATGAGGAGAAATTATTCAATTTATCTAAAAATAACACTAGGGCTCAAAAACAGTGCTCTATCTGTCATAAATTCGGACATGGCTCTTCTGAATGTTTTAAAAATAAAAAGCCTAATTTTCAGAAATCGTATCACGTAAATCCTCAACATAATTTTAATTCTAACTCAAATTCTAATTTTAATTCTAACTCTTATCCTAAAAATAATTCTATTTCTATATCAAATAATAATTCTAATTTTTACGCTAAATCGTGTAATTATTGTAAAAACGTCGGTCACACGATCATGGAATGTCGTAAGCGTCAATTTAATATGAAACGCCGCGTAAATGCTGGCAACGCACAACGTGACGACGGTCATATTCCTTCACATACATGTGACTTTGAATATAATGCTAATAATGATCATCAGACTCAATCCAAGCACGATGATTTAAATTAAAAAGGATTTTGGTTCCGTGTCTGCCAAAATCCAACGTAAATCATAAGGACACGATATATTCTAAATCTTATTCTAATTTTCCTAATTCTACATCTCAGCCACAGATGCTGAGTCCATCTCAGTCAAAGTTACTGAGTCCATCTCAACAAAAACAAAAAATGTTGAGTCATTCTAAATCTTCTAATTTTTCTAAATCTACATCTCAGCCACAGATGCTGAGTCCATCTCAGCCAAAGATGCTGAGTCCACCTCAACGAAAAACGTTGAGTCAAGCTAACTTTTCTAATTTTTCTAAATCTACATCTCAGTCCCAGTCACTGAGTCCATCTCAGCCACAGATGCTGAGTCCATCTCGACAAAAAACGCCGAGTCAAACAAGTTTTTCTAATATTACATCTCAGCCAAAGATGCTGAGTCCATCTCAACAAAACATGTTGAGTCAATCAAATTCTAAATTTACATCTCAGCCAAGGATGCTGAGTCCATCTCAACAAAACATGTTGAGTCAATCAAATTCTAAATTTACATCTCAGCCCATGATGCTGAGTCCATCTCAACAAAATAAAATGTTGAGTCATCATTCATCCCAAAATTTGGGTCCTACTAAATCTTCATCTCGATCAAAAGAGTCGAGTCAAATAAATAATACATCTCTGTCAAAAGAGCAGAGTCATTTAAATTTTAATGGCCAAAATAATTGCCAAAAATGTAAAAATAATTCTAAATCGAAACATGTCTCATTTTCTAACTCAATTAATACTAATTTGTCTAAATCGTCTCAATCGTCTAAATCGTCTCAATCTAATAAATTAATTTCTACTAATTCTAACTTAAATAATCCTAAATCTACATCTCGGTCAGATGAACCGAGTCAAATTAATTTTAAGGACGAAATTGTCCAAAATACTAATTCTAATATCAAAAATAAGTCACTAAAATCTAACATAAATCCTAGTTCTAATTTTAAGTCTATATACGAAATTAATAATTATACTAAGAAGGTGTCATTGCCTCATACTTATTTGCATTGTAAGCATGCACCGGGATCGGGTATGCTATGTTTTCTAGTTGATACGGGATCAGCCATCAGTATTATCAAGGGGTCCTGTCTAACACAAATTCCAGATCTTTCACATGAAATCGTTAAGCTAAAAGGCATTAATAGTTCCGAAAATCCTGTCGAGACATTAGGGACTTTTCAACTAGAATTTTCTATATCTTTCGAAAAATTTAATTACAAGTTTCATGTGACAAACGATGACATAAATTTAACTAATTACGATGGTATTATCGGTAGTGATTTTTGCAATTTCTTTAAGTCTAACATTGATTATTCTTCTAAATCTATGACTATAAATAATCATTCTGTTCCTATTGTTTACACTCAGCCAACGTATATCATTCCGGCTCGTGCGGAAGCCTGTATTGAGTGTACTGTATCAAATTTCTCGCCCGAGCTTTATCATAACAATGAAGCTCTAGTTCTAGATCATACCTTAAGTCAAGGCGTTTATGTCGCTAATTGCATAGTAAAAGTCAAACCTAATGGAAAAGTGAACCTTACTATTTTAAATACCACTGAGTCCGATATTGAGATCAAAGATTATCACGTAAAATTAACACCATTCGAAAATGAATGTCTAAATAATTCAAAAAATTGTATTAGTATAAATTCTATTTCTAGTTCCAAATCTAATCGCGCAAGTCAAGTACTAAATTCAATTCGATGTTCTCATTTAAATAATGAAGAAAGAAAAGCTCTCTTAAACTGCGTCTCGTCTTACACTGATATTTTCCATTTAGATGGCGAGCCTTTAACTTGTACTAGTGTCCTTGAACACAGTATTAATACGGGTGACACTCCTCCTATCCATGTTAAATCCTATCGTTTTCCTGAGTGTCACAAAGAAGAGGTCGATTCCCAAATCCGTAAAATGCTAGATCAGAAAATAATCCGGCCTTCTTCTTCGCCTTGGAGCGCCCCAGTTTGGGTAGTCCCGAAAAAAATAGACGCTTCTGGCAAACAAAAGTGGAGAATCGTCATAGACTATCGTCGCCTTAACGACGCCACTGTTTCAGAGTCTTATCCACTGCCTCTTATCACAGACATCCTAGATCAACTAGGTCATTCAAAATATTTCAGTACCTTAGACTTAGCAAGTGGGTTCCATCAATTAAAAATGAGTCCCAAGGACGCCCCAAAAACGGGTTTTACAATTAGCACTAATTCAAGCATGTCTGGACATTATGAGTTCACCAGAATGCCTTTTGGGTTGAAAAATGCCCCAGCCACGTTCCAGCGGTTAATGAATACCGTATTGTCAGGCCTACAAGGTCTAGATTGCTTTATATATCTTGATGATATCGTTATTTTTAGCCAAAATTTACAAAATCACATTGAAAAATTAAAGCGCGTTTTCGACAAACTTCGTCAAAGTAATTTAAAGCTTCAACCAGATAAATGCGAATTTCTTCGACATGAAGTCGCTTATCTTGGTCATGTCATCACCGATAAAGGTGTCACTCCGAATCCTGATAAGGTCAAGGCCGTTTCCTATTTTCCAGTTCCCAAAAATCCTAAAGATATCAAATCCTTCTTAGGTCTAATAGGCTATTATCGCCGTTTCATTGATAATTTTGCAAAGCTTACTAAGCCTCTTACGTGTCTCTTAAGAAAAGATGCTGTATTCCACTGGAATGCGGAACAGCAACAAACATTCGAATTCTTAAAAGAAAAATTAATCTCTGCTCCTCTTCTCCAGTATCCCGATTTTTCTCAACCTTTTAATGTTACTACAGATGCTAGTAATTATGCTGTAGGCGCAATTCTTTCTCAAGGTCCTATAGGCAAGGACAAACCTATAGCATACGCCTCGCGAACTTTAAATAAGCCTGAAGGCAATTATTCCACGACAGAAAAGGAACTCTTAGCAATTTTATTTGCCGTCAAAACTTTTAGACCATATTTATATGGCAATAAATTCAAAATCGTCACGGATCATAGACCACTTGTATGGTTATTTAATGTAAAAGATCCAGGTAGCAGACTCATTCGCTGGCGCTTGAAACTCGAGGAGTATGATTACGAGATTGTTTATAAACAAGGTCGTCTCAATTCTAATGCCGACGCTCTGTCTAGATGTCCGGTCAATGCACTTAATATAAACAACTTAAATAATTTAACCTATGAAAAATACTTTAAAAGTCAATTTACTAATCAACTTCCTATTTCTAATACTATTATTGAAGAATGTACACAAGGTTTACATTTATCTAAATTAAATAATATTGCGTGTCCAGTTTCTCTAGATTTCGACAATTCTATTCCACATTGCGAAGAAATTTTATCGCAGCTAGAAAATGCTGACGAATTACTAAATTCTGAACGTGAGCCGTTCACAATTAAACATTATAATTTAAAAGATAAAAATTACTATTTCCTTTTTACTAAAGTTCATCATTTTGATGAAACTCATTATAAAGATGTTTTTAATCTATTAATTAAATTAAGAAATATTTTAGTCGATTGCCAAAATATTACGGATCTTGCTATTTCAGATTTTTCAGATCCATTTTCTAAGTTATCGTATACTAAAATTTATAACATGATTTCCTATATTTTTCATAATACTAATATTAAAATTTATATTTACAAAAATCAATTAATTTATCCTACTCCGGTAGAAGTTCCTAAAATTTTAAAAGAAAATCATGATTCGCCTATTGCGGGTCATCCAGGTTCTCAAAGGATGTATAAAAGAATTAAAGCCAGTTATTACTGGAAAGGAATGCGCTCTGATATTGAGCATTACGTTAAAAAATGCAAACTTTGCCAAATCAACAAGCCTTTACGTAAATCTAATAAAGCTCCAATGGAGATAACTTCTACTTCTACAAGGCCATTTGAGAGATTAGCTCTGGATATTGTGGGTCCTCTGCCCGACGCGGGTTTCCAAAATTTTAAATTCATCTTAACGTTACAAGATGATCTTACTAAATTCACTAGCGCTTATCCTTTGGTTTCGTCGACAAGTGACGAAATAGCTCGAAATCTTGTTCATTTTATGTCTCTTTTCGGATTTCCTAAAACTATTTTAACAGACTTAGGTACGCCTTTTACGTCTGATTTATTTAAACAATTAACTGAAATTTTGAAAGTAAAAGCATTATTTACTACTCCTTATCATCCTCAAACAAATGGCGCACTAGAACGCTCTCATGCAACTTTAAAAGAATATTTAAAATCTTTTGTCAATGAAAACCAAAACGATTGGCATTGCTATTTATTTACTGCAATCTTAGCTTATAATACGACACCGCATTCTTCTACTAATTTTACGCCACATGAACTATTGTTCGGCTATAAACCTTCTATTCCTAGTTCTTTATACGAGAGTAATAATAATACTACTTATAATGAATATATTCGTGCTCTACAATATAGAATGCGCTTTAGTCGCGAAAAAGCAATTCAGAACCTTATTAGTAGTAAAGAAAGGTCAAAACAATATTACGATTCTAATTCTCGCGAAGTTTCTTATAAGTCAGGTGATATGGTGTACTTAAAACACCATCATAGATTAAGAAAAGCCTTATCTCCTATATGGAAAGGCCCATATAAAATTCTGAAGGTTCATAACAAACATAATGTGACTCTACAAATAGGTCGTAAAAATGTCAAACATCATACTAATGAAATTAAGCCTGCCACTTCCTAAATTTCTATCTCTATGTTATAAAAACATATTTCGTCTCTTTCTTTTCAGAATATTATGCTGTCATGGCTTTTGCCGCAGCGACGCGGAGTCAAATATCATTCCTATATCGCATAGTCCAGGAATTTACTTTGAACCTATTACTTATGTTAATTTTTATAATGATTACTGGAAAGTTGTTACGCATATCGATTTACTTTCTATTGAACCTTATTTAAACAAAATACAAAATCTTTTATCTAATACAATTGATATTTGTAACAAGATTCAATCGCAAGATTTAAATTTTTGTAAAGACATATCTAACCCTATCGAGGTCTTAGTTCATAGTAACAGTATTAAATTACAATCTTTGTCTCATATTATTTCCGATCATAAGACTAGTAAAGTCAAACGGTCACTAGAGTTTGGTGGCGAAATTTTAAAGTTTTTCTTCGGCACGTTAGATGCTGACGATGCTAGAAAATATGATGCTGCAATTGAGTCTTGCAAGAAAAGCGAATCCGAAATGTTTCATTTAATGCGTGATAATATACACGTTATAAAGTCTACAATTAATAATTTTAATACTACTATTTACAAGCTCAATCAAAATGAAATGAAATTAAATACGCAAATTAATAATATGAATAATATTCTTTCTAATATTACGGATACAGATAATCTATTATTATACAATTCTAAATTAAATAATTTACTTAATATTATCGAAGGTTCTTTGCTTACTATTTCTAATTTACTAGATACTACCTTAAATTCTATCTTATTTTCTAAAGTGAATGTTTTACATCCTAGTGTAATTAGTCCTATAAGTCTCTATAATGAGTTAATTAAGCATAGCAATCAAATAAGTAAAAAATTGGAGTTTCCAATTTCTCTTAGTATAGAAAATATACATACTTTAATCGATATTTCTAAACTTAGTTCCTACTTCTTAAATAATAAAATTATTTTTATTTTGCAAATTCCTTTAGTCACACCTGAAAAATTTGTGGTGTATAAAAATATTCCTTTGCCAACGCCTCATGATGATGCTCATAATACTTTCGCGTTAATTCAACCCTCTGACTCATATATCGCCTTGAGCGACGACAGACTGCATTATGCTATGCTGAGCTCTTTAAATGATTGTAAATTAATAACTAGTAATTATTCTATTTGTGAATTGTTCAACATTTACTCTTGTATAAGTAATCCAAATTGTGAATCAAAAATCTTAACCGAGGTCACACTTTCGTTGCCCTCCGAATGTAATTCTAAAATTCTATACGGTAATATCGATATATGGCAAAAGTTGCAAAATAATAAATGGATTTTTGTACAGTCAAAGCCAAATAAATTAACTATTCGTTGTGATGATGAAATTAATGATTTTTCTATCCAGGGTACTGGTCTTGTTAAATTAACAGCTGATTGTGTCGGCTATTCTAAAACTGTACAATTGTTACCTACTAATTCTTATTCTTTTATGATTAAATCTCCTTTAGATATAAGTTTTGATATTACCGAAGACGATTGTTGTAAAAAGGACATATTTAATAAAAGTTTACCACATTTATCTCCTATTTCCTTAAGTAAGATAAATTTAGATTCTTTAAAATATGCTTCTCATCAAATGGATAACTTAGAAAAAGAAATTAACAATTTAGAGAAAGAATCTCATTTTATTAAATATGGCCATTATTATTCTACATTTACTTATATTTTAATTGTGTGTCTATTTTTGTATATTGTCTATAAGATTTTCAGATGTTTTAAAAATAAAAATTCTATGAATGAGTCAGGATGTTGCATTCAAATTTTTAATCAATGTAATAATAAGAAAAATATTCGACATAAATCTAAAATTTCAAATTCTATTGAGATGACTCAGATTTCTTCTTCAGATGAAGAAAGACAATCAGTCAAATTCTTGCCATTGCAACATCGAGCAAATACTTTTGACAAAAGTCAATTTTCTTCGAATAGAAATTTAAATTTTTAATTTGATAATTTATTTTGTTCTATTTTATATTATTAGATCAATTTCTATATTTTACGAAGTCTACGATTTTTCAATTTTATGAAATCTTTGGTGTTTTATATTGTCAATGTTTTAATGTCTATGATGTTTTATTTTTAGTTAAGTATTAACTTACTATTTCATTTGTGTTTCAATGTTTTATATTTCTATGTTCTGTAGACTTCGCACACTTTATGTCTCTATCTTTTTAACTTCGCTTATCTTAAAAAGATAAAGCTTCGTCAAAAGGGGGGAGCTGTTACATCCCTAGCTACTTAGTAAATTACGTTTAGTAAGCATTTCTATATTCTACTATATTTTTCCGTTTGCGTCGCAGTTTTCGTTTAGCATTCATTTTAATTCAATTTATCGAACAGTTAGAATCTGGAAGCCGGGCTAGTAAGGTGTGGGAAGTCGTAACTTGTAGCAAAGTGTAACTAATTTTAATTTTGGGAAAATAAATTAGTTTAGGGTGAACTTTGGTTTTTTTTTAAAAACTTACACAGAGGGTGCTGCAAAACAGGTCGATCAACCTATTTAACGGTACTTACTCGCCATTGAAACACTAGTGATGACACTTATCGATATCGCTTTATGGGGATATAAGCGCATCATAGTTGTTTTATTGCTGTGATAAGGGCGCTTACGCAATTCTGAGTTCAGGTAAACCATGAGTTAGTATTTCATGCCTTTTCTTACATAAACACAAAGAACGAGACATTATCACATAAAATAAAATAATATTTAAACGAGGGTTAACTTTAAATTGACGCATTTAGAATACTTTAGTTTTGTTATAAAATGATATTGAGGAAAAAAAGGCGCCACACATTTTTTTTTAAATTACATTTTTTTTTAAATTAAGGTGACATTCAAAATGTTCCTACTTTAATTTTTTATACTAGTAATCACAGGTCTTTTACATAATTAATGATATCTCAAGTCAACTGATGGTGTTATATAATAAATAATAATACGTGAGCGAACTAATACTATTACTAACAAGGGGCATTTTAAAAGAGTAATAAATTAAACTTTTTAATTGAATAAAAAAGTTTTATTGAGTATAATCGGTTTATGTAATACCACGACTAGTGATCTAGAAAACCTAGAAATTATCTAAAAAGCTTGATTGCGAAATTATTTGCAGCTTTGTTCCAATTTCAAAACAAGTTATTCTTATTGCACGATTTTAGTAGACGCTAAATATCATAGAAGTTTTATTTATATAAGAACTTATAAGAACTTTGTATGAAATCTGTATCATCGTAATATCTTGAAAAATACCTACAGTAAATCCTTGAGATATTAAAAAAAAAATGTTTTTGTCAAACTTTACTTAAAATTACGAGACGTGTTTCCAGTTTGTTTGTGTTTGTGTTTCGATTTCTCTGTCTGGTACATCTTTCACGCTTAAACCGCTGCTGCACTGTGCCAAGCTCTGAAGATACCTTCAGTGCCAGGGAAAAGAACTGTTTTTCTCTCTCAGGTTTTAAGGCATTTAATACTTCAGTCGGAATTTCCAGGAATTGCTATTGTATTCTATTGTTGTCGCGATCACCGGTGCTCGCGCGGGGCCTGAAGGATTAAGGCTACTGCGACGAATTCTACGCGAACCATGCTGTAGACATCTACCAATATTTTATCGATAACAATCGAGTATCGACTATAATATGTTATCGATAACTACATCCCATCACTAGACTTCAAAAGTGATAATAGCGTTCGCATCACCACGTATTGTGATTACTTTTTTCAATAACGGTTGTTAATGAAGACTCAAAGTAAGCGACTGCTTGTCGGAAGGTAACGGTTTTGGTTTCAAATTATCTACTTCCGTGATCTTGTTAGGGATGTGCTTTGTTTAGGGACGCGCCGTAACAATTTTGGGTTAATTAGCACATCTGGGTTAAAGTTAATCCTGGGTTAAATGTAATAAATTCGACTGATAGTAATACAAAATCAGTCTCTAACTTCCGCACTCCGAGACGAACATTAATTACTTAAGGCGCTATATTGAAAAAACTGTCCTTTTTGACGTAATCTATAGGACCCTCAGAAATGTTACAAGTCTGGTAAAGAGATATACATATCATTATAGCCTTATCTAGGTTTGAGAAGAATCAGAAACACGATTAATGTATTTTGCCTCAATACATTTAATTTTCGAAATGACCTCTTAAAAATACGAAATTTGAAGACTATTTTTAAACGAAAATAGATGTATTGTAGGAAATTAGTCTAATTGATAGACACCTTTGCAACTCAAAACCGTATAGAAGCATTTTGCTTAAATGCTCTTAATTATTTTTTAAATGATTATAATTACATTTTTTCGCATGTTTTCCGAGCGAGCCGATAGCTTCTGGCCGCAGCGACTTTATAGTCTTACAAATTAAGTATAAAATTGCGCTTGCGGTAAAATTACTTTCGATATAGCGCCTTAACTGTAATTAAATGAAGATTTTGATAAAAGCCCCATACATTATTATCGGTCAAACTCTTCGGTCACCCTGACCCTAAGTAAGTAAAATAAAAACAAGTGACTATATTTGCAGACGGGTAAACGCACTCATAAGTTCTACTGAGAGCCTAAACAAATACGCAAGAAAACTCACATTTTTGTCCACATCACACGTTTTTGTTTAAACAACCTCCAACTTAGTTGGTTAGAGGGTGATTTAAGTCAATAAACACTGGTGTATTTTTTGGGTTGATATATTTTGATAGTTTATATTTGGTTTGACTGTTTTTACTGTTCTAGTCTTCATCCATACTAATATATAAAATTAGCCCGTAACAATATTATCTAAGATTGTGTTACAAAGTTCGCTTACTATGAGGCAGTCTATTTGCTCGTTTGCTCTACATCAAAGCGTGTTCGTATTAGGTTTGCAGTGAATCACTAGCACAAACATTATTGCCTCTGACAGTGTTTTTCAACTTGTGGGTCACGACCTCCCAGGGCCAGCAATCAGAGGGTTGCCAGAGGTCGAGAGAACTATACCGGGAAATAAAAAATTAAGATCAGAAATAGAAGGAGAATTTATCAAAAAGATATTTCATAAACATACATAGGTGTTAAAAAAGCAAAGGAATGCAAAGCAATGAAAAGGGATGAAATACACTGCTCTATAAAGCAGATATACCTAGGATCTATTTGATTTGATCACAACCATTACATGAAGTGCCTGACAGACGTACGAACTTAAAGCACGCGGGTTTTAAGTTCGCGAACTTACTCGGCTCGCGTCGGTGACACACGAGAATCGCTCACACTGGATTACCATGCCCCCAGGCCCGCGGCTCGCGGCTCTTTGCTGACATAACTAACACACAGGCGATTAAGATCGTTGAGCCATAAGTCCGCGTACTTACTCGCACGTCTGTCACGCCACTGTTATTGCCAAGTAATGTTGGTCCACTTAATAATATGGTTTATGAATAAATTTCTTCGATGATACTGTATGTAAATTGTAAGGTTCGTCAATTGAATTCGTCATAATATTTGCTCCTGATATATTCACTGCAAGCATACATTGAATGACAATTTGATCTAAGCATTTTATGCTGAACTCACCATTAAGGTTGAGTAATAATTAAATGACTGCGGCAGATGATATGAGCAACATAGGCGTTGCATTGGTTCGTAATATTTCACAGCCCAAAAGCTCCGTTAGTACAGTCGTGTAGAGCGTTCAGTTACAACGCGGACGTACGAGGCGCAGCACGCGTACTGTCGAGCGCGAAAGTGCGTAGTGCAAAAAAAAAAAAAAAGTTTTCTGTCAAAAAAATTAAAAAAAGTAGGTATGCGTTTAAGGTTTTATGCATTCTTCATTGTTAGGCTGTTACTGACTTGGCTGTAACGATTGTGTTGAAAACAATGCGTTTTAAGGATTCCGATTTCTGATAAGATAACGAAAAAATTTAAGAACGTTAAGTGGGCAGAGTTTTTTTTTACTTAAACGTGTTTTTTTTAAACATTATCATAGTCATCATAAAAATATTATTCTTTTCTCTGAATATGAAATCCCAAAAATAATGTTAGGTGGAACGTTATGTACAGGATGTAACAAAACAAAGTGATAATTCATATTACTTTAGGGTGTGTGTTTCTTAGGTAGAGTTCACTGTAAAAGTAGCAGCTCTGAAAGCGTTTATACTTTTGATTTCTATGTTTATATGTAAAAATGCTCCAACGTCGTGAATGTATCCATAAAAATATCCTTTCAGCGCTGCTAGAAGATATTGTTAAAGTTAAACTTTAAGAATATTTTAAAAATGATCCAATGAGTTGTTAAAATTTTAATAACTGCGATTTAACAAATCATCCGCTCACCTCAATTTCAGCCGTCTCGAAAAATGAAAATTTCGAAGGTTTATAAACGTAGTTTAACTGAAATTTAAAATTAACTCAGTCCCCAAGTTTTGGTCCATGCTTGCTACTGCGTATCTCTAAAATTTATATCTAGGGTTAATAATTATTATCTCTGATAAGAAACGAATGGTAAGTACTATAAAATCCATACTAATAATATAAATGTTAAAGTGTATCAATCTTGTCTGTCTGTCTGAGACCTCTTCACGCAGACCGCTGGACCGATTTCTTACTTTACTTTGAGTCCCGGGAAAGGACATAGAATACCTTTTATTTCGGAAAAATGTATGGTTTTCTGCGAATTTCGGGACAATGGAGTTCTGGGCATCATCTAGATTGTGATAACCACAGAACAATAAATGTTCTGTGGTGATAACAATACTCGTTCAATATGGAGTAGGGAGTGCCGGTCACGGCCGTACACAAAACCTGATGAAGCTTCCGCGTCTTATAAGGTCAGTTCACATTGCAACGATGAATTTTTAGGATTCCGTACCTAAAGGGTGAAAACGGGACCCTGTTAGTATTCCTGTCTGTCCGTCTCTCCGTCCGTCTGTCTGTCAAGTTGTCAACAGTCTTGCGAGCCGCGATAGCTAGAGAGTTGAATTTTTTACGGATACTTACTTCTCTGCTGCCGCTATAACAGCAAATAACAAAAACAAAATAAATTAAAAATACTCCATACAATAAACTTGTATTTAGGGTTTTGTATCTTAAGCATAGAAACGGTACCCTATTGCTAAGACTTAGCTGTCAGTCTGTGTGTGTGTGTGTGTTTTATATTGTGTGGTATTTTTTTTTGACAATTATTACGGTCGGCGACAGGCAATGCGACAGACCCATGCCTGTCGCATTGCCTGTCGCCCATATCCTTTGTTTCTCTTTTTACATAATTTCGTCACGTACAAAGATTACATTTTCTCTTAATATACTGTAAATATGGTAGATACAGTCAAAATCTGTTATAACGACATCGAAGGGACTACTCATATTTAGTGGTAAAAACCGATACTTGTAATAACCAGTGACAGGTGGTCATATAGCAATCAGCCGGGACCTTTGATTTTGGTCAATTTAACCGGTATGTTGTTCTAAACGATGTCGCCATAAACGGTTTTGACTATATTAAGAATGGCAAAAAGAAGTTTAAATATTCACAAAATAAGAATGAAAAAAAAATGGGACTGTCCCACAAAAAACGTCAAGAATTTGCAATTGTTACTACTATGTCTGCTAATATTACCACATTTGCCTGCCTATTTTTTGCGGTTTTGACCTTAATAAGCTCTATTAAATTAGATTACCATATTATACGCTACCGTGCGATCTCACGATCTTAGTCTTTATGTAATACGTTGCCTCATATTACATTTTCTTAACTTTTCATTTTACGCGCAGAATTGTAGGTCGTGACATGCTACGATGCGTTTTATATTCTATGCCGATAAAGATACGAATCAAAATCTAACGTTGTTGTCTAAAAAAATCTTAAATTCATAGCTATACGTACTACGGAGTCAAAAAGTATTTTAGGCTTAGATTAATCATTGGTCTTCGATTATCTAAGATTTTAGGTTTTTACTTGGTGGCATTTTTTAAAAACCTGTAAAAATGCATCTAGTTACATTACTTTCTGAATTAATATTTCAAATTACAACAATTTTCTTCTTGAATGTACCTGTTTCTTGAGAGTCAAAAATGGCAACCTTTTTTTTGTAAAAATTTTTTTACTATACAGGGTGTAACAAAAACAAGTGATAATACTTTAGGGTGTGTACGTGTTCCCTGTAGAGAGTTCACTGTAAAAGTAGCAGCGCTGAAAGACCAAAAATTTTTTTCACTTTTGTATGGGCAAGGGCCCGAGCGTCACGAGTTTCCCCATACAAAAGTGAAAAAAAAATGTTGGTTTTTCAGCGCTGCTACTTTCACAGTGAACTCTCTACAGGGAACACGTACACACCCTAAAGTATTATCACTTGTTTTTGTTACACCCTGTATAATTTTAAATAAATAAACATATTATGGTCATTTAAACTTGGCATACATATTTAATGTATTTATACAAAAACTAGGCCACTCTACAAAAATGCTCTAAACTATAGCTGCTCTAGTACAGCAATTGGAGTAGTTTCTGTCTCTAACTGTAGCGAGGCGGTAGACAAGTCTCGTAATAACAGTAAACAGCAATGGCGGAAAATTGTAGACTATTTCGACAAACGGTAACCAGACAATGATAGGGTATTCGGTAAGATTGCTTTTTAACCGACTTCCAAAAAGGAGGAGGTTATACGTTCGTCTGTTTATATATTTTTTTTGTATGTTCAACCATAACTTCGCCGTTTATGGACCGATTTTCATGATTCTTTTGTTGTTGTACAGGGTTGAATCCGAGGTTAGTACCATGTTCACAAAAGTGGTGATCTGATGATGAGATCCATGAGGAATCGAGGGGACCCCTTGAAATTTATATGGGAACATATGGTGATTTCAATTTTTGCTGAAGTATTTCAGGCATATACTACCAAAAAGTAAGATTTTGCACCAGGATATACCCTGTTTCTGAAGGTACCCAACAGAACTTTTGAATCCTTATAGATACAAGTTTGAGGATTTTGGCTTTATTTAAACTACTCCAAGCAAATCCTACACTATTTGTGCTGGACATAGGCTAAATTGTATTTTGGAAAAAATAGGGTTTCGTAACATATTTGGGTTTTTCGGACGCCAGGTGAAAAAATCAACCAGAAAAGTTACTTATTTTGCGTACGCTGCCGAAACTATAAAAGATAGAACCATAAAATCTTCTAGGTATTGTAGATCTTATAAATATCTACAAAAAAGTCTGCGACACACTATACTTATCTATGTCGAGTGTGGCACAATAACCATTTTTTTATTTAAAAATCTTGAATTTTTTTGGACAACTATTAAACGCGTTTATTTTACTCATGCCATTTATCCTTATCAAAATAAATTATTTCATCACTAAGTACAGTTTATGTAGATAAAATTTGGTCTTTGAATGATTAAAATTAGACGTTTGGTTTTGAAATTATGGCGAAATTAAAATATTACGATAGTGGGCGTCACCAAGCGGGATGCGCTTGCGGGAAGACAATCTGTGCAGTGTGCACTGTTATACACCCTTCGGATAATGACTGCGTCCGCGTCGTCGATGTCAGTGTCGGAGTCTGTGAATTGACCTGGGAATCATTTTGCTGACCGAGTCTTTCTTTGGTAGGCTTTTTGCAGCCGTAACCGACATCCACGCGGGCAGAGCCGCAGGCGACCGCTAGTAATATGTACAACTCTAAGGGCGGCTTGCATAACGATACACTAAGACAACAAGGGTAAAATTATTATTTTTTAACAAAAAATTAAAACCGACTTCCAAGATAAATCAAATAATTCTTATTCCTTATTATAGTGGCGTCTTCAGACTTCGCCTAAACCTCAACTATTTCTGTACTCAATCTTCATGCTTTTGAAGTCGGTACCAACCTTAGCGTAATTGCTATGTCAAGGATCTCAGAACTTTTCCGGGCTGGTACCGACTTCATTAAATGCAAGTTCGTTGCTTGTAAGAAATGATCTACATACCACCACTAAATTTGCAAAAAGAAAAAATAACTTGTTACTGATTGTACTCATAGGTTTTTGTTAAATATATTCATGTTTGACACTAATAAAATACAGATTACAATGTTTTTACACTATTATCAGTATAGTTAATTTATACACTTCGATTTCGATAAAAATCATAATCAAGATAATATAAGTCTTCAAATAAGGATATATTTTAGACAATAGACAGTCGCAAAA
Organism: Lysandra bellargus; assembly: GCA_905333045.1. Lineage (NCBI taxonomy): Eukaryota > Metazoa > Arthropoda > Insecta > Lepidoptera > Lycaenidae > Lysandra > Lysandra bellargus. The sequence continues at coordinate 9,178,004 of HG995338.1, forward strand.
AACCACCGACACCGACATCCGTATAGACAACGGCACTCTGGAAGTGCCGACAAAAATAATAATCGGCCAAGTGCGAGTTGGCCTCGCACACGAAGGGTTCCGTACCATAGAACAAAAATAGGAAAAAAATGTGTTTTTTGTATTGCCCCCCTTAATTGTTTATTTTATTTAAATTTTATTATTAATTATTAAAAATATATATGTTACTGTAAAAGCTCAAACTGCAGTAAATCCTAAGATTTTCTAGTAAAACCTAAGATCTAGCAATCTCTAATGGTAAATGTCCGAAAAGGTTTGCGATACGAACTTTTAACACCATATAGTTGGTAAATCTTAAGATTTACAGTCCAGAGAGTCGATATTACTGGCAAGCGATCTTCAGGGGCCTCGGTTTCAATTGGTGTGCCTCAAGGATCTATTCTCGGCCTGACAGACAGACAGACAGACAGACAGACAGACAGACAGACAGACAGACAGACAGACGGACAGACAGACATCGAAGTCTTAGTAATAGGGTCTCGTTTTTACCTTTTGGGTACTGTACCTTAAAAACGAAACAAAAGGAGCACGCATCTTCCGATATCGGAATGAAGGAAGAAATATATATTTCTTAATTTCGTTCATTCCGCGTTGTCTGCTCTCTGTATTGCTAATTTTCAATCGGGTCCGCTTAATCAGTTCAACATTTTTCACCCATCCCAAAAAAGCAAACTGCTCTACATACTTTTTTGCAAAAAATTTCGTTTCCAGATTTTGACTTACGAAGAATTGCAGCTAAACCAAACCGTGACGTAAAACAATAAAATTATCATTAAACAAAAACATTGCTATATTTTATAAAATCATTTAAATTGAATTTGTTTGTATCTAATGATATCTTATTAATATATTGTAGTACAACTTACAAGACGCAATAATTGAGGCCAAGCGCTAACTTAGAACATGTTAATCATTGTAAGAGGGCTAATAACTAAATAGATTTATAGCTCTACAGTTTACCCCACAAGCTAGACTTTATTTGGGAAGTGTTTACTATGGTGTAAGTTTTACATTACGAATAATATAAGAAGTCGGATAAAATAAACTTAAAATCCGCTTAACATTAAAATATGCCGTTTAATGATAGTCTGTAATATTTTTGTTTTTAATATCGTCCTCTATCGATTATCATGAATGAATCCTTACTAATATTATAAATGCGAAAGTGTGTCTGTCTGTCTGTCTGTCTGACAGCTGTCTGTCTGTCTGTTACCTCTTCACGCCCCACGCTATACCGATTTTGTTGAAATTTGACATGGAGACATTTTGAGTCCCGGGAAAGGACATACTTTAGGATACTTTTTATCCCGGATAAATGCACGGTTCCCCGCGATAAACGAAATTTGGCGCAACGAAGTTGCGGGCGTCATCTAGTATTAAATAAGTGGCACAAAAATCCCAATACTAAATGACAACTAAACAAACACAAAACATGTTTTAGGTATTCGTGCCAAATACTCATAGCTCATAGGCCGCAATGAAGGAAATAAAAAGTTTAATTTTCATATCTAGAATACGTTACAAAAGAGTGCATAAAATCGCAACGAAGCAGAGTGCAATAAAAACTAAAAAAACACCGTTTTAGTAAAGTAGGTTACTAAGATGTGTTTATTGAGTGCTAAAACTGTACATTGATGTGCAAAAATTGGAACATTTGGCAAAAAGTGGTTTCGATGATTCGAATTTTTAAACGTGAAACGTGAAAAGCTACTACCAGGGCTAGTTCAATGATGTGATTTGAAAAAACAAGATGGCGGCGTGGGTGTGGTTGGCAGCACTCTTTTGCGGGAGTCAGGCTGCTGTGCTGCCGCCGCCGTGGGCCGATGTGCGCCGGAACCCCTGCGCCTCGCACCCTCGAGGCTGGCTGATGCTGTACTGGCCCTCCGACGGGAAATGCTATACTATTTATAAGGTTGGTAACAGTAATCTGTTAGATTATGATGCTACAAAAAAAGTTTCAAAGTTTTAAGAACGTATTAAATTCGTTTGGAATTAACGGACTAAGAATTTCCTAAACGAAACGACTATCATAACTGGTTTGACATTATTTGGCTCTATCCTACCAAATGTTTTTCGTGGCGAATACCTAGCTCTTCAAACACAAAATACTAGCCTGCCCTACCTTACACCTGTTTCCTTGTTTTAATGTGCTGTCACGCTAAGCAAAATCTAACTAGTTAGATTTTATCTAACTAGTTTGATCTAATTAGTTAGATTCTAACTAATAAAATCTCCACATTAAACATGCATACATAAATATTTGAGTCGGACCAGTTTGGGCGGTTCGTGTAGGATCGCGGCTGACCCACTGACAGACTGACACACTCTTAGCACTTTCGATCTATTATGATCTTTGCTATTATGTTGCGCCAGTAATCTGCTAAGTCTATTATAATCAGTCTAAAATGACCACTTGTGAATTGTGATACGTTTTGAAAGAGGTTGCTCTGACTTTAAATTTGACATTTCAGCAGAATATCATAATTGAAGGTGGATAACTAACATTTCATAACATAGGTGCAATAATTATTCATTTTTCCCTTAACATGTACATAATTTCAACAAACCTGTAACGTATCCACTTTATCGTCTGGCTAATATAAAATCTACATTTTTTAATTTCAAATCATTTTCCCGATCCTTCAGCCCCCATTTATGTAAAAAAGGAAAATTGTTAGTTACCACTTACCCACTTCATTCGCTTACATCTTCAATTAAGATTTATGTTCTATAATATTATTCATCACTCATTCATCAGACATGAGGTCGTTTTACGCTATCTGAAATAAAACAAATTATGAAATGATTACGAAACATTAAAAGTGAATTTTAGACAGCAGTTCGTAAGTGTAGGCACTATGCAGCCTCAATGAACTATGAGCTAAGATACACTAGTATCTAAGTAAAAAAAAAAAACATTCATAATAGTAAACGCATTAACGCTATTGAAAAATTAACAGCTGCGTTTGTTCTAGGCTCAAAATGTTAAAGTGACTTTATCTAATACTAGCTGTTGCCCGCGACTTCGTCCGCGTTAGCCTATTATAATAACAGAGATGGGTTTCATGTTCCTTACTTCAGAAATGACGGATTTTCATTCAAACTTTCAAAACCCTATTTCACGCCCTTAGGGGTTATATTTTCAAAATTCCTTCCTTAGTGGGTGTCTACTTAATAAAACAACCCTACTCACCAAATTTCGTGGCTGTAACTTTAACAGTTTTTGCTCGGCGATGATGAATCAGTCACTCAGTCAGTCAGGACATGTAATTTTATAAGTATAGATAGTAAGGATTTTATAACTCTGTCTGTATATTATACAATACCATATTATAAGGTTTCGTAAGCGTCAGAATATATTGTGGCAAAGCATGAAGAGCAGTGATTGAGGAAGCACGATGTAACTCGCCAGATATTATTTCCGACTATAATTTAGTGATAACATTTTCATGTAACAATATTTAGCGCATTTCTTTAAGTATAAGTAATACTAGTAGCACCTGCATATCGTGGGTATCGCAGACAGCAGACACACAGACACAATAGATTTTCAATTGTTATGCGGCAGCCGGCTGCCGCTTGGGGATTGATGGGCTAAAAAGTATTGTACCGTCGAGGAAATTGATTCCTAGGCAGTTTACAGATCAACGTCATTTGACGTCGGTTCATGTCAGTTCAATGTTAATAATTGTGATCTATCGGATGGGTTTGACTTAACGCGACCAAACTACGTAGGGCCCCATCTGCCAAAGAATCAACTTCTCTGATAGTACTTATTGGGAGCGATAATGCACTTTACTGACGTCATATTTTATAAGAGGCAAGCGATAACTAATTTTGGGTCGTCCGATAGTATAATAATTAGTGACCAATTTTTTGTAGGAGAAGAATAGAAAATATTGCTGCCCGATTTTCGGTCCTACAATGAGTATAACGTGGCTATTCTTATCTGTATTCCAAGAATTAGTGGCTGTACAAACTACAACGAAACCGTTTTGAGACTCAAACGAACGAATCGGAATGCCGCGTCCTACTCTAACAAACGTGAAATGACGTTGAGTATGACGCCGCATTATTCGATCGTTTGAGTCTCGAAACGGTTTCGTTGTAGGCTTCCAGTTTACATTGCAACGCGACGAGACAATGCGATGCGATTGATGATATTTTTAAATGAGCTATTCAAAATCCAACATTGAATGTCTGAACTCTGAAGTCTCAACTCAATGTGTATAATGTTGTTTAAAGTTCAGTTTTGATTGGCCCATTTAAAAATCCATCACAATTCGCATTGCATTGCCTCATCCTTGCAATGCTACCTGCCCCTAAAAGCGAGGCCACAATGTTGCGGTGCGTTGCTGCAGCGCGCTGTCGCACGTCAACGCTCACAGCTATTTCATATTATGTGGCATGCTGGGCCTAGAGTTGGTACTACTAATATATATTCTAGTTTAACGTTCACTGATTCTGTGCCTAGAGTACATTATTTGCATTCGACAACATACCGCAATGCAACAAGCAAAGGATTCTTTTAGGCAGAATAAAATTATAGCTGATTCAGCAAACGTCGTTATCCCATGGACATTGTGGGAATATACGAGGAGTTACCATTTCTTAAATTGTGACGCATGCAGATCTCAGAAACATCGATAAAGGGTAAGTTCCGAAAATAATTCAGTATATTGGCCAGTGCTGATACCGTCTAGAATCGAAGCAGGTGCATTGATGTAAATGACTTTGTTAGGAATTGCAATGTCATATAACAATATTATATTATGTTTGTTATGTTTATATGTTGTCACACGTGTTTTACCAGTGCCACACCAGTATAATATGACTTCAGATTGACGTCGTAAGCACTGGTCATAAAACTGGGTTAAATTTCGGAACTCACGCAAAGTAATAGCGGGTTTCACCAATATTTTCGTTAGCCTCTGTAGTATGAAGTAGGAAGCCGTCGCTTTGGCTAATAATTACTGTCCAGTTGACTAATGTGGTCCAATGAACTGGAACAAGCGAATTTCCGCGTATTGGCTTGAATTTCTTGGTTTTATAGAGTGGGAAAATTTGTGCTCTATCAAAGTGTGCTTAAAATATTTTGGAGCCCTGATATTGCATCTTGAGTCCAGGGAAAGGACCTGGGTGTGCCAAAATGTTTTCGTTTTCGCTTCGTTATAGAATCGCCGATCAAAATGTATGGAATTGACATAAGACGAGTCGAGCGTCAACGTCATATTAACGAACGCATAAGTCAATTCCGTACATTTTCATCGGCGATTCTATAACGAAGCGGAAACGAAAACATTTTGGCACACCCCCCGTTCTTAATCGGACAAATCTACGGTTATAAACTAAATTACACTTTTCAAATATTTTACATATTCATACTTGTATGATGTTTTTTCTAAACCTTCACTCATTTATCATACATTCCATTTTCGAAGAAATATCGTCTTTCATTTGTTTTGAAGATAGCCATTAGTTGCCAGCCCTTATGTTACATCAGTTGGTTCAAGGGGCAGGTTGAATAACAGTTCAAGAGGCATGGTGAACTTTTGTATAAGCGGGATTAGAAATTTTCTACATAATGTGTTTGTTGAAATGGTTTTACTGTGTTGTCCTTCTATGTCACGGACACTCACACATACTGACAGAAGATAGGCAGACACGTGGCGGTACGCACTAGTGGTGGGTCGTCGACGCTTTTTGTAATGTAACGAGACCGTTTATCGTTCATCATAAACTAGTTGAAAAAAAAAAACAGTTTATTTTTCGACTAGTTTACGTCTTCGACGAATAGTGTGGTGGGTCTGAACAATAAACTATGACAAAGTAGTTTTTTTGACTAAACGACTTGCTGTCGTTTTGCACTTCGACGCGACGACTGATGACGACAAACGACGAGACGGTTTAAGCTGTGAGCGGTGGAAATGCACTTCCCCACATAGTACATACTTTTTTCCAGGCTTAGGACTGGCAGGCAGGCAGATTAATTACTGAAATTTTACATTTACTTAATTAATATAAAATATCACCGTCCATCCATCGATCGCGTCGTCGCGTCGCGACGAACGGTCTCTGTCACGCACACCGTTCCGGCATGGCAACCGTTCACGCATAAACCAGTTTATCAGTAGACGCTAAACTAGTTTACCCGTTCATGACTAATATAAAACAGTTTAATAAAACGGTTCGTTCATTCAACGCCCATCCCTAGTACGCACAGTTAGCGCCACATTCCTGCATCGCGCTATCGAAGTTTTCTAAGTGCGTCAGTATAATATACATATACGACAGCTGAAAGCTCCGGCCTGAGTCCTTTGTGGTCACCACGCTCATAATCCCACAACGTCAAACATCATCCCTCTGATTCGTCGGTAGTTAAAAAGCGTTTCCTATGCCGATATTCGATGTCGTATCGTATAACGTGAAAATTCTCGACTGCCAAAGAAGACACAAAATAATAAACGTTCACCTATCCTTCCAAAGTAATATCATAATCCTATTATACATATAAGACTCTATGAGCTCAAATCTCCGTAGCACAGTGTATGAATGAGTCTTATGTTAACACAGTCTATGAACACTGAACACGTGTTTGGTGACTTTATAGAGGATGTGAGGAGTTATAACATCCTTAACGGGTCAATATCACATATTAGTATGCGCCGTGCAGGTACGACTTCGTAGAAAGGTCTCCGGCTATGTTTATATTCTGTGGTTGTTTAAGAGGGCGACTAATGCAAAAAATCGAACATCGTCCTTCTCTCTTCACACTCACGCCCGTCTTTCATATGCCAGGCGAAAAAGGACGATGCGGATTCATCGCCAAATAAGTTTTTTCTCAATAACTCGATAAATATACAACATTTTGAAAATCCGCTAGGTCGATCTCTCAATGATAGAATTTTATACAACGTGTTGAAATATTAACTTAGTTCAATGCACGGTTATGGCAATAAATGAAAAATTCGTGAAAATTAGATGAATCTTTGCGATTTTTTTCTATCGAGAAAATTTTAAGATATCGTGTTTTTGCTCAGATTGAACTCTTGGAAATATAATGTAATATCTAATTTTAGAAAATGAAACAATTTGGGGCTTATTTTCAAGTGTAAAAATGAGTTATAAAATAGTCAATTTTGGGTTAGTCACCCACTTAAGGTTAAAGTTGCAGGAGGCGTTTTACGTAATATATCATACAATAGGATATATTACTGCAATTTTTTCACGCTAGAGTGCAGCACCAGCATAGACAGTAAACAAAAAGTTTTGGTAGACGATTGACAGACAACGTTTCTGTCAATATTTTAATATGACATGTGCATCATGTCGGGTTTTGAACGGATTATTTACTGTATGTGCTATTACAGTCGTCTCTGCTCCAACTTTTGTGAAATATTCTTTATAAATTATGAATAAAAACTGACATTTCGGATATGATAATCACAAGACTGTCTGACACGTCTAATTAGGTGTATCAGTCGTTATTATGCAACAAAACTTGTAAACATAATTTTGTTAGCATCTACTAATTAAATACGTTCTTAATACCTGTAAGTTGCAACCTAAATACTATGGTACATACGAGCCCACTAAGAGAGATTTAACGATTATTTAATTTTAATAAAAGATATGAGATAAACTTACGTATACGTATATTTTCTGTTAAACTTTTTAACCGACTTCCAAAAAACGAGGAGGTTATATGTTCGGCTGTGGATTTTTTTTTTTTTTTTTTTTTTTTTTTTTTTTTTTTTTTTTTTTTTGTATGTTCAACGATTACTCCGCCGTTTGTGAACCGATTTTCGAAATTTTTGTTTTGTTGTATTAGGTTTCACTCCAATTTGGTACCATGTTCACAAAAGTGGTGACCTGATGATGGGATCCATGAGTAATCGAGGGAACTCCTCGAAATTTATATGGAAACATATGGTGATTTTGGTTTTATGTGAAGTGTACTAAGAATATGCTACCAAAAAGTCAAATATTGGGTCAAAGTATACCATGGTTTCGAAGATGCTGAGAGAACTCCTGACTCCTTATAGATACACGTTCGGGAGTTTCGGCGTTGTTTTAAGAACAGAAAGCATATGCTACTATGCAATTCATATTCATCATCATAATCATCATCATCATCATCGTCATCATCATCATTAAGGTCACCAATATCTCATGGCACAGAATTAATAATAGTACAAGGCATAGGTATGGATATACTAATAATAATAATTATGTACTGTATAACAACACCTGTTTGTTTAATACATGGCGGTCGACGCCGCAGAGGCGACGGCGTCGCCGCGCCGCCGCGCCGCGTGGCGCGTGGCGGCAGACAACAGATCGAATACTTTACTAATTACTTTATAAAATTTAAATAGACAAATAGAATTAAAATAAAGTTATTTTAAAAAGAGCATTTACACAAAACAAAGTCATTAAGTGTCTTTTTAATCAGTTATACTTATTAATCGATAGATGGCGCACTAAGTATCGATTTGAATTCTTGATTAAGCGCTTATTCCACTTATCCTAGCTAGGAAGTCCTAGCTAGGGTCCTAAAAAATTTAGTCAAGTGGAATAACATTTAGAAGCTAGGATCCTAGCTAGGATCCTAAATCGGAAAAAATTTAGTCAAGTGGAATGACATTTAGAAAGCTAGGATCCTAGCTAGGACTTCCTAGCTAAGATAAGTGGAATAAGCGCTTTACAAGAACAGAGCTGTCAATAATTATGATAATATTAAATATTATGAGTAGCTACGCTACATCCTATGCAAGTTTATACAATTTTTTATCTGATAGATCCTTCGATCGTGGAAAAACGAGACACAATAGCCTTTCTATTGTTATCTCAATCGCCGGTGACCGCTTGGGGCTTGAAGCATTAAAATTGTTAAATTACTTAGCACAATATGTTCACTTCACTGATAATATATGATTTTGTGAGTGTGAGTTGTGACTCTTGACAAATTGTAATAAGATACGTAAAATATACGCGAAGGTTTACCTACTAGTGTAACTAAAAAGAGTGAAATTATTATTATTTTTAACAAAAAATTAAAACCGACTTCCAAGGTAAAAACAATAATAACATTAATATGAACTAAAAAGTATTAAATAATTTTTACTATCTAATGGTGCCTTTTTCCGAATTCGGCTAAAACTCAACTATTTCTGTATTCAATCTTCATAATTTTGAAGTCGGTGCCAGTTCCAAAAGTTTCAAATATTCTGTCAGAGGACTGAAGATTCAGCTATCTGGTACCGACTTCAAAATAATGAAGATTGAATACAGAAATAGTTGAGTTTTAGCCGAATTCGGAAAAAGGCACCATTAGATAGTAAAAATTATTTAATACTTTTTAGTTCATATTAATGTTATTATTGTTTTTACCTTGGAAGTCGGTTTTAATTTTTTGTTAAAAATAATAATACAGTATATATTTTTCACATAAGTAATATTAAAAAATGTGAATGTAAGAAGTTCAGCAGAAATTTTTCCGTTTCCAGAAAGGGCATCCGTGCCCCGAGACGCAGGAGCTGTCGCCTGGCCGCTGGGGGGGCCGCACAGTGGCGGAGTGCAAGTGCCCCCCCGGAACGGCCCAGCTGCCCCGCACCACCACCTGCCACAAGCTGTTCGAGCGGGGCCCCTGCCGCCACGGTGAATACTTCGCCCCCGTTGAGGAGTCATTTAATATGCGCGGGTAGGTAAGCATCTTTGTATGTTAAGTTGAGGGACCAAAGAGTGAAGGATAGTGAGTAGATGGGCCAAACAGGGGCGGATAGTGAGTTGAGAGGCCAAACAGGGGCGGATAGTGAGTTGAGAGGCCAAACAGGGGCGGATAGTGAGTTGAGAGGCTAAACAGTGGCGGATAGTGAATTAAGGTCCCATCCAAATAGGCGCACATAATTTGAGGGGCCTGCAGATAGTGGAGAAAAGTAGGTTGAGGCCAAATAATGGAGTATATAAAATTGAGGGGCCAGTAAATGGGATAAATAGATTGAGGCCGAATAGTGGAGTATGTTAATTGGAGGAGCCAGAAAGTGGAGCAAAGGTAGTTGGGGCCAAAATGTACGGTATGTTAATTTGAGGGACCAAGCAGATGTATAGTAAGATGAGAGTCATAATTATTATAGTGGTGTGCTGCAGTGACAAAACATCATGTTCTTAATTGTATCCAAAATGGTTTTTCACAACTGCGTTTGCCATTATCAATTTCTTATTTCAGGGAACGTCAAGGCATGTGCGTCCGGCCTCAGTCCTGCGCAGATGAGACGCTCCTCTACTGGCCGCCGGACGGCCGCTGCTACTATCGGCTCACGCAGGGCCCCTGCTACCCCGGCGCCATATTGGACGTGGGACGAGATGGACTCGCGAACTGCACGGTGAGTTAATAATGTACAGACAAACAAACAAGTGTAAGCGGGCCCCTAGACGATCAGTTTTGTTGTGCAATATCACGTATAAATCTCAATATTATTGACCATCTAGGGTTGATATTGAACAAATAAGCTGTTCAATAAAATTGAATCGTCATATTGGACAGTAAAATTGATCGTCTAGAAGCCCTCTAAGATCGCAGTTGTTTTGCCTCTGATTTTTAGAGACAATAGGCTGTCTCCCGCTTTGCTTGGGAAGAAAAATTGGTTATCTCCTACTCCCAAGGATATCTTCCAAGACAGATTTAGCTTGTCCCTCGGGCACCCATATCAAAGGGTTTTCATGATTGGTTACCACTGTAGATCCTGGCGACACAGGAGTTTTGTGCGCCATTTGCCCGTTAAAAAAAAGACAATATACGAGTGGACTTATGTATATACCCTATAGTCTCTACATAAACATAGTAGTTTGTGATGTCTTACGGCTTACACTAGATAAGATATATAAGATAATAATATACTTTTGTCGCTTTGTAATTATTTTCTATCAGTATCTATAATTTTGGCAAGTCCATGATGATGAATGTAATTTTTGGAACACTCCAACTCAAGTATGCCAAAACACTTCTCACGGTCTTAGGAAATCTGGTCTTGTACCTGACAAGGCCAAATTGCCTAACGTATAGATTCGCTTAGGCCTTAGGCCATCTGTATAGTGGGATTTCCAAGAATATGTTAGTAATTCGACCTTGCTGCTATTTAGAATTTTAAAAAAGTTTGTAGAAAACCGTCATTGTTTCACAGTTAGTAATTAAAAGTGTTCTTGACCTATTTAATGTTTTATTATTACTTTATTATAACTTTATTTCTTAATCTTTACTCTACTTTTTATAGCCTAGCATGTTATGTGTGAATTTTAGAGCGAAATTGAAAAGTAATTTTTTTCAAGTTCTATTATTTATTTTTCAGTGTTCAGAGTCGAGTGCCCACTACTGGGCCCCGGATGGTGGTTGCTACGCCCACTACACGCGGGGGCCCTGTGACCGCGGGGCCCTGTTCCTGCCGGGGGCCCGCTGCGGCTGTGAGACACACCTGCCGCATTATCACAACGAAACCAATGGATGTTACGAATTAGGTATAATTTGCACAATTTTTTTTCTTATTAAATTAACCATCAAATAGTAGTTACTTAAAATATTTTAACTTGATTAACCATCAAAAATGTGCTTTTTGTTAAGTCATATAAATATTGCGAAAAAAAATGTTACATTCCAGACACCCTAGGGCCGTGCCCCAAAGGCCACGTGTTCTCAGGGGCGGATACCGGCGGGGGCACCTGCCGCTGCAAGCCGTTCCACGCGCGCGCCGCGGACGGGGCCTGCTACAGGCTGTACACGCAGGGCCCCTGCGGCCCCGGCGAGATGCTGGCCCGAGGTGGCCGGTGTACTAAGGTAGATATCGATATTTAATGTACTAAGGTAGCCACTGATACGGATATTATTAAAAATGTGATAATATTGTCTAATGTCTATCCGTGTTTCTTACATTTTTAAGTCTTCATGCATAATCCACTAAATGGCTTTAGATGAAATTCTACATAGAATTAATTTGAGTTGAGGGAAATTACATAAATATTTATTCCGAAAAAAATTCGTGCGGTACACGAATTTTGGTGCTACAAAGATCTGGCACAGATTACTATACTGTACTCGGCGAAACATGGCGGTAGCGGTTATTGACTCCCTGTCAATGACACAACATTGTCAATCGCGTTTTATATAGATTATAGAAAATTACAAGTTTTTGACAGGGAGTCAATGACCGCTACCGCCATGTTTCGCCGGGTACAGTATAAATAGTTACTGTTCCTGGGATATAATATCTAGTAACTCAATAATTCTAGATTTATAGGGACAAAAATTTGCCAATTATGCGTGCATCTGGCGCCTCAGTTTACTAAGGCTTTCGACAAGCTTGAATGACGGAAATAGCAAGGGAAGTAAGTGTGCTTTTGAGAACTGTGACTCAAAATCCTGCTGCATCATAATTCAGGATTTAGCGACCTGCTAACATTGTTTTTTCCTTTAGATTTTTGAAATTGACGGAAGTTTCAAATATAAAAACATCCGACAAGTTTTAATTCTCAGGAGGTATTTAAGAAAAACAATATTTTCATGTTATGTTGCGAAAGAATGACTAAAGTTGATGATCGGACTCCTAAGCTGCGTTTCTATCGCAGATGTGTTTCACCGTAAAAGTGTTGCTAAGAATGTGTTTTGAAGTTTTTTTTTTAGTTTTATGCGAAATGAACAAAATACTTATGCTCTAAAGTCTGTACAGTTGTAAAGTAACAAGGAACTCTATGCATAATTTGGGTGAGTCCGCCAATTTTTGCTGATTTTGCAATTATTTTTCTCCGCCCTTTGTATTTTAAAAAGTATTGTGTTTATCTTATGCTTGAAAACTGATTCTAACGAAGAAAACAAAGTACTCAAGCATGCATTAGAATTATTTGAGTTCCAATAATAGTCTAAAAATATATTTACAATTAAACATAAAAAAGGTAATAAAATAGCTTAAAATATACAATCCGCCGTGGAAGAGGTGCACTTTAACTGTCGCTGTAGCAGTAAGTATGACAGATTTGAAGATAAATCTGTTATGTTATGAATACTTATATAAATGGCTATTGCCTCATCTGAGGGCGCATTTTCATTAGTCGTTAACTCGTGCGATATACAGCATACGGGAAGTCTATGACAACTAATGGCTCATTTTGATTGGTCGTGGCATGCGTTTCAGAAATCTCCCGCACCCCTCATGCGGGCCCTGTCGACCAGTGAAAATGCGCCATAATTCTTATAGTATTTTAAGATAACTTTCATTATAAACTTTTTAAAATCAAATGAATCGTTAGAAACATCAATTCTACCTCACATTTGAAACGTCATCAATTATAACGATTTATTGTTATCGTTGGATGTTAGGGAAGGTAAAATCGGGAGGTGGCAACGCTGAGTTTTTACGTATTCTATGGAAAATCTCGTAATATCCGCCATTTCTCGACAGTTCACATTTGAACCTCAGTCGGGCTGTGTACACAGTTTTTTCAAAGGAAGTTTTTTTGTGACACAAATGTAAGTATTACTGTTTCAGATAAAACGATCAATGCATCATGTGAGTAGTCAAAAGGGCCATGTTTGGGGCTATAATACAAACCGCATTATGTATTATTTACAGAGATAAGTTTGATTTTCTCTACGCTATGAAAGCCTCTACGCTATCATTTTGGTGCTTCAACGGCATATTTCTCAACGCTATGATAGCGTAGAGAAATAAATTCCTACAATTTAGGTGCTCCAATGTCACAAGCAGCGTAGATTTTCTTTCTCTCGCAAAATTTTTCTGCGTCATATCAGCAAAAATTGGCGGCCTCACCCATTTAAATATTATAATATATAAAAAACGAGAGAGGTAACGTGATAAATTCGAACATTAACTAAAGTGCCAGTTTTAGCACTACCGACGCCCTGGGCGAGATTTTTTCGGCACCCAGGGTGCTGGAAGTGCTGAAAAAAATTAGCGTTCCTTTTTATCCGGCGCCCTGGGTGGTCGCCCAGCTTCGTCACCTCTAACACCGCTACTGATTGGTCTTAGTTTGATACGTCCTGCTACAGGTACCCTGCGGTCGCGGTCGTCTGTACGTGCCGTCGCGGCGGCGCTGCTACCGGCCCGGCGCGGCGGAGCCCTGTCCCGCCGGCGCAGTGCTCGCCTTCGACCTGGACGCGCGCCCCGCCCTGGACGGCCTCAGCCATAATGGCGTCTGTGCGTGTGGCACGAAGAGATGTGATAGCAACCCGGTGAGTGCGACGAGTTGCTGACAACGTCTGAAGTATCAGATGTAGCGATAGGGCAACTATAAGTGCTTTGGTGTGGCAGTGGTACTCTTTATACAGAGTGTAACAAAACTAAGTGATAATACTTTAGGGTTTGTATGGGTCTTCTATATAGTATTCGCTGAGAAAGTAGCAGCGCTAAAAAAGTAACTTTTTTACTTCGGTACCTATGCACAGTGTGATAAAAACCTCGATTTTGATAGCTATATAAACATTAGAGTAAAACTCCGAGATCGATATTCTTTGTAGTTATTTTTTTAAAGAGTGTCAAAGTTGACTTTTTTGCGGGTCTAAAATTTGCATACAAATTAATTAAAAAAAAAAACTAATCAAGTAACATTAATTTTGTTTATACTAATTGAACAAGTACTTAATACTTTACTTTTTCTCCAAACTTGGTTAACCTACTGTGATCAAGTAGGGAGATATTTATTTATTTAATAATTTTAGTTTTTCATTTTTAATTTCGCGATTAAATCGAATTAGAAAAAGTTTTAAGCATAAAACGATAGTGTGAGTAATCAATGTTGTTAAAAATCACACTCTAATAACCTCTGTGTCAGAAGTTATATCAAATTTAAATTTTTTTAATAAAAATTCGGATTTTTTATACCTAGGGTTGTCACTAAAGTTGATATTTTATTTTCCCCGACTACATCAGAAGGTGATTACTGATTGAACATCATTAATTTACGTTATATTTTTTCACTTTTTAGATTTTTTATCATTAGACCTACCTGAAAGTGATCTTGATATTTTTCGTATAGGATATCAATTGCGAATTTGCGTATCAACCGGATAAATCAAACAAGATACCTTTAGTGACAACCCTAGGTACAAAAAAATCCGAATTTTTATTTAAAAAAGTTTAAATTGGATATAACTTCTGACACAGAGGTTATTAGAGTGTAATTTTTAATAACATTGATAAAGGATTACTTACAATATCGTTTCATGCTTAAAACTTTTTCTAATTCGATCTAATCGCGAAATTAAAAATGAAAAACTAAAATTATTAAATAAATAAATATCTCCCTACTTGATCACAGTAGGTTAACCAAATTTGGAGAAAAAGTAAAGTATTAAGTGCTTGTTCAATTGGTATAATCAAAATTAATGTTACTTGATTAGTTATTTTCAATTAATTTTTATGCAAATTTTTGACCCGGAAAAACGCCAACTTTGACACTCTTTAAAAAAATAACTACTAAGAATATCGATCTCGGAGTTTTACTCTAATGTTTATATAGTAATCAACTATAGTATTTTGAAAGAAAAACGCGGTGAAACAAAATTGAGGTTTTTATCACACTGTGCTATGGGAAAATCCATTACGTTCGGGCGCTTGACCATACAAATCACAAAAAATACTTTTACAGCGCTGCTACTTTCACAGAGAACTCTCTATATGCCCTAAAGTACTTAGTTCTCTAGGCTCACACTTAGTTTTTTTACACAGGATGTTGGAACCAGACGAATGAAGCAATAGCAGACGCAACGAACTTAGTATAGTTTATATAAGTTTGTATGAGATTTCGCAATTAGTGACATGTAGTTCTCATAAATTTTTGTAATCTTGTGCGTATGTACGTTCTATTTTGTTTTTGTTTTTAATTTGTATTATTCTTGTGGTGTAATGGTCAAAAAGGGTGAATAAACGTTTATTTATTTATTTATTTATTTATAAAAATTCATAGTAAATATACGTGTCACTGCACACGTCGTATGCTGCTGCATTCCAACGGGTGTCTATATGCTCATTTCTAGAACTACAGATGCTTCTAGTGTTTAGCCTTTTTAAAGATTAAATCAAAGTTCTTCGCAATCAAAACTAACAAAAGTAATATACTTACTGCTGTAGATAGACAAATTCTTTATTACCATTAAATATAAATACAAAAAACGTAAATTATAGAATTAGTGCAAAACGCGGTCTTATCGCTGCGAGGTTTTCATCCAGACAACCATGGCACAATAGAGTATAGACATAACTACCAGTAGTTCGACTGCAAAGAAACGGACAGGTTTCAGTATCTGTCAAATTCGTCGGGTTTCACTAGGATTATGGACGGAATGTGCCTCGTGCTAGCTGGTATAATTTATTTTTAAATATTTAAAATAAAGATTTCAAAATTGGATTCTGACAATTATTTTAATCGCATGTGCCAAAACACAAACAACAATACGACCAAAGAGGAACACGTGCAGCGAATATGCAAATAGCGAGCGTGCAGTTAACAACCCTAGCGACGATTTTCGTCATAATACGTCAAATTTAAAAATTTCAACATCAGTTCTAAGTCGACATATCTCTATAATTCTGTCTACTCTGACCATGGCTTCTGTAGTTGTGATCGTTATAATAAAGTATATAATATTATTAAATCTTTCAGGAGGTGACATGCGCGTCACGGAGCGTGTCAGTGGCGTATCAAGGCGCCTGCCACTACCTGCGGGCGCGGGGCCCCTGCGGCGCGGGGGCCTGGCTTACTCGCGCCGGGGGCACCGTCAAGTGCCGCTGCCGTGATGACAGCTGCTTCGACCCCGAGCCGATGACGAACAGAACTATAGTGCCTAGTTGACCAATGTGAAGTTATTAGAAGATTTAATACTCAATTGTTTGAAAATAAAAGGAAAAAGCTCGCTCCATAGTCAAAAATGTTTTTGCTAGTTTCGACAGCGAGGTTTGATGCCAAAAATGTCCATACATTTTTGACAGGTTTGACATAACGCTAGAGGTGAAAACTCCGGAATGTTTCCGGAATTTTGGAAGTTTTCGGGAACGTTTCAGGAAGTTTACTCGAAAACTTCCTGAAAACTTCCAAATTTGAAAACTGTCATTTATCTTATATAAACAGTTGTGACGTTTAGTTATAAACGCAAATGACACTAAAATTATCTACTTTTTATAGTTTTGATAAAATTTATCATACTTTAGGCAAATTAGGACATGAAAGCAGATTTGTCCAAGTTATTATTCAGTCGCATGATTCAGATAGTTCTTATAAATATTTATCTAAGGGTGGGTTGCACCAACTTACTTTAACTATAACTGTAACTTTAACTATAACTTTAACTATAACTACAGTGCAAAATGTTGAAAATCTTTGGTTACCGTTAAATATTTATAAAATATAAAATAGTATTTTTTTATAAAAACTAGAATAGTTTTCTAATAGTAATACAGAAACCTCATTAAAATATGGAATAATTTACGAGCTAATTTTTTTAAAAGTAAGTTTAAACGTACCTATAGCCCGCTATTTAGGGGCGAATTAATGGTTAAACTTCTTTCTAAAGTCAATCAGCTGATTTGATCTAATCTGACTAGTAATTTTTTTTTATTATTACTCGTGACGAGTCAAGGGTCCTTTTTTGGTGACACTTCGAAGGAGAGACTAGTAGGCGGTAAATCTTGTATGGAAAGAAATTTTTTTAGTTTTTTTCCTGAGGTAAATTGCGATTTTAGGTAGGTACAATCATGCCTGGTAAGTTTTTATTCACAAACATTCGGCATGTATCATATATTTTGAACATTTATTGTATTCGTTATCGTCATAATTATTATATTTTATAGTTAAGTTTCAAAGAAAAATAATATAAAAAATCGAAAAGTGTCAAGCAAAGCAAATTCTAAGCAATATAATATGTTTGAAAATAATGTTATCCATACTAATATTATAAATGCGATGAAAAGTGTGTCTGTCTGTCTGTCTGTCTGTTACCTCTTTACGCTCAAACCGCTGAATCAATTATGCTGAAATTTGGCGTGGAAATACTTTGATCCCGGGAAAGGACATAGGATACTTTTTGTCCCAGAAAAATGTACGGTTCCCACGCGATAAACGAGTTTTGGCGCAACGAAGTTGCGGGCGTCATCTAGTTTAAGATAAATATTTATAACAAGTATCTGAATCATGCGACTGAATAATAACTTGGACCAATCTGCTTCCACATCATACCTAAAGTAGTAAAAGTTCTATAAAAAGTACCCAATTTTAGTGTTATTTGCATTTAAAAATAAACGTCACAACTTTTTTATAAGATAAATGTCAGTTTCCAAAACTTCCAAATTTGGAAGTTTTCAGGAAGATTTCAGGAAGTTTACCTTTGAAAAGGAAATTTTCCGAGGAATTTTCATCTCTAGGCCAACCGCCATGACACTTAGCGATACGTTATGTCAAATGCTATTATGTGCATTTTTCATCTAACTTCGCTATCGAAACCGGATGCCAATTTACTAGGGGGGCAGTTTTTTGGCTCTAAACAGCGAATAGTAATAAAATGTGTTTCCCTGAATTTGTAATATTTAAGTTCATGTGAAATATTCTTGTTTAAATGAAAAAAAAAAAACATTTTTTTATAAATTATAATAGGTTTTGATAACTAACTGCTTACTTATAATAATTTATTACTGACATGCGCTAATCATGGTTCGACTTAGTTATCAAATTAGGTAGGCTAATTTTAGGCATCTTTTTTAAATCGTGGAAAATGTAAACTATGTATTATTTATAAATATTAAGAAGAACTTGAATATATAATAATATTTCGATGTGGGTTTGATCATGTGTGAGATATTTTTATAAGAATACTAGCTTCCCGGCAAACGTTGTTTTGCCATATAAAGTATTTTGGGCCATATTATTTTACTAGCTGTTGCCCGCGACTTCGTCCGCGTGGACTTCAGTTTATATAGCGCGCGGTGTCAACAAAATTGGTGTCAAATTTAAAAGCTTTTTAAAACCCTGGTACCCCTTAAATCAAAATACACAAAAACAGCTGTGCATTGTGCTCATAATATTTCATTTTTTAAATTAAGTAAACTTTATTTATACCTAATTTAAAGCTTATTTAGCCCCCCATTACGCAACTTTAGCTTTACCCATAAACTATTCATCATTGGTAGGTTTAAGATTACGTCACTGCATAGATAAAGTACTGAGTAGTGAGTTATTTAGGCCCGTATTTTTGGTCAGTACTCAAGATGCATCTCGGTCTCAAGACACGGTTCAGGATCTGTGATTGGTTGGCTGTCAAAATTTGGACCAATCGGCAATCACAGAGCCGAACCGCGTCTTAAGATCGGGTCGCATCTTAAGTACTGACCAAAAATACGGGCCTTAATAACGTGTATAACAATCGTAAGAATCGAAAAACTTAATTTAATATGGTGCCACCTCTTATAGAAAGACTTATAAGCAAGCGATAGCGAGATGTAGGCGACTCTTAGCGCCATCTGTTATGAATTTTTGGAAGTAACTTAATTTGAACAAATTTACGCATTTTCACCCCCTTACAACCCCTTTTTCCAGTTAAAAAGTAGCCTATGTCCTTTCTCAGGCTTTAGACTATCTGTGTACAAAATTTCATTACAATCGGTTCAGTAGTTTTGGCGTGAAAGCGAGACAGACAGACAGACAGACAGAGATACTTTCGCATTTATAATATTAGTATAGATTGAAGTGACTAAATAAGTATGGCACCATGACAACGTCCATCGCTATCCGTCACACAAACAATGCTCGCCGCCAATATTGAGTTATAATAATTTATTATTATTTATTCAACAATTAATGCAATTATTAATATAAAAGTACCCAGTAGCCGATTCTCAGACCTAATGAATATCCATATAAAGTTTGGTAAAAATTACTAAAGCCGTTTCGGAGGAGTACGGTAACTTACATTGTGATGCGAGAATTTTATATATAAGAAGATAGAGCTTAAAGACTGGTAAAAAAAAACTTAAGAATACTTTCACTACTAAATCTTAAATTTTAGAAGAAAGTAATTGTTTTAAATTTAATATGGATTAATAATCGGTCAAGTGCGAGTCGGACTCGCACAAGCAAACGCGAGGCAGATAATGAAGTCTTAGTAACAGGAACGAACGAACAGGAGTGTACGGAACCCTTAAAAATGTGATAAGAAGTCGTTTACAATAGGATAATAAGGCTACGTCGCTAGCGCAGTCTTGGCGAGCTGAAATGTTTACATTTTAATAATTAACTAACCCACTACGAGAGTCGAGGTTTTCTTGATACTTAGTAGAGATTGTCAGGTTGGAATATACAGTTTTTAAAGCAGGGCAAGGACAAAGTAAAGAAAGTGTGTATAATACTTTTAAATTATATTAGATTGCGCCGGTTTACATGAAGTTTATAGACAGGAGTTTATCTATTCAACAACGTTGTTAATTGATTAAAAGTATGTTATTTGGAGTACAACAAAATAAAGTGATAATATTTCAGCGCATGTATCCCATAAGAATTTGCCATATTATTTTATTGAAGTGACTAAATAAGTATGTCACCATGGCAACGTCGATCGTTATCCCGTCGCACAAACAAACTTAAGGTCGCCGTCAGTCTCAGGTTGTAATAATTTACTATTATTAATTCAACAAATGCACTTATCAATATATAAAGTACCGAGAAGCCGATTCTCAGACCTACTGAGTACTGAATATGCATATAAAATTTGGTAAAAATCAGTAAAGCCGTTTCGGAAGAGTTCGTGGACTAACATTGTGACACGAGAATTTTATATATAAGATTATAGTTTTGATAAGTATCTTGTTGTGACTATAAAATAGATTTTTAAGTGTATTTAATACTATATACAAACATACAATAATTATGAAATAAAACAAATAAAAATATGAAAAGATCAAGATTTGTGCAGGAGCGATTTGGAAATAAAACAATGTAATAATATAAGTTACGTAATCTTATTTTTTAAATCTTAATCTAATACATACATTAGCGGTACAAAATCCTTACAAAAATCTTAATGACTACGTGATGTTTGGTATAATGTCGAATATTTACAATTTTCTCGTCAGTTTTCTTTCACTTTTCTCTGTGATTTTCCTGAAAAAGATAAAATTTTTGCAAATTTCAAAATCCTGAATTAAACAAAAAATAAATGATTAACAATCATAATCATTACAAATATTTATAATTAGCTCTATATAGAAAATCAATAATATTACTTCCAACGAGTAACAAGTGTGCCCCTAAAATCTCAAACAAACCCATACCACAGATTACTAAGTAGTTACAACCCCATGCGAAGTATAATTGCCTTGAGTCCCACAAATCCTTATATCAAAGTTACTTCATATAAAAATATAGTATCATACACGGATTTAAAAAAAATACGGATAGAGCATTACACTATATTTATAAAGAGGTGAAGCATGCAAGGTACGACAATTTCGTCACAATTTCGTTTATTGTACACGTGACCGACACTCACACACGCAACTAGGTACTACAACCCGCTGTCATTGTACATAGAGTGACGGCGCCAATGACACGCACACATCCTACACGGGCGGCCATTACTGTGCTTCACTCGGGATTAGACGAGGTTACATCCGTATTTTTTTTAAATGTGGTACCATATAAAAATCCAAAATTTCTTCAAACAGGTCAAACACGTAGTTTGTTTGACAAACGCTTCAAACAAAGCTGTACACTATCAAACTGTTTGACAAACACGTAAAATTTGACAAACAATTTTATCGTTTGCGGGGTACTTTAGCCACGATCAGTCGGCTGAGTTTGACACGACCATAATATTAAGTGGGCCTGCCATCGGCTTTTGAATAAACTTTTCAGTTTTCTGGAAGTACATGAGAGGTTATTATCAAGATTTAATACACCCAGTGCTGGATTTATATTTTTCATGAGTGTAGGCTATATTATTTCCGCCGTCCCATGTAAGAAATCTACCGGGCCCTTATGGACGGTGCCGCCCCCTAGGACCCTGCCGCCCCCAGACCGTGGCCTATATAGCCCATTTCTAAATCTGAGGCTGAATACACCAAGAGACGTACCGAAATAAATCCTGTAGAGCTGGTTGAATGGCATCTCGATGGCAACGGTGGTCAGAATGGACATCACCAGCACTAGCAGCATCTCCGGTACCGGGAACTGAAATTAAAAAATTAAAATATATAATATTCAAAATATATCTTTTATATAACAATTAACATAGAACAGAGTTATGTGGGAGATTGATGCCTAAACTAGTCGTAAACCGTATTGTAGGACACGAAAAACTACGACTTCCGAGTAATCAAGATTTTAATCAAGATTTTAATCAAGATTTAACTCTAAAGTACTATCAGAGAAATTCATAGGTAGATGGGGGGACCTACGTAATTATTTTAATTAGTACCGTGTGATATGTCAAACTAAGCCGAAAGATTACGACTCACGACTAGGGTTGCCAAATGCCAGGTCACTAAACCGAAAAGCCGGGCAAAGCAGTCAGCTTGGCCGGACATTAGTACAAAAAAGAGTTGCTATCGAGTACTTATAATCTATACTAATAAAATAGAAATACGTTCGACAGCTCGTGTACACGATACAAATTTTCTGTTTGATTAAAACAGTTTAAAATCTAATAGGTAAACAATTATTTAAAATTTTACATCTCATATTAGGTGTAAAACCAGACGGTTTGTGTTTTGAGGCTCTACAAAAGCCGGACCACGCAAGCAAAAATCCTGGCTGTGTCCGGCTTTATCCGGACGCCTGGCAACCCTACTCCGACTAACATTGCACTGATATAACACTACCAAATAACGAAGGTCCGCCATCAATTTTTTCGATTGTACATACCAGTAGTAGCGGTGAATAGTACTCAGAATGCCTCTGTATGCCGACGTTGTAGAAGAATATCGGGAACTGCGTGAGGTACACCCCGTACGCGATCTTATTCAGGAACCTGAACACTCGCGACTCTACGAACGATGTACCGACACCTGGAAATAAAAGTTATGTTAATATCTATGTTGCTTAACACTTAACAGTGGCAGCCTTACCCATTGCTAGGCTTCGGGCAGAAGGACTTTGCGAGACCCTGGGTGGATAGTCTTTGCGAGGCCTTCGCAAAAATACCCCTACAAGAGCGAGGCCCCGGGCGATTGCCCTGTTCGCACCCCCTAAGGCCGCTACTGCCACTTAACTTAGACAGTGTAACAAAAGTGATAATACTTTGTTTGTGTCTCTCTCATAAAGTTTACTATGAAAGAAGCGGCGCTGGAATAGAATCATTTTTTTGGAGATTTGTATGAAAAACGTGTCACGAGTTTGCCCATGGAAAAGGCAAAACAAAATAACTTTTTCAGCGCTGCTACTTTTAGGTCGAGCTCTATACAGGAGAGTCATACAGACCCTTAAGTATTATCACTTTTTTGTTACACTTTGTACACTGGCCGCTAGTCTCATGATAAACTTGTGTCATGCTGCCTCCCCATATAGACGAACGCACAGCCAATGCGTTGGCCAACGCATTGGCGGTGCGCTTGCAACGGCGCTTGTGAGTAATCCACACATTGGAAGGTCATTCAGTATGCTTTGGATCGCGCCAATGTGCGAACGGATTCGAAATGGATGTTGAGTCGCTAACAGCTGCAGCTGTATATTTATTCACAGCTTATAATTAAGTACATTATTTTTTATATATAATAATTATTACCTTATAATTATAATTATCATGATTAATATATATTTATTATTTATTAAATATTTAATTTATTTTGTTTTTAGTATAATTATTGTTAATAGCGACAGCAGATATATAAGTACTTACACAATCTGTGAAAATTTCAGAAATCTAGCTATAGCGGTTCTTGAGATACAGCCTGGAGACAGACAGACAGACAAATAGACAAACAGACAGACAGACGGACGGACAAAAAGGCAGACAGAAAAGCAGACAGACATTGAAGTCTTAGTGATAGAGTCCCGTTTTTACCCTTTGGGTACGGAACCCTAAAAAACATCGTGAGGAAAATAGCATGTCCAAGAACCTTATTTTTTTAGCACTTTTGATATGATTTTTTTGTTCCACAGGAAGATTTACTCTGATAGTTAAGTCAATAAATTTATAAGTTTACTCGATACTTATATTGTTCGCTATTTCGTCAAGTTAGATGTTAATTTGCAACAAAAAGGAAACGTGCACTCTTCAGCGCTGCTCCGGGCGAACTGATCGCGCGGCCTATGTGTGGATTGAACGCAAGCCTTGCGACACTTTCCTTAAATGGATACGTGACAACGAAAACATCTATTTTATGACTTTTAATAATATGCACATGTAGGACCAAGGAACATTAAACACTTTTTGTCTTATGTCGGCACTACATATAGGCGAACGCGTTGGCCGACGCATTGGCCAAAGCATCGACCCAATGTGTGGAACGGGCGACTCGCGCGTTGGCGGTAGGTATTTAGACGTTGGCCGACGCGTTTTGTCGGCACTACATATAGGCGAACGTGTTCGCCTATATGTAGTGCCGACATTAGTGAAGTTCGAACTTGCAACCTCCGGATTGAGCGTAGTCGTGAACTGAGCTGAGGTCATCAAACAAAATGTATTATGTAATATTGCAATATCCTGCACTAGAATTTTTATCAGTGAGGACACTATCAAATATCCTATAAGTACTTTATTCTAGAACTTTAGTTATTATGCAAATATTCATCCATGCAGTCATCCTCAAAACCTTTTACAGAATGGTATAATTAGTATCAGTTTAAAAAACTGCGTCTAAATAAAAGCATGAGCTCAGGTGCTACTTAAATATTATAAAGTAATATTATTTTGTCTTTATAACCGTCTTGTAAATATTAGAAAAAATAGTTTACTATCTTAATTTAAAGTTTTATCATCACAGCAGGAGATGATTCTTTTTATAATCTTTGGATAAATAAAACAGGCTCAAGAAGATCCCAATTAGACATATTAATGATAATATATAAAAGCCATGACTCGTCATTAAATGGAAAAAAATCACGATGATTGTTATAGCGCGGAAGTGCGAAGGTCTACCAGTGAAAACATGTGGGCAGGGGTTTTGACAAAAGATGGCCATGACTATAATCAATACAAAGTGTACTATTATTAGATGTTAAGGAACAGTTACAAGGAAGAAAAATCAGTGGCGTTGTGAGGTCCTGTCATATTATATTCATAGATCACACACAAAAAACCTAAAATTAAAGTACAAATCTTTAATATATGAGTTTTAACAAGCTTTATCATTTGTGTTTTTTTTTTAACTACAAAATGAGTCGGAGCTACGGGCTTTTTGCCCATAACCTTTTTTATCATCTTTTAAAAACATATTTTTATATTGTTAACACATATTGTGTTGTAGTTAAGACACAGCCACTAACGAAAAAAATATTATTATTAATCTGTTGCTGGCGTTACAGAGCCGAGCGAGACAATATTATCTATGATAACTTTTGTTGTGACTTGTGAAGCATAAAATTAAAAATATATAATATAGAGGTTGAACAAACGTGCCTTCGTTCAAGAAATAGCAATGATTTAAATCTGTCGCAATTTGAAAGTTTAAGGATCTGTTTCACCACTTCCTGATAAAGTGCCGGATAGGCTATCCACAACTTATTTGACAGATTCTCTATACTATCTGTCAAGTAAGTGGTGGATAGCCTATTCGACACTTATCAAGAAGTGGTGAAATAGGCCCAAGCGACTAGATAAGGTGAACTTTAATAATATGTAATTATAATATTAGATATCAATAAAGTGAAATTTAAAAAATATACTCAAATAAATGAAAAGCACATCAGTACTACTATGCATTACGTATTTGTAATAATTAGGGAGCTGGTGAGCATTTAGGTGAGCATTTAGGTATAAGATGATTTGCACAAGTTTCACATCGAGGTAGATTGCAGTTTACGTCATTACGAATTGATTTGGTCCAGTCAATTAAGGTCCTACGTCGCTGCGTTTTCGGGTTACAGGCTACAGCCGATTGAAGTTGCTTAAAAATAAGGGGATATTAAATCATTTGCACATGTATGCCTCTGGGGTTCATGGTCACAAACAGCTTGGAAACGAAGAAAATCGAAGAGGCAGACATTCAGGGCTCTGCATTATTATGGGGCGAAGTTGTAAAAATGTTAAAAAAAAAAAGCTCTACTAAGTAATTTGCAGACGGTTCTCATTGCGCCCATTCGATTCATTATGACTCCGTGGATATGAAAAAACATTTGGCAGACATTTTGCTCACTGATTTTTAGGTGTATAACTGTTTGAAATTCACGGAATCAAGGGGAAGCGGGTATCCAGTATTGCATGGGATTATTGTCATTCTTTATAGTCATATGTCATTGTTATTATTAAGTTTGGGTCAGTTAACAAGAGCTGGCACGATCAACACATTTAAACATTGCGCTTGTGTAGTGTCTGTGAATAAGCGCGTGGCGTGACGTCGTACTGCATACACATCATAAAAAGTCTGCCCGTCTCTCTCGCGCGCGGCCTATCTTATGAGCGTGAAGGGGACAGTTATTGTTTTTCATATGCTACTGTTTATAAATACAGCGTGATGTTACAAGTCGGTAACGTGTGATCGGCGAGCGGCCAGCGTTCGGAACCGTACGATAATTATCGTGTACATACGATAATTTTGTGCATACGTACGATGTACGATAGCATATTACTATCGTACGCAGATTATACGATAATTTTTATCATGATGCAAACATATTATATTTTTAAACATACTGTATAGTGAAATTGCATAAGTGACAGCACTGTGATCATGCCAGCTTTAGTTATTATATTATTCGCTGAAGTCGCGGTAACGATTCAACTTCTTCTGAAGCTGAAATCTATGGAATCACATATGGAATCACCGTGGAGAAATTTCATACCTGCGGAGACGTAGTTAACAGGTAGTTCAAGCCGAATATTTCTGACGCGTGTTTAAAATTGAATTTTGTACTTCTTTCTAGCTTAGCGCGAGCGTCGGGTTGAAAAAAAAATTCAAATGGTCTGCCTTTGAAATATCAGAGGCCTGAACGTCTGCCTCATCGAGTTTCTTGGTTTTCATGATAAATTCAAACATCAATCCAAGAGGCAGACATGTGCTCATAATATAGCATTTATTTTATTTTTTACATTTTTGAAACGCTGTCGATAGCGAACGCAGAGGCAACATGCTGGCAGACTATTTTTCTGTGGTCCTTCTCATTGTTATTAATCGAACAATTTCAATCTGCCAAGTGTGCACTTCATATAGAGTTTTTTAAATCATAAAAAAAAACTTAAAAAATTGAAAACTACAAAAGTCAGAGCCCTGGATGTCTGCCTCTATTTTTGTGTTTACAGGATGACTATGATCATCAGCCTCAGAGGCAGACATGTGCATATAATATCACCCACCTTTTTTTTTCAACATTTTTGAAACGCTGTAAATTGACAACGCAGCGCCACCATGGTGGCAGACGAGGTTCTTGATGTTTCTTAGGGTATAATTATCACTATTATACCCTAAGTCTGCTATGTGTGCTGATCATATAGAAATTTTGCTCGCCAGCTCCCTAGCTATTATAACTTAGTAAGTATCCGACAAAGTATTTAATAGTAATCTT
Organism: Lysandra bellargus; assembly: GCA_905333045.1. Taxonomy (NCBI): domain Eukaryota; kingdom Metazoa; phylum Arthropoda; class Insecta; order Lepidoptera; family Lycaenidae; genus Lysandra; species Lysandra bellargus. The sequence continues at coordinate 9,205,751 of HG995338.1, forward strand.
AAAAAGATGATAGAAGTATCTTAGATACGAAATATAATAACCTTATCTACGTGCATTAATCGCCGTAAAAAACCTCAAAAGTTCAAGTGCAAGGTCTAAACTCTAAGCTGTAGGTGTGTCCACGTGCTGACCTTCGCCGCTTCCGTGGGTGAGTGATGACATATTATATGCCTCGTGGTATAACAATTAAATTAATTCAGGGTTATCATCAAAAATTAATGGCAGATTTTTTGTTAAAAATTCATTGTCATGCTTCTAAAAATACTTTATTTATGGGAGTGCAGAGGTGTCTGACAAGACGACATTATTTTTATAGTTTTCATTTAGTAGGCATAAGTTGAAAATTCGCAACTCACTACATAAGGCCGCCAATATTAAATAATTAATATTATAATTAATTACTTAAATAGAAAAAGAAAACACTTTTCAATAGTGTGCACGGTGCATCTTTGTTACACTGGTTTTATTACAAGAGTTTGCATTATTACCGAGTGCCCTGTGCCCACACTGAGTACTGACTCTTGGGGCCTCGGGGCACGTATAAGCTCAACTCTCAAAGCTAGGTACGTCCCTGCATAATATTACGTAGGCAAGAAACCTCAATTATACCTACAGGTATACTTGTGCATATTATGTATCAACCTGTATAATCATTGCAAAGGGCCTGATATCTTCTTAATTATAGTGCCAGAGCACGGACCAAAAAAGCCATAGTGCGAGCTGGTGAGTACACAGCTGAGCCCTTATAATAAAAACTCACAAGTCACAAGTCATACCCCATAACGAAATGTCGAAAACTGTCGCTCGACTCCTTTAGTCGACTTTCACTATTTAGTTATCTATGACTCTATATCGAATCTTACACCCTATATTGCCCTATAACGAAAAACCCCACGCGAAACAACTCCCAACTTCCACATGAGCTTACCCGCATAATTGTTGCATATAGCCCAATGTCCGATCCCCATGGCCAGCCCCCACAGCACTGGGGAGAAGGCCGCGAACAGCGCCGCGGGGAGGTGCTCGTACTTGTACCCCTCTAGCCCCATCTGGTAGGGGCTGATGAGCGTGAACAACCCCACCGCGAAACTCACGCCCCATAGCGCGCGGACTTGGTTCTGAAAGTGTAAGAAATTATTAGTTGAAATTTATTATTAGCGAAAGGGCAGGGGTGCCAAAATACGAACTGCTCCCTCTGGATCGTATCCAACGAAAGGTTGCTCGAATTGTTGACTGCCATAGTGTTTCAAACAGCTTGGACCCCTTGGAATTACGCCGAGATGTAGCTTCACTCTGCATCCTCTATCGGTTGTATCACGGGGAGTGCTCTGAGGAATTGTTCGGAATCATACCACCTGCAACTTTTCGCCATCGTCCCACGCGAAAAACATACCATCCTCATCACCTTGATGAGTGGCAGTCTTCCACAGTGCGTTTTTCGCGTAACTTTCTACCGCGCACTGTAAAACTCTGGAACGAACTGTCACCAGCAGTATTTCCGGACCTTTACGACCTGCAACCCTTCAAGAAAAGTGCGTATTCCCTCTTAAAAGGCCGGCAACGCACCTGCAGCTCTTCTGATGTTGCGAGTGTCCATGGGCGACGGTAGTTGCTTTCCATCAGGTGACCCGTTTGCTCGTTTGCCCCCTTATTTTATGAAAAAAAATGTCTGCTCTGAAATATGTACCCAAATAGTAAGTACTATCACAGAAGTTGATTCATAGGTAGACGGCGGAGCTACGTCATTTTTTTTAGGGAAGAGATGGGAAGGGAAGGGAATAGGGAAGGGTAGGGAAGGGAATAGGGTAGGGAATAGGGTAGGGGATTGGGCCACCGGTAAACTCACTCACTCGACGAAACACAGCGCAAGCGCTGTTTCACGCCGGTTTTCTGTGAGGACGTGGTATTTCTCCGGTCGAGCTGGCCCATTCGTGCCGAAGCATGGCTCTCCCACGTCAAATTTGGTCGGATCACGTCAATTCAATGTTAATTGTGATCTGTCCCCTTGGTTTGACATGACGCGACCAAATTACGTAGGTTCCCCATACTATGCCTATGAATAAACTTCTCTGATAGTATATTTCGTCGCGATATAAGTAACTTTTCCTTTTAGGTACTTTTGTCCGAGGCAAGAAAGGTCTGTTATTTCTCGGTCAAGTTTATCGATTGTGAAATATCAAGTTGTCTGTTTCTTTGGCCAATGTTATTGGGACCAATTTATTTTCTTTCTGACACGATAAGCAATGAGAGTTTTCGATATTCTATTTGCCACCAGGGGCCGCTATGTAGCCTTAGGATCGATCTCGTCAAATAGCCATATTATCACGACACATGACAGCTATTATACATTTTTTACGGCATGACAGCTATAATGTAACACTAGATGACGCCCGCAACTCTATTGCGCCAAAATTCGTTTATCGCGCGGGAATCGTACATTATTCAGAGATAAATCTATCTTATGTCCTTTCTCGGGACTCAAAGTATCCCCATGCCAAATTTCAGCGAAATCCGTTCAGCGTTTCGAGCGTAAAGAGGTAACAGACAGACAGACACACTTTCGCATTTATAATATTAGTATGGATATGACAGCAGTTTGACATGATAGAGTAGACCTTGACCACAGCGGCACCTGGGTGGCAAATAGAATATCAAAAAACTCTCATTACAAGTTCCGAGTTACAACTGACGCCAACGACCGTATCATATCACTTCTATACCCATCAAAACATGTTTATAGTGTTCAGAACAATCAGCAACTAAATTCCGAGCAGATAACTCATGCAAATTACATAATATTATGTATTATAAATAATAAAACAATAAAAAAACCTATGCGACATTATAGTCGTGCCGGTAGAGCCATAAACGACATCCGCGCCAGACAGCTTGCTGATTTACATACAATCCGGTCAAAATATTATCTTCAGACTTGTGTAATGACGTCAAAACCATATCGCGAACTAGTCGAGTCTCAAGATATTTTGATGGTTTTTTTTATCGGGCATCGGCCCACCAGTCACCACACACACCTCTACCACTCGCGGTATCCAACCACGAATATCTTCTGGTATGATCTCAGGGAGCTTCGGGCTTGGACATGCCTTTACATTTTGACTGGGTGGGTAAACACATATTATGGCGAATGACAGCATTTGGATCTGTAAACCTAAGCAGTAGACAGCTTAATTTAAACGCGGATATCGTGCTGATCAAGATTGGAGTCCAGTGATGCTGGCTCCCTCTGCTGTATCAATGTAAATCGCCTTCAAGGGCTGGAAAAATCTTTGAAACAATTTCAAAATTTTTCGTTTTAGGGTAAAAACTAAAAACTTTAAAAGAAAAAAAAATCTTCTAACATCTGTATGCCTTATCTTTTTCTTAACAAAAAATACAGGAACAATGAGGTATTTCTTCACATCCTGTCCTATCTGCAATTCTTATCCAATCTCTCTCTGTAGGACTGCTGGAAGAGATTTCTATCAGAAATAACCAGATCCTTTGTGTCGTCTTACTGTGTTAACTATTCTTTTGCAAAATATGTTTCTTGTGCACAATAAATCATTAAATAAATAAAATAAAAATAAATACTACTTATTTAATAACAATAAATTGATTCGCAAATCTAGTCATTGCGAAAAAAAGATATACTTAACACAAAAAACTAAAAATATACGAGTATTTCTATGTTTAATTTAACTTTAGTTCTAAGAGTATTTGCGGATTGTGTTATCCTGTTTGACGACTAATTTCATTTGTATATTATGTCGTGTTTGAACTGTATGTGTGTTCGTGAATTATTTTTAATGTTGTTTAAATGGAACGAACATTTGACCGAAAATGTAATTCTCCAGAAATTTTACTCGTACTTAGAATTCTCTTTGTACAATTAAATATAAAAATATTATATACAAATTATAAGTTTTGGGTCAACTGTTATTTACAGAGTGCAATGCGTTTAAAACTTGTCGTGTTTTCATTTAAAGCCGCATTTTCACTAGGGGACATGTCGCGGAGACAAGTCGGCCGATATTTACGTAATTTGTCCCTGCAATACGTAGTTTGTCCCCTGCAACTTTGTCCCTCGACATATGACTTGTTTACACTAGTCAGTTGTGAACAGTATGTCGCCAGCGACGAGTCCCGCAACCCGTAAATGTCGCTGCGACGTCGGGCGACATGTCGCGGGACACGTACATTTCGCGAGACAAATATCCCCTAGTGACTGAATTATTTAGAGCAGACTGCAGAGCAATAGGATTTTCGGCCTAAAAAAAGGATAGTGTAATATATTACATCACACTTTTCAAGACTAAACCCTTTACGACATTTTTTAAACGAAACGAAAAGAACGATTAAGACGATTTAAAAAAAAAAACTGGTAACTCAATTGGCGCAAGTGGAAATAAAGAAAATTATGATAGAATTCTTACGTCTGTAAGGCTGGTAGACTTCTTGGATCGTAGCACGAGGGCCATCAGCACCCCTATGAGGTAGATCGTCGCTCGGTGCGTCGGCAGGATGTAGGAGTAGCGCGCCGCGTCCAAAAGTTTGTTTACTCTGAAAACATTATCAAAATAAGTAATCCATCCTACTAGTCTTTCTTTATCTCAAAAGATCATCTACAAGGTTGGTCTAAGGTATTTTTTTTATAAAATGTGTTAAACAAATTTAAAAAGTGATAATAAACCTTCTAAAAAAAATTAACTTTTTTGGTTATAACTTTTTAAATTTTTAATTTAGGGTAAAAAGTTATATAAACATATTTATAGGCAAAATAATTTGCAACAAATTATGTTCTTACAAATTTTTTGTAAGACGTATGTATAGATTCTGAGATATCACGAAAATAGTGTTGTCACCCCTTTTTTCAAGATGGCGGCCGGGGGACAAGAGTGGCAACCTTACAAACTTGAGGTTAAGCTGCTATTGAGCCTCCCAACATATTCCAAAAATAAAATTGCGTGCTCTAATAAATGCAAAGCAAATGTAACATTTCAATGGACTACAGGTCGATTGTCAGTGCGAATATCGACGTAAATGACATTCATATCAGTGCGCCTCGTACGGTGGCGGTTACGACGCTCGCCGCGTCCATGATAGGGCGAAATAGGAGAAAAAACCTTTTTATTTAGATAAAAAATATTATAACTAAACATGTATCCAATAATTTCCCTGTAAAATTTTAATAGTAATCGAACTGTGCAAATTGTTTTTTGATTGAGTCCCTGTAAGTCTTATAAAATTCAAAATGTTTTTAAAATCGAGGTTGTTTCGGAATTTTTTTTATCGAGTAAAATTATCTGTAAGTATTGTGTTTCTAACCAAAAAAGTCACTAGTTAAAAGATGTATCTATACATGTAAATATTTTTCAGTTTTTTGAATGACGCTTTCCTTAAAAATTACTCATTCTAGAAACGTGAATTTGGAAGAACGGGCCCTTAAAGGAGGTGAAAGTATAGATATAATATTGAGATCCTTTGAAAGATCGGATGGTCATAGAATAGTTTTGGTTGCGGAAAATTATAGGATTTCCATATTATAATAAAATAATTTCGGCGCGACGGGTTTGCGGGCATCTAGGGTGAACATGACTAGTGATTGGACAGTACTAGTTGGTAGTCATTGGACAGAGCACGACAAGATAATTTATATTTTTACTAGATGACGCCCGCAACTTCGTTGACGATGACGCGCGGGAACCGCACATTTTTTCGGGATAAAAAGTATCCTATGTCCTTTCCCGGGACTCAAAGTATCTCCATGCCAAATTTCAGAGAAATCGGTTCAGCGGTTTGAGCGTGAAGAGGTAACAGACAGACAGACAGACAGACAGACAGACAGACAGACACACTTTCGCATTTATAATATTAAGTATGGATTAAATATATATAATTTATTTATTAAGGTTGCTTTAAAAATTACCTGCTTTTATTTAAAATCAGGCGTTCTATCACTTTAAAAACAGGTAGTTTTTAAACCAACTGTTTTGTTCTGTTTTGTGCTTTGTCCAATGACTGGTACTGTCCATTCACTAGTCATTTTTCCTACTAGTAATATCACAAACGCGAAAGTATGTTTGTCTGTTTCGTCAGCCTCTTAAATACCTTATGCATAATGCGTAGGACCGATTTAAATGGGTATGGTGATATAATATTGAGTCCCGGAAAAACTATCCAAATAGATGTCCACATTATGCGCTTTCGTCTTAAATTTTCGTCATCTTCGCAATATACAGGGTGTAACAAAAACAAGTGATAATACTTTAGGGTGTGTACGTGTTCCCTGTGGAGAGTTCACTGTGAAAGTATCAGCGCTGAAAGACCAAAATTTTTTTTCACTTTTGTATGGGCAAGGGCCCGACCGTCACGAGTTTCCCCATACAAAAGTGAAAAAATTTTTTGGTCTTTCAGCGCTGCTACTTTCACAGTGAACTCTCTGCAGGGAACACGTACACATCCTAAAGCATTATCACTAGTTTTTGTTACACCCTGTATAACACATGCCCTTGACGAACAGAAAAAGGCACAGTGTGAACAAAGCTATTAAGATAAACTTTTTCGTTCTTTTTATACTGTTTGGGCCTAGTTGCTTATTTACGCAGGTATAAGTAATAAGTTATTATTATATAATTAATAACTAATAGTTGTTAAACTAATATGTATTCTGTGCTAATAGTAGATCACAGCTTATACAGAGTGTAACAAAACTAAGCGATAATACTTTAGGTTGTGAATGAGTCCCCTGTATAAAGTTCACTGTGAAAGTAGCAGCGCTGAAAGAGTAACTAATTTTTTTTACTTTTGTATGGGCAAACTCCCGATACTAGGGACGCTTTCCCATACAAATCACAAAAAAATTGCTGTTTCAGCTCTGCTACTTTCACAGCGAATTGTATACGAGGGACACATGGATACCCTAAAGCTGGGGATCCCAATCTTTTTCAGCCTGCGGCGCAGTTACACGTAAAATATTTTGTCACGGCGCCCTACTCTACCTAGCTATTAGAAAAATATACATAAATAAATACCTACCTTTCATGATTATAGGTAATAGTATAAATAGTAATAAACAAACATTTAATCATCTACCTGCTTTACATAATTTATATTTTTAACTTTATAATAATTTGTGGTTTCGGATAATGACGGAGGATCGGTTCACGGCGCCCCTCTCGCCTTTCTACGGCTCACCAGGGGGTGTGCCAAAATGTTTTCGTTTTCGCTTCGTTATAGAATCGCCGATGAAAATGTATAGAATTGACATAAGCGTTCGTTAATATGACGTTGACGTTCGATTCGTCTTATGTCTATTCAATACATTTTGATCGGCAATTCTAATTTCTGTAACGAAGCGTAAACGAAAAAGTTTCGGCTAAACAGCCAGGGCGCCGCGGCGCACAGTTTGGGAGCCCCTGCCCTAAAGTATTACCACTTTGTTTTGTGACAGCTTGAGGCTATTGTTTAAGGAAACAATAAATAAAATCGTTGAAGAATAATTATATTATCTGCCAGTGCTAATATTAGTTAATTGGTATACCTACCCAGTTTGTATGATTTTAATTGTAGTTTACCCATTTAAGACGTCTGGGCTATTATATTTTAAACTGTATGTTTACTGTTTAATGTTTGAAGATGTAAAGAACACCTTATTAGTTCAAACAATTTAACACCTTTGAAAACTATTTTAAATAGCTTTTGCCCGCGGCTTCGCTCGCGTGGAATTCGAAAATCGCGTAAAATATGAATATTCTTGTAAATCTCCTTTGGAAACATGAGGTTTTTCCAAGACCAAAAGTAGTCTATGTTACTTTCCATTTTTTCAACTAAGTCTATGCCAAAAATCAAGTCAATTGGTTGTTTCGTTATGCCGTGAAGAAAGGACAAACAAACAAACACACTTTCGCATTTATAATATTCGTATAGGCAGCTGTTACCCGCGACTTCGTCCGCGTTAGCATGGTATAATAATTATAATAACGTAAATGGATAATTTTCTCCTTTTTATGGTCCCTTACTCAATACTCAAAGGGTAAAAACGGGACCCGAATGCCGATCACAAAGATAAAATATCAGCCTGTCCGTCTGTCCATATCCAGGCGGCAGGCTGTACCTACCTCAAGAACCGCGCTTGACAGTTGACGTTTTCACAATTTATTATGTATTTCTGTTGCCGCTGTAGTGTATATACACTCGTATATATATAACAAATAGTAAAAACAAAATAAAGTTAATATTTGATCCTTCAAAGCTCGAAGGAGCCCGCATAGTAAACAAAATATTATGACAATCGAAATCTGTATGTTTAGTTTAGGTTAGAATCAATTCACATTTAATTATTAACTTACTTTGTTCTTGATGTTTATTTTAGCTTAGAATAATTTCAATCGTTATAATATTCATTCACTTTTAATTAATTTCTTAGTTTGTTCCTAAAAAAAAAAAAACAATTAAAAGCAACACTTAAACGCCACGACAGCGTAAAGCGTTTTGTTTTAAGCAACATTTCTAAGAGCGGAAGGAAGTGGGCTGAAACCCCGCATAGCAATAACGTGACACTCAAAAAGTGTATGTTTAGTTTAGGTCGACAGAGAGATAATTTTATACACCATGTTAAGTTGAAACAAGACAAATATACCTGCAAAAACTGTATTCAAATCGGATCAGTAGTTTTCGTGTCAAAGAAAAAAGTTTGATACAAAATCTTACCCCCTCTTTTGTCCCTTTAGAGGGGTGGGGGAAAAAATTTATACACCAGATGTTGAATGGGAAAATACAGTAAATAATATGAAGTAAGTCCATTGAAGAAAAAAGTTTGATACAAAATTGACCTCCTCTTTGGTCCCCTTAGAGGGGTGGGGAAAAAAAAATATACACCAGATGTTAAGTTGGAAAAAGACAAATATATCTGCGAAAATCGTATTCAAATCTGATCAGTATATTTCGTGTGATGCTGGAACAAACATACAGACAGACAAACAAAAAAAAACAGAATTTTCATTTCTACAATTTTAATGTATGTATATGTTACGCTCAAAGACCGAAATCGCTCAATGAGCGAAAAAATGGCTCACAACGCGTTGTAGTCACAGTGAAACAGCCACGACGCGAAATTTGCGTCGTGGCTCTAATGAAAACGGCCACGACGCGTTCTGGCAATCACAAAAAGGCCATAACGCGAAATTCCTGTCGTGGCTGATATGCTATCAGTTTTTCTTGATTTGTTCTTGATTGATTAATCATCCATAGGTATGGAAGATTATATTTTACTTACCACGCGTACTACAAAATATTTTATCTTTTACAAAATCACTGCAAATCAACTTTTTCATTATTGTTTGTAAAATATCCATAGTTCCATAATTTCTGTACTAATATTATTACTGTCTGTCTGTCTGGCGCAAAGTGCTATTGTTTGTTATTGTTTTTTTAATATAAGATAATCTGATCTAATAAATAATAAGTATTTAGTTTTATTTTTATTTATATATAATTTAAATATAATACTACTAGTTGATGCCCGCAACTATGTTGCGCCAGATAGACATACAGTAATAATAATAGTACGGATAGTATGGAAGTATGGATATTTTATAAATAATAATGATAAACAGGTTATGCAGTGATTTAGTAAAAGAAAAAATGTTTTGTACCTAGTACACGTGGTAATTCAAATATAATCTTCCATACCTATGGACAATTAATCAATCAAGAACAGATCAAGAAAAACGAATAGCATATCAGCCGCGACACGAATTTCGCGTTATAGACTTTTTGCGATTGCCAGAACGTATACGGGCCGCCAATTTTTGCTGATTTTGCAATTATTTTTCTCCGCCCTTTGTATTTTAAAAAATATTGTGTTTATCTTATGCTCGAAAACTGATTCTAACGAAGAAAACAAAGTACTCAAGCATGCATTGGAATTATTTGAGTTCCAATAATAGTCTAAAAATATATTTACAGTTAAACATAAAAAAAGGTAAGAAAATAGCTTAAAATATACAATCCGCCGTGGAAGAGGTGCACTTTAACTGTCGCTGTAGCAGTAAGTATGACGGATTTGAAGATAAATCTGATATGTTATGAATACTTATATAAATGGCTATTACCTCATCTAATTCTTATAGTATTTTAAGATAACTTTCTTTATAAACTTTTTTAAATCAAATGAATTGTTAGAAACATTAATTCTACCCCACATTTTAAACGTCATCAATAATACCGATTTATTATTATCGTTGGGTGTTAGGGAAGGTAAAATCGGGAAGTGGCAACGCTCAGTTTTTACGTATTCTATGGAAAATCTCGTCATATCCGCTATTTCTCGGCAGTTCACACTTGAACCTCAGTCGGGCTCTGTACATAGTTTTTTCAAAGGAGGTTTTTTTGTGACACAAATGTAAGCATTACTGTTTCACATATAAAACTATCAATGCATCATGTGAGTAGTCAAAAGGGCCATGTTTGGGGCTATAATAAAAACCACATTGTGTATTATTTACAGAGATGAGTTTGATTTTCTCAACGCTATGGTAGCCTCTACGCTATCATTATGGTGCTCTAACATCATATTTCTCAACGCTATGATAGCGTAGAGGAATAAATTCGCTACAATTTTGGTGCTCCAACGTCATAAGCAGCGTAGATATTCGCCAATTTTCTTTCTCTCGCAAAATTTTTCTGCGTCATATCAGCAAAAATTGGCGGCCTCACCCATAACTAAGTGTAAAAAATAGATTTAATAATTAAGTTAAATGTATTCCAAAAAGTACTCACGAGATCCCGTAATACACGAACATGCTGATGTCGTACCAATGTATGGCCAGGTACCGGAGGACGGTGGAGCCAGCTGCTATACCCAGCGTGAGGGCCAGCCCCAGTCTCCTGGACTTCCACAGCAGCAGCATCAGGGGTAACGTAGCTACGTACAGCTGCATGTCGATGCCGATCTGGTGCGTGTGGGTTAGACACTGGAATAGAGGTTGAGGGAATTTAGATCCTGCTATTATAGGTTTAAGGTGGAGTATAGGTATGAAATATGAATGCGTTTTCTTCGGAATCCGCGACATTTTTGTAAGAATTTATTTGGTTCTGTAAGAAAAAACCAAGTTTAGTATTTGCATTCCTTCCATCATTGCTCTTCATTTTTTATTTCAAACCATTTGTTTTTTAGTTTTAACCCTAGATTTTATCGCGTTCCCCATCTCGGCGTTAGTAAGATGAAATGTTTCTATCCAATCTCTATCTTATTCCTAGTTCTCAGCACTAGTGGTCATATGGTACGCATAATATATAATAGTAAAGTGCTAATCTTTTCGCATTATGCGTTATCTATAACAAATCTGTGGGAGTATAGTGTCACAATTACATAATGAAGACATTATGTTCATATAATCATATTCTCATAGTTATCACCGATAGGTGATAACTATGAGAATATGTTATAGGTTTTCCCAGATTGTTCTATGTATGACAATACCTGTATCTGTTTTTAAGACGGAAATACATAATATTCATTCTGGAGTAAGGAGTTATCCAAATGGTAAAGAAATAAGAAACTAAAGAAAGTCATAAGACTAACGAATAAACTTGAATTACACCAACAAAAGAATGGAAGATTCGCCAAAATATGGTAACTAAATCACAGCCTACATACACTAACTACATCAGAAAAGTTACATGTATATTTTTGGGTGCAAATACACCTGGTTCTTTTTGGTTTCAGGTTCCTGAACCCACAAACTGGAGGATTTTTTAAAGTTATTTATTGAAATTCACTCTTTATTTTGTGCCGGTCTTCTCCTTGACCATTCGTAATGGTCTATAGTGGTAGTTAAGAAGTTCGTGCGAAGCACGACTCTGCTGTATTTCTGCTTTATTGATCCTATCTATACCTCCAGATCCTGTAGCCGAGACGTTTTTTTATCGCTTTTTTACAGAATCGAAATGTGACTGATAATATAAGACGAGTCGAACGTCACCGTCATATTAACGAACGCTTTTTCATACATTTCGATCGGCGATTCTATAAAGAAGCGATAATACGAACGTATTGGCTAAAGGGCCAGGTTCCTCATCAAGTAAACTCACCATATCCTCAAAACCGAAGTAGTTGTGGATGAAGAGGAAACTCTTCCACATGTTCTTGACGCAGACGCGGCTGTGCTCCTCCACTACGAGATTCCACTGTGGGCCATTGTTCACGTCCGGCAAGATGTACGTGCAGAACAGCATTAGACTCAGGAAGAGGGGGAAGAGTCTGAAGAAAATATATTATTATAATTAAATGTAGGTGCAAATCGCTTGTTATAATATCATACCATTCTTTAAAATTAAGAAAGAACGAGAAGGCGTTAGTTCTGAATTCAATGTCAAATAAATCCAAAATTATTTTAGCCCCGATGGCTGAAGCAATAGATAGTTGACAAGACGTATAATATATACAGCTTTGGATCGTTTGGCTAGTTACGACGACTGCAAGCTTGGCAAGCTGCTTAAAATTTGATGGCAATAATTGCAAACGGGTGTAATTATAATTACCATGTATCTTACCTGAACCATCTAGAAATTAGCCTCTCCTTGACGTCTATAGTTCCTTTCCTGTCCAGTTCTTTAAGTAAATTGTGGGCATTCAGAAATCCACTGAGGTATAAAAAACTGTCTGTGTATAATATGGCTGACCTTCCGATTACCGCCCAAGGCATGCCGAACACCTAAAACATGGGGTTAGGTTTAGATCAAGGTTTATAGTTAAGTTTTAATATAAACTAGCAAAGTTAAAGCAAAATAAGGACTATTTAAATATAGTTGATAAGTAGGTCACGCACAACACGAACACAACACTTTTGCTGAGCGATCTGATAGTTGTGCGGGTCCTATACTTGAAACTACTTTAATTTATGACTGAAGAGACCAGCGAAGTGATACTCACAGCAGAATACGAGGTCTTGTTAACGTACGGGTTGTGTGCCATGGCCATGGACTTATGTGCAAGGAGCAGGGTGATCATATTGATACCCCTCATAGCGTCAACGCCTTTCACTTTGTCTGGAGTGTCTGATAGATCGAAGAGTTTCTTGAAATTTCTCTTCAGGGAGAAGCCGTTTAGAAGCTTCTCGAAGTTTGTGGAGCCTTCCTTTCCGTCGTCGAGTATCGTCCCCAAACTCAGCAGGAGGATGATGGCGAGAAAAAATGCTCTGGAACAAATTTATCAACTGTCAAAACCGAGTCACTTTAGAAAAAATTGCTTGGGGAGGGAAATTGGATTCCTCCTTTCTTCTGATTAATTTCGTTGCGGGTCCCAAGACAGATTTAGCTTGTCCCTCGGGCACTCCTGAGATCATATCAAAGGGTTTTCGTGGTTGGTTACCACTGTTGATCCTGGCGACACAGGATTTGAAGTGGTGGGAATGTGTGGTGGGCCATTTGCCCGTTTTTGTCAAAACCATATTATAGAGGATCAGCGCACAATTCTGAATCGCGTTATCGATTGTGGCATATAGTATGCACTCTACTCAAAAGGTAGCCCAAAGGAAGTCTGATGATGATAAACCTACAAATCGTCTATTCCCATAGGCGTCGGTGAACAATAGGTTGAGACAATAGGCGTTGTCTGACCGGGCCTTCACATGTTTCGGATGAATGGCCAGGTATTTACACACTATAAAATCTTCAGACGTCTGTACATAACACTGCATTGATTTAGCACCATCGGACCGATAAGGCGCAACAATGTTTGGTGCATTTCAAGTGAAATGCGGTGAGAACTTTTTCAGCCAAGTACCTCCCGTACGAGTAAAACTTTTTTATGGGGATGCGCTGGTCGGTTAACTTGTCAACCAACTTATCCGTCGACTTGTCACCTAACTCATCGACCGACTTGCGCTTATAGCGGTTTACACCACAATTCCAAAAGAACTCAAATAGCCAAGAATCTCCCGACGAATTAGCGGTTAACACTACAAGTCCAAAATAACTCACATAGCCAGGGATTTCCCGAAGGAGTAAGGCCGCACCACGTTCTTGACGGTGCACATAGTGTTGTGGACCTTTACGGAGATGCGCAGGTCAGCCAGCTTGTCGGCCAGCTCGTGCTCCAGGTCGAAGCTGCTGCAGGAGCTGGGGATGCACACACCCCACAGCAGGCTGGAGTACCGCGGGAGACGGTGGCCCATCTACAACAAAACACGACGGTTATATAGGCATCTTTTGCTAGACAATAAGACGGCAATAATCGTCGGCAATGGATAAAGTTACAACTTGTAACTTTTTCGTGCGAGAAGCGTACAATTTTCAGACAGAAATAGTGCCTTGTCTCCTGAAATATAGTACCTCCGCGTGGAAAGGTATTGGACAGACTTTTTATTCATTATATTTATAACGTTATAGCAATATATTTTTTAAAACTGAGTAAGTTATAACTACTAAATGATATAAACACACCAAATTTCATACTCCTCAGCTCCCCACCGTCATAAATTTCGTTAAAAGGTGTACAAAAGTTATTACTTTAATAATGTTATTAATAGTACCTACTAATATGTCATGAGTCATGATAATAAATAACAATATTCTAAATTATAATGTAAATTACAGACTACAGTTTCGTACAAATGATTTACACAGTTTTTCTTTAAAACTTCGTGCGAATATGAAATCACCCGTAAAAAATGTTAACCATTTAATCATGATCGAAGTTAGTTTCAGCTAGGTAATACAAAGAATAATGACGATATCTTAATACACCGGTTGTTCAGAGGTATTTTACTTCTGCATGTCCTTTATTCCCACGGCATAAGTACTATACTTATAGCAACATAGGTAATGTAAGTGGACTGTACTTAAGCTGGCCATATACTAGCCGTCCATCAATCCAAATTCCAAAGAGCGTGTTTGCAGTCTAAAATCGTTCCGCGAATTAAAACGTTTATTTGGTTACTAGATAACGCCCGCAACTTTATCCGGGATAAAAAGTATTAGTACCAAACAGCAAAATCGGTTCAGCAGTTTGGTCGTGATTAGGTAACAGATAGACAGACAGACAAATTATTGAGACAGACAGACAGTAGGCACACTTTCGCATTTATAATATCAGTGTGGGAATATGCCTAGTGCTCTTGTGGCTGCAAAGGAAGATCTTTCGACCTTGCGAAATGATTTGCTCGGTCAGGCCGAAGTTCAATGATGTCATTGCGGACGTCGTATACAGGGTGTAACTAAACAAAGTGATAATACTTTAGAGTGTGAATGTGTCTCTACTCTCTCTTAAAGAGTTCACTGTGAAAGTAGCAGCGCGGAAAGAGCAAAATTTATATAGCGCTAATTGGGGATACCGCTCCATTAGTATCGATTTGGAGTAGATACGTGGAGTCATTCCGAATGGACGACTCATTCATGGCCGTCATTGAACCTAGATTGAAAATAGACAACCGCTTAAGTTAATCGACGCCTTGCACGTTTTTTACATAAAAGCATTTGTCAATGAACTTTTTGCGAATCATTTCGTGATGGCGCTAAAGGCCAGTCAATTTATCTTTTTTTGAATAAGGGCCAACGAGCAAAGGAAATGCAAACTGCAAACCTTCAAGAAGAGAGCGTATTCCCTCTCCAGCCGGCAAAGCATCTGCAGCTTTTCTAATGTTGCGAGTATCCATGGGCGGCAATGCTTTTCATCAGGTGACCGTTTGCTCCTTTGGCCTCTTATTTTATATAAAAAAAAGGAAATTGCTACCTTCCTGCTGAAACATGAGCAAACGTATACCACTCCTATAATAAAGGTAAGTGCTATCCATTTAAAAAGGATTTATTGAAATTACACAACCGATTTTGCTGAAATTTCGTATGGAGGTACTTGGAGTTTCGGAAAAGGACATATGATACTTTTTATCCCGGAAAAATGTACGGTTTTAGCGAATTTTAGCGGAACGAAGTTGCGGGCGTCCGCGTCATAGTATATTAGGTATATTTTAACTCGCTTAGCTAAAAAACTGTCCCTATTAACTATTCAGTGTCATCCGTTTGGCTAATGTATCATTAGAGTGCTGATGGCAGTTAAAGAGCTATTACTGCACAAACGGCTTAGTCACGTCATACGAAGGTCAGTGTACTTTTCGATCGACAAAATCTAGTGTAAGTTACTACGCGACTTGGTTAATAACAATCATAAGATGCGTGAGCGCATGGGTTTGAGAAAGATACATAAGTTGATAGACGAGTTTATATAAGGCTTATGTATCATGATCGCGTATCAGATCTCCGTCGCGTAGCATCGAAGCGTATCATGATCGCTAGAAATATACGCGATGATCGCGATCATTTTGGCTACGTGACGGAGATCTGATTTGCGATCATGATACAGATATTGTGGACAAAACCTTAAACGAAACGTACATTTTTCCACAAAAATGAGGTTTAATATATTGACTTTCAAACCATTCCATGTCTCTGAGTGCGTCAGTGAGAGCTTAATATGGCGATTGATTAATTTTATTTTATTTTATTTTAATTGATTGATTAAAAACTTAAAAGGCTGTTTCAATTTCTTTAATATTCTTGAGTTGCTTGCTGGACACTAGGGTTGTCACTTGGCGACAAAATTAAAATATAATTAATAAAAATTCGCTCATTGTCTATTGTTACAACACAATTGCGATTCGATTTAAGTTCGGTCTCCAAACATGCAGACAAAGCTGGGCTCGGACAGAATACTAAGTGTGGACCTTGATTATTTGCGTGAGTGAGATCCGCTCGATATGTCATACGTCAATAATATTTTTAATAAATTTTAACCGTGAACAGGTATCCATACTTATATCATTAATGCGAAACTGTGCCTGTCTGTCTGTTTGTTACTTCTTCACGCCCTAACCGCCGAACCGATTTTTCTGGGTATAGATAGATATATCCCGGAAAAAATGTACGGTTCCTGCGCAGTGCGTGATAAACGAATTTTGGCGTAACGGAGTTGCGGGCAGGCGGAGTTGCGAGTTGCGGGTGAAGTTTGTAATAAATCCTACATTTTAAGCGACAACCCAGCGGATTCTCAGCAACGGCTGAATTTTCATTACATATGTATATAAATTACTAGCTGTTCCGGCAAACGTTGTATTGCCATATAAATAATTTTTGGTATGAAAAATAGATGTTGGCCGATTCTCAGACCTACTCAATATGCTCACAAAATTTCATGAGAATCGGTCAAGCCGTTTCGGAGGAGTTCGATTACGCACCCCGTGACAGAAGAATTTTATATAAGTATTAGATTTTTGTGTAAGAAAATACCTTAATAACTACCTACTTAGCTAATAATATCGATCCAAGGCCCAACCGGCGAATCGAGACACAATATCATGCAGTGAGAACGAAAGGGAGACAACATGATATTTATAAACACATTGGGCCGACCGCGACGCATTGAGCCAGCGCATTGGGCCAGGCCTACCTGACAATAAAATAAGGGAAAAGCGCTAATAGTAGACACTATAAGGAAAAATAAAACATTTAATTGTAATAAAATGTATATTCATGAAAATAAAAGATTGATAACTTATTTTATGTCTTCCGTAACTTTAACAAATTAAAACTATTATAGTTATTCTCTGATAAATCAATAAAAAAATATATTATTGGTCTTTTTGTAAACTTAGTCATAAATCCTAATAGATGATTAGATGATAGATCACAAAAAACGAATATCACTAATAGTAGACACCAATATGAACTAATAGTTTACATAGAACATTACAAAAAATTTTACATATTTCCTATTTATTAGATCTTTATTTGATGTTTTTCAAAAGATTTCATTTACTTCATCATAGTTACTACATGCTTCAGAAATATTATCCACGTTGTCTCCAGATTCTATCCATTGTTCTTCCATGCTGTAACTATCTTTCCTTTTATTTTTATTTTTCATATTTTTTTCCTAGCAAATTTATTTTCAGTCTTTAGTCTCCATGCTTCTCTTGCCTCTTCTTTTTTCTTCTTTCTTTTCTCAGCTCTCCTTTTTCTTCTTTTTACTGCTGTAAAACTAAAGCAATCGATTTTTAGATCAGTACAAGGTCTAATATTTGACACCAATGTCCATTTTTCGGTACAGTAGTTCTAAGTTGTTAGTTTGTTAATAGAATTATATTTTCAGAGAATAGTGATGATATTTGCAGTAGAATAAACTACAAAATAACTTTAGTATGTATTGCAAAACTAAGAGATGAGATCCATGTCATCTATTAGGTTTTTTATTACATTTTCAAGAACTAATAGTAGACACCCTTTATTTAGGGAAAATGGATAAAAAATCATAAATAAACAATAATTAGTGTTTACAACATGACCAACGAAATCAATAGAAATTACAAAAAATCAAATAAATGTATTCAAAACTTACGTGCAAAATTTCTCCTTCCTTAACCTATTTGCTAAGAAATTGCCGAGCGCGTGTCGACGCGGTTACATTGTTTACGAAAACTGATCCCATTTTAAAATTTTGTTCCCGAAGGCGTCCAGTAATATATTTTGTCACATCAACAGATAGCTTGAGAAGCTAATAAAATTAACAGTGTTAAGAAATAAGTAGAGTAATTCTTATTTTTATGGTATTTTTTTCGTAAGTGTCATCTATTAGTTCCGTGTCTAGCATTAGGTCTTTTCCCTTATATCGCTATGAACTTACCGCCGAGTAGGCCTCTACACGTTGGCCCAATTCTTTGCCCCAATTTGTAAAGCTTTAGATGGGTAAAATTGGCCAAGGTATCGTATTAACGCCTATACTACTAATTTATCCATACTCCATACTAATATTATAAATGCGAAAGTGTGTCTGTCTGTCTGTCCATCTGTCTGTCTGTCTGTCTGTCTGTCTGTCAGTCTGTCTGTCTGTCTGTCTGTCACCTCTTCACGCTCAAATTACTGAACCGATTTGCTGAATTTTGACATGCAGATACTTTGAGTCCCAAGAAAGGACATAGGATAGTTTTTATCCCGCAAAAATGTACGGTTCCCACGCGATAATCTAGTCAGACTATAATAATTCTAAACCTTTTATTTAGTGGAACTAAGCTATCTAATGTAAATTATCTTCTGCGGACTGCGGAAGATTTAAGTGACATTGTCCCGCGCGAGTTAATTTATAGCAGTTTAGGACAGAATAATTTAAGTTACTTAAGTACGACGGTTTTTACTTTTTAGTCATATTGTTGTTATTTAACTATCGTGATCTCATCTTGAAATTGTGATTCAAGTGAACAGCGCAATATGTTTTTAAGTTAATTAAACATTTGAGTGACTACGTAGTATATAAATATTCCGTAGTTAGTTTACAATATTCGTAGCTAACTACGAATTATTTAGTGGATAAAAAACAACGATTTCCTGTGAATAGTCTAGATCAGGGGTTCCCAATCTTTTTCAGCCTGGGGTGCAGTTACACGTCACAATATTTTGTCACGACGCTCTACTCTACCTAGTACTTATATTACAAAAACATATATAAATAAACATCTTTAATTTTATAATATTTGTGGTTTCGGAGGAATAATGATGGAGAATCGACTCACGGCGTCCCTCTTGCCTTTCCAAGGCGCACCAGGGAGACGCGACGTGGCGCACACTAGGAGCCCCTGGTCTAGATTGATTATATGATATGATAAGAGAAATTGAAGTGCAGATGGTGGACTCATTTGGTAGGGATTATGTGAGGTCGAATGTGAGTAGGCTCACTGTGAGCCCCGTGAGTGTGCAGTGTGTGAACGTGAAATATACGGTATCGAAATAATCGAATGTCCGCGCCTACGCCTTTTTTTTTTTTTTTTTTTATGTATCCCCCACCCCCTCGGGGGAAAGGGCGGGGGTATGTGGGACTCCCTACAAGTAGTCTACCCACTAAAACCCCCCCAGCCCTCCATCGTGCGTCTAGTGCGGGAGGGACGGGTACCGCAGAGCACTTCAACTCCGTCCACATCCCGCGCGCAGCCACAACCGGCACCTTCTTCAAGCGGCTTGAACCGCATACCTCACCGAGAGCCCCCCGGGCCATAGGGGGGCTGTCCATCTCGGGACCCTAGTTGTGGGCGGGATCCCCCGATCACCGCCCACGGGTCTTAGGCATCCGTCTCCATTGGTGCGGAAACGGGCGAAGCCCGCGCGCCCCTAGGCCTCGACTTCTGTCGAGCCTTTTTGGTCGGCGCCTTGTCTTCTCCGTCCGCGCCTACGCCTAGCGTAATAGCGTATTGTCGGTTTGGTGTGAACGAAAAAGTGAATATGTATGGAAATGCAATAAACTGTGTAACGCTCGCTCACATTCGGTGGCTCACAGTCGGTTTGGTGTGAACACGGCCTAAGTTTATATAATTAACTTCTCTGATAACACATATTTTGCAATTAGTTGGTGCCCGCAACTCCGTTGCGTCAAAATTCGTTTGTCGCGAGGGAGCCGTACATCTTTTGGGATAAAAAGCATCCTATGTCCTTCCCGAGGGCCGAGACCCAAAGTATCTAAATACCAAATTTCAGCAAAATTGGTTCAGCAATTTGGGAGTGAAGAGGTAACAGGCAGAATATAATATGGATAGAATGGATTCTAAATAATATATTCTATGACTTAAATTTTTAATGTTTCGTTACAAAATAAGTGTTTCGTTGATATCACACAAAGAAAGATAAATTTCAATAAAGTTTACCAGTATGTTTTTAACTTACGTTTTTCTTAGTATTGGTATTACGCAAGGTATTTGTAATTTTTTAATAAATTTTTGTTGACAGTCTGTTTTTGTTCGGACTCAAATATCGTACAGTCAGCTAACGACGATTGTGAAATTGGTTATTACATTAATTAGCTGCTGTTTAGCATTGGTGATCCATTCCACATAAAATCGGATTTTGAGTTAATAATGCAGTTTTATTCTTTAGAACATAAGGTTTACGACAGTGAAATCCATTTTTTTGAAAACCCACTGTAGCAAATTCTAAAGTACAAAAATGGTTAATGCTTATTCCTCTAAGTAAGGTTTTGTATACAGCATTTATGTACTATGTTTCTAAAATAATTTGTGCTTAAACCGCTGAACCGATTTTGATATAATTTTGTATGCAGATACTTTGAATCAATTAAAATGACATTAGATACTTTTTGTCCCGGAAAATGTACGGTTTCCGCGCAGTCAACAAAAATGAATTTGGCTTATGATATCGATATTGAGTACATGTAGATATTACGTAAGGTTTTGGAGAAGGACATAGTAGACATAAGAACATGCTCGAGAGCCTTGCATACCTTGGTATGCTACGTTATTTCAGGTATGAAATATAGATGACTAGCGACCCGCCCTGGCGTCGCACGTGTATAAAATATATAGCCACTGAAAAAAATGATTAAAATGGATAGCCTATGATCCTTCACGTGGTCTACTTCTTGTCTGTGCCAAATAACATAAAAATTGCTCCAGTAGTTCGCGAGATAAGCCCTTTCAAATAATTTCCCCCATTTTTTTCACATTCTCCTATTAGTATTAGCGTGATAAAATATTGCCTATAGACTTCCTCAATAAATGGGCTATCTAACACTGAAAGAATTTTACAAATCGGACCAGTAGTTCCTGAGATTAGCGCGTTCAAGTTAGCCCTTTCAAATAATTTTCCCCGTTTTTTCCCCAGTTTCCTCTATTTCTTCGCTCCTATTAGTCTTAGCGTGTAAATATAGCCTATATAACCTTCGTCGATAAATTAGCTATCTAACACTGAAAGAATCATTAAAATTCGTTGCGTAGTTTTAAAGATTAAAGGGAACAAAGGGACATGAGGGAAAAAAAGCGACGTTGTTTTATAATAAGTATAGATATAGATATAGATAGATGGCCAATTCTCAGACCTACAGGATAAGCACTAAGCACACAAAATTTCATCAAAATCGTTCCGTCCGTTTCGGAAGAGTTTGGCAACAAGCCCCTCGACACGTGAATTTTATTAATAATAATAATAATAAGCCCGCAGGGCAGCTTGTGGCGAGCTGTTGGGGAGTAGCGACCGGCGACCCCGCGAACCCGAGTGCTCCCAGGGAAGCCCCTGTTCTCCATCTCCGACTTGCCTTCACCGGCCGGCTGGAGTGAACACTGACGGAGAATCAGGGCCTACCTCTGCCTTGCCTTAACCGGCCAGTCAGAGTGGAGTCGCAAGAGCTTCGGCTCGGAGGGAGGATGTGAAGCATAAGTTGCGAATGGGCGACGTGATGGGACGCTCTGAGGGTGCAAATGATCGGCGTTTAAAGTCCAGCAACACCTCTCCTGCCTCAAGCCGCTCTGTCAATGTTGCCGCCTCGGTGCACCGTGTGTGCGTTCATTTTGAGGGGCCCATTCAAAACTCCTTGAATGGGCCCCTCAAAATGGTCGGCGGTGACTCGCCAACTCTGGCTAGTCACCGTCTGCCAACATTATGATACATGTACACGTTGTATCGGCAGACGCCATAGTCCATAGTCTCAGTTACCCAGTCCACTAGCACCTCACCCCCACAGCCCGATATCATTTTAATTCCATTCCCTATAATAGTCATACACTGGCCGCTGGCCCTCCTTGGTCGTACTCCCATAGTGCGGACTGGGAGAGTCACCGACCAGTGTCACATAACATATTTTAAATTAAAACTGTGTAATGGGCACCTACGTGTTGGCTTCGGCCCCACGAATGCCTTCCGAAGGTCCGGGATATAATTGCCCGTGAGCAAGGAATATCTTACACAAACATAAGAATAATAATATGTATGGAGTATGGACGCTTCACACCACGTCAGTCTGGCCCCGTGCTAAGTACCAAAAGGGCTTGTGTTACAGGTACCAGACAACGGAAATATATTATGTAATACTTTTATACTATACATTTATTTAATATTTGTATTATATCATACACATCCAGACCCGGGAACATTGAAAACTTTTTGTTCCGTCGGCGGGATTCGAACCCGCGACCCCCGGCTTGAGCTACCAACGCGCTCACCACTGAGCCACAGAGCTCGTCAGACAGATTATTAGACAGATCGATTTTACTATTGTTGTAATTCATTACGTGTATATAATGCAGCTTACGTTTTTTGAGCTGTATTTAGAAGAACAATGCAGTGAATACTAAGCTGATATTTTGTTGCTATCTGTAATCTGATTCATCTAACAACATAAATGCAAGGATCTACTTACGTTTGAGTTGTGTTTGCACAAATCAATTATTGTTACTTAACTTTGAATTTAATAAAGACTTTGACAGAAATCGTTTTATGTCAATTAAAGTTAAGTAATAAAAAAATAGTCAAGTATCACTCAGTGCAGACATAAAATTTGTACTTTTTATTTTAAGCTTTTTCTTCTTGCTCTATCTATGTCATAGGTCTGAAAATCGAGGTATTCTGACATGGACGTCACGTTAGCAGATTCTCAGAAGTCAGACAGATAGATACACAAAATTTAATTAAATTGGTCCAGCCTCTCAGGGGAATTTGGCAACACCGCGAGTTTTGAGATGATCAGAGATTTTTTTTTTCTTATTTATTAGGCTTGTGTCGAGAGATATTTATTATTTATGTTAATGTATCGAAATTTCTGCATTATCATTTATCAATTATCATACATAAATAATAATAGGTCTTAATTCTAGAATAAAAAAATATGCACCTTATTTATCAACTCGCTAAATTTTTTCACAGAAAATCTACGTAGGAACATGAAAATGTCAACTAATTCAAGAATGTATTTTTCTTAAATTAAAATGCAAATTACCGAAATTCCGTATTAAGTTTTCTAGCTACTTTATTTCTATAATATATTTTTACAGATTACTGGTGCCAACTGCCAACATACAGTTAGGCATTACAATGTTTTTACTTTTGATGGCAATGACAAATAGCGCAGTAGATGTACGGGAAATATCATCATTGCATTGCAATGGTGAAAAGTATATCAAAATCAGTACATTAGGTTTTCAATCATATTTAAAATATGATATAAAATACAATAATTTTTAACAGACTTCTAAAAACGAGGTGTTGGTTCGGCTGTATATCATATTTTCTTTAGTATTTCTTTATAATAATAATATAGAAGTACAGTAGCATACAGACGTTAGTTTCAAATTTCAACTATAATGTCAATCAAAGTCTTAATGCTGCAAAAACTTTATAAAACTGTTTTTGAATTCTTCAAGTTGTAGTTGTAAAAACGGTAATTGGTCGCATTTTGTTCATTCTGAGCATGTCCTCTCGGGATGCAGCGTCGTTGACTTATCATCATCATCTCAAGCGTCTTGGTCATTCAAAACGTGATTAAAGACAACTAACTACCTGACCCGGCAGACGGCGTTTTGCCATTTACTTTACTTATTAGTTATTATGCATGTGCTATAAAGTTTTCCCTCTTGAATCACTATATCTATTATCTAGTGATAAAACTGCGTCAAAATCTGTATCTTTTTATATATAAAAATGGATTTTTAAATGTGTTAGTCACGCTAAAACTCGAAAACTGCTGAATGGATTTGGCTGATTTTAGTCTTAAAATATTCGTAGAAGTCCAGGGAAGGTTTTAAAGTGACACGAAGTTCATCGGGAGTTTAAAATATAAATCAAATATTTTACGTATTGTTTTACGCCTGCGCTAGATCATTTCGATTCTTTGGATTCCCTGTATTATGATGTTCCAAGAAATTCGTCTTAGAGTAAGATACCAGACCCAGAGCGATCAGAGTTCAGACATAACAGCTTATTTTCACATGGATGAAACCTTAGGTTTTCAGCAGTGCCTCATGTACTTAGAATACCTGCGTGTTTGTGGAGCTCTACGTGTGACACCTGGGCAGGTACCAGGTGAGATAAGTAACTAGAAATTAGTCTTTTAAATTCTCATGGCTGATATTTGATATTTATTTATATTTTGTAGAATACTCAATGAATATTATTCATGTGAAAATAAGTTATGTCTAATGGCTCTAGGATCTGAGATGATTTATACCAGTTGAGTTAAAGTAAATGAGTAGCTGCTTTTAAAGCTGACATATTTTTACTCATCCCCTATCTTGAACAGGGTTCGTTTTCTGTTATAACTTTTAACCCCGGGCCAAAAAGGGAGATCTTTTGCGTCCTTAACTATTATTCAACATCATCTGTTATTCACATTATCATGCTAAATGGGGTTTACCATATTCTAACTTTGCTGTAAAGCTTACATGATCAAAATTACGCGTAAGTCGTAACTCGACGAATTCCTAGTAATTGGCCAGTCAGAGCCCGTACCGTGGCGTCACCGAATCAATATTAAACACTTGTTTTTGGTTACGCTCTGTTGTGACATGTTACGATGCTCTGAATCTTAGAGTGGGCAAGGCACTGCTTACAACCTTTTTTTTATATAAAATAAGGGGGTAAACGAGCAAACGGGTCGCCTGATGGAAAGCAACTACCGTCGCCATGCGCCCATGGACACTCGCAACATCAGTAGAGCTGTAGGTGCGTTGCCGGCCTTTTAAAAAGGAATACGCTCTCTTCTTGAAGGTTTGCAGGTCGTATTGGTCCGGAAATACCACTGGTGACAATTCAATCCAGAGTTTTCCAGTGCACGGCAGAAGGTTACGCGAAAAACGCACCGTGGAAGCAGGAAGACTCATCGAGGTGATGAGGATGGTATATTCTTCGCGTGGAACGATAGTGAAAAATTGCGGGAGGTATGATTCCGAAAAATTCTTCAGAGCACTCCTCGTGATACATTACCGATAGAGGATGCAGAGTGAAGCTACATCTCAGCGTAATTCCAAGGGGTCCAAGCTGTTTGAAACACTATGGCAGTCAACAATTCGAGCGGCCCTTCGTTGGAAACGATCCAGAGGGAGGGATTGGTATATTTTATATAAAAAAAAGACGTTGGCTCAGCATAGAGTGCAGACAGAATGGAGTGCAGTGGAGAGGAAATATCCTCTTTAATAGGATTAATAATAATCAATCCTTAAACTTGAAACTAAAGCGCATAAAATATAAATAATAATAATAATAATAATAATAATATCTATGGACGCTTCACACCACGTCAATCTGGCCCCGTGCTAAGTACCTGAAGGACTTGTGTTACAGGTACCAGACAACGGAAATATATTTAATACTTTCATACTATACATATATTTAAGATTTTATTATATGATACACATATTTAATACACATCCATGACCCAGGAACTTTATAAACTTTTTGTTCCGTCGGCGGGACTCGAACCCGCGACCTCCGGCTTGAGCTACCAACGCGCTCACCACTGCGCCACGGCGGTCGTCGCCACCTTACAAAAAATTATCGCGCGTCATCAAAGATACGCGGGATTCCCTTATTAATTTAGTGTAATAATTATATAGCTTATTTTTGAGTACGTTTAAAAAATCCTCTCCGATGCGCTCCGTTCTGTCTGCGATGAACTTGAGGATCAGCAAAATTTTGGCCAGTAATATCTCGTGAATGAAGGTCTGTAGACAAGCGGTTGGCAACTTCTGGCCAGCATTGGCCACATGGTGGTTTGTCAATCGACTTCTGATTTGGTATGCAATCGTAATGACAATCATTGGAACTAACATCTACTTTTGACCACGTTAATCCTGGATCGTATAAATATTTTGCTGCCTATTTCACAGGATCCGGACTGAATAAAACTAGATTAATGTATATTAAAATCCCACCAAAAACATACCTGTTAAAAATGGGGCCAAGTTCCTATTCGTTAATTATTCACCTTAAAAGAGAGTTGAAATACAATCCAATGCCAAGTTTAGATGCACTTCAAAATCGATCATAATCATCATCATTAACAGCCTGATCCTTAATACTTCTAAATTTGAACTTGGCAGGTTGATTTGATCACATAAATACCAAATATTAAATTTAATTATGCAATTAATCAAATGCTACGTATCATAAAAACCTGCCAAGTTCCAATTTAGAAGTATTAAGGATCAGGCTGTTAATGATGATGATTATGATTGATTTTGAAGTGCACCCAAACTTGGCATTGGATTGTATTTCAACTCTTTTTTAAGGCGAATAATTAACCAATAGGAACTTGGCCCCATTTTTAACAGGTATGTTTTTGGTGGGATTTCAATAATTTTTTTTCGAGAAATCGTACGGTCTATTTTTATAGTGCCACACCCGCATGTATTGTTAATCTAAGTCATTCTGCGTTTCAAAGTAACTTTGCTAGCGCCATCTATTAAAAGTATTTTATAAACAATATTTTCGATAGATGGCGCTAGTGGTATTTGTTGACCTATCAATAGAAGCCAAATTTTTAAGGTAGCAGTATTTATTTATAAGCTATACAGTGTGCATTATACATGACAATATTTTTGAACCCTTCTCTCCTCCTCGCACGCGTATTCACTGTTACATAAGAAAATTTTCCTAAAATTCGTAGATGAGCCGACTCACGCTTGACCGATTTCTTAAATTTCTCAATTTTTTGTTAATCTACATATAAAACCCAACCTGTATGCCAAATTTCATAGCGCTAGGACAATTGGAAGTGGCCTAGAGGTTTTGATTACCGGTCAGTGAGTCAGTGCCAAAATTAGCTATTTTTACAAGGATATATTTCAGGATGTAACAACGCTATATTTATGAAATTTGGTATATTGCATAAGTACTAGTACATAATTACGTACGTATAATTTTATCTTTGTATTTGTAAACCGTTCGTGTAAATAGTGCACGGCATGCGCGCGGCCTGCTGGAACTTGGCGGCGCACGGCCGTGCGCTTTGATTGTTATTGATGTTATTGATCAATAATGTATCAAATAATTAATGATCTAGGATGAGCTACTTTGTAGAACCGTGTTCAGGCGTGTGCTCATTAATGACATTTAAGTGCTATTTAATTGACTATTAATTTGATAGTTTAATTTCAATTTAAATCTTATTAAGGTTTTATCTTTACTACACTGTGACTACGCTGTCCTAAATAGCATAGATAAAAGCCTCAAACCCAAAAAGAAAGAAATAATAAATTTGGTATCTGTACAACATTTAAGTAGCTTTATAGCTGAAATAAATAATAAAGTTAGACTAAACAATAAAAACAAATAAAACAGATGTGATCCTGATACTAGTAGTAGAAATAAAATAATAAAATAAAATAATGAAAATCGATTTAAAAAAAAAATAATAAAAAAACGATGAATTAGCAGAAATGTATAGTCAATTTAATAATTAATTAATCGAAACCCTTACAATCGATTAAAAAATATCGACAATCGAAAAAAAAAGCTGCTGTCAGACAGACTGTCAGACACTTCTCGCGACAGTTGTCTTGCACGTGGAAACGCGGTCTTATGACCGGGACTCAAAAACACGGCACGGCTCCGCGCCGTACGGTGCCGCGCCGTGGGAAGTCACGGCGCGCGTCGTAAAAAACTACTGCACGGCGCAGTACGGCGTCGTACGAGTTCGACACAAAACACTACTCTCCAACCGTCTAACGCGTTTTGTATGGTTTTTCGATCAACACGAAAATCTATTGCGAGTTTCACAGTTTTTACCCATCCCACAAAAAAATAGTAGTAGTAGTAGTAGTAAAGATAAAGGAAAAGATAAATGAAATGATAAAAAATTATAAGCGGTATAAATCTAACATAAAATGTAATTTGGGAACATTAATTTAAAAAAGTTGGAAATTATAGTCAATGTCGTAACTAAAAAGTAAAGAGACAAAGCCACTAAATGTTAATTTAATATCAAAGAAAATTGCTTTATAATGGTGTGACATAACCTAAGAAGATGTACTCATAATGTTTTTGTTAAAAATCATCACATAACAGCTATTAGTGCTTTAAATATTTTCTATGAGAATCTGAAGATTTTAGATGAAGAAAAAACGTTCTAACTAGCGGTTGTTAATAGAAACTGTGCATTTTTGAGAAATTTATTATGCAAGCACGAGTTTCGCAGATTCTAATTATTAAAAGATATATAAGAAATATAAGATATAATAATTATACTATGATTATACATCTGACACAATTAATTTAATTAAAAAAATGTTATAGTATAAACAATTGCTAGTTAAATAAATCAATTAATATAAATTGCAATTACTTTTAATTAAGAACATCAGATGATTTAAATAGAGGAAATGGACGTTTCTAGATTTTATAAGGAAAGGCGTTTGATTGCAAAATACATGTCGTAAGTAGTCGGGAGCAGACAATGCATACATAATTACCGTGCTGATGACTGAGCATCTGGTACTTATTGAGCTTATTGAAGCAAAAGTGATTTAATGCATTTTATGATATGTGAGTGGTTGACCAAAAAGGAACCTGCAGACCGATTCTGTATCGTACATTTTTGAGTTAATCACTGAGTTAGTAACTAAAACGGAGGAGTGAGCAACGGAAAGTGTCACTTTTGTATTCTACTCACTCCTCCGTTTTAGTTACTAACTCAGTGATTAACTCACAAATGTACGATACAGAATCGGCCAGCTGAAGGATTGGAAACGGCTTTTTTATTTTTTTAGTCCGTGGTCTTTTTTTTGAATTTTTTTGTGAACCGCGCACGAGTCGTAACTTGTTTCTACACGAAACTTCAAACACGATTTACTCAAAATCAAATTATTTAGGTACCTTCTTTAATATTTTTATTCCGTTGTCTTTTAGCTTTCTTTTGGTCTAACCAGAATATTTTTAGGTGCCGTAGTTTTTTTTAATGAATTTTTTTGTGAACCGCGCACGAGTCGAAACACGAAACTTCAAACGCGTTTTACTCAAAA
Source organism: Lysandra bellargus (assembly GCA_905333045.1). NCBI lineage: Eukaryota > Metazoa > Arthropoda > Insecta > Lepidoptera > Lycaenidae > Lysandra > Lysandra bellargus. The sequence continues at coordinate 9,235,528 of HG995338.1, forward strand.
TCAAATTATTTACCTTCAGCAACCACTCACATAATGTATTCTAATACAGTATTTGGGAGTATCTAGTATCTCAAATGTTATTATTTACATCTAAACAAAAATATCAAAACACAATCCGTACGAATGTTATAAATGCAAAAGTGTGTATTTCTGTCTGTTACCTCTAGCTGAACCGATGTTGCTAAAAGGTTTAAGTCCCGGAAAATTACATAGTTCTCGCGCGATAAACTAATTTTGGCGCAACAGAGTTGCGGGCATCATCTAGTAAATAAAATAGTTGCTGCTATCTCGACAGCTGATGATGATAAACAACACTCTTAATCAAGTTAGATATCAAAAGAAAAACTAATTCAAAATATGTTCATTGGTTTGGAAACTTGTAACGGTATCTCCATTGGAAAAGAGATAAACTCTGTTTGAGAAGAATTTATAGGTCTACTAGTTAGTCTACAGCAGCCTAGTAGTTTGCACCAGAACTAGTTTACAATACTCACATCCGTGACGTTACTTCTTATGAAGTACCCGCTGTGCACCATGTTGTCTATCGCCTCATGTCCATCCACTGTCACCTGTTGCATTAAAACATAATCAAATTAAAGATTGTTTACTGGAATCTTGACTGTGCCTTTTTTTAACAAAATAATGTTTTACTTTTCTATTCATCTGAATGAAATTTGCCCTCATAAAAGTTTCAGGCTTTGTTGCGTATATGAGTTATATCGTTTCAGGAGATATACATTATACATCCACTACAAGACCTACAAATTTCTACCCCCTTCCTACTATTTAAATTTTATTTGATCATAATCATAATCGGTGTGATATTGCTTCTCTGCAATTCGCCTCTCGTTGACGTCTTTGGTTTCTAACTGCGACCGGTCGCTTGTGAGTATCTCCGTTCCTTTTCACATTACTGTGGTCTTTTGTTTTGACCGTACTTAAAAGTATATTTGCACCTGAAGAGAGGCGAGGCAGTACTTCCCGCGGACTGCCCCGTCAACCGCGAGGCACTCGTCGAAGTCGCCATATTGGTTGGCGTTGCCGGACAGTATGCCAGACGGAGGTTTCGCGGTCGCGTCGAACACTGAAACAAGAGATAAAAGGTTAAGAGTAGCTTAAGGGTACGTTTGTATTAATATTAACATTCCCCAGAGCCTGTGACGTAATATCGATGTGTTATGGTGTGTTATCTGGTGGTTGCTTACTTTCGCACTCCACCAGATTTTTCCAGAGAAATGCGTTTCCATGACCAATAGAATCGCTTAATTTAGCATGTGATAATCATGGGTGTAGCGAGGTACGGGCAGGGGGGCTAGAAGAGCGGTCGGTCGCTAATGCTCACAAGTTCCATACGTAAACGTGGAGCGGAGAGAGTTGCGGGGTAAGAGACGAGGCAATCCTAGTTCGCTCGCTCAAATTTACCTCACCTTCAATACTATTGTAGTTAAAAATCACGAAATCGAAGTCTTTCTCCATCTCTGCCCCCCCTCCCTCCCAAAGACCTATACCCCCCCTCCCCCTATATAGAATCCTGGCTACGCTCATGGTGTTAATACACTCTAAAATAGCTACGAAGAGTTCTAATACATAAAAGCAGATTGAGCTAACATGAGCAAATCCAATAAACTTACAAGCTTATAAAAATGGAAAACCAAGTAGTAATGTAAGTGAGAAGGTAGTAACTTTCAAACAATTACAATAAAATATGCAAAATTTTCCAATTGTTTATATTCATTGCTTTTACATAAAACAAGAGCTTACGGGAAATACATTTTCCGGCTTTAAGTTACGAAGCCGAAACTTACTTCATACTTTGAAAGTTATACACCAAGGGAACTTCACGAAATATTTCTTTTAAGATTTAAGTATTTGATCTTAGCATGAAACTATATTAAGTTTAACCGACTTCTGTAAATTCCCTGAGAAGTTTTAATCATACATAATCTGGCCTCATTTCTACTAAGTAAAAAATAAGTGACACGTCTAAATTATTGTGATAAGTGCTTCTAGTTTTTTGATTGAAGATGATTATGAATCCCGGAATATACTCAAAGCTGATTTAAAAGACAAATATGTAGTTCTTTCTAGGCGTCACGATAAAACAAAAAAGGGGACGACCAAAGAAATCATAAAAAGTACCGCTATGTAATTAGATTTTAGGTAAGCGTTCAATAAAGGGGCACACATTTTTTTGAGGCAGAAAACTAAAAATCGACTTAACAACATACTAAATCCAGTCTCTAAGATTCACACGGAGGTTCCGTCGGATAATATTATATTCATTTTATACGCGAAAACGTAAGTTATGTAATATTTTGTGTAATGTCAAGGTGACGCGCCATATGGGCCTAGCATTGACCCTTGCGGCACACCGTGGCGAAATGTGGCAAGCGGTGAATTGGAAATGCGCTGATTGACATTGGCGTGACCGGAATACACATAATTATTATGAAACAATCGATATTGTCCATTAGATTATATTAGTAGATGGTGATTTGAGGATTCGACCTTTCGTTTTAAATATGCTTACGATAATAATGTCTGTCAAACCGCTTTCGGTAACGGTCGCAGGATTCATTGAAATCAGACCATAGCAGCAGTGACTTTCTAAAGTGTGTACGCAGTTCATTATTAAATATTGAGTTGATATAAATCAAGTAAATAGTGTAGGTCTGCCAGATGCCTATAGATACATAATTTCTTCGATGGTACAGCAACAGTGTAAAACCTGCTTTGTCCATTACAGGAGACATACCCATATAATCTGATGCGTCTACATCTTTACACCATTTTATTTATAGTCCAGACTTGTTTTTCCAGGTATATTCATTGGAATGCAAAATGATGATAAAAAAGTGAAGACCAAGACAAGTTTGTAAGTTCCAGCTTGGTTTAAGCCTATCATTATAAGATTTTTCTAGATAATTACCTAAGAAATAATATTACAGCTTAACATTACAGTATTATAATATTGTACTATCAGGGAAGTTGATTCCTATACAGATGGCGGACCTAAGTCATGTGATCGGCTTATGTCAATTCAATGTTAGCTGTGATCGGTCGGCTGGGTTTGACGTAACGCGACCAAATTACTTAGGTCCGCCCGCGCCATCTGCATAGGAATCAACTTCTCTGATAGTACCTGATACTGTGTTAACATCATATTGTTATCATCATCATGTAAGGCCTAATATCATCTTAGTTCTCAAACTTTTTTGGCGGCGAAAAACTTTTAAGAAGTGAAATTTTTGGCGTACAGGGGGGTAAAATGTTTTGTCTTTGAATGAGTTGTCTCCATCCTGATTCCCACAGGCTTAGCATGGTCACCATAGAAACGGTTTCTTTCTACGGAAGAATAGACAAAGTGACAACTTTAGACAAAGGAAATCCGCCACTTTGTCACTAAAATCTGTCAGTATGTCGATTGTTTCCCATTTCTACTGTTGTTATGCTAAGCCTGCTGGTGTACGATGACATTTCTAAAAACAATGCGTGTATCGGTCGCGGAGTCCCTACAAGGCCTTTGCGGAGCCCCGGGGCTCTGCGGAGCACAAGAGAATGGCTGAACAAGGATTCGATGTTATCAACATGAAATAGGTTTGCTATTTCTTATGTTTTTACTGTCTAAAAATAACAAAATCCTTGTTTACAAATTACGCGAGATGTTATCGTTCCTCCCCCTCACTGGAAAAAATAGACCACTGCAGCAACGAATATAGACACACTGCAAATATCCGTATTAGTTTTTATATAATACTAGCTGTTGCCCGCGACTTCGTCCGCGTGGACTTCAGTTTATAGTTGTTCCCGTACATCGATTAAATAGATAACGCGCAAATCACAAATTTCCTTTTTGTGGGAACCGTACATTTTTCCCCGGGACTCAAAGTATCTCTATACCCAGCAAAATAGATTGAATAGCTTAGGCGAAAATCATAAAAGTTTATTGAGCGGGAACCGTACATTTTTTGGGACAAAATGTATCCCTTGTCTTTCCCGAGACTCAAAGTATCTCCATTCTCCATACCAAAATTCATCAAAATCGATTGAATAGTTTACGCGCAAATCATAAAAGTATATCGTGCGGTAATCGTACATTTTTCCGGGACAAAATGTATCCTATGTCCTTTTCCGGGACCTAAAGTACATATTATATCTATACCAAATTTCAGCAAAATCGGTCCAGCTGTTTACGCGTAATGTCGTAACCAAGGGAAGTACTTATATATTGATTCATTTTTATTATTAATATACGTTCCGCGCGGCTTCGCCCGCGTAAATTAGATATTTCACAGACAAATTAGTCCACAAAAAATAGCCTATGATCCTTCACGTGCTCTACTGCCTATCTGACCCAAATAACAGAAAAACTTCTCCAGTAGTTCGTAAGATAAGCCCTTTCAAATAATTTCCCCCGTTTTTTCCACATTTTCCTCTATTTCTTTGCTCCTATTAGTCTTAGCGTAATAAAATATATCATACAGCCTTCCTCGATAAATGGGCTATTTAACACTGAAAGAATTTTTCAAATCGGACCAGTAGTTCCTGAGATTAGCGCGTTCAAATAAGCCCTTTCAAATAATTTCCCCCGTTTTTCCCCACTTTCCTCTATTTCTTCGTTCCTGTTAGTTTTAGCGTGATAAAATATAGCCTATAGCCTTCCTCAATAAATGGGCTATCTAACACTGAAATAATTTTTCAAATCGGACCAGTAGTTCCTGAGATTAGCGCGTTCAAATAAGCCCTTTCAAATAAATTTCCTCCGTTTTTTCCACATTTTCCTCTATTTATTCGCTCCTATTAGTCTTAGCATGGTAAAATATAGCCTATAGCCTTCCTCGATAAATGTACTATCTAACACTGAAATAATTTTTCAAATCGGACCAGTAGTTCCTGAGATTAGCGCGTTCAAACAAACAAACAAACAAACTAACAAACTCTTCCGCTTTATAATATTAGTATAGATATAGATGTAATTGATTGTACTGTCGGTTCTTGGTGGAAATTCATGTTAAACACTAATAAAACACACTTTTCTTGCAACATATATGGTTTAATACACAATGTAAGAAACTGAGATTAATTCCAAACTACATTCAGATTAGATGCCCGATGTCTAAACCATATATTGATAAATTAATGACACGAATAAAGTTTGAATGTCTAGAAGCAGAAATTCATCACTTATACAAACAAAGAGATAATGTCGGATGCCATTTAAAAGTATAATAATATCTTAATATAGTGGAAAAAGTGAAAGAAAAGTGTGTTTTATTAGCGTATTAATTTTGTATATTTTTGGATCGATATTAATTTTCTAAACTTTTTACCACAATATTAAAAACTTTTTACTTGACATTCTTTATTATATTTTTTTTGTTTTGGTGATTAAAAAATCTCTGATAAAGCCTATATTCGTAGTCAAGCCTATATTATAATATACGCTAGTCGCTAGGTAGTAAAATAATAATTCTAAACTATCGTAATAGTCCTTGGCTATAGTATAGGTGATAGGTCGTTGACATGCGCGAGTAAGCATTTTAATGTAATACAATAATTATTATGTGTACGAACGAAATGGGTACAGTCGCGAGAGAATATTACAAAATATATATAAAATAAAAATTAATTTTGCATTTTGCTAGTCTCGCTAAAATTCGAAAACGGCTCAGACGACCTGACTAATTTTTGTTTTGATATATTCGTGGAAGTTCTGGGAAGGTTTATATTACGAGTGGAGACGTGGTATGAAGTTTATTGGATCGTCTAGTTGTCATCCATACTAAAAATATAAATGTGAAAGTGTGTCCGTCTGCCTGTCTGTTTCCTCTCCACGCTTAAACCGCTTAAGCTTTTTCGATGGGTATGAAGAAACTTAGAGACCTGGGAAAGGATATAGGATACTTTTTATTCCGGAAAAATGTATGGTTCTCGCGCGATAAACGAAAATTTAGAAGTTGTGCGATACAAAGTTAAGGTCATGTAGAGGATAAAGGAGTTTTTTCAATGAAATAAGGGGGCAAACGAGCAAACGGGTCACCTGATGGAAAGCAATTTCCGTCGCCCATGGACACTCGCAGCATCAGAAGAGCTGCAGGTGCGTTGCCGGCCTTTTAAGAGGGAATAGGGTAATAGGGGAGGGTAGGGATGGGAAGGGAAGGGAATAGGGGAGGGTAGGGAAGGGAATAGGGTAGGGGATTGGGCCTCCGGTAAACTCACTAACTCGGCGAAACACAGCGCAAGCGCTGTTTCACGCCGGTTTTCTGTGAGAACGTGGTATTTCTCCGGTCGAGCCGGCCCATTCGTGCCCGAAGCATGGCTCTCCCACGTATAGATATGGAGTGTTTAATTTGTTTCGGAAAAATGCACGGTTCCCCTATATAAACGAGTTTAAACGCAAAGAATTGCGGGCTTTATCTCGTATGTATTAATAATAATAATTAATGTTCAGAATAATTTTGCCAACATCTCAGTACAGTTATGAGTGAAAGTATTTCGACCTTGTTTGGAATGATGTTTTAAAATGTAAATGTTAATTAAATGTAATCTTGAATGAATTATAAAAAATCGTTGTTAAACCGTAAATTTATAAATTAGTAGCTGATGACGCCCGCAACTTCGTTGCGCCGAAATTCTATTATTGCGCGGGAACCGTACATTTTTCCGGATAAAAAGTGTCCTTTGTCCTTTCTCGGGACTCAAAGTATCTCCATCCCTTTCAGCAAAATCGATTCAGCAATTTTAGTGTGAAGAGGTAACAGACAGACTGACAGACACACTTTCGTATTTACTTATATTATAATATTAATATATAAGTATGGATGATTGATCATATGAGCAATGACGATGGATTATAAATAATGAAGGATTTATCTTAGAACAATATTAGAAAAATTTTGTCGTATTTGAAAATTGTGTCATATTTTTAAATTTTACTATTTAAAAATATGACACAAAAATATAAAACAAAACGATAATCTTTTAAAGGACACTAAATGTCTCTGGGTGGGTTGCAACTTGCAACTTGCACTAGAGGCGTGGTTATAGTTACAGTTATGGTCAAGGTTATGGTTATAGTTAAGGCTAACTTTAAGGCCGTCCCCTGAGCAAACGACCTTGACTATACATTTGTCGCGTCGCCGAGATCGCACCAAAACCCTGTTTTTTTACTTATCTTAGTTCAAAATTGACCTAAAAAATAAATAAAACGGGGAATATGTAGTTTATGATATTGTCGATCTATTGGCGTGTGTTCCAAATAAAAGTAATTTATAAATACCAAGGAGATGCTGAATGTATGCTTGAATTTTAATAAATTGGCTTTGCTTTGGAAGCTGATATCATGAGTATAATAAACAAAAATAGAAATTTTTAAACGTGGAAAAGAATGTTGAGATACTGAAAATTATTGCTGTATTTTTATTATAACTCTGTAGCTTTCAAATTATGAGTTTATAAGGCTCTAAACACGGTAAATTACGAATTCTCCGTAGGGAAGTCCCTTAACCTTAACTTTGACCACAGAATTTGACAGATATCTGTTGCGTTTAATTTTTTTTGTTAAAGCTAAAGTTAATGGGATTGAGTGAATAATAAATGAATTATCCGTAAAAATCAACAGGAAAAATATTTGTTATAACAACACTGTGACTATAGTAAATTTTCAAGAAAAAAATTTCGATACAAGTATGAGCGGTTATGGTTAAATATGGCATTGACTTTAACCACAACTTTAACCAAAGATTTGACATTTTGCATTGTAGTTAAAGTTATTGTTAAAGTTACAGTTACAGTTATAGTAAGTTGGTGCAACCCATCCTTTAAGTTAAACAGAGTTCCCTGACGTGACGTAGCAGCGCTGACAGCATTTTTTGGTGATTTGTAAGAGCGCGTCAGCGTCATGAATTTGCTCGTAAAAAGATTAAAAAATCGGCCAAGCGCGAGTTGTACTCGCGCACGAAGGGTTCCGTGCCACAATAGAGTAAAAATAGACAAAATAAAATTATTTTTTGTTTGCGAGCCCCCATAATTATTTAATTTATTTTGATTTCATTGTTAAATTGTTAGTACATAATTATTAATACAACTGAGTATTTTGTGAACATTTCAAGTGCCTATGTTTTGCCGTTTTTTTTTTAATGAAAGAAGGGGGCAAACGAGCAAACGGGTCACCTGATGGAAAGCAACTTCCGTCGCCCATGGACACTCGCAGCATCAGAAGAGCTGCAGGTGCGTTGCCGGCCTTTTAAGAGGTAATAGGCGAATAGGGGAGGGTAGGGATGGGAAGGGAAGGGAATAGGGTAGGGGATCGGGCCTCCGGTAAACTCGCGCAAGCGCTGTTTCACGCCGGTTTTCTGTGAGAACGTGGTATTTCTCCGGTCGAGCCGGCCCATTCGTGCCAAAGCATGGCTCTCCCACGTATGATGATTATTATCGATATCGAGCAAAAAATTGCAAAAAATCGCGTTTGTTGTATGGGAGCGCCCCTTAAATATTAAATTTATTTTGTTTTTAGTATTTTTTGTTATAGCGGCAACAGATATACACAATCTGTGAAAATTTCAGAAGTCTAACTATAGCGGGTCTCGAGAGACAGACAGACGGACAGACGGATCGACGGACAGATATCGAAGTCTTAGTAATAGGGTCCCGTTTTTACGCTTTGGGTACGGAACCCTAAAAAAGTTATTCTTTTAGCGCTGCTACTTTCAAAGTGAACTCTACAGGGGATTCATAGAGTATATATACATAGACTCCTTAAAGTACTATCACTTTGTTTTGTTTATATTTAAAATCGATCATTTTGTCTAGAGCTAAACGCTAGAAATAGATATATTGCCCTCTCACAATAATTAACTATTGCGAGCAAAGGAAGTCGCGTTGAAACGACATAATATTATTCTGTACTAAACATCAAAATCGGTCAATCGGTTTCGGAGCCATAAAGATCTTTCCTGATAATAACAATAGCGTAAATATGCATAATTTATTAAAACGTGTTTGTCTCTCGATATTACATCATATTAAGTCACAATATTATTCAGACCTCACGTGACCTCACTTAAATTTGTATTGTTTTATTTTATTTAAATATTATTATTAATTACTAAAGTATAATAATATAATTAAGGCCAATATAACTGTAGCCATTATTGATAACGAGCAAAAAATGACACAAAAATCACGATTGTTGTATGGGAGCCCCCCTTAAGTATTTATTTTATTTTTAGCATTTGTTATTATAGCAGCAACAGATATGCATAATCTGTAAAAATTGCAGAAGTCTAGCTGTAGCCGTTCTGGAGATACAGCCTGGAGACAGACAGACGGACAGACAATGAAGTCTTAGCAATAGGGTCCCGTTTTTACCTTTTGGGTATGGAACCCAAAAAAATAGCAATTTTGATTTGTATGATATTGCGTCATAGCACCTTTATGCAGATACTAGAGGTTGCCCGCACTTCGTAGCGCCTAATTTCGTATCTTATCACTCGAGAATTATCACGCAGGAACCACATTTTCCGGGATCAAACCATCCCATCTACTTCCCGAGGACTCAGATGATCATACCAGATACCCATCAAAATCAATTCAGCATGAAGAGGTAAAAGATAGACAGAAACACTTAAGCATTTATAGTATTAGTATGGATTAAAACGTAGGTATATTTGCCGGAATTATCCCATCAAATTAGCAGAATGTTCGGATTACGCGGTAAACCCGGAATGATCCTTCGAGCCGGATAATACTGACGCTCAAACAGACGCGGAACAAATTGACATAACTTTTTTGACGTTTATTATATTGGTATTTTTTTAACCGACTTCAAAAAAGGAGGTTATCAATTTGATACGTATGTATGTAATATTTCCAGAACTGCCCAGTTTTTGCATAATATGTTAGTCTCTATCAGCGTCTGAACAAAATATGTGCCAAATTTCAAAAGTGTATGTATGTTCGTGTTCGCATATCTCCGAAACTACAAGTCCGATTGCTTATTTTTTTGTTGTTCTAGGTGTAGTTCTAGGCATTGTTCAATTTACGGAATACTGTCATCAAAATCGATTCAGTAGTTTTTGAGATAGAGAATTTTAAGTACAATTTTGAAGTCGATTTTTAATATACAACTTGTAAATTATATCATTTTGTGTGTGAAAAAGAGGCGGCGACAAAATATATGGCCTACCGCCACCGGTGGGCCACCGCCCATGTACTTTGTCTACGATTGGCCATGTCTCGACTCTCGACATTGATTGTGCATGCTATTGACAGCTAACAGCTTCCCTATCATGGTGAGGGGTCTTAAATACCTGCACAAATATTTTGGCACGGATTAAATTGTAATGGCCACGTACTAAAATATAACCTTGTAAGCCTGACTTGCCCTGAGAATCGTAAAAGAAAAAGTTTTTTTGCTCCAAAATTGACAGTTTTTTTAAAAACCTAAATAATGTATGATTTTGCGAAAATTTCAAGTTTGCAAAAAACTTCGTTTACGTCAGATTATTATGGAATCATCAAAATATCACAAATTGGAGGCGACTACTCATGATGAACACGCCACACCCACCGGCATTTCGCAGTTCGCACTTGGATGGAAATTGATGTGATTCATAACTAATAACAAAACATATTTGTTCAACGATTTTTTTTCATAAATACCGTCATAAATTTACCTTGTGCGTATAAAAGCGATATAATAGCAGTTTTTTTTAGATTACTTAGTGAATTGATTGGTTTTGGGATTTTTACAAAATATTGAATTGCGCATGTTATTAATAGCCATAATTTGTTATCAAGTATCCTGGGAAATTTGGCGATATTTTAAAGTTGGAGTGTTAAGAGCCCGGGTTACCCTCGAAATTCTCATACATACGTAATACCAAAATCATTTTGTCATACGAAAATATTTAACATGTTTGAGTTATTTTTCAGCTTAAAATAGTAATTACCTTTTTTTTTTTTTTTTTTTTTAGGAAGTTAATTTTTGTACAGGACAATAACTCAAACATGTTAAATATTTTCGTATGAGAAAATGATTTTGGTATTACGTATGTATGAGAATTTCGAGGGTAACCCGGGCTCTTAAGGTACAAGTTGGAACCGAGCGACATGCGACAACTGCAGACGACGTGTCGCCGCGACACTACTGATTTCTATGTATTTCTATGAAACACCCTCCGCACGCAGCTAGCGACACGAAGCTAGCGACACTTATTGATAGAAATACATAGATACCAGTAGTGTCGCGACGACACGTCGTCTGCTGCCGCTTCATGTAGCCGGCTTCCAACTTGTACCTTTAGTGTTTCGTTGTCATTGATATATTTTTGTGTACGTCCAACTTACAAGGGGTCAAAATCAAAACGATACAAGTAGGTATGACAGCTGGAGACGCAATTAATGATACTTAACTTAATGTAGAATTTGATAGGACGAGTTGCGCCAAAATTGGTTTATCGCGTGGAAACCGTCAATTTTTTGAGATAAAATGTATTCCCGGGACTCAAAATATCCCCATACCAAATTTCAGCAAAATCGGTTCAGCGGTTGGGCGTGAAGAGGTGACAGACAGACAGACAAAACACTACAGTAATTACTACGGGTTTATATCAAAATCTTCATTAAATAAAAGCTGAGTTATCATTAAATATCCCTGAGTTGGGCCGTGCGTTAAGTTTCGTTAGTATTTGTTCTATTTAACCCCCGACCAAAAATAGGGGTGTTATAAGTTTGACGTGTTTGTTTGTTTGTCTGAAATATGTCTATTATCTATCCATGGCATCTCATATCCAACGAGTGGCCCGATTTTGATCCAGTTTTTTGTGAGTAAGCAACTGCCAGTGATTTGATGGTTCGATTTTTTGCTATTCTGATGCCTGACAAATAATTATTTGTTTGCAATCGAGATCTGTTTTTAAATTTCTTGATATAAAATTATTTATTACTAGATGCCGTCCGCAACTTCGTTGCGCCATAATTCGTTTATCGCGCGGGAACCGTACATTTTCCGGGATAAAAGTATCCTATGTCCTTTTCCAGGGCTCAAAGTATATTCATACCACAGCACTACGGTTCAGCGGTTTGGTTGTGAAAAGGTGATAGTCAGACAGACACATTTTCACATTAATAATATTAGTATGGAAATTGGAAGTATGCATTCGTACCTTTTATCTGTCCGCCTGTACCAATGACATAATTAATCTGCACCAAAGAGAATATTATAATCACTATGATCCGCACAACGGATTTCATAACAGTCGGAGCAAAAAATGCAATCTCTATGCAATTTAAACGTAAATAATGCGAGGAAGAAGCGCTCACCTTCAATCTTTGCCTTTCCTGCCCCTGAAGTGTTACCTTCAGAGAGAGCGTTATGCTTTTTATATTAATTTTACTGTATGTCGCGCCGAAATATTTTAAAGTCTATAGTCATTACCTATTATTTATTGGATTGGCAACTAAGTATAGGTCTATCAAAAGCTTATGGCAAAAAGTGAGAAAAGAAATTGACTAGCAATACCAGGGTAATTGTTATAAACCATTTTGATCCTTTTTTTTCTTGTAGCGGCTGATTCTGTGTGTGAAACATACAAATATAAAAATGTTTTCAATGATCAAGGACATTTTTTGAAAATCTGCTGTAAAAATTTGCCCAAATTGCGGATTTCACTCATGGATGGCTTCGGTTAAATTTTTTGGTGTGCAGACGCACAAATGAAAAAAACATTTTGGTGTTTGATAGTTGGCAATTCGGCTATCAATCAGCAAAAAAAATTGATCGGTTGCTTATTTTTCGTTAGGGCCATCGCTGAAAAATGGAAAGTCAAAAGGAACATTTTTGTCATATTTTGCTTTTTTATTTTCTCAAAGGAAAAAACGCATTACAAGCTCATAAAAAGTAATGTGCTGTTTATGGTGACGAAGTCTTATAAGAACGGCAGTGTCAAAATTGGCTTGCCAATTTTCGTTCTGGTAATTTTTCACTCAACGAGGAAAAACGCTCTGGTCGTCCATTTGAAGTTGTTGACGCCCTACCCTAATTAAAGCAATAATCGATTCGGATCGTCATAGTACAACACGTGAGATTGCCTACGAATAATAAATTTATTATTTGTAGGAGATTGCAGACAAGCTTCGTATCATATACATGCATTAAACCGGCCAAGTGCGTGTCGGGCCACGCGCAATGTAGGGTTCCGTGGTACCGCTAGTTTTTTTAAATTTTAGTATGGTCAATGAATGTACATTTATAACGTGTTTTACACTACTAACAACATCATATTAGTTACTTTCAAAAGAATTTGAGCGAAGAGTTCCATAATACTTCTCCAAATACATTTTTTTTAGTTGATCGACTATTACTCAATAACTTATGAAGTCTTCTTAACCGTGATAGTTTTCCTTTTAAACTCAGAATATTTCCTACTCCCATGAATTTTTTGACATTTCCAGAAGCAACCGTTTAGCTGATAGAAGGGAGGGACACTGGACGATTTTTCCACTTTAAAACTTAATATTTCACAAACGGATCCCTAAATCGGAAAACGATATACGAATACTCATAATATTTTTAAAAAACCTAACCAACGACACCCCACACGATGGGGTGGACGTGAAAAAAAAATCATGCCCGCTTGATGTGTAGGGAAGTTACCATAAAAAAATATATTTTTTTAAAGATTTTATGTACCATTTTGTCGGCATCATTAATATGTGCATTCATGCCAAATTACAGCTTTGTAGGTCCTATAGCCTCTGAGCAAAACCGCGGACAGACAGACAGACAGACAGACAGACAGACGGACAGACGGACGGACATACCGAAACTATAAGGGTCCCTAAGCCTTGTTGACTACGGATTACGGAACCTTAAAAACGCATTTAACACAACACATTAACATTTTATTCTGCGATTTGCTAAAGAAACACAATAAAAATTACTATCCATTTTTAAAGCGACTGGTGATGAAAAATGGGTTGTTTTCAACAATATTCAAGCGGAAAATGTCGAGGAGTAGGCCAGGTGAACCAACTCAAACAACATCAAAACCTGATGTTCATTAAAAGAAGGTTAATATCAAATCTGATATCTACATTGAACAACTCACAAAAATTAAATAATTCAGTTAAAGGAAAGCGGCTCGAATCGGAAAATCGAAAAGGTGTTGTTTTCCGTCGTGACAATGCGAGGCCATACACACCTTTGGTCACTGGACAAACATTATTGGAGCTTGGTTGGTCTTGGGATGTTTTGACACATCCTCCATGTAGACCTTGCACCATCTAATTGCTTTTTGTTTCGATCTTTACAAAACTTCTTGGTAAAAATTTAATTTTTTGCTAGTAAAAAGCAAAAGTTTTATGAATCTAATAAAAACCAAAAGTTTTATGAACGTGGGATTATGATGCTGCCTGAAAAAAAGGTCATTGACCAAAATGGTCAATAACCTAGAATAAAATTATTTAGTTCCATGAAAAAATTGTCTTTAATTTTCTGAAGTATCCGCAGTTACTTAGCTGCTAATCTGTTATATTCAAAGTCGATATAAATATATTATACTTTTTGAACGTCGAGTCTACAATAATAACTATTATGAAATGAAAAATTTTTTTTAATAAAATACATAGACTCAGTGATATTTCAGTGAATCCGTATAAAATTTACGTAAAAGCTGAAGGGGGTGACAGACACGCGAGTAAGCACGCGGACTTATGGCTCGACGATCTTAATCGCCTGTGTGTCAGCAAAGAGCCGCAAGCCGCGAGCCGCGCGCCGCGGCTGCGAGCCTACAATTCTCGTGTGTCACCGACGCGAGCCGAGTAAGTTCTCGAACTTAAAACCCGTGTACTTTAAATTCGTACGTGTGTCACCCCCTTGAGAAAAATAAGTCATGTCATTTTGTAATTTCTGAAGGGGGTGCCAGACACGCGAGTAAGTACGCGGACTTATGGCTCGATGATCTTAATCGCCTGTATCTCAGCAAAGAGCCGCGAGCCGCGAGTCACGAGCCGCGCGCCGCGAGCCATGAGCCTGGGGGTTACCATGCCCCCAGGCTCGCGGCTCGCGGCGCGTTTGAGCACTGAGCGATTCTCGTGTGTTACCGATGCGAGCCGAGTAAGTTCGCGAACTTAAAACCCGCGTACTTTAAATTCGTACGTGTGTCACCCCCTTGAGAAAAATAAGTCATGTCATTTTGTAATTTCTGAAGGGGGTGCCAGACACGCGAGTAAGTACGCGGACTTATGGCTCGATGATCTTAATCGCCTGTATCTCAGCAAAGAGCCGCGAGCCGCGAGTCACGAGCCGCGCGCCGCGAGCCGCGAGCCTGGGGGTTACCATGCCCCCAGGCTCGCGGCTCGCGGCGCGTTTGAGCACTGAGCGATTCTCGTGTGTCACCGACGCGAGCCGAGTAAGTTCGCGAACTTATAACCCGCGTACTTTAAGTTCGTACGTGTGTCAACTGTCACCCCTTTCAAAATCAGTTGAAGCGTCCGCACGAGTAAGCTTGTTCTCCGAAATTTGATCATCGAATGCTCAAAGGCTCTTTCACTTTCGACTTTGAAACCGTATATTAATAACTTTTTTTTAAATGATTTTATTATTGAACTTTTATTACAATTCGCACTCGTTCCGACTCCTAAAACTGTAAATATTGACTACCGAATAAATAAGAGCACAAATCATTTGGATACCTGACGCGGCCGTAGGTACTTAAAGTGTACCCCCGTACCCCCGGGGCTACGTAAAGCCAGGGGCTCTGGGAGCGATTTATTTTTTTAGAACTGCCATCAGACACTAGCATGGTCATGGACAGTGGCGTACTATCTGGGCCCTATCAGTAAAGTCACGTCAATTAAAAATATACTAGCTATTGGCCGAACTTTGCTCGGTATTCGATAAAACACGAATAAAATGACATTTTCTAAAAATGATTCCTAGTTAGATCGATTTACCTATATACTAAATTTCATGAAAATCGTTGGAGCCGATTCCGAGATTCCAATTATATTTTGTATATATACAAGAATTGCTCGTTTAAAGATATAAGATAAGATAAATAGTATTATAATATAAAGGTAATTTGTTTATGTGCTCATTGAATGAGTTCACCAAGGTCACATACTTGCGTAGCAAGTAAGACATTTTTAAGTAAAAGTAACATTTTATTGTATTAGGTTTTTAACCTGTTAATGATAGCTGTTGTATGATGTTATAAATAAATAAATATTTTCTTTTTGAGCTCGCGGCCTCTTGGGCCGAGGCTTTTATGGATCGGGACATTTTACCAGCCCTGCCGTCCATGTTACGTCACTGGCCATGGAGTCCCTAACAAAACCAATACAATTATTTTTGGTGGAGAATGTGTGATGATTCATATCCACTTCTTGTAACAATGGCCCTAGAACTTTTTATTTTATTTTGGGGTTCCGTCAAAAGAAGACACTTTTAATAGGGTTCCGCGGTCCGTCACAAATAAATGACAACTAGGGCACTAATTAAGACGGTTGAACTACTACTACTTTTTTCAGGAAAAATGCACTGTTCACAGGCGGAACCGCGCGTCTAGTAACAATACCTGCATATAGTCAGGGAGCCCTAGAACAATTTTTTTATTACTATCAAGCTAATTTTTTGTGAGTAGCTTCATTTTGATAAGACAAACAACAAAACTTGGTTGACTACGATACCCTAAACGGAACCCTAACCAGCTGATTTTTTGTATGTTGGTAGGTTAATAGTTATTTATATACTTTATATTTTAGGACTATCAAATCAAAGTGTGAAATTCTTTCTATCTCTGTTAGCTACATGTAAAATTAGCTTGATAGTAATAAAAAAAATGTTCTAGGGCTCCCTGACTAAAATTAGTTTAACGTAGATGGCAAAACAATATTTGCCGGGTGAGCTATGTTGTGCTGTCAGTGGAGTGGACAGCGGACAGCGGACAGCGGACGATGATGCGGCCAAAACCAGTCCCTGTCCTTGACTCCCGCAGAACATGTATTTAATGAGCGATATAACTTTACTTTTCATTTCATTGACACACATTTTTTAACAATGTTTTTAATTTAAAGATTGAATTTTTTTTAATGAAATAAGGGGGCAAACGAGCAAACGGGTCACCTGATGAAAAGCAACTTCCGTTGCTCATGGACACTCGCAGCATCAGAAGAGCTGCAGGTGCGTTGCCGGCCTTTTAAGAGGGAGTAGGGTAATAGGGGAGGGTAGTGATGGGAAGGGAAGGGAATAGGGAAGGGTAGGGAAGGGAATAGGGTAGGGAATAGGGTAGGGGATTGGGTCTCCGGTAAACTCACTCACTCGGCGAAACACAGCGCAAGCGCTGTTTCACGCCGGTTTTCTGCGAGAACGTGGTATTTCTCCGGTCGAGCCGGCCCATTCGTGCCGAAGCATGGCTCTCCCATGTATGAATACCAAGATCTTTTACCCGAAGTCAAAAGAAGGATAATGACTTTAGTAATGCTGTATAAAGCTCGAGCAAGCTTCAAGGAATCGGGGTTCCGAGTGGGTACGTTCAATCTCCCCCTAATATTCTTTAAAAAATTTCGGAGCTATGTAGGCTCGCAGATTATAATATTATGTATATTGTATGTTTATTATTGTAGTGTAACAACTATTCTTTAGTAACATAAAAATATTGGAAATTTTTCAAGTTCAAGTTTCAAACGTTTTGTATTATGTTATTGTGGGATATCCAAAACCCCCTATATACTAAATTTCATGAAAATCGTTGGAGCCGATTCGGAGATTCCAATTATATATTTATATTTATACAAGAATTGCTCGTTTAAAGATATAAGATAATATAATATCATAAATGCGAAAGTATGTCTGTCTGTCTGTAACCTCTTCACGCTCATACCACTGCACCGATTTTGCTGAAATTTGGTATAGAGATACTTTGAGTCCCGGGAAAGGACATAGAATTATTTTTGTCCCAGAAAAATGTACGCTTCTCCCACAATAACAAATTTTGGCGCAACGGGGTTGAGGGCTCCATCTAGTTAATAAGAATAACATCGCGCCGCCATATTATTGTAAAATGCCACTTGAAGAGAAAGGCTGTTTCACACTCCAGCCGTCATCCTGATTCCTGGCTATGTCATCCAGATATTATTTTGGAAATATAATTATTGGTGTCATTTAAGTGCATCCAGCGCATTCAATAACGATGTCATCCCTGCGCAAATAATAATCCTTGTAGGTCTAACATAGGTAAACTGTATTCATTTGATAATACTACAGTGTGTGGTTTTTTTTTTAATTTCCACCCCCCTCACGTTATTAGGGCTTGTTGTTTGCTGTATTTTTTTTATCTTTTAATCTTTTTTCCATTTATTTAACAGTGTGTGGATTGCAAGAAACATGTCAAATGTTGGCCAAGGTGAAAATGCATTATTATCACTTAGAGTGTGAAGATCGTATTAGAATGCGTGTTTACATTCACCGTTTGCTTACAACGCGTATTTTTGGCGATAAGATCCGTTATGGATACAGTATTATCCTGTTTATCCTATTTTGTTCGTGAAAAAATGCCTATTTGAAACAACAAGTAACAGTAAAAATATCTATCATAGAGAATTTCTGAGGCCTTTTATCAGGAGTTTAAATATTATATCATTTTCATTGGTAAATGTTTTGGCGTTTGCAAAATCGTGAGTGAATAGAATATAAATAGTCAAAAAAACTTAGAATACGAGAGCTATTAGACTTACAAGTTTTGAGCTTAGAAGGAGTATCAAAGTGACTTTTGTTTTTGAGTAGTAAAATTTTAGTATTTTATTTAATTAGACTATGTTTGTATTATTAAACTTTTGTTTTTAAATTATAACTTAATGTCACTTTACACAAGTATATAAGTAAATAATGTATTACGAGAAGTAATAGATATCGATCAATTTAGAAATTAACAAAAAATTATTTAACAAAAGATCTTAAAGTAAGTAAAGTGCAGTTATTTAGCAAAAGTTCTGCTTTTGAAGTATTCAAAACTATTTTTATTTTACTGGGATTATACAATTTTAATTACATTCATTAGAGATTACCACATAACAATAATTAAATTAATTTACACTTATTCGATTGAACTTGGCTTTTATTTCAATTTTTTTATTCAGCCTTTTATTTATTTATTTATTTATTTAATCAGTACCCTTGGTAGTCTTGATCTTACTATAACAATTACATAATATGCTGTCTTCATAATTATTATGTCCGTTTTGTTGTAATAAAATGAAATAACGGAAAAAGCATTGTTTTAAATCTCTATAAAATATTATGTACATAGTAGGTTTTTTATCTTATTCATTTTTTTTTGTTAAATTTTATGGTATTTTTTGATTGTTCACCTAACCTTGCATATTATGATAACTGCATGTAAAAAAGTGTCTACTCTAAAAGCTGGTTAAGTAAGATTTTTCCAGTCTTATTCCAGTCTTATAATGATTTTAGATATATTTATATTAAATACAGATTTTAAAGTTATGTTTGTGTTAATATTTTTTGCAGAAGTCAGTGAAGTTATTTTTTTTGTTGTTATTCAAATTATTTAACTTTTTACAGAGTGATATTGTTTACATAAACTATAAAAAGTGTGTTTGTATAATATCTCTTTACGCCTAAGCCATCCTAAGCCGGCTGAACCGTCTTTGATGAATTTATGACCCCGGCGAAATGACTATTAGGATTAGGACAATTAACCTACTTTTGCGGAACATCTAGCTTTATAACCTAATGGGTACAAAAAACCGTGAACCCTTTTTTAAGACAATTAAAAAATATTAAACATAGATTATATTTTTTTATTTAAAAAGATTTTAATTAACTGCTGCTATTTTAATACATTACACTTTTTCCGTAGATTTTGTTTATTTTTACTAAATTAAACTTCTTTTTTTTGTTTACAATTTATTTTCAGCTGTACTTATTGTATTGTTTTTTTCACATTGAAGGCTATTTACCTACTCGTTGAGGATCAATAGAACTAGTTTTATCGTCTCATCTTAATTATAATTTAATTATCAACATGACATAATAATTGTTACAAAGAAATTGACTCAACAGTCAACACAATAAAAAAATCAAGATTATGTCATGTTTGTTTTTTAAATTTGTTAAATTAAACTCAGGTAGAATTTTTTATTTACTAAATATGTACTTAACAGAAATTTTAGAAGGCACTTTTGAGATAATCTTGTCACTTACATATTTTCTAATTTTTAATTTCTAATTTTTTTCTACATTTCCTCTTGCAGCCTGCCTTATAAGACGTAGGATCACAATATTTTCACTTTCCTTCAAACTGCTAAAAACAAACGAATAGAATCCTGCGTAATGAGACGCAGGATCATTTTCCCTGACTTCCAACTACCAAAAAAACACTCACTCTGCAGCGCCCATAGCTCCAGTCGGTCCAAGCTGTCCAGGAACAGCTGGCTCTCCCGCCGGCACTGCTCGCTCGTCCCGTTCAGAGGTACCACTGTTTTCGGGAACTTGTCCCATAGCCCCAGAATATTCACCCGCGCCCCCTCCTGCTTCACTTTCAGTATCGTGCTGTTGAATATGGAGTCGGATAGGAAATTGTCCTTTATCGTCAGTTCTATGCACTCGCGGGCTGCGTACGCGCAGATCACTAGCGCGCACAGTACGATGCAAGCTCGCGTCGCCATGGCTGGTTCGCCAATGATGCTCGATCGCCGCACGCGACTATAAACACGCTACGACATTGTCAAACAATAGGATTGAGAAACGTTTGATATGACACTTTTTACTAATGTCAGCTAATGTCACCAGCTTCGCAAATTCCAATTTGACGTCACTTAATACGGTTCCTCGCGATTCTGATGTGAAAGTGCCAAATATTTTTTTACAAACAAATCACCAAAAGAGTTATTTTTTGCGATAATCACAAATTAATATTTACTTCCCGCGCATTTCGTGATCGCTAAAATTTGTAATTTTTTTTTCACAAACGATCCACACCCTAAACGGCGGCGTTCACGCTTTAATCGCGTTTTGACATTTACTTCAGTTCGCGCTTGACCGGCCACTATCTGGTGGGTGGTGTTAATGCCGTATATATTTTGTCAACTTGAACTGGTTTTGCTGTCTCCATGCTTAATGCGTTGTTTTTACAAAGGTACCCTCGATCATGATGACAATAGTACATTTTTTATTACAATAATAATTTAAGTTATCTTAGATGTGCCCACATCCTTTTTGTGTTGCTACATTGTTACATTTCGTTTGTATCAAGGCTTAAATGTTGATATTATTATGTAGAAAAAATTCGCGACTCTGAGCGCGAAATTTTTCGTAATCGTAATCCCACCAAAAACATACCTGTTAAAAATGGGGCCAAGTTCCTATTGGTAAATTATTCGCCTTAAAAAAGAGTCGAAATCCAATCCAATGCTAAGTTTAGATGCACTTCAAAATCGATCATAATCATCATCATCAACAGCCTGATCCTTAATACTTCTAAATTTGAGCTTGGCAGGTTGATTTGATTACATAAATACCAATATTAAATTTAATTATGCAATTAATCAAATGCTACGTATATCATAAAAACCTGCCAAGTTCCAATTTAGAAGTATTGAGGATCAGGCTGTTAATGATGATGATTATGATCGATTTTGAAGTGCATCTAAACTTGGCATTGGATTGGATTTCAACTCTTATTTTAAGGCGAATAATTAACCAATAGGAACTTGGCCCCATTTTTAACAGGTATGTTTTTTGTTATTGTTAATCTAAGTCATTCTGCGTTTCAAAGTAACTTTGCTAGCGCCATCTATTGAAAGTATTTTATAAACAATATTTTCGATAGATGGCTGGATCCGAGAAAAAGTGACTTGGATTTAACATCAGCACAAATGGACCTGCTTAACTTGAGAAATGCCATAGTATAACAGGCGCGGTCGCAGCTTGAAATTTGGGGGGGGGGAGGGGTCACTCACTAGTCACTGCTAATATTATGTATATTTTTTTTTACCTGCGCCCTCGGACGGTTCTTGGTTGACAGTCCCAGCTGTCTAAAGTCGGACGTACTGATGGTTAGGGGATAAATAGAAATTTCCTTTTATTATTTGGCAAGATTTTGAAATTTTTCTATTTGACCTTAGATTTTGGGGGGGGGGGCGTCGTGTCCCCTTCGGACCGCGAATGTAATATAATTAATTAATTATAGTACTCGCATTAGCGCTTACGCTTCATTAAGTTTTTTTTGTGATGTGTATAAAATTAGGGGGCAAACGAGCAAATTGATGGAGAGTGACTACTATCGCCCATGGACACCTATTAGAGGTGTCCATGGGCGATAGAACAGAAGAGTTGCAAGTGCGATGACGGCCTTTTAAGAGGGAATAGTGAGTTGATTGAAGGCTTTAAGGGGGTGGATTTTTTAGGCTTGTAATAATAGACTGATATCGATAAGGTTTTTGGTGCTCTTTTTTCAAAACTTTGCGACCTCAGAATTATTATTAAACACCAAGTACTAAGCATCTATATTCTATACTTATTATAAAATAAAGTCGCATTTTTTCCCTCATGTCCCTTTGTTCCCTTTAAGAGCCCGGGTTACCCTCGAAATTCTCATACATACGTAATACCAAAATCATTTTGTCATACGAAAATATTTAACATGTTTGAGTTATTTTTCAGCTTAAAATAGTAATTACCTAGGTTCCTGAACAAAAATTAACTTCAAAATATTTAAACACGAAAAAAATTTTTTTGTGTATAAATTTTTTTTACTAAATTCACTACTAAATATTTAAACACTAAAAATAGAGTAAAACATAAAAAAAATATATACATAAATATTAAATTTACTACAAAATATTTCAGCTCCAAAAATATTTTTTAGTATTTAAATATTTTGTAGTAAATTTACTATTTATTTATATATTTTTTAGTGTTTTACTCTATTTTTTAGTGTTTAAATATTTTGAAAATAATTTTTGTTCAGGAACCTAGGTAATTACTATTTTAAGCTGAAAAATAACTCAAACATGTTAAATATTTTCGTATGACAAAATGATTTAGGTAATACGTATGTATGAGAATTTCGAGGGTAGCCCGGGCCCTTAATCTTTAAAACTACGCAACGGATTTTGATGATTCTTTCAGTGTTAGCCCATTTATCGAGGAAGGCTATAGGCTATATTTTATCATGCTAAGACTAATAGGAGCGAAGAAATAGAGGAAAATGTGGAAAAAACAGGGAAAATTATTTGAAAGGACTAACTTGAACACGCTAATCTCAGGAACTACTGGTCCGATTTGAAGAATTCTTTCACTGTTAGATAGCCCATTTATTGAGGAAGTCTATAGCTATATTTTATCACGCTAAAGCCTAATTTCACCAACGACTATTAAAGTTAATGCTCGAATTAGTATCACGTTGCCTCTTTCGTTTTTCATATGAATAAAAGAGAAGACATGACATTTTAACAAGCTGTTAATACTAACAAACGTTGGTAAAATTGGGCCTAAAACTATTAGAAGAATGTTGAAAAAACGGGGGAAATTATTTGAAAGGGCTTATCTCGCAAACTACTGGAGCAATTTTTGTGTTATTTGGCACCTAGGCACAGATAAGAAGTAGAACACGTGAAGGATCGTAGGCTATCAATTTTAATCATTTTTTCAGTTTCTATATATTTTATACCCGTGCGACGCCGGGGCGGGTCGCTACTTTATAAAATATTATAATAATAGTACGGGAGCCCTAGAACAATTATTTAAATAACTATCAAGCAAATTTTTTGTGAGTGGCTTCATTTTGATAAGACGAATAACATTTTTATTTGCGAAAAATCTCGAAAGTGGTAGTTAAAAGAAACAGAAAGGATTTCATACTTTGAATTGATGGTCCTAAATTATGGACTGTTTTATTTGTAGGACAATGTTGCTGTTAGGGTTCCGTTTTATGGTTCCGTAGTCAACCAAGTTTTGTTGATTACAGAATCCTATAACGGAACCTTAACGAGCTGATTTTTTATATTATTGTCAGGTTATTAGTTATATGATTTAAGAGTAACATTGTCCTACAAATAAAACAGTCCATATTTTAAGACCATCAATTTAAATTATTTCTATCTCTGTTAGATACAAATTTCAAGATTTTTAGCAAATAAAAATGTTGTTCGTCTTATCAAAATGAAGCCACTCACAGAAAATTACCTTTATAGTAATAAAAAAAATGTGTTCTAGGGCTCCCGTACTATCTTAATATATATAAATCTCGTGTCACAATGTTTGTCCTCAATGGACTCCTAAACCACTTAACCGATTATAATAAAATTCGCACACCATGTGCAGTTCGATCCAACTTGAGAGATTGGATAGTTTAAATCTCAAATTATAGTCGCAATTTTATTTTATTGCAAATTATTTGTCTGTAAAGAGCGACCATTGTTTATGCGACGCGGGTCACGGGATAGCGATGGACGTTGCCATGGTGATATACTTATATTTTAGTCACTAATTCAATAAAATAATACGGGCGATATACTTAATATAATATGGCAAAGAAACGTTTGCCGGGACAGCTAGTAATATATATATATATATATATATATATATATATATATATATATATAATAATATTAAGGACGATAATAGCATTAAGCTTGTCAACGGCGGCGCTATTTTGTCAATAATCGATTTTAATTCTACCAAATGCTGTTTTTAAAGTCATATCTATGTTTAACCCTGCTGACGGATTGTAATGTAGTTTGATCGTCAACACTCTTTTTGACCTCTCTTTAACCATGATATCAGTTACCATGAATACAATACTTGTTAAAGATAAATATTGCAATTATAAAAACCTTATCAGTTTTTGTATTTTGCAAAATAAACAGTTGTGTATTTTTATTCACATTCACACATAATTTCGTGCATTTATAATATTGCGGATTTTTTAAATTTCAATTTGCTCGAATAACACTTGCGAGTTTTTAGTATTAACCTTCAATATTTGAAAAAAAAATCGGCCAAGCGCTAGTCCGACTCATATTCCGACTCACTTTCGTTCCGTAGCCAAAAGGCAAAACACGGAACCCTTATAGATTCGTCATGTCTGTCTGTCTGTCTGTCCGTCCGTATGTCACAGCCACTTTTCTCCGAAACTATAAGAGCTATAATATTGAAATTTGGTAAGTGATTTTGACACAAAAATTTAAAAAATTACTTATTAAAAATTTTAGGTCTATGTCTGTGGGCTGACACGTATTGGTTCATTTTGTTCTTGAAATATTCGTGGAAGTACAAGTAAGATTTATATTAGGAGGAAAGTGATACGAAGTTTATCGGGTCAACTAATAAATTATAAATTAATATTGCAGTTTAGTTAGATTAGCGAGTACAAACGAAATAAGGAGGTAGGTGGGCTTGTTGGCATCGAATAAGCTCCAAAGGAACGGTACTGATTTTTACGACATCTGGCACAGATTACGGGAAAGGAGGCAATATAAAGTTGCCTGAAAATGTATAGTTTTTGTGGAATTTTGTCGAAAGACATGGAAAACATTTAGTACTTTAATATTCATACGACAAAAATAGATTTTGTTTTGTTCATTTATAGGGAAACATCAGTTACATCTTAATATATAAAATTCTCGTGTCACGGGGTGCGTAATCGAACTCCTCCGAAACGGCTTGACCGATTCTCATGAAATTTTGTGAGCATATTGAGTAGGTCGGAGAATCGGCCAACATCTATTTTTCATACCAAAAATTATTTATATGGCAAAACAACGTTTGCCGGTACAGCTAGTTATCGTATACAAATAAATAAGTTAAAAATAGAAGTATGAATATGTATCGTCTAAAATAGGCGATTCACCTTGATCAGGAAAACTGAGTCGAACTTCGAACTAGCAATTAATAACAGAAGTCATTATAGATCTATTACGACTTCATCTCTAAATATTATAAGGTTTTCGACCCTACTACCTAAGTGGTACGAAAATACATTTTTATTTTTTGGTACTCATCGTGAGTGGACAAAGTAAAAACTAGTTTTTTCAGACGCGTCATCCAAAATTATTTATTTACTTAGTAGTATTTATTGATTTACAAATTTTAATTCTATTTTCAAAATATTTACTTAACAGGAGAGGCGGAACTTGAAAATTCAAATTGATCTTTAATCCTTCGATCGCGGATTCTTGGAAATGCTATTGTATTCCATTCTTGCCGCGATCACCCGCGGTGCTCTTATGGGTCTTGAAGGATTAAATAAACTAACATCCTCTTTTATAACTTCAAAAGCGGGCTAAATTCTATAGATATAAGTACACCTCTTCTACACCATCTACAGATAATATTTTCAGGACTTTCATACAAACTCTCAACTTCCATTTTTCTCACGAGGGATAAAATTTTGTAAAGTCCGTTCTTAGCGGATTCCTACAAATTGTTTAAATTCTTATTGAATAGGCATGAAGCCAGCAAATCCGTTGCGGCAAAATTCGTTTATCACGCGGTAACCGTGCATTTTTCCATACTTCCATACTTATATTATAAATGCGAAAGTGTGTCTGTCTGTCTGTCTGTCTGTTACCTCTTCACGCCTAAGCCGCTGAACCGATTTTGCTGAAATTTGGTATGGGGATATTTGAGTCCCAGGAAAGGACAAAGGATACTTTTTATCCCGGAAAAATGGACGGTTCCCGCGCGATAAACGAATTTTGGCGCAACGAAGTTACGGGCGTCAACTTATAGTATTAGATGAATGCGAAAGCGTCTCTGGCTGTCTATGAACTCTTAAGAAAACGATTTATATGTAATTTGGTATGAAGAATCATTAAAAGACAATAAAGAACCTATTAAGACAGTTTTCGCTGCAGAAAAATGTAGGGTTCCAGTGCAATAAACGAATTTCGGCGCAACGAATTTGCGGGAGTCATCTAGTAATGCTTCCTTACGGCTACAAAACAATTTTATGTATCAGCACAATAATTGGACGCTGTTAAGCGTTCATGTACTTACCCACAAAAAATACGTATTGAGGAATGCAGTCATGTTCTTTAAATCATTTAGAATAAGACTGCATTCATAAGTCATAACTCAACAAAAAAAATGTGTGGGCTCAAACACAAATGCGACAGCGACCAATCAAAATATCCACGATTCACAATCATTCGTAAATTCATTTCTTTGTTTTTTCAATAAATTTTATCACTGTTTGTGATATGCAAACGGGGTGAGAATTATGATAAGTCATTCTGGTTTATGATTTTCTCTAAGCTGGTATTTTATTCGATTATGACGCCTGAAGGTGTAGAAGATTATTCTAGAACAACAATAACATACCAAAATATGCTATTGCTGTTGTTTTGTTGAATTTTGTTGAAGTTTTTTTGAAAAGTTGATTATTGTTGAAGATCGCGGCCTGTCTAAAGTATCCATATTAATTTGTCTGTTACCTCTTCACGCCCAAACCGCTGAACCGATTTTGTTGAAATTTGATATGGAGATACTTTGAGTCCCGGGTAATAAAAAGTACCTATGTCCCTTTACATAGGGTACTTTTTATCCCGAAAAATTTACAGTTCCCGCGCGATTACTGAATTTTGGCGTAACGGATTTGTGGGCGTCATCTAGTATTAAGTATTAATAAATAAATATATATAATAAATTGCATAAAGTCGAGTGGCTTTCACATTAGCTCTCTAAAGGTAGCATTCGAATCAAAACGACCGCGACGCGAGACCCCGACTCGAGACCGCGACCGGCGACTGCGACCCACTGCTTCATATTATGAATCAATAGGAAGTGACGGATGCAAGCGACTGAGTCGCGCGGCTAATCTAATAACTCTCCAGTAAATCTTTTTCTGTTCATAGTAATTAAAAAACGCGTCGTGATGGAATGCAACCGTTTAGTTTACCGACTGCAAGAATACTGAGTTTCGTATGGGTCGCACGACTCGGTCGCGTAGATTCGTAGGTAGCTGCCGCTCCGCGACCTGCTACCGGTTGCCGAATGCTGCTTAAGGTCGCCATGATTAAAAAGAAGCAAAATAAAGTCTAAACTATTAAGTACAATTAATAGCAGCTATGGTTAAATTTCTTAAGAGGAAGGTAAACGGTGTTGCTTCCACAACAAAAGTAATGTAAGTGTATGTTGATGTAAAATAATAATAAATTGTGCACTTGTGCACGTTGAAACACTTACGGATTTTGTCGCGACTTGACGCGAGGCCATAGAAATTAAAAACACCCTAATTTTAACCGCGAAGGTGGTTGGGTGCTGCCATCTAGTTGGGATCTAGTGATAAACTAACTAAAGCACAAATCTAGGACACCTCGGCTTCAAGACTCTGTGAGTTCGTTCTGCGTAGATCGGAACGCAAACAAAAATTGATGAATCTTCGGGTAGTTGAAGAACTTCAATGAATTGGACGCCTGTCACCTCAGTCCACTGACCACGGCCGCCGAAACGTCGGGATTAATAAAAGTGCTCCGCGACAAAATCCGTAAGTGTTTAAACGTCATATCATGAGTGATACTTGCGTAAATTTAAGAAATCATTAAACTGTGCACTGGATCGGTCATTGACACATCTACGTTTTCCCTCTGCCGTTATACAGTACTAGCTACCGTTATAATGTACCTACTATAGTAGTAGCGAAATTAATGATTCCCAAAATACAATAATCGGTCGCTGACCGCTGTTAAGCATTTGAGTGTACCCACAAAAAATTCTTTGTTGAATTATGAATGCCTTGTTCTGAATGATCTAAAGAACATAACTGCATTCATAACTCAATATAACGTAATACATATAACCTTATTTTTTGTGGGATGATACACTAATGCTTAACAGCTAAATTCCTATTAGACAGAAATGTTGAGACGAAAATTAACAAAATGGTAATTGTTTGGGGCCATTCTGACATATTATAATGATAGTTTTTTTAGCGTTTGTGCGCATCTCGTGCGCATGTTTTTTCTTATAATATGATTTTTGTCAAATGCACACAGTGTCCTCAGTTTTGAAATTTTGATGAATTTAATAATGTAGACATGTATTTTAACAACGGCTGGCAGTTTATAAAAAGTTTCACAATTAATTAAGCACTAAGTGATTACATAGTTTTAATTAATTAGCATTGCCTAGGTTAATGCCATTTGTAAAATATATGCAACTCTTTAAATATATATTTATATAGTTTAAAAATTGTTACGTATCTTCAATAAAAAAAAATTGTCTTGAAATGTTTGTGCCAGTCCAGGGAAGTAGGTATTAGGAGGAAAGTTAAACTAAGTTCACGGGCCATCTAGCATTATATACACAACTAAAGTGATTTTGGTGTATAAAAATACTTTTAATATTGTTTCAAAATTAATGGACCAGGGGTCAAAAGTTTGTATGGAGCAAAAGAGTTCAACGCACGCGATGTTTGTGGAATAACTATAGTTGACTTGCGTTTTGATAGGAGTACGAATGTTAAAATCATGACACATACTGTATATTATTGACAGCAGTTAAAATTAACCATTTTGACTCCCACAAAAATAATTCACTGTCTTCTTAATTATGAATATTATTAAGGCGGAAGTTTGTATGTCTTTTCCTTCGACTTCACGGAAATACTATCTACTGAAATGGTATTTTGATAGTAGTTTAGGTTAGATTAGTATTCAGAATAATATTCTTTGCAGGTTAAAATGAATAAGAAAGTCTTTAAAAAGACTTTCTTATAAGCATTGGAACTGCAAAAAACGTATTCGACCGATTTTGTTAATAAGCAAAGATAATATTTAAAAACAATATAATGAAATAATTGTTTGTTTGTAACCCATTTCTGTTACAAACCCTAAAGTGAGTTCTGCGTAAACCAGGGGGGTTTACGCGGAACTCACTTTAGGGTTCCCCGATAAACATATTAACCATAATCGCGAGGTGCGCAGCGAGGTGCCCGCGAGTCGCGACGCCGCTCTACGTGTCGCGCCTGCACTGGTCCATGACGGTCGAAGACGTCGTAAACTACATCCGCGAGAAGACCACCTACACCTTGAGGGCGGAGCGTCGGCACTCTCGCCACAAAGTGAATTTCAGTTCCTTTGTGGTGGGAGTGCCGACTCAAGTTTTATCCATCTTCGAGGTGGAGGAGTTCTGGCCCGCCGGTGTAGTTTACCGGAGGTTCCGGGGGAGGCTCCCGAACGAAGCGCGCATCACGTCGCCGAAAGAGACTTTACGTGATAAAGTGTAGTGTGATTGTGTGTGTGAATGTGTAAATAATATTTATTAGGATAAAATTGTTCGGCGTGCATCCGTTGTCTGATTGCCATAACACAAGTTTTACTTAGCATGGGATTAGACGACGTGATGTACGCTACCTAGCTTTTATACTATTGTATATTATTGTATGCTTAATAAAGAATTTGAATTTCAATTTGAATAATCATAAGATATAAACGAAGATGTCGTGTGTAATTTCCTCGTTTTCCGCCTAATCACGCGCATAATTGTTATTACATCACTTATAAACGGGTATAATGTTACATAATATGCACTGGCTTCATACGTTTTACCTTAACCTTGTGTATCTTCAAAGCGCCTTCGTAGTCTAGAGATTTTTATCTATGGAGTACGATATTGTTTAAACCACGTCAGTCTGGGCCCTAAAGTACACAAAGGAAATAACGGGTACCAGACGACGGAAGTATAAGTCTTAATCCTCACATATTTTGTGTATTTATTTTCAATATAAATATCCATATATTGTATCCATTATCCATTTATTACTATTCCATAATCGTCAACGGAAAAATCATTCAATTCAATGGGGAATATTACGCAAAGTTCAGAGCAGAGGGCGCTACTAGCACATACAGTAAATAATCTATACATAAACCAAAATCGTAGAGGTAAAATTTTTGTACATACATTGAAAATAATCTTGAAAAAACGAGTCAGGGGCGTGTTAGAAGTGTAATACATTTTAACTGTTTTTGAAATTTTTGTTTCTCTGTCTGCTTGTCTGTTTGTACACGCTAGTCTCTGAATCCGCTGGAACTATTTCAATTAAATTTTGCATGGTGATACCTTATATCCCTGGTTAACATGTTAGATACTTTTTTAAACCAAATTAAACAATACACATCAACCTCCCACACACATCAAGCAGGGGTGAATTATTTTTTCCGCGTCCACCCCACTGTGTGGGGTGTCGTTGTATATTAAAAATGTGTCATGCTCATGCTCATGCTCATGCCTAATACTCATGCCTCATGCTCATGCCTCATGCATAAGCTCATGCTCATGCTCATGCTCATGCTCATGCCTCATGCTCATGCTCATGCTCATGCTCATGCGGCATGCCTCATGCGGCATGCCTCATGCTCATGCTCATGCTCATGCCTCATGCTCACGCCTCATGCTCATGCCTCATACTCACGCCTCATGCTCATGCCTCATGAGTCATGCCTCATGCTCATGCTCATGCTCAAGTGCATGCTCATGAACATGAATATGAATATTATGATCTAATTAAAAAAATAACAACCTATTGACAAAAAATTCTACTTCCCTTCGGCCGAATTTTTCATTTTTACTGCATGTTCGGCCGAAGTTCGTATTCGGTTCAAACCACATTCGGCCCATCACTAATTATTTTACATTAAAAAGATCAGAATCGAAATTCATAATAATTATTTCGCCGTCTCTGTGCGATTTCTTTGTGAAATCATTCTTTTACTCAATTTTAGGGCTATAATTTGTATTTGATGCTATGGTTGCGAAAGTGGAAGTGTTTCAAGTTTCCTAGGTCTTTCATGTAAATTAAAAATGTGTGTCGATGATCGAAATAAAATAGTCGTAGATGGGTGTTCAATTTTCTAAATCTCGATTATAAAAACATAAATTCACGCGGATGAAGTTGCGGGCAACAGCTAGTCCATAAATAATTAATCTGACATGTTGCACACGTCATATAAGAATAAAAGAAACGTTGTCAAACGTCGAACAAAACTTTTTGAGCAGCCTCTAAACTGAAAACATTGCAGTAATAATATATCCTATTCAGTTAAGGCGCTATATTGAAAAAACTGCCCTTTTTAACGTAATACTATAGGACCCTCAGAAATGTTACAAATCTGGTAATGAGATATATATATCTTCATAGCCTTATCTAGGTTTGAGAAGAATCAGAAACACGATTAATGTATTTTGCCTCAATACATTTAATTTTCGAAATTACCTCTTAAAAATACGTAATTTGAAGATTATTTTTAAAGGAAAATAGATGTATTGTAGGAAATTAGTCTAATTGATAGACACCTTTGCAACTCAAAAGCGTATAGAAGCATTTTACTTAAATGCTCCTAGTTATTTTTTGAATGATTATAATTACGTTTTTTCGCATTTTTTCCGAGCGAGCCGATAGCGTTTGGCCGCAGCGTATACACGACTTTATAGTCATACAAATTAAGTATAAAATTACCCTTGCGGTAAAATTACTTTCGATATAGTGCCTTAAGTTATTTGCTTCCTAGGTATTTATCTTTTCTGTTGTTCCATGACGGAAAACGTGCCGTGCCGCAGCAATTTTTTAAAGCGACCAGTAAGTCCAGCTGTAACTGCCTACACCAGTTTATTGAAATGAGTATAGGTCACTTTTATCTCTTCTATCAATGAAATCCAGTAACAGTGGCCAGCTGTTACTGGGTTTCATTGATAGAAGCTACGAATAATAAAAAATAAGGAAGAGTAACTCCGTCAAAAAACATGCTCCAAAATACTTGTCAAAAAAGTGTACCTTAGGTTCGCTTTTCATACATTTGCAATATTTAGGTGACCTTGAGCGGTATAAAGGATGACGTTACATGACAGTTCGAATGGAACCAAATTTAAAACTGTATTAGTATGGGAGTTACGTTTCCTCAGGTTTTATTATTCGTAGGATAGAAGATATAAAACGGCCATTCTCAGGAGAGCAAAATTTACGTGTCCCGGGCTTGTATACTCTGTAATATTATCTTATTCAAGTATGTAATATTTTTAAACGGTAGATAGCATCAGTATCTAGCTACAAACTTAAATACAGGCTTCTAATTTAAGTAATTCAGACTAAATAATTGAAGTTGTGTTCAAATACCATGTTTTTCTAACTACCGTAACGTGTCCCCACGCCAATTTGATCTCGAAACTTGCTTGTAATTTTTATAACGTACCTATTTAATTTAATCTATTCATGGTTTTAAACGCCTATAAACATTGGTTATCGCATTGCAAAATATCGACTCAATAGGCCTAGCCTGTAAATAGTTATCATGATATAATTGCTTGTCCGATCAAAAGTCCTAATCACCGTAACACCTGCTGTTTTTGGATGCCCATCCAAAAATATCAGGATTTGGCACATTACGAGTGCACGGGTTGCTTCTCCTTAGTGTGTGCCATGACCCATCAGCGGTCCCACGTAGTTAATGTTAGTGTGCCGCCGATAAAGCACGTTAGTATCTAATTACCGTAGATTTGGTTACAAACTTGTCTAATTACCGTAATCGTTACTTTTCAATTAGGTTTAAATTAGATTTTTATGATGTATATTATGTTTATGTTACATAATTTGGCCTACGTACGTTGCCCTATGCTAGTTTTTGTCAATTGTGTCGTTGTAGCGTTACGTAAAACACTACATTTGTCTAATTACCGTGACCATAAATTTTTAAGTCTCATTATCCAAAAAACTTTACCTGTTTCACGCCACATTTATTATTGTGTCCGTATCTTTCATTTCTTTAATATTTCAATGTGTCTAAGTCAAATCGACGAAGAAAAAAAATGGTTACGGTAATGAGGCAAATAATGCCAAACCGGAGAATGGCCGAAAAGTGGCCTATATCCATTTCAATAACAGCTGCATTCATTGATGCCAGAAATATTTTCCAAGTTCGCACCCAATACACGAGCATCTGAACTTGAGTCGGGGAAATCCTAAAACTATTTTCCCAGGAAGTACAAGGTGCAACAAAACTAAGTGATAAAGTATTACTCTGTGCAGTATACTGGAGTGTATATGTCCCATGAATGGAGTTAAATGTGAAAGTAGCAGCGCTGAAAGATATTTTTTTTGTGATTTGTATAGGCAAGCGCCCCGTATGAATTTTTCGTACAAAGATGAAAAAAGTTACTCTTTCAGCGCTGCTACTTTCACAGCGAACTCTATACAGGGGACACAAACCTTAAAGTATTATCGCTTAGTTTTGTTACACGCTGTATAGTGAAAATATATCTTCAAGAGAATGAAAGAAATGACATAGTCCTCTCAGCAGATCATAGAAAACCCAGGAAGAGCCGTGGCCTTGGTGAGTCGCGACCTTCGGCCTGTTCCCATCCGCTCTCAGAACAATATGAATTCATTGATTAATCGTACTCGTGACTGTAGTACGTGCAGTGTAGGTTGCCGATAGTTTGCCGTTAAAACGTTTTCGCATCTATGTCTATCTATACATACATACATATTATAAAACAAAGTCGCTTTTTTCCCTCATGTCCCTTTGTTCCCTTTAATCTTTAAAACTACGCAACGCATTTTGATGATTCTTTCAGTGTTAGATAGCTCATTTATCGAGGAAGGCTATAGGCTATATTTTATCACGCTAAGACTAACAGGAGCAAAGACGGAAGAAATAGAGGAAAATGTGGAAAAAAACGGGGAAAATTATTTGAAAGGGCTTGTTCGCGCCTTAGCTGCGAACACCTACAATCGTCGAGCGCGGCCGTTGGCGCTCTTCCGTCCCACTCACACGCACGGTCAATATTCGCGGCGCGGTACGAGATCCGCCGCGAGCCCCACTCCTATACCTACAACCGCCGTGGACGCTCATAGTTCAAAATTTAATATTGTAAAGCTTGAATATATTGTATTTGTATAAAAAGTACAGTTTTTGATTGATCTCTTATGTTCGACCGAACATAAAGTGGCGACCGTGAAAAAAGAAGATTTAAAGATATTCTCAGCTAAAACTATTCGGTTCGAAGCTAACGGAAAGTTCCGGCCATTTTGTCGAGTCATTCTGGGCCCACAAAGAGACAAAATCTTGCCAAATTATTGGAGACAACTGGATACTATTGGGATTAAACTACATATTTGGATAATATTCAACAAAAATCAAGGATAAAAGAAGAGGATTTGGTATTTTCGCCGAAACAAAGTGAGTCCGTTCCTTTTTATCCATTTATCATCTCATTCATCCACATCCCATTCGAGTTTGTAGCAATTGTTGAAGCTCTTAAATCGCATTTAGGTACATTATTTCATAATTTGCAATCATCTATTGCCTTTCAAAGCGCCTACTTTCACATATTTGCCTACTTTTTTGATCTGGAAGTCAAGACCTCATTTTTTGTCGCTTTCAGATTCCCTATTGCATTTATGTCTACTTTTGCGACTTGAAAGTGCAAATTCATAATTATTCAATAATTTTTTGCTTTCAAATTGCCTATTTTTGCAAAGTTGCCTATTTCTATTATCTGAAAGTCTAGACCTCAACTATTGTCGCTTTCAGATCTACTATATCTTTGCACTTTGCCTATTTTTGCGACTTGAAAGTCTTAAGTACAATATAATTGTACCTATTTGTCTACTTTCAAATTTACAAAAGAAATTGCTAAACCAATTTGGCCTAATATTAAGTTTATCAAAGCTTACCTGCGTACGCGCATCCATTCATTACATTTCATCATAAAATCATTAAAACGATTTCATTATCAATTTAAATAGTCATTCATAGATATTTATTTTCATTTCACTATAATATCATTACATTATATCACTATATTTACATAATCCTAAATTCTCATCTGTTTAAAAGATTGTCATTTCATCCCATATTTTCCCACTATAGGTTTATGTGCTAATTCATATTTCTCGATAAAACAAAAGATCGAAACAATCTATTCCAGGCTGTCTACGCGCGGCGCGTCACGGCCACCTTGCACATCCGAGAACGCATACGGACTGGGAGTGTTCAGCAACTAGCACCGGCTGCCTGCAGCGCGGCAGTGCCTACTGATCCTGCATTCCTGCGTTATCAGTAAACTCAGCTGTTCTAGTTATTGAAGCGAGGCCGTATTGTATAACATTTTATTTTTACGACTTTGTTTACTTATTTTTCTTGATTATCTAACTTTGTGCCATGGAAACAGCATTGAAAGCTTTAAATGTAAAACGGGCTTCAATTAAAGGCCGTATTACTAAGTTTACTAATCAAATTATAGAATTAAAAAATAGTTCTAATATTACGCAAACAGATATCAACATATTGGCTCAAAAGTTAGCTAAAATTCAAGATTTATTTAATGAGTTTGATGGTGTGCAAAATCAAATAGAGGGAATAGATGCAGAGAATTTAGATAATGAATTGGATACTAGGGATTCGATTGAACAAACATTTTATACTTCTATAGCTGCCGCTCAGGAGTTAATTCAACAAAATTCTACGACTAAAAAATCATGCCACGATCAGGGCCACAATAGTTTTGTTAGTGCGAATGACGACGATCAGAAAGTCAGTTTTCGTTTGCCGGTAATTAAAATTAGTAACTTTGACGGTACGTATTATAAATGGCTCGAATTCAGGGATACATTTTGCTCACTTATTCACGATAATAATAAAATAGAAAATATACATAAATTTCATTATCTTAATTCGTACTTGGAAGGTGAAGCAGCTCGAGTCATTAGTAATTTACAGGTAACTAATGATAATTATCCTGAAGCATGGAATCTTCTGTGCGAGCGGTATAATAATAATAGGCAATTAATAAACAATCATTTAAAACTTTTATTAAATATTGAACAATCTCGCGAATCCGATAAGTCACTTAGGTTTATAGTGGACCACGTTACTAAAAACTTACGTGCGCTTCATAATTTAAACCAGCCTACAGAGAAGTGGGATACGATTATAATATATTTAATTTCGGCAAAATTAGATAATAATACACGAATTAAATGGGAGGAATATAGTCATGCGAACATTAGCTCCTCAGAAATGCCATCTCTGGACAATTTCATGTCGTTTTTAAAAGCTCGCGCCGATGTGCTTGAGTCTGTTTATCGAAATAAGCAGGAGTCAAATAAAAACGTTAAGTCTGTTCAGAATTTTCCCCACAACTCTAAGCATTCACAAATATCGCAATCAACTCAATCGTTTATGGTTGAAAATTCAAATAATTCTAAAAAATATTTTACCTACAGATGTGTGGTGTGTAAAGACAGTCACCGAATTTATGAGTGTCCACAATTTTTAGATAAGTCGGTTGATGATCGGACTGCACTTGTAGGTAAATTAAAGATATGCACTAATTGTTTGCGTGTAGGGCATAATTTACGCGGATGTAGGCTCAATAGTTCGTATAAAATATGTCACGATCGACACAGCACACTACTATGTAGTTCGAAAGCGAACTCAAAGCACACTGAATCTATCGCGATGTCTGCGATGACTTCATCAGAGGTTCTTTTATGTACCGCACTCATTGAAGTCGTTAATCCTAACACTAGTAAGTGTATAACTACTAGAGCACTATTAGACTGTGGTAGTCAATGCTCATTTATTTCTACTAAATTAAAACAACAATTAAATTTAAATTCATTCAATTCTCATATTCAAAATATCGTAGGTATTGGTAACAATTCCTTACAAATCAACACCGAGCGATGTAATGTTACACTAAAATCTAGATTAGGGTCGTTTACAACAAATATTACATGCTTAGTGATGCCTGAAATAACGGGCAAAATACCAAAGGCCTATATTAATATTAAAGGTCTGAACTTAAAGTCATTTGAGCTCGCAGACCCCAGCTTTAATAAGCCTGCTGACGTAGGACTACTCATCGGTGCTGATACTTTTTGGGACATTTTGCTGCCCAATCAGCACACTATAGGGACCGGAAATCCCATCCTACGGCAATCTAAATTTGGTTGGCTTATAGCGGGTCCCATGCGCTATACTCATGACAGCCATATTGTTAGCAATGCAATTCAATGCAATTTTTCCAATATTACTGAACAAAATAGTAATAATGAATTAACACAAATGCACAATGATCTCAAAAGGTTCTGGGAATTAGAAAGTTTGCCACAAAAATCTTTACTCACAGATAAAGAACGAGATTGTGAGAATCATTTCATACAAAATACCAAACGTACTGCGGACGGGCGTTTTTGCGTCAAGTTGCCTTTTTCTGCCTCTCCTGATTGTTTAAGGGACTCCTATTTTATGGCTAAAAAACGATTTCTGAATTTAGAACGTAGATTTAGGAAGCAACCCGAAATTAAATCCGCGTATGTCGATTTTATAAACGAGTATGCTAATCTTGGCCATCTTTCAGTTTCAGACGTTGACCGACCGGAAAACGGTTATTTTATCCCTCACCATCCCATTATCCGCGAGAACAGCGAGTCCACTAGACTTCGTGTTGTTTTCGACGGGTCTGCTCGCACGAAATCGTCTAACTTGTCTATAAATGACATTCTAATGGTAGGACCGTCTATACAAGATTCTCTTTTTAATATTCTTATTCGGTTCCGTCAATATCGCTACATTTTAAGCGCCGATATAGAGAAGATGTACCGACAAATTTGGATAGCAGAGTCTGATCGCAATTTTCAATTAATCCTTTGGCGCGATGCAGAGGACAAACCTTTACAAACTTTGAGACTAAATACGGTCACATACGGTTTTGCTAGCTCTAGTTTTCTTGCTACGCGTTGTCTTTGGCAAATAGGCGAGGAATGCAATGATCCTATTATAAGAAATATCATACAAAATGATTTTCTGGTCGACGATCTTTTAACTGGCCATGATGATGAGTTTCAGCTCCGATCTATTCAACAAGCAATTTCTAAAAATCTCGCTCAAGCAGGTTTTAATTTGCGTAAGTACCGCTCCAATTTACAAACATTGTTGCCTGCTGAATCTTTGCAATCTAAAAATAATTTAATTGTAAGTGAGACAACAAATACTCTAGGTTTGAGTTGGGATCCTTCATCAGATATTCTCAAATTTCCAATCGCAATAGAACTTCCTACGGTTATTACAAAACGAAGTATACTTTCTACAACTTTCAAATTATTCGATCCCTTGGGCCTCCTATCTTTGTGCACTATTGTTCCCAAAATTTTATTGCAGACTCTATGGTCTTTAAAACTTGATTGGGATGAACCAGCCCCAAAAAAGATTGCTAAATCCTGGAAGACTTTTATTGATGGTCTCAAATCTATTGCGTCTCTGTCTATTCCTAGGCCGATAATTATTCCTAATTCTATAAATAATGAAATTCATTGTTTTTGTGATGCATCACAACGCGCCTATGGTGCATGCATTTATATCCGTTCGACTAATGCCGAAGGTCAGGTACACGTTAATTTACTTTGCGCTAAATCACGCGTTGCTCCTGCATCCACTCCTAGTACTATACCTCGTCTCGAACTCTCGGGTGCTCTACTTGCAGCTGAACTCTGCTCTACTGTAACCAAAGCATTACGTTGTAAAATCTCGCGAACGTTCTACTGGACTGACTCTAGTATTGTTTTGGCTTGGTTGCGTGTCGGATCTAAAAATCTAAAAACATTTGTAGCCAATAGAGTAGCCGCAATTCGAGAGATTACTGAAACGAATTCTTGGCGGCATATTTCTACTCATGATAATCCGTCAGATCTTTTAAGTCGCGGAGTCAATCCTAGCGAAGTCGCTAATTTAAAACTCTGGTGGCTTGGCCCACCATTCTTGTCGTTACCTGAAGACGAATGGCCGTCATCACAGTTTCAGTCAAATATCGAGACGAACGATTTACCAGAAGTTAAGGTTAATTTAATTAGCAATGACAATAATTTAAATATGTCAAATTTCAATATCGAAAGATACTCAAAGCTCAGCACTATACAAAATATTTTTGGTTACATACATAGATTTATTTACAATTGCAAAAACCCGAAAAATAAAGTTACTGGTTCTTTAACAAATTCTGAAATCGAGAAAGGTTTAAAATATGTAATTTTTATTTCCCAGACTGAGTCGTTTCCAAAGGAATTAAGTTTATTATTAAAAGGTAAAGCTTTAAATCCTAAATCGAATGTTGCAGCACTTAACCCATTTATTCATGATGGATTTATTCGAGTAGGTGGTCGTATCCAAGACTCTAACTACAATTTCGATATGAAACATCCTATATTACTGAGCTCGAAAAATCACGTAACCAAATTATTATTTGAACACGAACACCGTAAGCTTTTACATGCTGGTCCTCAAGCTCTTTTAGCATCTCTACGCACTCGTTTTTGGCCAATCAATGGTAGAGACTTAGCGCGTCGGACCGTATTAAAATGCAATATCTGTAGAAGGTTTAAGGGTGAAGTAGCTAAGAATATAATGGGTAATTTACCGTCTGACAGAATTACACCAGATTTTCCGTTTGTCGTGGTTGGAACTGACTTTGCTGGGCCATTTATGATCACGGATCGCAAGGGTCGTGGTTGTAAAATTACTAAATGTTATTTATGTGTTTTTATTTGTTTTAAGTATAAATGTATACACCTAGAAGCAGTATCTGAGCTGTCTAAGGATGCTTTTGTACTTTGTCTCCGTCGCTTTATTGCTCGACGAGGCATTCCACGCAAAATCTATTGCGACAATGGTGGCAATTATGTAGCGGCTGCTAAAGAAATTAAGAATTTCATACAGTCTAATGTTGATGCTCTATCTGATTTTGCAACCAAGGAAGGCTTAGAATTTTGTTTTTCACCAGCATACGCGCCTCACTTTAATGGGCTGATGGAGGCCGGTGTCAAGTCAGCTAAATTTCATTTGGCGCGAATATTAGGCCAGACTCACTTAACTTTCGAAGAGCTCTCAACATTGTTCGCTCAAATAGAATCCATCTTAAACAGCCGCCCCTTATCTCCTCTAAGTTCTTCCCCAAACGATCTCTATCCCTTAACCCCGGGCCACTTTATAATCGGAAGACCACTGAGGGCGCTACCATCTCCATCCATCGTAGAGACCAATATTAACCGTATTGATCGTTTCCAGCGAATCGAAAAAATCAAGCAAGACTTCTGGCATCGCTGGAGCCGGGAATATATCTCCGAGCTACAAGCCCGCACCAAATGGCGTTTGAAAAGGCGGGACCTGCAGGCGGGCGACATGGTCATACTAAAAGAAGACACTCCACCTTTGTACTGGCGACTCGGTCGGGTGGAGCGAACCTTTCCTGGCTCAGATGGCGCTACACGTGTAGCCGACGTTGCTACTTCGCGAGGCATCGTACGTCGAGCTCTAAATAGGATTTGCTGGTTGCCTAATCCTGACGAAGATGCTGGAAAGCAGTCATGAGCTTTCCAGGGCCGGGTGCATGTTCGCGCCTTAGCTGCGAACACCTACAATCGTCGAGCGCGGCCGTTGGCGCTCTTCCGTCCCACTCACACGCACGGTCAATATTCGCGGCGCGGTACGAGATCCGCCGCGAGCCCCACTCCTATACCTACAACCGCCGTGGACGCTCATAGTTCAAAATTTAATATTGTAAAGCTTGAATATATTGTATTTGTATAAAAAGTACAGTTTTTGATTGATCTCTTATGTTCGACCGAACAGGGCTAACTTGAACGCTTTAATCTCAGGAACTACTGGTCCGATTTGAAAAATTATTTCAGTGTTAGCCAATTTATTGAGAAATGCTATATTTTATCACGCTAACGAGTTGCGGGCGTCATCTAGTTACTAATATTATTAATGCGAAAGTGTGTCTGTCTCTCCGTCTGTATATGTCTGTCTGTCTGTTACTGAACAGATTATTCTGAAATTTGGCATGGAGATAATTTGAGTCCCAGGAAAGGCCAAAGGATACTTTTTATCTCGTAAAAATGTACGGTTCCCGCGCGATAAATGAATGTTGGTGCAACGGAGTTGCGGGCGTTTCTAGTTATAACTATATTAAATTCCGCACCAGCTTCGGTTACGGTGGCCGGTTTCATTGAAACCAGGCCGGGTACGCTGGAGCAATTTTATAGTGCCCAAGTGTGTGCACAGTACACAAAATCACTCTTTCTTCCTTAACTCTCATAACCCAGTGGGACGACAGACCCGACTGGCAAGAGGTAAGGCGCAGGACCGACTTTTTACTGCCCAACCGACGTATGAATCATCTTATTTGTCAGAAAATCAGGTAATTAGACTGCATTGTCCTATCCAAACACGGATGTAATGTTTCAAACGTGAGAATCCAACCCACGACCTCCGAGTCAAGAGCCACGCTCTTACTCGGAGGTCGTGGCTTAACGCTTAACCACTAGGGTTGGACTTACAACACAGATTACTAAATAGTTACTAACTTACAATGAAAACACTCGAATACGTGAACCAAGAGCCAGGGATGGCCAGAACTTCGTCATTTTATAAGAGCTGATAGTTCGTGTGTACATATCCCTATAGAGGTAAGAACGACCAGCAACTATGGAGTTTGGTTCGCAGTTACTTCGGGACTTATCAAGTGGTAAAGGTTTACCTGGGTCTTGCTGATGTTTTTGGCTCTTACGCTAAAACTACCTAGAAATTTCGATCCCATTAAGAATGTATGGAATCTACATAGGCATACGATAATGAAGAGAAAAAGGAAACGTGATGGCCTATAGCCTAAGCGGTTTCTCAAAAAAAATCAGATATCGCATCGCACAACGCAGGGAAGTTTACTAAAGTAAAAATGACCTCGCCCTTTTCTATCTAAAGTTATAAAGCCTTAGCAGTCCTTGACATGCCTATCGATTCTTCTGTAAAAATTCTATTCAGTATTCATGCATTTTTTTACGTAGTACGTAAAGACTAAAGGTCATAACTTTTTTAACAAAGTCTTACAATAAAACAACATTGTTG
Source organism: Lysandra bellargus (assembly GCA_905333045.1). Lineage (NCBI taxonomy): Eukaryota > Metazoa > Arthropoda > Insecta > Lepidoptera > Lycaenidae > Lysandra > Lysandra bellargus. Next base: position 9,278,455 of record HG995338.1, read on the forward strand.
TAGTTAATTGTCCATTAACCGCAACATAATAAGGTAATTAATAAAATAAAGCCACACCGTTAACTACAAAACAACGTTTAAAACTGTTGTAGATGCAATGCTTTAAGTAAAATATAACCACGGAAGGAGCTAGCACGAAAATGTGACGAACAGACTAACAGTCAGTCGCATTTCATATTATATTACTCGTTCTCATTCACGAGTGTCAAATCACACCTAACTTGTCTAAACGTTTATACGTGGGAGAGCCATGCTTCGGCACGAATGGGCCGGCTCGACTGGAGAAATACCACGTTCTCACAGAAAACCGGCGTGAAACAGCGCTTGCGCTGTGTTTCGCCGAGTGAGTGAGTTTACCGGAGGCCCAATCCCCTACCCTATTCCCTTCCCTTCCCATCCCTACCTTCCCCTATTCCCTATTCCCTCTTAAAAGGCCGGCAACGCACCTGCAGCTCTTCTGATGCTGCGAGTGTCCATGGGCGACGGAAGTTGCTTTCCATCAGGTGACCCGTTTGCTCGTTTGCCCCCTTATTTCAATAAAAAAACCTTCAAATAAAAAGTCTTTTATTTGATCTCAGGGGGGTGTGTCAAAATGTTTTCGTTTTCGCTTCGTTATTGAATCGCCGATGATAACGTATGGAATTGACATAAGCATTCGTTATTATAACGTTCACGTTCGACTCGTGTTATGTCAATTCCATACATTTTGATCGGCGATTCTATAACGAAGCGAAAACGAAAAAGTTTCGGCTAAATGGCCTGGCCCCCCAGGTCTAAACTTGTAAAAAATCGTTTCACAGTAATAATACACTTAATTCATGCAATTTTTCCACTTTTATTAATTTATTTTATTACAATTAATTAATAAATGTTTTAAATCATAATAAAATAAATTATAAAAGTTGAAAAAGTGCATTAAAAGTGTATTATTACTGTGAAACATGAATTTCCACCAAGAAGTAAACGGAACATTCAATATCATAATACCTATTTAAAAATCGTTTCGTTCGAATAAAAAAAACCACGGGTCATCGAACTATAGCTCACATTTTATATATTTACTTAAAATATACATAATGTGTTACATAATCTTATTGTGTATAAAATACATATACTGCGTTCTTGCTCGTTGTTTCATATCCATGTTTTTTTTCTTTAACATATCTCTTACATCATATAATATATTAACTAGGTGTCCCGGCAAATGTTGTTTTGCTGCCAGTAGCCAATTCTCAGACCCATTGGATATGCATAATATAAAATTTGGTAAAAGTTGATCTATTTCTGTGGGTAAAAATCAGTAAAGCCGGAGAAGGAGGAGGAGTACGGTAACTAACTAAATATATAAGATGCTGTAAGCGGGTATAAAAACCGAATTTTGATTTTGATTTTGACGAGTAAAATGAAAAAAATCGGCTAAGTGAGAGCCACGCGCACCAAGGGTTCCGTACGATTCCACTCGATTTACCTAAAGAGTAAAATTTGGCAAAATTTTTTGTATGGGAGCCCCTTTATTTTGTGAATACTTCAAGAAACAAAAAAGGCCCTAAAAATCACGTTACTTGCCTTGCCTTCAGCATTTTATTTTGTTGTGTCAGTCTGTCAGCTGTCTAGCTATGACGGTTTTTGAGATACAGTCTGGATTCTATCGATTTAAAATGTCAAAAAACATTTGTTGCATGGGAAACATTGAAATTTAATGTTTAATTTCACTGTCTTTAGTATTTGTTATTGCGGCAAGAATCTTTGAAAATTTCTACTCTCTAGCTCCGTTCTTGAGCTGGTACAGCCTGGAGACTGACAGACGGATTGAGATCGAAGTCTTAGTAATAGGGTACCGTTTTACCCTAAAACATGCATACTGCATATTATGCAGATGATAAAGTTATACGAAGATTTCCTCCTCTGCAGGGCTAGCATAATAACAGTAGACATAGGAAAGAATCGACATACTGACGGATTTTATCGACAAAATAGTGGATTTCCATTGTCTGTCACTTTGTCTTGTCTAACTATCACTTTGTCTATTCTTTCGTAGAAAGAAACCGTTTCTATAGTGACCATGCTACGCCTGCTGGTACGTTACAAAAATGGCTGTCTCTAGTAGTCTACACAGTGCGCGTTCTTTTACTATTATGAGTAATTATTAGTAGGTAGTAGTTTAAAATAAAAATTGACAATAGAAAACAATACTCTATTATAATAAAACACGTTATGTCATGAGTTTATGACGCAATAGGTGTAGAACGAATATTAAATATAATATACAATATCGGTTTTATGTTACTAATAATACATTAGATTGTGTACCCGGATCTCTTCACGTTTTCCATATTTATTTTGCCCTTATACAATGTTACTAGCTATTTGACCGAGCTTTGCTCGGTATTCGATAAAAAACGAATAAAATGACATTTTCTAAAAATGATTCCTAGCTAGATCGATTTATCGCCCCCGAAACCCCCTATATACAAAATTTCATGAAAATCGTTGGAGCCGATTCCGAGATTTCAATTATATATTTATATACAAGAATTGCTCGTTTAAAGATATAAGATTAAGTAGGCATTTATTGATTTGTGATTATTCATAGTCCTCTCCATCTCTACGATAGACAAAAGGGGCAGGGTTCGATCTAGCTATTTAGAAGCTCCGGGCAAAGATAGGAAGTCAATGTTGCCGTCGCTCATTTTTTGCCGCTCTGGACAAATTCCCGGCTTGCCCCCCTTAGATCGGGCACTGAATACATTATTAGCGTGGGCTTATCGTCTATTATCGACAACGACTGTGCAGGCAATACACTGCGTAAACATGATGGCAATCATGGGTATTAATTATTATATAGGACAAGGTGGAGAGGGGCCATATCACAGTGAAACGTCGATAACCAAACTTGTCCTGAAAATTTTCTCCTGAACCACTTCCCTCGCGTTAAAAAGTCCCAAGGATTTCCTTAGATAAAAACAGTGAAATTAAATAAAAAACTTTATTACCTTCCAGTGTTCTATTTTCTATTAATTAGGGATTAAAATTGGTTAAAAATTCTAATGTTGTGCTTTGAGCCATTACGAGTAATGTAGTTACGTCCAAACACTTTTGATATTTCAATATAGGTATCTTAAAATAAAAATATCCTATAAACAAAAATGTATCTTGAATTTTGTTACTCTCGCTAAAACTCGATAACGGTTGAACTGATTAGGCTAATTTTAGTCTTGAAATATTAGTGAAAGTCCAGGGAAGGTTTATATTATGTTAGGAAGGAAGTGCTACGAAGTTCACTGAGTCACCTAGTCTAAATACTAATTTTACAATGGCATTTTTGCATATCGATACTTCCATACTAATATTTTAAATGCGAAAGTGTGTCTGTCTGTTACCTCTTTACGCCCAAACCGCTGAACCGATTTTGCTGCAATTTGGTATGGAGATACTTTGAGTCCCGGGAAAGGAAATAGGATACTATTTAACCCCGAAAAATGTACGGTTCCCACACGATAAACGAATTTTGGCGCAACGGGGTTGCGGGCGTCACCTAGTTATTTCTATTAGTATGGATATTTTAGTGACTTCCTTGAGAATAATTAATTTTATCTTTTTGCTCTCATCGAGAAACTTTTACACCCGTTTTACAACCGCTATACTCCCCAGGGGTTGTGGACTCCCACCGTATATAGAACTCGCTGTGTATGAAAAGTCTACTGCCTTCCAATCGGACGCAGCCACATCCACTAAAACTCGGCGAAACTACGACCTTGCCGAAGCCACGTGATCAGCCACAACCTCCACTACTGTCAATATTTGACCTATCTTTTTATGGCATCCATTACGCGGTAGGTTCCTCGTCAGTCAATTCCATCAATCATGAATTATGTTTGACTGATGGACTGACGAATGTATCTAGATTTTCGTCAATCACCGTCAGTCACGCTCTTACACGGTAGGTTACCGATCAGTCACAGTCATGACTGTGGTAAAACTGACAGCAAAACCTACCGTCTAATGGATGCCTAGCGGATTGATTACGATGACAGAATCAAATTTTTTCCAGACCTTAGAAAATCATTGGCCCTACGTTCCTGACCTGGGATGACACCGATTGCTACACCACAATAGAATTTGTAAAAATCTCAAAACCAAACGATTGATGAAATCGTCAATTGTTTCTGTATCTGATTTGAATATTTCTATTGTTTTTGTTGACATTGAAACAGATATGGTAATCCGATAACACTTCAACGAGTGTCCACAATTAAATATTCTTATATCTTCTTACCAATCACAGTCGTGGGTTCGATTCCCGCGTCTGAAGAATGTTGGGACCGAATTTAATAAGCACAAAGCAGGCTGACCTGACTGTTTGATAAAAAAGATGACATGCATCGGATGGACATGTAAAAAGCCTAATCAGTGATCACTCACCAGTTAAATGTATTTTTTAAATATATTATTTATTCCTTTCAAAAAACTTAAAAACTAATACATTAAAACCTCGCCAAACCAAAGTTTATCGGCCAGTTATTCATCCAATGGGTTTAGAGAGTAAAGGAAAAGAATATTCTCGTATACTGCGCACACACTTTGGCAGTATAAAATTTCTTTTTCGTAGCTTAGACTTGAATAAAAACTTGCCACCGTCACCGAAACCGGTGTGGGAGGCATAGTTCAGTGAAGAAACATGGTTTTAAGAACTTATGCTGTTAGGCAAAGACCTCCTCAAGATCTTATATTCTTCTTGTTCATAAACCACCATCTGGTATGATCCCAGCTAATCATGCCATCTTTTTCAAGGCCAACCACCCATTCTGTGATGACCTTTGCCCAGAATCCAGATGCTATCATGACCAGACCAATCATATCCAAAAAATCTTTAGTATTAACATTCCTTATAGTCTATGTTATGGTAATAATAAATTGCAATGACATGACGTATAAATCGATGATGACAAAGTTTGTAGCATCGTGAATTTGTAACTTATGGTTAAATTTTTGAAATGTTTGTGAGAGCCGAAAAGAGGTGTGTGTGTGTTGGTTGATTATGTTTTGACAAAATATAAAGATCATCAAAATATTTACAATAAAATTTCCTGCAACTTCATACGGGCAAAACAGAATCCCGCAGGAATTCATTTTCCTGTGGTAAAAATAAATCTTTCGCTGTAATGTATTCAATATCTGTGTCAAAATATACATCATCTAAATCGGTCCAGTATTTTCGGAACCTATTCAATGAAAACCATACGTTAAACTGTTTAATATAAAATTTGTATAATAATTTTAGATACCATCCATTTACATTTCAAAAGAAATTTGACAATACAATACATAAAAACACACCTATTTTATTATTTTATACCAAAGTAGGTGTTATTTTTTTCTACCTAGAATAATATTATAATAACTCATAAAACGTGCGTCACAGCCACATTCGACAATCCAAATTTGTGGTCCTTTTGAATTTATTGCTCTATCGAAGCTTCTGACGTATGAAGGCCATTAACATAAATTTCTAATTGACCTTTATGAAAGTATTTGTGACCGACTGAGGCTTTTCGTTGATAATTTAATGATCGGGATTTCCTATCAGAACCGTTTTAAATACGTAGTCGACACGGTTTAAATGTCTTATCATAAAGTATTAAATAGGAATCCACTACGGCCTCGTTTCGAATTTACAATTTTCTATATCTTTCTATTTTTAGGGTTCCGTACCCAAAGGGTAAAAACGGGACCCTATTATTAAGACTTCGTTGTCTGTCCGTCTGTCTGTCTGTCTGTCGCCAGGCTGTATCCCAAGAACCGGTATAGCTAGAATTCTGAAACTTTCACAGATTGTGTATATCTTTTGCCGTTATAGCAACAAATACTAAAAACAAAATAATATTAATATTTAACAACGGCTGCGACGCAACAAACGTGATATTTTTGGCCTTTTTTGCTCGATATCCATAATGGCAACAGGTAGGCACTTGTTTCACAAAGGCCTTCAATATATTATGTGTACTTTAATATTAAATAATAATATTTAAATAAAACAAAAATTTAAGGGGGGCTCTCATACAAAAACACAATTTTTGGCCTATTTTTGCTCTATAACGGCACGGAACCCTTCGTGCGTGAGTCCGACTCGCACTTGGCCGATTATTTTGTTATTTAGAGAGCTTTGAAAATACGCAAGTCATTCAGTTCAGTTTTAAATAATAATATAATAAACACAAATTGTGACGATAAATGTCATAAAATCTTAAGAGTTTTATGCTTCATTGCGATTATGAATATATTATATTGTATTCATATTTGTAGGCTGTTACACACTACACTAAATCCTGCTCATACTAAGGTACAATAAAATGTGTCAATCAATCAAACTTCTATAATCAATCCGATTGCCATCAGTCCGTTTCGTGAGCCGGACAATCGCCTTTACAACTCTATTTTTAACCCCGTTGGCTCTCTGCCATGAGACGTTCCCTTGCTGGTATACTAGAATTAACCTCGGCCGGGAAAGTATATATAATTCTTTAATTTTTACCGAGCACTAGAGTTCAAATCACTATATCTAATGTATTCCCCTTGATTATACATTTTTAGTTTATCAAGTGAAGTTTTGCGCGTGCGACCGAAATAGCCCGGGCCGCAAGCTGTAAAATTCAGTTGCGCGGATGATGGCGCCGTGAGAGTCGCTCGCGGCCATGGTGTGCCACAGATGGACGTTAGTTGTAATATTATTATGTATTCCCCTCCTAGTGACAGTGATAAGTGCATTCCGTGTGCGGCTGCCAGGATATTCCCACGACGATAAAGCGGATTTGAAAAAACACAAATGTGAAAATTGTGAAGTGAATGAACCTAACCTTGACCAAATTGTAAACATTAAAAGGCTCGATATCTTGAAACATTCTAGCGAAAATGTGAAGAAGCTTCTCTCTAGCGATACGAAAGCTAAGAAAACTTCCCCCGCTGATAAACATGTGACAAGTGACCCAAAACCAGGCCTAAAAATTAAACAAGAAGTACTAAACGATAAAAATACGAATGTTAAAAAACCAGTGTTTGTGTTTGATTTTGTTGATGATGATTCCGAAGATATAGACGACGACGATGATGATGAACTGGATGATGGTGCAGAAAAAACAATTTTGAAATCCTCTGACTTAAAATCAGATTATATTGCAAAATTAAAATCATCTCACGAACATTTAAATAATATTATTATTGAGAAAAAGCAAAAAGAAGATGACGAGAATGATGTTGATGAAGCTAGTGTAGAAGAAGATGACAATAAAGATAATGATAACGATGACGACGAAGACGATGATGATGATGATGATGATGATAATGATGATGAAGATGATGGCAAGAGCAGTGTAAAAAAAATCGCGCTAGGTGATGATGATGATGGTAACGACAATGACGATGATGATTATGAAGACGAGGATGAAGATGATGACGATGATGATGATGAAGATGAGGATGAAAAGGAAGAAAGTAGTTATGACCGAATGATAAAGCTAATCAAGAAAAGAACTAGCGAAGCTGTAAAAGGTCGTTCGAGTGAAGATTTAGATGATGAAAACTCAAAAACTAACAATGAAATTGAAAAACTTAAGCTTCTAATACACACAAGTGAAGCTGATTCACCAGAAAAGTCCCATTCAAAGGAAAAAACCGACAAAAAGGACACAAAAATATTAGATTCTAAAAAGTCAAAATTATTATTAGAAGATAAACAACACAAACCTGAAAAAGAAAAAACAAAACCTGTGGAAAAGTCTAAGCCAAAGCCTATAATAGACAAGAAAAGTAAGGTAAAGGAAAGTATTGATCCGATAAAAGATAAGGCTACCACATTTCAGGAAAAGTTAAAGCCGTCAAAGGATGACGAGAAAATACTCGTCAAAGATAAACAGGTAAAAAAGGGTGATACTAAAAAAGTAGAAGAAGTTAAATCACCAAAGAAAGAAGATAAAGTTAAACTTACAAGTAATATTGAAAAGTCTACTAAAGAAACTTTGGAAAAAAGCAAGGACAAGAAACCAGAGGCTGCTGTTAAAACAAAAGTTATTCAGAAAGAACTCAAAATCGAACCGAAAGAAAAACCACTTCCTATTCCAAAAACTTTAGCAGAAAAATCAAGTGGAAACGAACGGAAACGTAGAGAGTCGCAGGAATCTATAAGTAACATAGAGAAGATTTTAAAGAAACGTGAAACAAAAGAAAGAGAAGAAGATAAAAAAGACGAGAAGAAGAGTGATATCCAGTTCATGACCGATGCTCTTAGAAGAAGGAATATGCTGCAGAGTGAATTCGAGGATATGTACGCGTTTTTACCGTCATTCGCACCAAATTTCTCCCGAATACACAACGCTGAATGTCGACGCCACGGCCAAATATTGCTGAGACAACTACGAGGGACCAAACTGTGGGCATTAAATAGTAAGTTGACCATGTTATACTTATCGAAATAATATTACTATTATTATAATAGAGCTGCAGTCATAAACGTATAAGTCTATGGCTGCAGCTATCCTTTTAACCGCATAAAAATGGCTCCAGTTACTTGCTTATACCTTTCATAAAACTAATGCCCGGGATACACGAGGCTAGTTTTTCAAGCCAGGATAGCAAGCTAGTTATTTACCAAACTGTCCTGGCTTGCTGACCTAGCTTGGAGCATGCTACAAATGAAGATAGTTTTGTCCACACGAAGCCAGAAGCACTAGCTTGCTAGCTTACTAACACTAGCTTGCTATCCTAGCTTGAAAAACTAGCCTCGTGTGTCCCGGGCAATACGTAGTTAGGGCAGCGAATAATATATGAACGGCTTGAGTTTGACAACCAAATAAAAGTTCAAATTGTTCCATGAAATTTACATTACAGTACAATTATTTTATTTTCGCGACACTTTTTAGTTTTAGTTACACTTCCGTAGTATTTGCTATTCGTAGATAATACTTAATTTAGCAATTATTATTATTGAAACTATGTTTGTCGTGAGCAATTATAGTTCATCTAATGATGAGTTTATTTAAACGTTTCTAAGATTATATTATTAACAATAAAAATAAATGTTTAAGTTTGTGTAATTTCTTAAGATCATACTTTAATTAAATTTGAGTATACAATATTATGTTTTTATGATTTGCATTATAATTCTAAAGCATTAGCACATTTTATAAAGACACGTGCTAAGTACGTGCCAGACGTTTTCTAATAAAGTACATACCTCATACTATAAATAACATACTATGTCATTGATAAAATAACTTTTGTATGTATATTTTTAACCGTGGCATAATGTTTTGCGAGCTATAAACTTTTAATTGATTTTCATTATACATTATTATGTGTGATATTTTAATTATATTTAAAATGTTTTATTACATTTTATTATAACAACGTCAATTTTTTATTACATCAAAGATATTTAGAGAATAAAAAAAAAAGAATAGGGATGGTGACAAGGTCAAACATTAGCGATTTTTTTTTTAATAAAACAAAGATATCACGGTAAAAAATAAGTGTTCCCAAAAATTCAACTCGATAGCATTTGTATTTTTTTTTGTTATGCGCATTCAAAGTTGGATAATCAAATCGATTTTTTTTTCAATTAAATTTCTTAATATTTGTATACCATTCGATAACTTATGCAATTAAAAGCAACTTTTGTTATGAAACCACTTTCATAAACGCAATATTTAGTATACCTATCGAACAAAGCTCTCTCCCGATCCGTACAAACTACGAAAGGGTGACTTCAGTCTTTCGTAGCATTTTGTATGGAGCGTTTCGGGCAGATCTATTTTATGAGATGTTTGTATTGTCATATCTTGGTGAATTTTTAAGCTATCAGAGTCATTCTTTCATCGATGTTTCTATTTTTTAAGGGTATTTCAATTACCAATAAGAAAAAACAATTGTCATCAAGCCTATTGTAAGTTTTAACTAGATCCTTTGATGTTAATATTCTGAGTTTTCATTTGAGATTTCTGTTAATTGTGTATCATTCTTATGAGTTTGTTGTATCAAGAGGCGTTTTGATAGACATAATCAGATGCTCGGTACATATTGTTATATCAGCAAGATACATATTGGCAGCACAAACATCGTAAATGAAACAAATATGTTGTATGGCTTTTATTAAACAAACGTTTGTCGAGCTCCTGTAAACACTGCGATGGAATTATGAATAAACAATATCTGTTTGTTTATCTCTTAAAATAAGTTTAATTTATGTTTGGATTATCAATTTATTTAGTTAAGTTACTGTTCAAATAGTCTGGTTAACATTTGTTAATCACCTACGTCTTTTTTTAAAAAGTATTTTTACAGATCTTTTTAACTCAGGTCAATACACCTGCCAATTAAAATATGTCCTAAAAGTCGAATCTAAAAGTAACTCTCACAACTGATAAAACCAAAAACTTTGTACCCGAAAAATAAAACAAACTATCGCTTGAATTGAGGAAGTTTAACACAAACAAACGAAAACATCCCTTGAATTCAGGAAGTTTAACACAGACGTCACGAACTGCCGGCATTCGTCTCCAGGGGTTTAAGTCATGTATTATTACAGTGTTGGATGCGACGGCGAAAATACCCTCGGGGCTGTTACAAGGCAACGGCATACAGTTGGGTGACTTCGACCAGTGCCTCGGCACCCGGGCCAGGGTGCAGCTCGACACGGGCAGCGTCGTCAAACTCCAGGGGAAATACTGCCTGGCCATGCTGGATGTCAAAGCTAACGTACCAGAACTGGAGGTGCCCGTGTATTTGGCGCAGGGGAAACATCTCTTCAAGAGCAGACTGGACGATGTGAGTTTGAATTTCATTAAATTGATTATTAAGGTAACATATATCGAAGAGTCTGTGTTGTGTCTAAATGTAATTCATTCAATTCGATAAATAAGCTCTTAAATATTTAATTTAATCTTAGACATGCATTTATGCGACTTCTTAAAACTTTTGAACAACATTTTGTTCGCAATTTCGTCGCACCAAAATGAGATTAGCGCACGGGAATCATAAATTTTTTTTGGAATAAAAACTATTCTATCCCACGTCTTAAAGTGTTTGTATACCTACCCAGCGGTTTTGCAGCAAGAGGTAATCAGACACATAGACAATTTAATATTTATTATACTATAAAATGAATGCAACATGTCCTACACGGGATCCAAAAGAAAACTGGCACCGTAGTGGTTTAGTTGATGAATAGTTGGATGATAATTTGTTCAGCCAGGTCACTTCGTACCAAGATTTTCTACGTTGAGCTGGGGCGTCTGTGTACCCTCGCCCTGCGAGCCGCAGGATGTGGAGCTGATGCTGCGGGATGCTGTCAAGCATTACCAGAAGAAGCTGGGGGTGACGATACGGATTAAGGTGGAAGAACACGACTGTCATGTGAAGCAAGGCGACTGGGAGGATTGGCTGGAATTACCCACTATATTTACCTTGTAAGTCAATTTCTGCTTAAAGTAGGTTTAATTATTCAACTCAATAATCTTTAAATCATTTTTACTAAGACTGGGCTTGGTTTATACTTTACAGTGTTATTACATTTTTCAATTCTAAATTACAAAATATATCTTTTTTATAAAATAATGGGGCAAACGAGCAAACGGGTCACCTGATGGAAAGCAACTACCGTTGTCCATGGACACTCGCAACATCAGAAGAGCTGCAGGTCCAAGCTGTTTGAAACACTATGGCAATCAATAATTCGAGCGGCCCTTCGTTGGATACGATCCAGAGGGAGCAGTTGGTATTTTGGCGCCCCTGCCCAGAGATGAGAACAATATTCCATATGAGGCCGAACCTGCGCCTTGTAGAGTTGTAGGCGTTGGTCCCGACTGAAGTACTGTCTCGCTCTGTTGAGAACACCAAGCTTCTTCGAGGTTAACTTGGCCTTACCTTCTAGATGATATCAGAACTGGATTATTTTGTATTTAATTTATGAACTTTTTCTGACATTCCAATTTATTATAATAATTTTTAAAGCGAATGCTGCTTCTGAAAAACTAAGTAATTAAATTAAATAAACCAGTTTACTTAAGACCGAAAACTTATGAAATCGCGTAAGAAATAAAAAATGTCTTGGATTTTTTTACACCGGAAAAGTCACTTTGCAGATAAACCAACGCGATCCCAAACCAAACCAATCCCACGCGAAAAACATACCATCCTCATCACCTTGATGAGTGGCAGTCTTCCACAGTGCGTTTTTCGCGTAACTTTCTGCCGCGCACTGTAAAACTCTGGAACGAACTGTCACCAGCATTATTTCCGGACCTATACGACCTGAAAACCTTCAAGAAAAGAGCTTATTCCCTCTTAAAAGGCCGGCAACGCACCTGCAGCTCTTCTGACGTTGCGAGTGTCCATGGGCGAAGGTAGTTGCTTACCATCAGGTGACCCGTTTGCTCGTTTGCCCCCTTATTTAATAAATAAAAAAAAAAAGATTAAGACAGAAACTTTGTATAATACATTAGCTACGTAAGAAACATTTATATATATAGTAGCTGTTTTTCTTTTAATGCTAATTTATGTCTATGGACTTTCCGCCGTATAGTTTTTTTCTCATTTGCAGATCTTGTCTGTCACACCTAAAAACTTTATTCTATTACAAATTATTGTCACATGTGCACAGTTTAATATTTTGCTGATGAAGATCAGATTATTAATTGAGACAATAATAGTTGTGTAAGGAACTTGAATCTGTCTGAAAATTTAATTGCGATCAAACCATATTTTAAAATAGGAAACTTTCCTGCATGGCACTTTTAAATAAAATGAATAGGAAATAGACATGAAATTTATTCAAAAGGGTCACATTTAATAAAATAACTTTTTGGGTACTTAGTTAAAAAATTTCAAACTAGTCAGCCAGTTTAGGTATAGTAACCAGTTAAACAAGCAGTGATGTATACCGTCATAAAATATTTTATGGATATATTATGGGAAATTTGGAATCTATTTAATTTGAAGTTAAAAGTCAAAAGATCGATCACATACTCACTTTGAATTTATAATATTAGTTAACTTTTTTTTTCAGATCATACTATTTGATGGTTGTGCTGATAGTGATAGTTGCAACAGTACAAGAGTACTTAGCCAGGCATAGTTCGGAGAGTTCAGAGGAAGAAAAGGATGGGGAAAAAGAAACAGAAGAGATTGAAAGCAAGGAGAGTACAGGTAAGAAATGATTTTTAAGTAAGAAATTAACCTCCAGCAGAGACCAGACATTTTCCTTAGTCTATGTTCCGGCAGAGACGTATATTTTCCTTTGTCTATGCCTCCAGTATCTTAATCAACTGCTTGTAACTTGAATAATAATATTTAGAGGTAAATATGATCCCACCAAAACATGAAATGTAAAAGGAGCCAAGCAAAATATTGCATAGCACAATACTTCTGTCGTAAAAAGTTTTTAGATCACATTCAAGCCAAACCTTCAACTTATTTTGTGATTTAAATCAACATTCAGTAAATATATCAATAGATTTCTTTATTTTATAATTATCATAGTGGATTGGCAATGAGCACTAGAGAAATAATCAGCTATAAATTTGGTTTATTGCGTACTATCAGCCACATGCGTCGTTACATATTAAAACACTCGCTTGCCGTCTGTGTAAGTATGAACTCCTCCCAATATGCAGTTTTATATTTGTTTCTATTGTGCTCATTGCCAAGCCACTATAATAATTATAAAATAAAGAAATCTATTGATACATTTACTGAATGTTGATTTAAATTACAAAATAAGTTGAAGGCTTGGCTTGAATGTGATCTAAAAACTTTTCACGACAGAAGTATTGAGCTATGCAATATTTTGCTTGGCTCCTTTTACATTTCATGTTTTGGTGGGATTTCATTTCTTTTTTGAATGTTTTTTTTTCTTTTCTTTTCAGGTCACGTTATAACTTTTCTGTACTTAGCTTAGCACCGTTCCCAATCTCCTTTAATATATTTTTTCTTTGTGGCTTCGTTAGTTCTATAGGTGGACAACGTAACGTAAATACTTCTGAGTTCTGAGTCGATTATTATGTTCATAATATATAATTAACTCTTAAGGTAATATTTGAAGGTGGTCATTTTTAACTTTACCGTTGAATGCATAGCAGCACTGATGTAAGCGTCTCGACGTTCTTCGCAGGAAAGGAGCACACCTTATTTCATGTGATAACTTAAAACTCCCATATTATATCGAGCCAGTAAAGAGTGTATATCTCAGTACTGATTAGTGATTACATTTATAATATTTAAATCGAATTTAATTATTGTTACATTATGAACGTTGTTAATATTATTTTTTATTTCATTAAGTTCATAACTAACTTAATGCCTTTTGTACGTCAAACAAATATGCAGTCGAAACTCATACTGTTCTTGCAAAGTTACAAACATAAAAATCTCTTATTTTATTTAATACTTAAAGTATTATATTATTATTTTTCAATTTCAGTTTTTAGATTTCCCTGCCCAAAGGATCAAAACGGGGCCCTATCTATACTAATATTATAAAGCGGAAGAGTTCGTTAGTTTGTTTGTTTGAACGCGCTACTCTCAGGAACTACTAATCCGATTTGAAAAATTCTTTCAGTGTTAGATAGCCTATTTATCGAGGAAGGCTATAGGCTATATTTTATCACGCTAATACTAATAGGAGCGAAGAAATAGAGGAAAATGTGGAAAAAACGGGAAAATTATATGAAATGCTTATTTAGTAATACATAGTTTGAACGCGCTAATCTCAGAAACTACTGGTCCGATTTGAAAAATTCTTTCAGTGTTAGATAGCCCATTTATTGAGGAAGGCTATAGGCTATATTTTATCACGCTAAAACTAATAGGAGCGAAGAAATAGATGAAATGTGGAAAATCAGGGAAAATTATATGAAATGCTTATTTAGTAATAATTTGAACGCGGTAATCTCAGGAACAACTGGTCCGATTTGAAAAATTATTTCAGTGTTAGTCAATTCTGTACATTGAATATTTTTGTACAATAAATAATACTTGGGATGTGATCTACTATGCTAACGCGGACGAAGTCGCGAGCAACAGCTATTATTAATAAGTCTTTGCTGTCTGTCCTTCGTACATCCGTATGTCACTACTCACTTGGCTCGATCTCGAGAACCGCAATAGCTAGATAGTTGCGATTTTCACAAATTATGTATTTCTGGTATCGTTATAAAAGCTAATAGTCTAATCAAAATAAAATAAATTATTAAATCCTCATACAACAAACACGATTTTTTTCCCTATTTATGATCTATGTCCATAATGGTAATACTAAGGTTTTTGAAAATTTCAGGAAACGCTCAATTTTGTGTTAACTTTAATAAATAATAATAAAAATTAAATAAACTTATTATTAAGGGGGGGCTCCCATACAAATTTACGGTACGGAACCCTATGTACGCCAGTCCGATTCCCACTTGGCCGGTTTCATGATTTTTCCTTTAATTGTGAATAAAGACCTATCCGGGTACCAAATTTCAAGGTTCTAAGTCTGCTAGAAGTACCTTAGAATTTTGATGATCTGTCAGTCAGTGACAAAATGTAGTAACTTAGACCATCCGTAACTACTAAACTATTAATCGAAATTTCATGTAATTTGGAGATTAAGCTAGTTTTAATACTTGCTCCTAGTGACCGAAATTTTAAATCCCTAGCTTTGTTAACATCGAAGATAAAGGGGGTGTGAAATAGCCGCGAACCGCTTCGAGAAAAGTATGGTACGGCCGTGCCTTTGCTAAAAAGCTTGGCTGGGGCACTGCCGTGCCCCCAGATTTTTAATTAGAGATTTAAAATGTTATTTTTGTGTCTGTTTTATTGCCATTATTACGCTGGTTGAGAAATCTTTTTATGTTATGAAGTACTTTTTATGTTATGTTGTAGGCCATATGTTACAAACAGTCAGAAAGCATCAGATAACCTCCAGATACAATACAGAACTGCAACAGATCATATTTAATTAGTGTTAAATATTTGTATAATGCTATATTTTAAATTCAAGGATTCCTTAACTGCATAATATTTGGGTTCGGGCATGTCATTACTACCTACATAAGTACAGTACCCAAAGTATTATTATTATATAATACTGACTGGGGTCATGGAAAACTGTTATAAACCTTGTCAAGGGTAGCTGTTATGAAAGTCAGAAAAATTTTCAATTTTATCCAAACAAATTAAGTATTATCTGTCACATTATGTTTTTTTTTAAAGTTGGTAGCTAATTAATTAGATATTTTTTTTTCAAAGGTGTTAAAACTTTTGACGGGCAAAATAGTAGGTAGATTAGGTTATTATTTATTAGCTATATTCTATAATATAACATCTAACAATTAACTAGACGTGGCCTGTAACATGGTACGAGCAAGAGGTGACTCCGAGGAATTTAAATTTTTGTTGTCAAAAAATGAATGCTACAAAAATATAAGTACCATCGAGGAAATTGATTCCTAGGCAGTTGACATACCAACGTTATTTGGTCGGATCATGTCAATTCAATGTTAATTGTGATCTGTCGGCTGGATTTGACGTAACGCGACCAGACTACGTAGGCCCCCCATCTGCCTACGAATGAACTTCTCTCATCTTTCATCTTTAATATGAAATAGGTGCTTAACATAATAAGTAGTTTGGACTTTGAGTGTCGGGAAAATATCCTGTTCAAAACGACCTTCGTCCACGACATAGTCACCAAAACTTGCATTTATGAGACATGCGTCAGATAGGTCAAGAGCGGTAATTTGCTGAGGTTAGGTCCATAAATTACGGAAGGTGTTTAGGGGAAGTCGGTACTCAGTTTAGCTAAATCCTGCCAACTCTCATTTGGGGGAAAAGAGTTATTAAAAAAGTCACGGAATTTTTGGAGCATGATTTACAAAGTTGCATTAGTTTTTAAGTTTTAGCCCTGGCCTCGACTAAAATCGGCGTGTCATAAGTTGACGTGTCTGTCTTATATAGTTACGTGGCATCATAGATCGTAGCATGGTAGTAGATGGATTTTGATCTAGTTTTTGTTGTTTGAAATCTGACATGACGAGAGTGTCTTTAGAAATAGCTAGATTATCATCAGCCCGCTTAGTGCTGGATTTGTATTCACTTGTCATGTCATTACTATCAGTGAAAACTTCTAATGGGCTCCTTATTATGTATTCCGTTTTATAATTGTATTATAACCACAGCTGTAAGTTTTCCAAGTATCTTAAAATAAAAATAAAATTAAAAATCTATTTCATGAAAGTTTCGATATAAATAAGGTTCGATACTTTTGCATCATGATTTTTAACACTTATAGAGTTTTGTATCGAACTTTTTTTAAATTTCTTAATATAATTTTTTTAAACATGTTTACCATTTTTTCGGACAACTCTACAAAATATGGCCCAGTCTCATAATAAGTTCGATGAAATTGTGCTTGCCCTTCAAAATGCTCGACTGGTTTTACATGTTTTGCGGAGAATTATGCAACCCCGTGTAATTGCCCTAGAGATTACGAAATTGGTAACAAAACTCGCGAATCCACAGTATTTACAGTTATATTGCTTATAAGTTATAATATTATTTATTCGTTACCGTACGCATTGTTATTCGTTCTTACCTGAATTATATAAAAATACCTGGATCCCGATTCTCGTACGTAATAAACGTAAAAAATGCGTCGTAACGCGACATCTCGTTTCGTTACAATGTACGTTGACCCTAAAATATTATGTTAAAGCATTGCTTTTTTCCCAAATTTCTACTTCTTTCTTCGGTCTTTCGTAGAGTTTGAAGAATAGGCGCCGCGCTGCACAGTTTTTTTAAGTAATTCGATCGTGGAATGTTAGTTCTTTCAACTTGTATGACTACAGACAACGCTTATACTTTTTCACGGAATAAAAGTATCCTATGTCCATTCCCGGCACTCGAAGTATCCCCATACCAAATTTCAGCAAAATCGGTTCATCGATTTGGGTGTGAAGAGGTAACAGACAGACAGACACACTTTCGCATTTATAACATGTATACGGATTACGTTCACATTTAACATTAGTGTGAATTATTCAGGTTTTGACTGTCTATAATTTATAAACCGAAAACCTTCGATTAATTGTTAAAAATGTTGACTACGGACCGGTGCAGCGAGAACTGCAGCCAAGTGCAAGTTGTGCAACAGAAATTGCCCTATACGTTGCGAAATTATCAACAAAAAGTTCGTACAGCCCACCTATGGATCAAGACCTTAACCTGAATTGTATGCAGCGAGAATTCGACTCGATTGTGTTTAAAATAGACTCGGGCGCCCTACTCCCGAAACTTATACGATTTCGATTTACGAGTCGATTCGATGTCGATTTTGATTTCGATCGTGATCCGCACTCTTATCTATACAAACTCGAAAAAAAATTGACATCGCAATCGCCAGACGTCAAACTTCTTGATGGTAATAGGGAATGTTACGCAGAGAGTTCTACTAGCCCATACAGTAAATCATCCGACCAATATCCGATATCTCGCACACGTCATATCAGAATATTGACAGCAAGTATAGCAATGTTGTCAAACGTCGAATATTTTGTTTTCTATCTATGCTGGTGCTGCATTCTAGCTTGAAAACATTGCATATTATCCTTTTGGTAACAATTGTGTAGTGTAGAAGTCGCACGCCGGAACTCGGAACTTACTAAATCCTACTGAAATCGTGTTTTCGATTTTTAATTTAATTCGATCGTATTCGATTCTCGATTGTGTCGGGACTCGGGAGTAAGATAGCTGATTACATTTTACTTCGAACATGCTTGCTGTGCTGAGTAATACCTTAATTCTACTATGCATAATCTTTAATATATTTTTACATTAGATAAATTGTTTTATCCCCTTTTGAACACCCTGAACTTTTTAATTTTTCATAGCCTGACATTAGACATAGCATAAATTTCTATCGGTTGAATAACAATCAGACATCGTTATGAGTTTTAATACTAAGAAACATTTCATAACACGCTACTAAAAGTCCTTTTTCTATGCGTCTATCAGATTGTTCGTTAGATCTATTGTTATAACATCCATCCCGGGATCAATGTAGGGCCGTGTTAGGGTCAATTCATATTGCTATGTGACGCGCCGATGTTTAAAATGCATCGCAAATCGCAATTAATTCATACAAATTCCAATCTAATTGTCAATAATTTTCTGGAAAGGATTTTTTCACGACTTCAGTCCTATAAATTGTATGAAGTCCTGAAAATTGGATCAATATTGTATTGTTGCTAACTTGGGAAGGTAGTATTTAGAATAGGAGAAGGACATAGGCTAGTTTTCTCCTTTCAGCTCATGTTGGATAGTGTGTTATTGACTCGATACATCATAGATAGTTGAAGCTAGCTATTAAAGTGATATTTATAGTGCGAGCCAACTGACAAGGTTGTGACTGCATACTCGGGACGTTTGATGCCGTGACGCGTGACGATTGACGGCTTAGTCTGGGTTAATTGTTATAGTAAGGCCCGATTTCATCAAAGTCTGTTGAAGTTAATGTTCGAATACTATCACGTTATAATACCACGTCACTTTTTCATGTCATGTCTGGTTTCATACTAATGATAGAAAAGACATGACATTTTAACAAGCCATTAACACTTATGGCTGGTTTACACGTATTAAGTAGATAAGTAGTAACTAAATTTTAACTTAATTTGAAGTGCCTGCCCGAAATTTGTCAAGTGACAAGCCCCACCTGCCAACTTAACAGAAAATAGTCAAAATTCTAATTTCCTCGTTTAGTACTTAACTAAATTTTAACTTACTACTTGCTACTAAATTTAGTGTTTACATGCAATAAGTAACTTAAAATTACAGTCGGGGCATTTTAATAGGCCACATTTAACATCTGTCAGATTAATCTCCATAGTGAGGTGAGCTGCGTAAAAACATTGACCAAAACGAATAAATCGATACGGACTGGAAATAAAATATTTGAATTTTATACGTTTGAAACAAATTCCTGTCCCATTATTACTTTTTCTTTTGCAAATTCAAGGAGCAAAATAAGACAAGTACATAATTTACAAAAAAAAAAATGCATTTATTCGCTTGAATTACAAAAACTGTTAAATTTAGTATTATCATTATTCATTTCACATAAATATGTGTTACTTTTCACAACGTAGTTATTAATTTATGGGGATATTTCGTTACAAGTAATCAATGCATCGATACTATTTATTTGCTTTCGATTTTTAGGGTAACATACCTAGAGTTTAAAAAGGAAAAATGTCAGCTGACGTAACATTGTAACGACGTGCAATTATTAAGATCAGAATTTGTTTATTACGTTTCGAATTGTTTATCAGTAAAAGCAAATCGTTAAATAATTCGTATCGGTCATATTTACAGTAAATATGTAATCGTAATTGAAAAAAGTTAATCAATTGTGCAATTATAATCAAACGAAAATATTTATTTTTTATGCACGTCGCTACAAGGTTACCATGTACAATTTTGATGAACTGTCAAATGTGGCCTATTAAAATGCCCCGACTATAAATTAAAATTTAGTTAACTACTTATCTACTTAATACGTGTAAACCAGCCCTAACAGACGTTGATGAAATTGGGCCTTGGGCTAATATAATATTATAGTTACGTTGATAAACACCGAAATATTCATACTAAATAATTATTATAAATGCGAAGGTGTATCGTTCTGTTTAAATCTCTTTACACTAAAACTATTTAAATTAAAATTTGCATAGAGATGCTTCATAATACACATTCGGAAAAGGACACAGGGTTGTTTTTAGGGTTCCGTACCCAAAGGGTAAAAACGGGACCCTATTAACAAGACTTCGCTGTCTGTCCGTCTGTCCGTCTGTCCGTCTGTCTGTCCCCAGACTGTAACTCGAGAACGGTAATAGCTAGAGAGTTGAAATTTTCACAGATGTGTATATCTGTTGCCGCTATAACAACAAATACTAAAAACAAAATAAAATTAATATTTAAGTGGGCTCCCATACAACAAACGTGATTTTTTTAGCCTTTTTTGCTCTATATCAATAATGGCAACAGGTAGGTACTTGACTTTTTCACAAAATCCTTAGTTATATGTATACTTTAATATTTAATAATAATAATAATAATAATAATAATAATAATAATAATAGTAATAATAATAATAATAATAATAATAATAATAATAATAATAATAATAATAATAATAATAATAATAATAATAATAATAATAATAATAATAAAGCCGTTTATTTCCATGCTTTACACACTTTTTAACCTTAAATAGAATATATTTTATACACAAAACAAAAAAAAAAAACAATATTATTATCGTACCTCCATGTAAGTATCCTTTTTTATTTTTCATTTAGTTTATTGGCATGGCTCCTCTACGGATAAAGGCCTCCTCTAACTTTTCCCATGTTTTTCTGTCAGATGCCACTCCCATCCAATCCTTGCCGGCTATATCTTTTATTTCGTCGACCCATCTATCTCTGCGGCGTTCTAGTTCTTGTTCGTGGCGCGTCTTCTCAAGGGATATTTGTTTCCCGAGGTATACATAGATAGCTGTCCACGTACTGAATTTGTGTATTGTTTACAAATATGTCTTTTTTTACGCTGTTTGTTGCTACTTTTGTTTTTGAGGTGTTCAATCGTAAACCTATTTTTCTACTCTCGCTATTTAAGTCACTCATCATAGAATGTAGTTCTCTTGATGTTTTACCAAAAAGGATGATGTCATCTGCAAATCTTAGATTGTTTATATATTCTGTGTCCACTTTTATTCCTTTTCCACTCCATTCTAAATTTTTCATGACATCTTGTAGCACAGCTATAAATATTTTTGGCGATAATGGGTCGCCTTGTTTTGCCCCCCTTCTTATATAGAACTTTTGTCCGAGTCTCTCCATCTTTACTCTACCTATGCTGTTTTCGTATATTTCTTTAATTATGTTAATATATGTATCTGGAACGTTTTGAATTGAGAGTGATTGTCATATGCTCTGGTGTGAAATTGAATCAAAGGCTTTTTCATAGTCAATATAAGCAAGGTAGAGGGAGGTGTTAAATTCTAGGTGTTTTTCGATAATTTGTTCTAGAGCATGTATGTGGTAAATTGTAGAGTAACCGGGTCGGAATCCGGCTTGTTCTTCTGGTTGATTTTTCTTTATGAAAGTCGAGATTCTTTTTTCCAGACATGTCGCAAAAAGCTTATACATTGTCGGTAGCAGGCTGATAGGTCGGTAGTTATGAATGTCTGAAGGATCGCCTTTTTTATACAATAGAGTTATTTGGGACTCTCCCCACTTTTTTGGGATTATTTGCGTTTCTAGAATTTTGTTAAACAGATTTGTAAGAGGTTCGATCAGTTTTGGTTTCCCCACCTTTAAAGCTTCATTCGGGATGTGGTCGGGTCCCGCACTCTTGTCCCTCTTAAGTTTATCTATGTTTTTTAATATTTCTAAAGAGTCGAATGGCAAAATGGGTGTGTCGTTTTTTGTTTCGGCTTTTTGGTACATATTTTTGTCGCTATTCCCCTGGTAGAGTTTTCTGAAGAAGTCAGAAGCAATATTTACTATAGTTCGTTCGCGTTAAGAAAATAGTGAGTCATCTGTGCAAGGGTGTATTCATAGTGGAGTAAAAGTACATTTTTTTTTAAATATTTAATTATTATTTTTAATGGAACAAAAATGTCTTAAAATTACTTAAATCATTAATCAGTATCGCTAGATTCTTCAGTTACATTTATTATGAAAGAATTAAATATATTGAGTGAACTTTTCTTCTTATTGCACATATTTTGTCGAGCTCTAATCTAATCTAATTTATCGACTGTGGATATAGCTCTTTTTTCACGCGTGATTTTAATGTGTTAGTATTGCCTTTTGTTCTTTAATCATTTTATAAACAGTATTTTCGGACACACAGCATGCACTTGCTGGTTGTATGACTATGCTCTCCGTAGTTGCATTTAAATCACACAGTTTAAAGTACTTATAAACATTGTAAATCATGCGTCTCTCTCCGCTATGGATTATTGATCCACTTTTATTTTTTCGAATTGGTGAAATATTCATTTTCAAATTTTTTTGTTGAACGAGTCACGTAAAATACACAACCATTTTGTTCGAAGGTCAGACTTGAACTGGTCACTGTGAACTCGACTTTCTAATTTCTAGCATTTTAATTGGCTGGGGGGCGTGGCCAGGCCGGCGGACAACGATGACTCACTATTTTCTTAACGCGAACCAACTATAGTTCTTGTCGTGTATGTACTTTGCTGTTTTTTTTTCTCTGTTTTTAAATATGGTATCCACCTTTTGTCTGTGTTGAGTTCTTTATATGCTTTCTTCTGGCTTCCTGTGCTTGCCAAATGCTTTGATATTATTTCCATTCTATATTCTTCGTAATATTTCTTAAGTAGTTTATTTG
The DNA here is from genome assembly GCA_905333045.1 of Lysandra bellargus. NCBI lineage: Eukaryota > Metazoa > Arthropoda > Insecta > Lepidoptera > Lycaenidae > Lysandra > Lysandra bellargus. The sequence continues at coordinate 9,301,900 of HG995338.1, forward strand.
TACTTTTGTAAAGAGATGCAAGTTCTTTTCTATCCTTTTTCGTTTTAGATGATTTATTTTGTAACAAAGTGCGTTTTATCAGTTGTTTTTTTGTTTCTTGGCTAATAATTGCTTTTTTTTCTTTCTTTAATGTTGCACTGTTAATACTGACTTTTATAGCGTTTTCGATTTTTTGGTAATAGGACTCTATGTCGTCTCTACTTTCCCACTTTATGTTTCTTACTTCGAGTTCTAAGGACTGGAGGTATTTTTGCTTATTTTCCTCTAGCGAGAAATCGACTCTGCTATTAAAGTTTGCTAAATAATAGGGGTTCCTATTCAGGCTATAAAGGAATTTCACCACAAAGTTGCGGCCAATATTTAATATTATTTCGTTAAGCATATATTTTTTTTAATTTCTCATCCCCCTAACGTTGTCAGGGCTTGTTGTTAACAGTAAGTACATTAAAATATTCCTGGTATAATCCTGGCGTTAAGCATATTGGACGCTCCTGAATCCTGACCAATAATATTATTATTGCGAAGCCTTAAAAATCACCCTGTATAAGGTAGAGCACGTCCGGGCGAGGGTAATGAACTTTTTCCTAATTTGATCAAAGGCTGACATTGACATGGATTTACAAAGTTTAATGTTTGCTATTGACGTTGAAGCGTGAAAGAGATGTTGCGGTCAAAGTCGGCGGTAGACGTTTACAGATTTGGCGAAAATATAAAATTATGGCTAAAGTGAACAAGTACTGACTGGTAACGGGACTGATGTGATGAAGTGTAACAAGTATATCGACATAATGATTAGGTTATTAGTAATTGCGACGTGTAAGGTCGAAGTCGCCAGTATTATCGAGTTTTAGTAGCCTGAATTAGAAACGTTGGCATGTTTAAAAATTATTAGAAACTTTCATACAGTATTAATTTTAAAGGTAAACTCCTTGTCATATTACGCTTCCGGCGCGGTGTCGCATGTGCAAAAAATCGTAAGGTCACAACTTTTGTAAAGTCATATAAATGTTATTAAAAAGTAGTAATTTTATGCATACTATTTCTAATATAATAGCAACACAGCAATAAAATAACATTAATAGTCCACTGTTTAAGATACTTATTATTCAATGATTAAATACTAGATAACACCCGCGACTCCGTTGCGCCGAAAGTCGTTAATCGCGCGGGAACTGTACATTTCCGCAACAAAAACGTATCTTGTCCTTTCCTTAATCATGTCCTTTTCCGGGATTCGATTAAGTATTTGCATACCAAATCATCAAAGACGGTTACGCGGTTTATGCGTGAAGAGGTGTTAGACAGACAGCAGACTTACATATAGACATTCACATATTAATAATTATAATTATTTATTACTAGATGTCCCGGTGAACTTCGTGTCACTTATAAACCTTCCCTTGACTTCCATGATCATTTTAAGACTAAAATTAGCCAAATCGGTCCAGCCGTTATCGAGTTATAGCACTACTAACACAATTGAAAATCCATTGTTATATTTGTAATACTTGTGCTGGCGCGTAATACATTTTATTTTGGTAGGATTTTTTGTAATACGACTTTATTAAGAATGCCTTTAACGGTACTGAATATGACAGGCGCGTAATACATTTTTATTTTGCTGGTTTTTAGATTGACATATTAATATGGCGGATAGTGTGTTTGTAAACAACATGTCGTTTGTTTTGTTTTGTCAAATTTAAATTTTGTTTGTTTTAGCGTTAGAACTTAGAAGAGTGTCGTGAATTAAATTAATTTATATTGTGATTTGTAAATTGTGAGTCGTGCTGACGTAATCGTGTAGGTCGGAGAATATGGCATTAATTCAGAAAGACGCATATTTCTGTCTGACAGATTATGGGAGATTTTACTGTCGAAGGAAACTTTGTTTTCCTATTCCTCAAGGGCGGCCATTTGTAAAGAAGTGGAAGTAAACTTAGTTTTGAAAATAAAAAGCATGTCATTCAATTATATTTTGGTAAGTAGATTTTTTACTGCGGCTTCCCTTTCCAAAATATTCACCCCTCGCCACTGATTTATACATAGATTTTTATTTGATTTTTTCTAGCAAAAATTTAAAACGGTCAAGTTTCTTCGTTAACCGTAACACATAAATAAAGTACATCCCAAAAACTCGTGTCGTTCCTCGTTCGTAAATAATTTATTATGTAAATAGGGTACATCCATTCTAGTGCGCAATGTTTTGTCTTCTAATATTTTATTTATATGCTTTTAAACTTCATGCTAGTTTTTCACCGCGGTTTAGTTGCTGTGTTTTATATACAGACTAGCTGTTGCCCGCGACTTCGTCCGCGTTAGCATCCCCTCACATCCCAAGTATTATTTATTGTACAAAAATATTCAATGTACAGAATTGACTTTCCTACGATTTTATTATATAAAGATGTTCCGCGCGGCTTCGCTTGCGTAACTTAGGAATTTCACACAACCGTACATTTTTCCGCAAAAAAAGCCTATGTCCCTTCACGTGGTCTATTCTTCATGTTTGCCGCATAACATAAATTGCTCCAGTAGTTCTTAAGATAATAAGCAATCCATACTAATATTGTAAATGCGAAAGTGTGTCTCTGTCTGTCTGTTACCTCTTTACGTTCAAACCGCTGATCCGATTTTAATGAAATTTGGTATGGAGATACTTTGAGTCCCGGGAAAGGACATAGGTTACTTTTTATCCCGGAAAAATTTACGGTTCTCGCGCGATAAACGAATTTTGGCGCAACGAAGTTGCGGGCGTCATCTAGTTTCATATAATTTCCCCGTTTTATCCACATTTTCCTCTATTTCTTCGCTCCTATTAGTCTTAGCGTAATAAAATATAGCCTAGCCTTCCTCGATAAATGGGCTATCTAACACTGAAAGAATTTTTCAAATTGGACCAGTAGTTCCAGAGATTAGCGCGTTCAAATAAGCCCTTTCATATAATTTCCCCCGTTTTTTCCACATTTTCCTCTATTTCTTCGCTCCTATTAGTCTTAGCATGATAAAATATAGCCTATAGCCTTCCTCGATAAATGGGCTATCTAACACTGAAATAATCATCAAAATTTGTTGCGTAGTTTTAAAGATTAAAGGGAACAAAGGGACATGAGGGAAAAAAGCGACTTTGTAGCTTTTTGATAGCCTTCCTCAATAAATGGGCTATCCAACAGTAAAATAATTTTTCAAATCGGACTTGTAGTTCTTGAGATTAGCGCGTTCAAACAAACAAACAAACAAACAAACTCTGCAGAATTATAATATTATTAGTATAGATGTACAAAAATTTTACCTCTACAATTTTATTATATCTATAGACATTGATAGATAGATACCTATAGATAGAGAAACAAACAATAACTAAAAAAAACGGTAAAGGTTCGGAAGCCTATCCCAAAATAGAGGGAGAGCGGCAGTGAGGGGGGAGGGGGGAGGAGGGGTAAACACCCCCTGTACCGAATCCACACTGAGAAACCCCCCAGTATTGGAGCTACTCACCTTTAAAATTTTCGGGATTTTGAGGCTACATCAAGTTTTATTCTCGGCAATTTGCATAGCGTGTTTTGTGACGGTCGCCGGCTGCTGCCGCAGCACAGTCACAGTTCTAACCTAACCAACTTTTGGACTTTCTGGATTGTGTTTTGTTTTGGCGGGGGACTGCGCCCCCCGAGCCCCCCTTTTATTTTATAACGTTCGCGGGCTGCTGCCGCAGCACGCTCGGCTCCCTCTATATTGTGGTCTAATTTCTAACCCAACCTGCTTTTACTTCCAAATGTAGGTTACTTTGGACTTTCTGGATTGTGTTTGTTTTTGTTTTGGCGGGGGGCTGCGCCCCCCAAGCCCTCCTTTCGTGGCGGCTGCTGTATCCGTGGTTAAGTAGGCCTTCTGTTAAGTCTTTTCATTAATAATAAAATTAAATAAAAATGATGCGCTTGATACGGCGCCGGCAGTCATTTTGGCAACCTGCTGGGGTAGCTAAATTTACGTTAAATTTTCCGTTAACCTACAAAACTAAAAATCTATATTATCCATACAATGGTATTCAACATTTTTTATATAATATATCATTGTATCCATATATTATCAGATAATTTTAAACTAATAAATTGAACACAAAAACTCAAAACCTATAAGTACTTAAATAATACCTAATAATTACACAAAAAATATATTTTTTAAATTGACAAAGGAATTAAAATAATATCTACACTCAGAATTAAATAACACAAACTAAAATAAGAAAGCTATCGCCAGCTATCGCAAATCACAATAATAAAATTTGAAGATTTCAAAATGAGTTTCACTGTCATGCATAAAATTTGAATTTCGAATTTAGAATGCTATTTTTTTCAGCCAGTCAGGTCAGTCAAGAGTCAAGACATAATTTACTCATCTATACTAATAATTGTAGAAATGAAAATTCTGTACATTATAAATATTCAAAAAAATAATAAGCAGGGGTGTCACTACATCACTATAGAAGCCAAAAATGTGGTTAGTTTTTGTCTGTCTGTCTGTCTGTCTGTCTGTATGTTTGTTCCACTATCACACGAAAACTACTTATCCGACTTGAATGTGGTTTTCGCAGATATATTTGTCTTCTTCCAACTTAACATCTGGTGTATAAAAAAAATTTCCCCCACCCCTCTAAGAGGACCAAAGAGGGGGTCAGATTTTGTATCAAACTTTTTTCTTTAATGGACTTACTTCATATTATTAACTATGTTTTCCAACTTAACATCTAGTGTATGAAATTTTCCCCCTACCCCTCTTAGGGGATAAAAGAGGGGTAACATTTTGTATCAACTGATGAAGTAGAAATACTTTAAATGGCAAAACAACGTTTGCCGGGACAGCAAGTAAAACAATAATCTTATACAGGATGTAACAAAACTAAGTGATAATACGTTAGGATGTGTACGTATTTCTCGTAGACTGTAGAGTGTGAAAGTAGCAGCGCTGAAAGACCAATTTATTTTCACTTTTGTATAGGGAAACCGATGACGTTCGGGCCCTTGCCCATACAAAAGTGAAAATAACTGTATTTTAAAAAGATAAAACCGACTTCAAAATTGTACGTAATTGAGAATTAAAATTCCCTATCTCAAAAACTACTGAATCGATTTTGATGAAACTGGCAGTATTCCCTAAGTTGAACAATACCTAGTATAATAAAAAAAAAGAATCATTTAGATCGGATTTGTAGTTCCGGAGATATGCATGCACAAACATAAAAACATACATACATACATACATACATACATACATACATACATACACTTTTGAAATTTGGCACATTTGTTCAGAAGCTGTTATAGATTAACATATACAGAAACTGGGCAGTTCTGGAAATATTACATACATACGCGTCCAATTGATAACCTCCTTTTTTTGAAGTCGGTTAAAAAAAAACGTCTTTCAGCGCTACTTTCACAGTGAACTCTCTACAAGGAACACGTACACACCCTAAAGTATTATCACCTAGTTTTGTTACACACTGTGTATAAAATTCTCGTGTCACAATATCAGTTACCGTAGGTACTCCTCCGAAACGGCTTCACTGGTTTTTATATTATATTATACATAATATTCAGTAGGTCTGAGAATCGGCTAATGCATAGACTAAGGAAATAGTATGTCTGGCCTCTGGGCTACTGACTACTTTTTATATTGATAAGTGCATTTGTTGAATAAATAATAGTAAATTATTACAACTCGAGACTGTCGGCGACCATTGTTTGTGCGACGGGCTAGCGATGAACGTTGCCATGGTGCCATACTTATTAATCACCTCAATATAATACTTTATATGGCAAAACAACGTTTGCCGGGACAGCAAGTATTATTATAGAACTTAATAATAACATTAATTTGATTTTTCGTAACATCCCTTCTTATATCGCACGTCTGCGTCATACGGAGAACACTTCCCCAAAATTTTCAGTCTAGATACGATCCGTGGCTTAGGTTTTATCGTAATTGCATTTTCATATCTATAGTCTGTCAAGAAAATCATGACAGGCGGGACTTTTTTAAATAAAATAAAAAAATATGGAACTTTATTAATTAGAGATAAAAATATGCAAGGTGACAATATTTAAAATGTAATAAGCGTTCTCTGTGAAAATACAAAGAAAAATACACCTTAAGAGCGTGATTACGTTTAGAAAATTTTCCCGCCAGTCATGGCTTTCTTGACGGACTATAATAATTGTTTTAACCCTAGATTTCGCCTAAAACACTTATATCTCACCATGTATATAATTATAATAATACTGAAAATTATTAAGTAAGTATTATGATTATTATATTATCATTCAAGACAAAGCCTTTTATTGATAATATTATGATAATAGGTATACATATTATTATAAATTAAATATATTTGTAAAAGTGTTAGTTCATTTCATATAAAAAAAAAATATTTTTAAATTTTTGGCACTTTACATAATCTTATGTGCATAAAATTAAATCTCAATGAAAAAAAAAAAACACCAATTGAACGTACATGAATAATTAATTTTGAATTTCGAACGCCAAATATTTTTTTAACAATATTATGATGACAAAAAACAGAATGTTTAATATAAGCCCTCCATTCAAGACAATCTTTCTAAATTCTACAAAAGTATAAGAAAACAATAATATTATAATAACAATAAATTGTTACAAATATATACCTAGTTAATATTTACATTTAACAACTAATTGATTACGATAATATTATGTGACTCCTGCATGCAGGCTACGTGTAAAACAGCCATAACATACCCCGGTAACTTTTGCCACAGATTATGTCTCTTGTGGCAAAAAGCAATGATTGGCGTCTCTAACTCCCTGCGTCGCTGCAAGCCGCTGCTAAACGCTCTAAAGCGCTGTAAACTGTTCATGCTTTTTAATGAATTTTAAGGATAAATTTCAACAAACTATGAAGTACATCTTCCATAGAATACATCAAATAATAATGATGCGAATTTTCGAGCAGATCAGACTAAGGAATCGAGTTGTCCCATACTAACTTTATCCCCCCTTTTCACACCCTTAGGAGAGGAATTTCTAAAAATCCCTTCTTATCGCACGCCTACGTCATACGAAGAATACTCCCTCCAAATTTCAAGTATCTACAATTACTGGTTTCGGCCGTAGCGTGATTCAATTTTCATGTCATTCAGGACAAAGCCTTTTATATAATGACTAGCTGTCCCGGCAAACGTTGCTTTGCCATATTATAAAGTATTTCGTCCATATTATTTTATTGAAGTGACTAAATAAGTATGTCGCCATGGCAACGTCGATCGCTATCCTGTCGCACAAACAATGGTCGCCGTCAGTCTCAGGTTGTAATAATTTACTATTATTTATTCAACAAATGCACTTATCAATATATAAAGTACCCAGTAGCTGATTCTCAGACCTACTGAATATGCATATAAAATTTGGTAAAAATCAGTAAAGCCATTTCGTAGGAGTTCGCTGACTGACATTGTGACACGAGAATTTTATGTACTTACTAGCTGTCCCCGCAAACGTTGCTTTGCCATAATAAAAAGTATTTCGCCCATATTTGTTATTGAAGTGACTAAATAAGTATGTCGCCATGGCAACGCTATCCCGTCACACAAACAATGGTCGCCGTCAGTCTCAGGTTGTAATAATTTACTATTATTTATTATATTAATATATAAAGTACCCAGTAGCCGATTCTCAGACCTACTGAATATGCATATAAAATTTGGTAAAAATCAGTAAAGCTGTTTCGGAGGAGTTCGTGGACTAACATTGTGACACGAGAATTTTATATATATGATATAGATTACAGGGATGTATCAAAATTCAAAACTAAGTGAATTATCACTTAGTTTTGAATTTTAGCGTGTTTTTTTTAAATGAAATAAGGGGGCAAACGAGCAAACGGGTCGCCTGATGGAAAGCAACTTCCGTCGTCCATGGACACTCGCAGCATCAGAAGAGCTGCAGGTGTGTTGCCGGCCTTTTAAGAGGGAATAGGGTAATAGGGGAGGGTAGGGAAGGGAAAGGAATAGGGGAGGGTAGGTAAGGGAATAGGGGAGGGTAGGGAAGGGAATAGGGTAGGGGATTGGGCCTCCGGTAAACTCACTCACTCGGCGAAACACAGCGCAAGCGCTGTTTCACGCCGGTTTTCTGTGAGAACATGGTATTTCTCCGGTCGAGCCGGCCCATTCGTGCCGAAGCATGGCTCTCCCACGTGTGTATGAATTAGGGTGTGTATGAATCCCGTGTATAGAATTCACTGTGAATTGTGAAAGTAGTAGCGCAGAAAGAGCAAACTTTTTTCACCTTTGTATGGAAAAACTCGTGACGCTGGGGCACTTGCCTTAGATACAAATCACAAAAAAGCTTGGTCTTTCAGCGCTGCTACTTTCACAGTGAACTCTCTACAAGGAACACTGCATACAAACCCTTAAGAATTTAACTTAGTTTTGTTACACCCTGTATTAATAGAGTTTAAAAAGTGAACGAAATCAATAATAATATCTATAATATCTTCACACCACGTCAGTCTGGCCCCGTGCTAAGTACCTGAAGGACTTGTGTTACGGGTACCAGACAACGGAAATATATTTAATACTTTTATATTATACATATATTTAAGATTTCTATCATATTTAATACACATCGAAGACCCAGGAACTTTGAAAACTTTTTGTTCCTCCGGCGGGATTCGAACCCGCGACCCCCGGCTTGCGCTACCGACGCGCCACCAACTGAGCCACAGAGGTCGTCAATAAAATATGAATAACTTGCAAAATTTTCAAATGTACGCAACATTTGAAAATTTTACAATTTGTTGTCAAACTTTTCCGAAGTCCGAAGCAGCAAGACAGATTTTGATGAATTCTGTGTGAAAATCGTTTCAACTCAATTTTTCAAAAATGTTTTCCGGGTCAGCTAATAAATTATTTTCTTAGCATCATTAATATAATTTATATTATATTATAACTGTTGAGTACAATAATTTATTAATTGTTTAAGAAGAAATTAGCTTTTTTAGACTGAAAGCTACTTCAATTTTGGTACATTGCTAATTTTTATTATAAGGAGCTTAATACTTTTACTTGCTGACTGAAATTATTGAAATCGGAATAATTTAGTTGGGTAATTACTCATATCAAAGCAAACCGACATATTATCATTGACATTAACTAGACACTGATATGCTAAGTACTCACATACGGTTTTACTCGATAGTTTTACTCCAAATCGAGCAAAAACCAAAGTGCGGACCGCAAAACTCACAGCTCGAAGGCTTACATCGAGCCAGCCCGAGGGCTCGCATTCAGCCGGTTCGATGGGATTAATTTATATATCTAATTTCCTTCGATTTGGAGTATAACTATCGAGCAATGCTGAATGTGTGGACGAAAGCCCGAGCCGTGGTTTTTACTCTACGTGATTGCTCGAACGAGCAAAACCGTATGTGAGTACTTAGCAATAAGCTTTCTAGATATAATTTTTATAGTAATTTAATCCACTTTGGCATAGCGGGCATTAGGCATACAGGCTACGAATAACAAAAATACATACAGGCAACTGGCAAGTTGATACCTATATACTTATATTGCTACAGAAATTCAGCAGGTAAAAATTAAACAATGTCTGCAGTTGTCTGTCAAAAGTTTTTATGTACGTTTACAATGAAATTTGTGACAGACAGTGCAATTCCTGCTGCCTCAAGTGCCTATTGCATTAAACAAAATATATAATCCCACCAAAACATGAAATGTAAAAGGAGCCAAGCAAAATATTGCATAGCTATTCAATACTTCTGTCGTAAAATGTTTTCAGATCACATTCAAGCCAAGCCTTCAACTATTTTGTAATTTAAATCAACATTCAGTAAATATATCAATAGATTTCTTTATTTTATAATTATTATAGTGGCTTGGTAATGAGCACTAGAGAAATTATCAGCTACTAATTGGATTTATTGGGTACCATTAGCCACATGCGTCGTTACATATTAAAACACTTTACGCTTGCCGTCTCCTCCCAATATGCAGTTTTATATTTTTTTCTATTGTGCTCATTGCAAAGCCACTATAATAATAATTATAAAATAAAGAAATCTTTTGATACATTTACTGAATGTTGACTTAAATTACAAAATAAGTTGAAGGCTTGGCTTGAATGTGATCTGAAAACTTTTTACGACAGAAGTATTAAATAGCTATGCAATATTTTGCTTGGCTCCTTTTACATTTCATGTTTTGGTGGGATATCATTTCTTTTTTGAAGTTTTTTTTTCTTTTCTTTTCAGGTCACGTTATAACTTTTCTGTACTTAGCTTGGCAATCATTCCCTATCTCCTTTAATATATTTTTGCTTTGAGGCTTCGTTAGTTCTATAGGTGGACAACGTAATGTAAATACTTCTGAGTTCTGAGTCGATTATTATGTTCATAATATATAATTGACTCTTAAGCTAATACTTGAAGGTGGTCATTTTTAGCATTACCGTTGAATACATAGCAGCACTGTTGTAAGCGTCTCGACGTTCTTCGCAGGAAAGGAGCACACCTTATTTCATGCGATAACTTAAAACTCCTATATTATATCGAGCAAGTAAGGAGTGTATATCTCAGTACTGAAGTGATTACATTTATAATATTTAAATCGAATTTAATTATTGTTACATTATGAACGTTGTTAATATTATTTTTTATTTAATTTATACCATTTCGTTAAGTTCATAACTAACTTAAAGCCTTTTGTACGTCGAACAAATATGCAGTCGAAACTCATACTGTTCTTGCAAAGTTACAAACATAAAAATCTTTTATTTTATTTAATCCTTAAAGTATTATATTATTACTTTCTCTGCCCAAAGGATGAAAACGGGGGCCTTTTATTAATAAGTCTTCTTATTTCTGGTGTTGTTATAAGAGCTAATAGTCTAATCAAAATAAAATAAATTATTAAAGGGGGGCCTCATATTACAACAAACACGATTTTTTCCCTATTTTTGCTCCATGTCCATAATGGTAAGATTAAGGTTTTTGAAAATATCAGGAAACGCTCAAATTTATGTTAACTTTAATAATTAATAATAAAAATTAAATAAACTTATTATTAAAGGGGGGCTCCCATACAAATTTAAGGCACGGAACCTTATGTACGCCGGTTCGACTCGCACTTGGCCGGTTTCATAATTTTTCCTTTCATTGTGAATAAAGACCTATCCGGGTACCAAATTTCAAGGTTCTAAGTCTGCTTCTAAGTACCTTAGAATTTTGATGATCTGTCCCTCAGTGACAGAATGTAGTAATTTTGACCATCCGTAACTACTAAACTATTTATCAAAATTTCATGTAATTTGGAAGTTAAGCTAATTTTAATACTTGCTCCTAGTGACCGAAATTTTAAATCCCTAGCTTTGTTAACATCGAAGATAAAGGGGGTGTAAAATAACCGCGAACTGCTTCGAGAAAAGTATGGTACGGCCGTGCCTTTGCTAAAAAGCTTGGCTGGGGCACTGCCATGCCCCCAGATCTATCTGCGGCTCTCTTTACTATGCAACAAGCATACTATATTTTACCAGTGCCGAATTTAGTGCCCCCGCCGAGACATTATTTTTTATGAGTGTAGGCAACTTTACTTCCGCCGTCCCATCCACACAATCTGTCGGCCCCCTTGGACGCTGCGGCCCCCTAGGACGCAGCTGCCCCTAAGCCGCGGCATATACGACCTATTTATAAATTCGGAGCTGCTATTTACCTCAAGTCTAGAGATTGTTCTGATAACCATAACCTGTCATTCCAGGTGGTTTCTTCGCAGCCTTCTCCCTGTACAACTCCATCAACAAGCTGATAGCTCCGGCCAACGAGAACGAGATCGCCTGCATCCACGGCCTGCGGGCTATCGCGACGGTAGCTCTGCTGGTCGCTCACAAGTTCCTGCCTGTCGCCGTCACACCTTACAACAATAGGTTGAAAGTCAGTGAGGTAAGTGCGTGATCATCATCCCTTCCAATGAGCAGTGCCGGTTTAAGCACTACCATAATATGCGCCCTGGGCGAAATTGCTTCGGATCCCAGGTCCTGGTAGAGCTGAAAAACGGCGCCCCTTTTGTTTGCCTTCAGCGCCCCTTTTTATCCGGCGCCCTGGGCGGTCGCCCAGCGTCGCCCCCCCGTAACGCCGCTACTGCCATAAGAATAATTTAATATATTGTAAGCCTCTAATTTGAACACCTCAACTAGTAATTTACACTGTGCCTCAACTATGAAAATGACGACGCATGACAACGAATAACTTATAGAAGATTCTGTATAAGTTGCACTTAAATTCGTTCGTCGTGTTAGAAGTGAGAACCGTACATTAAAAGTACCTACATTCCGTACATAGGATGAAAATATCCTATGTCCTTTCCCGCTACTCACTCAAAATATCTTCATACAAAATTTCAGAATAATTGTTTCAGTTAAAATGTTATTGAACTGTAAAGTGTAAGTATGGATAGCAAGCAAATAATTTGCCTGTATAAAAATAGTTAGCAATAGCACATAAAATTATGACATATTACGTTAGTACTGCATACAGCATAGCATATATATATCTTGAGGCACATTATTCTTAATTACACATTTATATAAACAAACATTTCGACTCAAATACAACTCAAAAGAGTTGTATTTGAGTCGAAATGAAAAATCTTTTCGAATTTCTTCAAAAAAATAAATTCATTTTAAGTTGAAACCAAACATTTTGAAATCCTATTTGATGGACTTTTAATTTTGCATTACTTGAGTAAATGTTAATTAAAACTTCGTTCTAATAAAGGTGAGATTTAATTAATGAAATACCGAAATTTCAAAGTTTTTTTAACGTTCAACAAAGTTTGTTTTTGACCTTTTCGGTCAGTGAATAAAATACTTAATAAAATATATGTACCTACTTATTACTTATTAGTTTTCGAAGTCAAGTTTAAATATAAGGTGTTAAGTGCTCATGTATCATTGACATTTAAATAGTAATTTGGGTCAATCAACTTTTCGACCCACATTTTGGAGAAGCATTCAGGATTTTTTTATTTATTGTTTACTTTAAGATATTAGACTTTGAAGTATAAATTCAAATAGCTTCAATACTCTAGCATTATATATGTAAAAGGGCACGACCTTTATAGCACAGTTTTCTTTTTATTCTAAAAAAACTTAAACAACCCCCATAAAAGTGTCTATCGCGTTACCTGAGAGGAGTATCTTGGTTAACAAGAATAAAACATAGTATTGAATTAGTTTTATATATTCTTTACTTTGGCATGCATAATTAAACAGTTGGGTATATTCAGTCTTAATTTAAGTTACATGCATGAGAACATAATCTCAATAATGTGTATTTAGCGTTACCATAGAGATCAAATATAAGCATTTATTTCTAATAATTCTGTATAATTTAGAATAGCTAACACTTCAAAAGTCTTCGTAAATAATAAATAACTTCTAACGCACCTTAAACTGTTAAATAACAAGTGATACCACTGTAAAAGGTCGTGAAATAACAATATAATCATCGAAAAAAAGAGGACATAAAAGTAACACCAGAGACAATCTGGTAACACCTAAGACACTATAATATTACTCAAAACAAAGTAACACCGGATACATCTTAGTGACACGGAAGACACACATTTGAGAAATCGGATGAAGAATCCTAAGGAATGCTTACAATGGAACTGCTTAGAAATTTTAAACTACGCTATTATAAAAAAAATTACTAAAGAAACCAAAAATATTAACATTCTTATCATAAACATTATTTAAAAAATCAACGAATAATTCTCATAATCTTAGCAAGTAATCAACAGTCTTGTATTAGAAGTTGTAATTAGTTATAACTATCATATATAACTACCTAAAAATCAACAGTCACTTTTCAAAAACATCTATAGGATCATCAAATTTGTAATAAATCCGAAGTCCTTTTTTCACAATTGTAGGCATTGGCAGAATTTTAATAATATCATCATATTCTACATAATTGACATCGTGTTCATCCATTCTGAATATCTTCGCATCTTTTTTACCAATTACTCGCAAAAACATAACCTTTACCTCCCCGTCGTCTTCGATAGTCGTCAAAGCTTTGCAAACGTAGGAATATTTTTTCTTTTTCAAGTTATCGCTATAAACAACGACATGCAAAAAGTCACCAATTGAAACCTGCATTGAACTAGAGCCTTTATAATTACTGGTCGACGGCTGATGTTCATCCGCTCGTGCACCAAAGACCTTTGATGTTTTATAGTTTTCTTTATCACCAGAGTATAATATATTCTTTGCCCCAGAGAGTACTTGCATTTCATCGTCATCCATATCAGAGGAACTGTCATAAATTGTTCGGTAGATACTGGTGCGATCGCTGGGCAATGTATTGTGAATATCCTCCAATACGGTAAGTGAACTGAGTGGCACATCATCATCTGATGATAAATCACCACGCGCAGGTTCAATGTTGTCTTCTTCTAGTGATTCTTGTGTAGTCTGTTCGATGGCATTTATGTAATATATCTGAGGGTCGTGGCAGTCACAAAAACCTCTCTTGAGAGATCCGCAAAAACAGGTCAGTGGTCGATATTTTAAGTAATATCTGCTGTCTGTGAATATGTGGTGCACTTTCATAGTTCCAACCAGTCGTGGTATATATTTAGGTAATTTGTCTTGTATATCTTTAATAGCAACCTCTTCAATTAAATATAGTTTTATTTTGCTAGCATTCTTTAAGTGTTCCATGAAATGATTACAATTTGCAATATCTTTCCCATTTGCTACTATTCTGTCAGCAGTTCGCTTAAGAAATCCACCTATTCCGTCTGCAGGGCCCTTTCCATGCCCCGCTTCAAAAAATGACCACGTTGTAGCCGCAAAGCCGTAGTCAAAGATTTTGTGACATAGCAAATAAAAATTCTGCTTTTGGCGGTACTGAGTGGACGGGCCGTCAGAAAAAAAATGTACTAAGTTAATAGATTCATACTCACTCCTTATCCATTGCATAATTGGATCCAAATGAGCCCAAATTGCAGCAGGCTGATGACAAGTGGATGAAGAAATTGTGCAAAAAGAGTTTGATTTATACTTCTTTTCCAAGTCGTGAGTATAGACAATGACTGTATGTAGAGATACTTGATTTCTAGAGCCCCCAAAATGATGTGATTGCACCTCTTCGTTATATTTACAGTTGTAGTTTTCACTAAAGTCAACAACTATGGCGCATTCATTGGGTTGTAAGTTGTCCAAGCATTCCCGGAAATTATGGAACTGAACTTTTATATTATACACGTGCTTTTTAAAATTGGTCACATCCTTTTCATATGCCTTCAGAAAGTGTGAGATGTCGTCATTTAATTCTTCTTTAACATTTTTTATACTTTTGAACTTCTTCCCATCTTTCTCATAAACTTCTTCTTTCCTTATCCATTGGCTATATTTGATTGTACCTTTAATTTTTTCTTCGTTGTATTTTAAGGTTTTGTTTTTACACGTCTTGCAGTCATTATACATACAATTTTTTGACCGATCATCGCACACTGTTAGTTTAATGACATCACATAAGTTGTCGCTTTTAATGATCCCTTGTTTCTTCAGTGCTTGGGTTTTGTAAGCAAAATTGATGTGTGTTTTGCACAAACAAGTTTCACGGCCATCAGCAGAAGGTCTTACAACAAAAAATGGGCGATTTTTCGTAAAATAATAGTAAGAACAAGAAACCCCTGGATTTTCTGCTTTGAAATGTTTGTGCAAACTTTTCATTGTATCGAGCAGGAACCTTTTCTGAAGTTTGATTCCGTTTCGGGTTACGGTCTCTTTCTTACCTGCAGTTGCTCTTGAGATGTCATCTCGCAGAAAAAACCTATGAATTTTCTTTTTTAGCAATATGGCGTTATTGGTAATTGACACCTTGGTTGTATATTGCCGGTTTATTCCAAATACTTCATTTATCAATTCATTCCTCTTTCTATATTTTACTATTCGATCATCCTTTAGTATGCTCTTTAAGAGTAGTTTCTGTTTCATATTTTTAGTTTTATAATATATGTCTTTAATGGAACTTGTCAGGAGTCTATATTTTTTCGTTACTTGTTCATTTTCGTCTTCACTCTCTGACATATTTTTTTTACTGCGAGATAATCGTTTTCTGAATTTATCACATTTTTTCTTTAATAACTGTATTTCCTTTTCCATTTTTTTATTTTCTCGATACAGTCTACTTCTGTTACTTTTGACCTTACGACGGCCGCGTTCACGTGCTAAATTTGAAGATGGTGATCCACCAGGTGAAGGGTTTACAGGACCTCGAATGTTCTGCACGTCGGGTGTCGGAGAAGTTGGTGGTGTTTCAGTTATAACTGATTGTAGATTCTTCTTTCTTTGACGATATTCTCTCTGCCTCAGTTTCCAGATAGTATTTGCATTTCTTTTTTCTTTAGGCGTCAAATCTTTAACAAGCCGTTTTGTTTGATGGTAGTGCTGACGGTGTTTTCTTTTAGCCTCTTCATATTTTTCCTTATTTTGTTTCAACCGTTCTCTCTCTTTTGTTTCTCGACTGGAGTTAACGCCATTTTAAAATGATCTAGAAATCTGGAAAAAAGGGATATACATTTGGTAACAATATAATATGATAAGGCGCAGCGCAGACGACAGACTATCCGTGACGCATTTTTTAGTCTGTGGGAAATAGAACCTATACAATTATATGCAGTGACGCACACGATGCGCAAAAAGTCCGCATATAATTGCATAGGTTCTATTTCCACAGACAAAAAGTGCGTCACGGATAGTCTGTCGTCTGCGCTGCACCTCATCTGAACCTTGAAATTTATATTAATTAGTACTACGCCTCTTGGATAAGGTGACTTGAATTAGACATACACACGCACTAGTTTTTAGTTCTTTTACAACAACCGTAGCAAGTTGGATCGCATTTACGTAAATACGTATTAATATTTTTTAGTTTGCAGCTATTACAAAGATAATTGAGAAAATATTCATGAAATTGTCTCTGGAGTTACCGTTGGCGTATTTCAAGTTACTACAAAAGTAACTCAGTACACAAGTAACTCAGGTGACATTTGTCAGTATTTTTCAAATAAAATGAATTCTACTCAGTATTAGTTATACTCGTTTATACCAATCAAAATGTTTATTCTATGTCCTTGAAATACAATACGATTCAAGAAATAAATATCAGTACTTACCGATAAAATCGCGGTAACTCAGCCGACAGCGATTAAACACACGCACTACCTTCGAGAGCTCGTCGCCGACTGACGGCCTGTCGGCATTGTCAAAGGACTTCGCCGCCGCGCCGACCGAGGCCACCAATATTTTTACTAGGTGGTGACCGAATTATTGTCCTTGTAGTTTTTTACGTCTTCAAGATTTAAAGGTAACTCAGTAGACCAATATTAAGAAAAAAATATTTGGACAGTAATTCCTGATTTTTTTTTGCAGAAATGTATATCAACTGGTAGCATTTATTAATTCGAAATACTAAAGTATATACTTCATTTTATAGAATATAATAAAATTAGACACAGTTTTCAAGGAAAATATGTGATTTTGCGGTGAAGTGTATTGACATCACGCGTTTTGGACAGCAATAATTTGTATGGAAGAAGAATTTGTCAATGGAGTTACCACATACATTATTTTAATTTGAGGATATTTTTGAATAAAAACGTATAAGTCACAATGATTTACAGTCTAATAATACGCGAGTACCTCACATGATGTTAATTTCAATAGATTTATGGAGTTTTGTTCAAAAACTGCCGAGGACAGCGAAGTGTGGGTCGAAAAGTTGATTGACCCATTTACTCAGGTAAGTAAGCACACTTAGAAATATTTTAGTCTTGAAATACCATCGGCTCTGGCATCTACATTACGACTATTATAAACCACATTTATCATTATTTTCATCAGTGGTTTGAGCCCATTGTTGATACTGTACTTTATTTAAAAGCACCTGATATTTTTAGTCCAATTACTTGTATTAATGTTATTTGCTCAAAAACAAACTACAATTAATCTATGGCACAAAAATTAATTTAATTAAGTATAAAAATTACAAAATTAATTTATGGTACAAGAGTATATTAATACTAGCTGTCCCTTTGACGACCTCCGTGGCGCAGTGGCGAGCGCGTTGGTAGCTTAAGCCGGAAGTCGCGGGTTCGAGTCCCGCCGACGGAACAAAAAAAAGTTTATGTAGTTCCTGAGTCATGGATGTGTATTAAATATGTGTATCATATAATAAAAATCTTAAATATATGTATAGTATAAAAGTATTAAATATATATTTTCCGTTGTCTGGTACCTGTAACACAAGTCCTTCAGGTACTTAGCACGGGGCCAGACTGACGTGGTGTGAAGCGTCCATAGATATTTGTTATTTGTTTGTCCCGGCAAACGTTTATTTGCCATATAAAGTAGGTATTTCCCCCGTATTATTTTATTGAAGTGACTAAATAAGTATGTCACCATGGCAACGTCGATCGCTATCCCGTCGCAAACAATGGTCGCCGACTGTCTCAGGTTGTAATAATTTACTATTATTTATTTAACAAATGCACTTATCAATATATAAAGTACCGAGTAGCCGATTCTCAGGCCTACTGAATATGCATATAAAATTTGGTAAAAATCAGTAAAGCCGTTTCGGAGGGGTTCGTGGACTAACATTGTGACACGAGAATTTTATATATAAGAAGATTATGCATCAATTTCAATGCCCAAAATGTATCTCGACATATAACATTCTTATATAACTAGGGTGATGCTCAGAACTTTAAAATCTTTACTTAGACCTCAAACAAAAAAAAAAAAAAAACGGATTACACTCCGGAAGAAAAAGTAAAGTTCCACAAAAGTGAAACAGCAGAGGCCGTAGACAAAGTCCGTTTCGTTAAAAACGATAACGATATTCGTTATCAAAATGCATGGAATTTGACATATTATATTTTAGTCTTCGCAAGCGAAATGTCATTAAGGGCTGGTTTACACGTATTAAGTAGATAAGTAGTTAACTAAATTTTAACTTAATTTTAAGTTACTTGGATGTAAACACAAAATTTAGTAGCAAGTAGAAAGTTAAAATTTAGTTAAGTATTAAACGAGGAAATTAGAATTTTGACTATTTTCTGTTAAGTTGGCAGGCGGGGCTTGTCAATTGACAAATTTCGGGCAGGCACTTCAAATTAAGTTAAAATTTGGTTACTATAGGTGTACCAGAATCTGATGGCAAAAAGTGAGAAAATAAATTGACTCTAGTCTCTAGCAATACCGGGGTAATTGAAATAAAACATTTTGATCCTTTTCTTTTAGCAGCTAATCTGTGTATCAAACATGAAAATATAAAAATTTATCCAGTGATTTAATAATAATAATAATAATAATAGTTTATTAATGCGCAAAGACAATACACAATATTAAAAACTAACAACAATTTCACAATTTTTTTTGGACACCACTACATAATATTGTTACGTGCTAGAGTTCGAGGATTCGGAGAGAAAGACCTGGTGACTCTCTTGAAGACTTTATTCACAAGTTCACTAGCTCACACAAATCACTAAAGCCAAACACTAAGCACTAGATCCAAATCACTGAGCACTATCACTGTCACTCACTATTGATCACTTGTTCTC
This sequence comes from Lysandra bellargus, assembly GCA_905333045.1. Lineage (NCBI taxonomy): Eukaryota > Metazoa > Arthropoda > Insecta > Lepidoptera > Lycaenidae > Lysandra > Lysandra bellargus. The sequence goes on from HG995338.1 coordinate 9,321,576, forward strand.
ACTTCGAAGTCGCCTTGATGATCGCTTGTAACAAACTGAGTTGATTGCCGGCTTGTTTACCTTTTATATGGCCCGCCATACTTTCTGGAACGTTCCATTCTGGATTGTTTATGTAAACACGCAATTCACATAAACAAGGGTTGGACTTTTCTAGAAAGTACGCGCAACTGTCGCGCGCAGGTAAACAACTGCCCGTATGCGTAACAATACTTATAGAAAAAAATATATCATAAATAGGTATATATAAAGATTAAAGATAAAGATTACGTAATAAACTATAATAACTAACACAATTATAACATTTACATTTTTACAATAACTAAACAATTATAAAATAAAACGACGAATACAAAAACCAAAAAAATAAAAAACAAGAATGTCATCAGTAGGCAGTGTACTGTGTATTGCTTAACACAGAAATGGAATACCACTCAGGTTTATCACCGCAGCGTAGATACACCACGGTATCTGGTCTTCCGTGGTTCCGTAAACGTGTGACGTGCAACAAGCCCAACAGACAACTTATTAACTAATAATAACAATACAACTATAATATATAATATTATAGATAATAAAATGTATTATGTAATAGTGTACTTATACAAAACATTAAACAATATCTGCTGCTGTACAAAGGAGTCGAACAGGCGCACACAACCCATGCGCGCCCGTGACATAACCAGATAGTGATTAGTGAGGCATGTACTTATTTCATGGACTCAGGACTTCAGTGCCTAAATCGACATAGTGCGGGGAGCTGGCGCAGGTGCACGCCCGCGCCGGCTATCTCTGAACTACTTAATTACAATGCAACGTCCCTAGCAACTAATTACCGCATACTAAATACTTATGGTGTGAATAATATCCTACATAAATATTATCATGGTAAGTGTGCTTACATAAAATACATACTAATAGTTATACCTAGTATTACTATAAAATATAATATCGATACCGGTAAGCCCAACGACCGCGAAGGACATCCAAAACCCACAGCAATTGAATTTTCCGGCATCGATATTTAGGATATTTTTTGAAAATTTGCTGTCAAAAATTGCCATCAGATTCTGGTAGACCTATACTTATCTACTTAATACGTGTAAACCAGCCATTAGCGATGACTTATGTGATGTTAAACCACATACATTTTGATAACGAATTTCGTCATCGTTTTTAACGAAAGATACTTTGTCTAAGGGTCAGGAGCATGCTACATTTTCGAAACGCAGTAGAAGGTTTAACTTCTTCGTCTTCAAAAAGAGGACAATACTGCTAAAGAAGTTAAAAAAATAATTATCAAGTTTCTTAACTTTCTAAAAAAGTCTACAATCTATACTAATATTATAAAGCGGAAGAGTTTGTTAGTTTGTTTGTTTGTTTGAACGCCCTAATCTCAGGAACTACTGGTCCGATTTGAAAAATTATTTCAGTGTTAGATAGTCCATTTATCAAGGAAGGCTACAGGCTATATTTTATCACGCTACGACTTATAGGAGCGAAGAAATAGAGGAAAATGTGGAAAAAACGGGGGAAAATTATTTGAAAGGGCTTACTTGAACGCGCTAATCCCAGGAACTACTGGTCCGATTTGAAAAAATCTTTCAGTGTTAGATAGCCCATTTATCGAGAAAGGCTATAGGCGATATTTTATCACGCTAGGACTAATAGGAACTAAGAAATAGAGGAAAATTTGGAAAAAAACGGGGGAAAATATTTGAAAGGGCTTATTTGAACGCGCTAATCTCAGGAACTGCTCGCCCGATTTGAAAAATTCTTTCAGTGTTAGCCTATTTATCGAGAAAGGCAAGTTATACTTTATCACGCTTAGACTAATAGAAGCGAAGGAATAGAGAAAAATGTGGAAAAATCAGGGGAAATTATTTGAAAGGGCTTATTTGAACGCGCTAATCTCAGGAACTATTGGTCCGATTTGAAAAATTCTTTCAGTTTTAGATAGCCCATTTATACGTGGGAGAGCCATGTTTCGGCACGAGTGGGCCGGCTCGACCGGAGAAATACCACGTTCTCACAGAAAACCGGCGTGAAACAGCGCTTGCGCTGTGTTTCACCGAGTGAGTGAGTTTATCGGAGGCCCAATCCCCTACCCCATTCCCTTCCCTACCCTCCCCTATTCCCTTCCCATCCCTACCCTCCCCTTTTACCCTATTCCCTCTTAAAAGGCCGACAACGCACCTGCAGCTCTTCTGATGCTGCGAGTGTTCATGGGCGACGAAAGTTGCTTTCCATCAGGTGACCCGTTTGCTCGTTTGTCCCCTTATTTCATTTAAAAAAAATCGAGGAAGGCTATAGCGAAAAAATAGAAGAAAATGTGGAAAAAACGGGGGAAATTATTTGAAAGGGCTTATCTTACGAACTACTAGAGCAATTTTTCTGTTATCTGAGTCAGATAGGAAGTAGAGCACGTGAAGGATCATGGGCTATTTTTTGTGGACTAATTTGTCTGTGAAATATCTAATTTAAACGAGCGAAGCCGCGCGGAACGTCTATAAATAATAAAAATGAATCCATATTTCCATTGGTTACGATATCACGCGTAAACAGCTGGACCGATTTTGCTGAAATTTGGTATAAGTAGATATACTTTGAGTCCCGGTAAGGACATAGGATACATTTTGTCCCGGAAAAATGTACGGTTACCGCACAATATACTTTTATGATTTGCGCGTAAACTATTTAATCGATTTTGATAAATTTTGGTATGGAGATACTATGAGTCTCGGCACAGAATGTATATTAGTAGTACGTCTCGGGAAGGATGGATATATTTTGTCGCGGAAAAATGTACGGTTCCCACAAAATGCACCTTTATGATTTGCGCGTAAACTATTCAATCGATGTATGTACGGAAACAACTATAAACTGAAGTCCACGCGGACGAAGTCGCGGGCAACAGCTAGTTGTAAATAAAAGATAAATTTTCTAATCAGTTCATGATTCAAAGTTTGTAATGTGATAAAATCAAACACTTCAGACAATAAATCACCTTTTTATTCCTCACTTCTAATTTCTTCACAACACTATATTTTATAGTTATTTATAACTACACTAATAATTCACAGTGACAGTTCTACCATGATGTTCACTCTATGACTGCTCTAAGAAGAATGCCCCTTCCAAATCAAGAATCTACAATTTATTGATCTTTCACCGGAAATAATATTTTAAAAATATATTAATTTATTAAATACAGTTCCGGCTACATCAGACCGGAAATACGCTCACAAACTTTCATTGAATTATGAATTGGCATTCTCCTTAGTTAAATAATTCATTACAAATACAAATATAATTATAGAAGCCTTAACATTAATTTTAAGCATAACAATAATAATTTACTAACAATATAATAAATGTAAACTTAATTAATTTGACTTCCTATAAATTCATACAATAAATAATATTGATTAATCATAAAATGTAAATATAAAATAATTTGATTTACTACTTTTAATTTAATAAATAATCTTGAATAACAACAATAAAATCACACTTCTCCAAATTAACATTAAATAATTATTTTAAATATTCGAAAATCATTACATTCGGCCGTCCTACTGCGTGCTGTCTCCTGACGCACGTAAAATAAACTTAACATTGCATTAAAAACAATTGAACAAAATATTCAATATTAATAATATGTAATAAATTATGACATTATTAACAATATTATTTTCTAATTATAATTAACCTAATCAACATTTTATTATTATATTTTATTCATTACATTCGGTCATTATTTGGACTCAGATTGACTCTGTAGTTCACAGCCACTTTTATTGCTTTCATTCTCTGACGAGCTGCTACTAGCACTTGAAATTCTTTTATCATCGTTTTGATCTAAATCATTTACATTAATCCATGGTCGTATTCGATCAATTGCTACTACAGTATCAAACTTATTCTTTCGCTGACTAAAGCCGGGTATTTCAGCAATTTTATATCGGTCATTACCTAAAACTTCTTCTATCCTAAAAGGACCTATAAATTTTGACATTAATTTTGTGCTGTTACCTTTATTGTTAAAATTCGTTCTAGTTATTTTTATTAAGTCCCCTTCCTTATAAACTGGAGCGGGTACTCTATTTCTATCATAGGATTCTTTCTGTTTTAATTGACAGGACTCTATATTTGTACTTGCTTCATCTCTTACTTCTGCAAAGCTTAGACGCGACTCATTATCAATATCCAACATGTTAGTTAGGCTGTCTCGCAATCTGGTCCCAAATAATACTTCTGTCGCAGTTTTTTGGGTGGTAGAATTAATGGAGTTATTAATTCCCCACTGAACTTTACCTAAATACATGTCCCAGTTCCGTTCGTCCTCACCGTCGGTATATTTTGCTAGCGATTCTAAAATTGTTTTGTTATACCTTTCGGCTTGGCCGTTGGCTCTGGGACATGCAACGGCATTAAGTATATGTTTAATCCCGTGAGTTTCACAAAAGGTTTTAAAAGCTGTTGAAGTGAAAGAAGTACCTCTATCTGACACAATTCTAGATGGTATTCCAAAGTCATAAAAAATGTTAAGCAAGACTTTTATCGTACTTTTGGTCTTTGTATCTCTAACGCCCCTTACAAACAAATATTTAGTAAAACCATCGACTATAGTAAGAATATAAGCATTACCATTTTTGCTTTTGACAAACGGACCTAAATGGTCTATATGTATAGTATGACAAGGAATGCTTATCTTCTCAATCGGAAATAATTGCCCACTCTTACGTTGTGATGAATCGTCTTTATTATAAGCACATTTGATGCAAGATTTAACATACTTCTTAACGAATTTTCTTAATTTCGGGAACCAATAATTAGATTGAATTCTCTCAGTTGTTTTAGCAATACCCAAATGACCTGCATCATCGTGGTTAGACACACATATTTGCCAACGAGCACTGCGAGGTACGACTAAACAAAGTTTATCGCCTACTCTTCTGTATACTCTATTATTCTTAACAACGTAATGTTTCTTAATTTCTTTACTTTCTTCATCACATTCAGGTTTTAGAATCTTAAATATTCGCGCAATATCAGGGTCAGTCATTTGCAATGTTAAAAGCCAATTACTTGTTTCAATGCTATACACAGTTAACTCCGAATTATCAACTATTTCAGGTGATTGTTTTGTATTACGGCTTAATGCGTCTACGTGAGCCATACGTGTTCCAGGTCGATATTCAATACTAAAATTGAATTCACCGATCAAAAGCCACCATCTCGCTATCCGGGGAACAAGATCGCGCTTAGTTAGTGTGGTTCTCAGAGCGTTACAGTCCGTCACAATCTTAAATTTTAAACCTAATAAGTAGACTCTAAATTTTTTTAAGGAACAAACAATTGCGAGTGTTTCTAATTCATAAGAATGTAAATGACGTTCTTCAGGTGTGGTCTGTCTACTGAAATATGCTACTGGTTTAAGAGCCTCGGACCCAGGTTGCCACTGCATTAATATTCCTCCTATGCCTAAAGAGCTTGCATCCGTGTGTAACTCGGTTTGGAACTTAGGGTTATATAAAGCTAGGATAGGTCTATCAACTAGTTTTTCTTTTAACGTATTGAAAGCGTCGATTTCGTCATTTGTCCATTTAAAATAGTTGCCCTTTTTTAATAAATTTGTTAAAGGCCTAGCGATTTCCCCGAATCCTTTAATAAATTTTCTAAAATACCCTGCTAAACCCAAAAATTGGCGTATCTCGTGTACGTTTTGTGGTGTAGGGAATTCTTTAACAGCTATAATTTTATTTTTATTTGGACGTATGCCGTCAGCACAAATTTCATACCCTAAATAATCTAGCGAACTATCAAGAAAACAACACTTGGACAATTTTAAAGTTAAACCATTTAACCGTAATAATTTTAGAACTTCTTCTAGCTTTACAAATCCTTCCTCTATCGTAACCGATGGTACAAGAATGTCGTCCAAATAAGCTAGAGCTGTATCATGACGTTTATCACCAAGCATAGAATTCATTACACGTTGGAACGCAGCTGGAGCATTTGCAAGCCCAAAAGGCATCCTTTTAAATTCATAATGCCCATCAGGCGTTACAAATGCTGTTAATGGACGACTTTCTTCCGCCATGGGTATCTGATAGTACCCAGAAGCTAAATCTAAGGATGTGAAATACTTATTACCACTTAAATTCGTCAGCTGGTCATCGATTATGGGTAAAGGAAAACAGTATTTTCTAGTTTTATTATTGAGGGCTCTATAATCCACGCAAAGACGTTGCTCACCAGTTTTCTTCTTAACCATAAGAATAGGACTCGCATAATTAGAATTGGACTCACAAATAATGTCATTCTCTAATAATTCGTTAACTATTTCACGAACTTGATTTCTTTCAGAAAATGATAGTCTGTATGGTCTATATACGACAGGCCTGTCATCTAATAAATCAATTTTCATTTCGGTGGTATTTATGCAGCCTATTTCACTAAGATTAAATGCAAAACAGTCCCGATAACTAAGTAAAAGAGAGTGAAGCCTAGTTAAATTTTCTTTATCCACATCAGGACCAACTTTAATATCAGTAATCAGTAGGGGCTCTAGTTTAGAATTAGCACTATTTATATTATTTGTGTGTGTGAACTGCCTTTCGACAAAAGGAAATGCTCTAGCTAAGATATAATTTTCTGGAAATTCTATGATTTTATTAGACAAGTTAGTTACTCCTAGAGAACATTTACCTTCATAGATATGGTAAGCACCTTGCTGGACTTGGAATTCTCGTCTAGGCTCAGTGCTACAGTATCCCTCGACATACACATCCCCACTAAACGTTGGGTCTGACGACAAGACTTCAACTAAACCTGACTTTAAAATTTTAGGCTTGTTAATTAAATTCAACTTAAGGCAATGTATTGGCGGAATACTATCAAAAATTTCAGGACTTTTATAAAATAATAACCTACTATTATCTTTAAAAACAGTTACACAGGGAAGTTCAGTAACATTTTGACCGATCAGCATTGATGACTGCAAGAACTCGTCATTAACCACCAACAACTCCACATTAGCTTCAATTTCATCTAATTTTAACTCCACGATAGTTTTAAATAAAGGTAAAACGTTAGAATTACCAAATCCTTTGATCACAGGCAAATTTTTAAAATCTTTTTGTAAACAAAGATTCTTAGCATCAGACTCGCGTATTAAAGTGCACTCGCTGCCAAAGTCAATAAAAGCTATAAGGGTCCTATCATTAACTTTGACATTTTTATAAAATTTATCACCACCTTTATTCAAGGTCGAAATATTTAAAGTCTTTCGGTCCGCCGAAACGTTACTATCAGATGGCTTCGATTCGTTACGTAAAGTCAAGGGTTCAAGCTTGCAATTGTCGCTATTATGCCCTACTCGATTACACTTCATGCATTTTATAAGAGGTTTGGGGCATCTAAAGTAAGGGTGTCCCCTTGAGCGGCAATTAAAACAAGTAATTGAATTTTCAGTTGAAGACGATGCAACGTTACTCGTACGATTTGGCAACATGTTATCACCACGTTTTCTAATGTTAATTAGAGCGTTATTATCAAAAACAGGACGTTGAGAACTGAGAAAATTCAATAAGTCTTCCGGTTCATCACACGTTAATGCCTGGGCACTACTTCTTATAGATTTATCTAATATTCCGTGAATTACACAATCTACGGCCCTTTTACCTCTAATTTCACATCTATTTAACAAAGTTAATTTATCATAAAAATATTCGCGTAGATTTTCGTTATTCCTAGTAGTTCGAGCTAACATTTCTTCAAGTAGTCGACCATAGTTCTGCTCATTTGGAAACGCCCTTTTCAATTTCGTTTGCCAATCTTGCCAACTAAATACGACTCTTGGAAGAGCCTCAAACCATCTCTTTGCTAGCCCAGAAAGTTTTTGTAAAGCAAAGTGTATGGTTTGCTTCTCATCCCATTCGTAAATGACTGAACACTCATTGACTTTTCTTATCCAGCTATCTATATTCTGAGTTTTGCTAGCTGGATCGAATTCCGGTATAACATTATTATAATGGTTATTGCTAAGATTTTGCGACCTACTTTTGTTTTCTTGAAGAGAGTTAAAAAGATCCAGTACCTCTTTTGTGGACCAACTGCCGGCTTCTCTACGTTTTGCCTTTTTACGTCGTCGCTTGGTCGTGGAACCATCATCACTGGATAATGACAGACTCCGCGATCGACTGCGTCGCCTTTTTGACTTTTTCTTAGATCGCTTGGCCTTATTGGTCTTTGATAGAAGATTCTGATTACGCCTTGGAGGTTCTTCCTCCGGTGTCATTGCTCCGTCGGAGTTCATACCCTCAAATTTAAAAAATAATTCATCAGTTCATATAATAAGAATATAGAAAAAAAAAAACATTAAAAAAAAAAACTAAATAATCATCATAAAACTTTTATTCACTAGATATCACCATTAACTGGGGCATACTTGGCTTAATACACTCAAGGCGGAGCACACCTGGCTCAATAGGTACACATGACCTCTAATAACAAGCACACTTGGCTTGGTAGGCACACATAACCTCTATCAACAAGCACACTTGGCTTGGTAGGCACACATAACCTCTATCAACAAGCACACTTGGCTTGGTAGGCACACATAATTTCTCACAACAAGCTCACTTGGCTTGGTAGTTATACTTGCTAAAGCTCACTTGGCTCACTAACATTTTGCTAAAATTATTTCAATTTTTTTTTTTTATCTTTTAACATTTCATCATAAAATCAAGCCATTTATTTATTTCATTATAAAGATACATACCTTAAGTTGGGTCCTTATCCCACTTCTGAAATGTGATAAAATCAAACACTTCAGACAATAAATCACCTTTTTATTCCTCACTTCTAATTTCTTCACAACACTATATTTTATAGTTATTTATAACTACACTAATAATTCACAGTGACAGTTCTACCATGATGTTCACTCTATGACTGCTCTAAGAAGAATGCCCCTTCCAAATCAAGAATCTACAATTTATTGATCTTTCACCGGAAATAATATTTTAAAAATATATTAATTTATTAAATACAGTTCCGGCTACATCAGACCGGAAATACGCTCACAAACTTTCATTGAATTATGAATTGGCATTCTCCTTAGTTAAATAATTCATTACAAATACAAATATAATTATAGAAGCCTTAACATTAATTTTAAGCATAACAATAATAATTTACTAACAATATAATAAATGTAAACTTAATTAATTTGACTTCCTATAAATTCATACAATAAATAATATTGATTAATCATAAAATGTAAATATAAAATAATTTGATTTACTACTTTTAATTTAATAAATAATCTTGAATAACAACAATAAAATCACACTTCTCCAAATTAACATTAAATAATTATTTTAAATATTCGAAAATCATTACAGTAACAATTGTTTTATCATGTTAGTCATCGTCTTAAAATACTAGTCTATATTATTAGACAATCATTGATGTAAGATGGCGTATTGGCGGAGTGCCAAGTTGTGAGCATACTTGTACACGATGACTGACCACTGATCAATAACATCATTAGTCTAACTGTAGGCCCTTTATGGTCATCATCACGTTTTATGTGACGGTTACTTTTCTCGGGCTATGAAGGCTTTCGATATTTGTACTACTATTATAATTACAAAAGTGACTGGTTTACCTCTTCGCCCCCAAACCGATGAAACCATGTTGTTGAAAGATATATTCAAAACAATATTTTAATAAACAATGCTGTATAATAATTAGTTCGTAATAATTGTTATGTTTCAAATAAATGTAAATATATCTTCGTATTAAATGAAAGGGCAGTTTCCTTGTTCTTGTCGTATAGGAGTGATAGTCAACAACCTTAAGCTTTTTTCTGAAATCATGTCCAATATTGGAGGGCAAGAGACAAGATTTTGCAATATCTGATGGTAGTGAAAGGATAATAATGAAATTAAGTAAATAAATAAATTTTAATTTTTATTTCTATACTAAATGACGCCCGCAACTCTGTTGCGCCCAAATTAGTTTATTGCGCGGGAACCGTACATTTTTCCGGGATAAGAAGAGTCGTATGTTTTTACTTTTTTTCTATTCCTTTCGCGGGATTCAAAGTATCTCCAAACCAAATTTCAGCAAAATCGGTATAACGTTTTGGACACAACAGATTACAGAACAGACAAACAGACTCACATTTTCGCATTTATAATATTACTATGGATTACTATAGTGCCTATACCGTACTCGGCGAAATATGGCGGCAGCGGTCATCGACTCCTTGTTAAAAACTTGTCATTTTCTATACAAAGCCGCGATTGACAACATCTGACACTTCATTGTCAATCGCGGTTTGTATAGAAAATGATAAGTTTTTGACATTATTGAGTTTTCTCAATTTCGTCGTTTTTAGGGTTTTGAAATCTTTATAAGATGATGATGGTGATGATGATGATGATGGTTTTCAGATAGTGTCATCACCGCTGCTGTCCTGGTGCCGCGCTGGTTGGATCTTCACCGACTGCTTCCTGCTACTCAGTGGAACTCTCGCCTCGTACAGAACGTCCAAAGAAGACAGTGTTATCGCCAAAGTGATGTCAAAGTATTTGAGGTAGGCACTTCTATCTAATCAGCATGTACTCGTCCATTGCTGGACATAATCCTCTCTCAATGGAAGCCAAGATGTTCGATCACCTGGACCATCCAACATGGATCGCCAGCCATCCATAAATCACGTCACATAAATTTCATTATTTTTAGACCCCGCCTGTCCTTGTCACAGGTGGTCACATATTATTATTTTGTGGGGGAGGGGGGATCTAGTGTGACGTCTCAGCAATTTTACATCTAAAAATTTTAAGCACCTCAATATTAAAATCTCCCGATTCACTCCTCTAATAGACTAGAATCTTATCGACAAATACTGTAGGACAAATATTAATATTATGTATTTGCATCGCGGTACACGTTACGACAGCGTTTTTCATTTTCTATGATGCGACCCTGGTATGAAAAAATATTTCGCAACCCATAGGTTGAAAACCCCTGCGTTACGGAATAGGAAGCGCTAAGGATGAAGGACCCATAATCAACCCCAACCTAAGGGCGCATTTTCACTGATCGATAGGGCCCGTATGCGGGGTGCGGGAGATTTCTAAAATGCATGCCACGACCAATCAAAATGCGCCATTAGTTGTCATAGACTCCCCGTATGCTGTCATACCGCATGAGTTAACGACTAATGAAAATGCCCCTTAACGGAATCTATTTTCGTTAGTCGTTACGTATTGCGTCACAAAATGGCGGCATATGCGAAAAATGATACTCTATTTACTTCCTCGCGTGTGTCATATTGCCAACATTATATCACGCATCGGGCTCAATACCACTGACCTATAGGCGAGCTTTTTATTTTCAATTGTTTTGGATTGAATCTTATAAATATTTTAAAAAATGCATCGGAACACCGATCGGCAACCCTTTATGAGTTTAAAATTATTGATTGCATATTGCATAATGCATATTCACTTCTAAACCGAGTCTGCAGTAATATAATTATGATATCTCTCTATCGCCTTAGACTGGAAACATTAATTATTATCACTTCATTGATAAAAATAATAATACCTAATTGATAATAATAAGCATTAGTCTGTAACAACTCTAAGGTGGCGTCCACAAATTACGTGAGGTGTTTAGGGGGGGGGGGGGGGGGGGGAGGTCGAGTCAAATCTCATCTAATCTCACGTTGGGGAGAGAAGGGGTCTCGACAAATCTCACGTAATTTTTTCTCAACAAAATGATACTACATATTTTGGTCCATTTCATCCAGATTGTACGTATGCTTAAGAGCCCGGGCTACCCTCGAAATTCTCATACATACGTAATACCAAAATCATTTTCTCATACGAAAATATTTAACATGTTTGAGTTATTTTTCAGCTTAAAATAGTAATTACCTAGGTTCCTGTACAAAAATTAACTTCAAAATATTTAACACTAAAAAATTTTTTTGTGTATTAATTTTTTTTACTAAATTTACTACTAAATATTTAAACACTAAAAAATAGAGTAAAACACTAAAAAATATATAAATAAATAGTAAATTTACTACTAAATATTTCAACTCTAAAAATATTTTTTAGTGTTTAAATATTTTGAAGTTAATTTTTGTATAGGAACCTAGGTAATTACTATTTTAAGCTGAAAAATAACTCAAACATGTAAAATATTTACGTATGAGAAAATGATTTTGGTATTACGTATGTATGAGAATTTCGAGGGTAACCCGGCCTATTAAGATTTAATCGTAAGCGTAATCAACGATTAAGATCATTCACAAATTCGTCCGAAAGTAAATCTACTGACTGTCAAACCAAACGTTTACGTAAGAAACCCACATTTTGGAAATCTCACGTGAGATTTGGGGGGAAGGTGGGGTCAAAAAATTCAAAAAAACAACTCACGTAATTTGTGGACGCCGCGCGCCGCCTAATGTGTGTCGACTATGACAACCGTTCATAATATTTTTCTTCTGCTTTCAAGAACTTTATAAGGAAACCAAGGAAAACTTTATAATGAAAGAGCTAATCAGAATTTCAGTTTCTTTCATTAAAACTTTTATCGTTACTTTTAAACATCTTAAAAGTTCCAACTTACCTGTTCATACTTTTAGTACTTCATTTCTTCGATCAGTGGCTTAAAATTAGCAATGAAAAGTTTACGACAAAATATAGTTTAATTATAATTTTTTGGGTAAATACTTTCGTTCGAGCTAGTAAATAACAAAAAAAGTAACTAAATAGATAAATAATCTAATAGAAGTTGCAATGCGGCTCCGATCGCGTAAAAAAGGGGCCCGCGATAACCGTACATTTTCCTGCAGTATACAGTACCCTATGTCCTTTCCCGTGGTTTACTGTAGATCTACGAAATATTTTTTTTCAAAATTGGTCCAGTAGTTTCGAAGTTTTTGACCCAAACTGTTTTCTGCAAAAAAAAAACAGGAGGAGTTCAGGAGTTTTTGCAAAAAAAACAGCAGATATTGTGCTGTATCTGCTGTCAAACACCTATTTGATTGTTGTCGCAACACATTATCAACCTGTCGTTAACCCCCAATCGTCTTTCAAGATTAACCCCCGCGCTGCTAGCGGTGGTGCTGTTCTACGCGTACGTGTGGGACAACATCTCAGTGGGGCCGATGTGGGGCACTCTAGTCACCAGGAACGCGGAGATCTGCCAGGAGAGCTGGTGGTGGAATATCCTGTATACGCAGAACTACCTCTCCTTCCAAGATATGGTATGTTTAGTATGGTGTGTGATAGATGAGACGATGATGAAAATTCATTTATCGTGCGGGATCCGTACACTTTTTTGGGATAAAAGTATCCTATGTCCTTTCCCGGGACTCAAAGTATCTTTCGACAAAATCGATTCAGTGAGAGAGACACAGAAAAACACGCGCTACCGCACGGCTTACAACTAGGTATAGCTCTAGTAGTAATATACCGACACTTTTGTGTCATGTCGTTACAACTTTTTCGGTCTAGCAACGATTTCGCAACGCCCGATAAGGAACTTCGTTCCAATAAGGAATAGATTGAATATAAAGAATAGAATTTATTTATTTATTTATTTTATTTTATATTCAGAAGGCTTACAGACTAATTACTTAAATAGCTAGTAAAATAATTCAGATAACTAAATAGCTAATGACAATCCTCCACATATATGTAAGAAGATAATTATACAAGTCAGCGAAAATGTGTCGAACTATAATTATTAATCTTATCTTAGAGTATATTATAAAATAATTTGATAAGATAAAGACAAATAACTTAAATACAAGAGAAAAGAAAAAAAAAACAATATATATGAAAGTTATGAGAAAATTCAAATAATAATATTATGTACCACAAATACAATCACACAATACTAATCAAAGAATGAATTTGCCAATAGTCGTTTTACAACGTTAGATTTAGTACAAAATAGGTCAATATCCATGTCCTGCGATTCTTTATTAAAAGCATGAGTGTGTCAGAAATGGCTTAGGCTTGCTAAATAAAAGTATTGTATAAATCATAAACACCAATAAATAAAACGTAGTTTATACGTATCGTAACTACGTAATACAATTATTCACTTAGCTTTCCTTCATTTCCAATTATTAAGCTGAAAGAACTGATATTACACAAAAGGCCAAGAAGCGTTTTAACCAAATAAATACTTATCTTATAACGATCTTTGTTCGAAGTACTCAGAGCCAATTCACATTGACAGGAGGCAGAGTGACGGCTTACGACAAGACAGAGAGAGTGAGTCCCTTCCATCAGACAGCCCGCCTTAAATACTGCCATATCAAAAACAACCCCACCGCCAACATCACTCCACCCCACGTCTGACTACCAAGATTTGCATCTAATATCATAAATACAATGATTCATAGTTACAATCATTCTGAAAATCATTATAAATCAAGTATTTAATTATAACACTTTTATATTAATTTATTAACTGTACTATCTTTTGTAACAAAAGTATCATAACCGGAAACAACAATAATTATTGTCTGTTTAAAGATTAATTGACGTGTTCAAAAATAATGTTATAATATTATATTTGTTGTCCAAATATCATGAATTAATTATTAATAATAATTAGTTCAACTCACATGAATTATTGAAATATGTACTTCTCATAAGAATTTCAAGCTAAATAACAAAACAATAAGACAAAACCATTGTTACCATTATACATCATGTTATTTATGACTATTATTGAAATAATAGTCATTTATATTCATCTATATTTTGAGTAAAGTGGGTCGTACCTCACACGGCCATTCTGACAGACACTTCGTTCTCGAAGTGTTTTAATAACTTTTCTGAAAAGGAAAAATTTAAGTTCTGGAAAGTAAAAGTCAAAGTCCAAATAGTCATCGGGCTGTCATGATCAATCCCATTACCTACTGCCATGTAATGTCCAAATTGATTCATCAGTCCGATTAGGCAGTACCATTTTTGTCAAACTCATGTTTCATCATCATCACAGTAGGCTAACCAGCACCGCATTTACATCTCTCACAAACTGTCGTGTTTTGTCCCACTACATAGTGTCCAGACAACACACCAGCTTCACGGCATTAACATACCTCACACGGCCAGTCACACCTGTCATGATAGATCCAGCGTTAGAATCTTACACCAGGTTGACACCTCACAAGGAAATTAAATTATTCCTCTAAGAAAATATTAATTTATGTACCCAGAGCTCAGACCTAAAAGATCGGTCACCCGAAACAGACTATAGTCAAAATACTGAGGAATACCATAATTAGCAACTCATTTAAACCAAATGCAAATTTTAAAATAACTCATCAAAATATAACTTCACTTGACATTACAAAAACAGCTCGGTCATTCTGCCTCATTACCACAACTTATTGATACTGTATTTATTACTGTGTGATTATTATCAATTTGTTTTATCTATCAAACACCATCTCTGTCTAGACTTTAATACCAATATAAAAAGTAAGTTAAAGGTGGTTAACCTTCGTAATTCGTATCACTTCCTTTCCAAGATACTTTGTCAACTTACTCCTAGCCTTCATCAAATACTTCAAGGCTAAAACTAGCCAAATCGGTTTAGTGCCTCTCGAGTTTCAACAGTCTTACAGAATTATTGAAAATTCACTTTTAATTAAATAGGTTTTATAACTTCTGAAAATTCTGAAAATTGTGCCATAACAAATCCATGGATAATATCCCTTAATAATTAATCTATAATAAAACAAAGTAAAACCCATGTAAAACCAGTCGATTGTACTCATCGACCTGTAAAAGGCTTTTAACGCAATGATTATTACAACAACCAGCAAGCTATACATATTCCTTTTCTCAACTTTAATTATTTTTAAATTCGAACAGTAAAATTTGCATCTTTTACCCCAATAATTGCGAGATTATTTGTATATCGCCAATTATTTATTATAGCTCCATTAATTGTAATTAGTACCTATTGAAAATTACAATCCTGAAATGAAATTTTTGTTTGTCGAAGGCTTCTTGCCGACCATATTATAATGTCAGGAAAACTTATTTTCAATCATTGAAGCCCTTATCAAAACTGATATTCGAATTATATATATTTTTAAAATGTATGTTGTTCTCCTTTTCAATTATGGCTCCTTATCTAACTTGTAAATTCGAATTACGATGAATAATAATATCGCTTTGCAAAACAACATCAATTTTAAATGTACCCATATTAATTACTTCACAACAGTTTTCTCACCAAAGTATATTTTCTTTACAATGGATATACAAGTACAAACCCATGGTCTTATTTCCTAAAAACCTGGAAGTTGGAAACCACTCGAAACTTTTTTTTTTTTTTTTTTTTTTTGGGAACCTACATTCGATTAAAATTTGGGTTCAACAACCCTCAATCTCATAAACATTATGAAGAAAATCTGAAAACCAGGTTAGGTTAACCTGACCCAAACCTAACCTAACCTAACCCAAACCTAACCCAAACCTTAAGTTAGATTTAACCCAAACCTAATTTAACCCTATAACCATTAAATGAAGAGAAGACCAACCCAGTATTGGGATGCAGATGGCTACTGCGCCGCCCCACCGGGTGGACTACCCATTTACACCTTCCACGGATCACACTGAGACGCCTAAACACCAACAACCCATTGGAAGAACATTATATGGACTAGAGTTGCTCTCACGGCCTTCCCAACCTCCAGCCCACAATATATAAAACAAGTGCCATAGCGTGGTTCTAGATGTTCCCCATAACCTTAGAGAAGCACAAATAATATTATGTTGGATATTCTATTCAAAATTATTTTCTCTATTTTTGACAATACTGGTTTTCAAGTTTCCTTGCTACACCTGATCTAACCAGAAAGAATGTTCATTGTTAGCAAAAAATTGTATTATTACAGTTATAGAAGGAATTATCAGTCTCTTTTTCTCTTTACATTTACTTTTGTGGGTAAACTGATTCAACTATACTTTAGAAGATGGGTCTCTAAATACAATCCGCTATTGTCTGAACGTTGTCTAATACAATCCGCGATCATGGCACTAAATAACTATAAAATTGTTAACACTATAAGGCCCATAAAATGTTAGGATTCGTCCTAAGATCTAGCTCCTTCACAACACATTACAGTACTAATATTCTGAGTTCTGACATTGCTCCCTCGTGTAATATTTTAGCACTTATTCCAGTATAATATACTTCCATTGTGTGGCACCTATACAACACATATTATAGTTATAATCTCATTTATTCAAAAATATCTATCAAGTTTTAACACTCTAAACAAAAACCTCTAAGGTGAACAATTATTGTGAAACACCACAATATACCTATCATGCCTTTAACTGTGTCTGTTCAAATTTATCTATGTCCCTTCAATCTATACGTTACATAATAAATTATGTGTACCTGGATAAAATAGCACAGAATTATAATAAATTCTTTTTATCCTTGTCTATAATACTAATGTTTTCCACCAACAAATGCAGATAAAATATATCAGCCTGTTTACTCAATGTAAAAGTAACTCTTTATCAGAACTGCTAAAATGAATAATTTCAGCGACAATTAAAATATTGGCTTATTCAGTAACAAGCAAAACAATAGTAAAGAAAAACTTTTTATTCACAAGTTTTTATCAGATTCTCAATTACTCCTATCATCACGGCAATTATTTTGACTAAATCCATGAATTACTCTTTCCTGTTTAAATATTCATTTTCCATAGTTTTCTAAACATTTTTTTAACGCCTTTTGATAAACTAAACAAATTAAACAAAACAAATACCACCAAAGTATTACGTACAACAACGTAATAATATTAGATCGTACAACAAGAATGCCACATCTAGTAATACCATAGTAATACCGTACGACATCTATGGCATTCTATTTTTACGCAAATTTTTACAAACTACCCTCAGTACTTGTAATTTTTTTTAAATTCTTGTTGGAAAATAAGTTATTTATACTTGTAATTATTCATTACATTATTATTTGTGAAGTGTATAATAACTGTGCCGAATTTATTACATAATATACTATCCGCAAGCTCATACAAACAGTACTCCACTCGCCAGTCTTTGTGAGTTCTCTCATGTTAGTGAATTATTGTGTCATTTGTGAAAGGAAAGAAAACAAAATATTCTTGGATAATACAATATGTAAGTACATATTTTATATTATACAAATACTTTATAAATGGTCTATGGCTATATTCTTAGAAATCTTGTAAGTTGTAAAAATAAATTTTCGTGAAGAATATTCTCAATTGACGAGAATATAAGCAGCTTATTGAACACCAATGACAGATCTATTATTAAATGGTCAAACCATGATTTATATCGCATATTCCACACTACACAGTACAGAAGTTAAAATAAACTTTAGCTTCCGTTAATGACATCCTTGTCCGTTACAAAACAAAATCGTTTCACGAAAATAAAATTCAGAGTACGATTCAACGGAACCAGAGTGGTACATTACAGCTTTAGTTCCCTCTCAATTTTATAAAACAAAAGCAGAACAAAGATTTGCAGATACGATTTAAAAGTTATCTAGTCTCCGTTTTCTATTTTCAAACCACGTTAAATAAGAGCCCTTCAGGGCCTTACCTGCCTTTTCAACAAATTGAAGCACCAGATAAATTCAAAATCCACACCTCGATATTTTCACTATACTTTAGCTCAGCCGTCTTGTTTCTTTCGTTGGTACTTGGCATCGTTATTAGATTTAGATTGATATAACTGCCTCATTGGATTCGAAAATGCGTGTTAACCAGTTGGCATCCATTTTGTATTCGCTTATTGTTGGGTTCAAAAATATATTTAACCAGGCGGCATCCATTTTGTTTTTGCTGGAAGGAAAAAAATGCATTAAAATCCAACGGCGTAAGGGCCAGACCCAATTCTGATGTCAGAAATGGCTTAGGCTTGCTAAATAAAAGTATTGTATAAATCATAAACACCAATAAATAAAACGTAGTTTATACGTATCGTAACTACGTAATACAATTATTCACTTAGCTTTCCTTCATTTCCAATTATTAAGCTGAAAGAACTGATATTACACAAAAGGCCAAGAAGCGTTTTAACCAAATAAATACTTATCTTATAACGATCTTTGTTCGAAGTACTCAGAGCCAATTCACATTGACAGGAGGCAGAGTGACGGCTTACGACAAGACAGAGAGAGTGAGTCCCTTCCATCAGACAGCCCGCCTTAAATACTGCCATATCAAAAACAACCCCACCGCCAACATCACTCCACCCCACGTCTGACTACCAAGATTTGCATCTAATATCATAAATACAATGATTCATAGTTACAATCATCCTGAAAATCATTATAAATCAAGTATTTAATTATAACACTTTTATATTAATTTATTAACTGTACTATCTTTTGTAACAAAAGTATCATAACCGGAAACAACAATAATTATTGTCTGTTTAAAGATTAATTGACGTGTTCAAAAATAATGTTATAATATTATATTTGTTGTCCAAATATCATGAATTAATTATTAATAATAATTAGTTCAACTCACATGAATTATTGAAATATGTACTTCTCATAAGAATTTCAAGCTAAATAACAAAACAATAAGACAAAACCATTGTTACCATTATACATCATGTTATTTATGACTATTATTGAAATAATAGTCATTTATATTCATCTATATTTTGAGTAAAGTGGGTCGTACCTCACAAGTGCTTCGTAAGAAAAATGCATTATTTCTATTATTAGTTGTTGCAGAAGGTACTTCAAGTAGAGACCGGTGACGAAATCCTTGTCTGTTGGTTCGTAAATTTAGTTTTGAGAGTAATTCAGGGCAGTCGATGGATCCATTAGCTATGTTAACTAAGAAACTTATGTCACTGATTTGACGCCTGAGTTTAAGTGGCAAAAAATAATACCTTCTGCAGCGTTGAAAATAGCTATCTGAACATTGCTGTGCCTTACAATCGAGGTATCTCAAAAATTTTCTTTGAAGAGCCTCAATACGTGAACGATAAATTTCATATTGGGGATTCCAGACTTGAGACGCATACTCCAGGTGGCTACGTACGAAAGAACAATATAAAATTTTGATGGTCTTAATCGATCGGAAGCTAGCAGACTATCTCATAATGAAGCCGAGTGCTTTATTAGCATTTTTTACGATATGGTCAATGTGTTGGTCAAATAAAAGCTTACTGTCGAAGATAATACCCTGGTCCCTAATGCTATTTACTTTAGTTATGAATTGATTATCCAGAGTATATTTATTATCAATTGGTTGTTTCAGTTGTGTGTAAGTAACATAAAAACATTTAGATACATTTAATCGAAGCTTAATGCGATAACAATAATCTTCAAATCTATTAAGGTCACTTTGGAGCAGGTAACTGTCAGAAATGCTTTTAATGATTTTGTGTATCTTCATATCATCTGCAAAGAGTAAAATATATGAATACACAAAACATCGTTTAACATCCGCGATAAATAAGAGAAATAAAAGGGGACCCAGGATCGAACCCTGTGGCACGCCAGAAGGCACAGATTTCCAACCAGATGTGTATCCTTGAAGCACCACAGCCTGAGTACGATTGTCAATATAAGAGCATAACCATCTATACAAATCGCCGTGAATACCCTTAGAGTATAGCTTCATAAGTAGCAGTCGGTGATCTATACGATCAAAGCATTTGCTATAATCAGTATAGATCACGTCAACTTGAGCACGCTGCTCCATGCCGTTAGATATAAAGTCGTGGGACAGCACCAAGTTAGACGCGGTTGAACGCTTTCGAAGAAATCCATGTTGTTCATCACCAAAATCACTTTTCATGGCCTCATACATTTGACTGTAAACTACACGTTCAAGAATCTTTGAGAAAAGACAGATTTTAGAAATCGGGCGGTAGTTAGTTATATCAGATCTATTCCCCTTTTTTAATACAGGTGAGACAAATGCAGCTTTCCATATTTTTGGAACCAAACCTTGAGAAAGATATCTTTTAAAAAGTATACAAATTGGCTCAACTAGGCTACTCGCACAGTTAACTATAAAAACAGATGGTATAAGGTCTGGCCCGCCAGATTTTGAAAGGTCTAGAGATTTCAGTAACTTTAAAACATAAGTCTTATCCACTTCAATCGAACTGATACATGCGATAGTATCAGCGTCACTAGGTTGTGGATCATTAGAGTTTTGGGTAGGTTCTAAAAATGTTGAGTGAAAATATTCAGAGAATAGATCGCATATTATTTCACCCTTGTCAGACGATCTTTCGCCGTAATACATAATTTTGGGAAAAGTGCCCTTATTTTTTTTACTTTTGATGTATGACCGTGCTTTGGGTTATTAATTATTGACGCTTCAATTTTCTCCATGTAGGTCTCAAAACAAGATTTTTCTAATTCAGTAGCCCTACTACGCAATAATGAAAAGGAGTGGTAGTCAGCAATATTGCCATAAGTTTTAAATTTGCGATGAAATTTATATTTTTCATGAAGCACTTTGATTAAAGCGGAGCTGTACCAGGGGGATGTAACATTTGTTTACGTGACTTCCGTGGTATATATCTATCTCTTAATTCATAAAGTTTGTCGTAAAATTTTGTAACAGCACTGTCAAGTGACTTATCAGAAAGGAATTTCACCCAATTTATTTTGTTTAATTCTGACCCAATGGATGTGTAATCACCTTTAGAAAATAAATATTTGATACATGATTTGTTTTCAAGATTATGTATCTCGACAAAATCAGCATTAATTATCAATGGCTTATGATGTGCGTCAACAGGCACTAAAGGATCTTGACTTTCAGATACCGGCACTTGATCGTTAGAAAAAACTAAGTCCAGCAGCCTGTTATTTATATTACGTTCATTATTAAATTGAGATAGGTTGCAAGAATCAATACAATCAAAGAATTCAATAGTTAGCTGGTTGCTTAAGTTGGTTGGAAGTAGTTCAGTGTTATTAGCGCTATACACCCACTCAACTTCACCACCAAAGTTAAAATCACCAACTATTATGAACTTATCCAATGGATGAGCAGCAATTAATTGACTAAGGTTGTTAGTAAAGTTGAGTAACTGTGTATTATACGAGTTACCTTGATTTTCCTTACAAAGGTATAGCGTACATATATGCAGGCTGTATGTGACAGACGGACGGGGCCTTCTCAGTACCAGTGTTAACCAGATGTCTTCAGCAGTGCTGCCCCAACTCGGTCGACCTATGACGACCAACTCACGCTTGGCTGCAATCAGGACACCACCGCCTAGTAGCTGAGAAGTACAACGGTAATCTCGGTCGCGCCTCCAAACGATATATCGATCGTCAAAGAGTTCACTATCCAGGATATCATCCACCAACCATGTTTCTGTAAATATGATAACGTCGTACGAGTTTAGGCACACGTTACGGTAAAGTGTATTTGTTTTCGTACGTAGCCCACGAACATTCTGGTAGTATACATTAATAACCGCCATTGATAATTATATAAATCATTATAATAATGAGTAACAATTCAATTACGCTGGATCCGTCAGCAATTATAAAAGTTTGCAACATTGAGTAAATGTTTATCATAAATAATTTACAGAAACTTTTGTGGCGTAGGTGTTTTACTTTACTTAATGTAGCATGCAAAAACATAACTTTAGATAAGCAAAAAAGTAGATTTATGAGTGATTTTAAATGGAAATTAAACGAATTATTATAGTAGTGACTAAGTTTAAATGTGTAAACAGTTTTATGTTTATTAAAATGAAAAGTTAATTGTAAGTTACAATAGTTATAGCAGTTAACATTTATTTTGTTAGTTACAATAGATTGTAGGTAAGAATAAGGTACTAAATGCAAGTTAGAAAAGGTATAGTATATAATAAATTTTGGCTTATTAATTACAGTATACAATAATGATTCATAAGAAATAAAAACGACAGATAATAAAATAATAATGCTGTTTTTTAGTTTTATTTTATTATAACATAAGTAAATATTTATTAATCTTACATGTATGTTGTAAAAAATATAACAGGATGTTAGTTTTAATTTCATGTTAGTTAGGTAAGTAATAGGTGCAGAACAACTTAAACAAGTAATAAAGTAGAAAATGTAGTTATTGCTTATCAAAATGATAAGAGATCGACAGGCGTAAGCTAGGTTGTTTATAATAGCTGAATATAAATTGGTATACGGCAAAAAATAAAAATAAGCTGGACACAAGGTTATAAGTAATAATTATTAAATTCGAAATATCGGTACATATTATAAGGCACAGCAAGATCTGACAGAGTTTGCCCATTGCACAATAATAGTAATTATTATTTACTGTTCTAATAGATATTAACTGAATAGTAAAATTGTTTTTGGCACTAATATGACATACATTTACAAAGAGATAAAGTCTACAAAGAATTATTATAATATAATCAGGGTGTTGACATAAAAATGAAGAGTTTGCAATCACTAGGGAGTTTAGGTACCCAAATTTGGAAAAAACCATAACAATCTTCAGACTTCATAAAATATTAAAACAATACACAATAGACCCACTCCCACAATAAAATAGAACATAACCTAAAAATGAGATAAGGTTTTCAGTAAAACATACTTAATGAAACAATTATTACAGTCAGGTCCTTAATAACTGGCTTCACACCAACTTTGCTAGGTCATTTTCCGATTTGATAAATATGATGTAAACAATAGACCAAACAAACATATTATTAAGTACATAATATTATGTTTATTTTAAGTATAATATTATGTTGAAATGTGTGTTGATATAGTAACTTTTCCAAGACTACAATGTTACCTCTACTTTAAGCCGTGACGTGAAACTAAACTCTTGTTAACCAAGTAAACGCAGTATTGACACAGTTTGAATATTAAACAGTAGAGTAACTAACCGTGTTTGAAGCTCACGCACACAAGCGTGCTTGCAGGTAATATGAAGTAGCAAATTAAAGCTATAACGCTTAGGACCGTAACTCACGTCTTGTACATTAATATAGATATTGAATGTACTGTAACTTCTTGGTGGAATGAAATGAAATTCATGTTTCACATCAATAATTATTATTTAATATTGTAAGAAGTGTATAACTATTGCTGTAACTCAGTAGGACTCCATGATCGTCTTAACTCACTTGGCGAAGCTTAGTTACAAAAGCTAAAGTTAAAGTTACCGTACGCGCCGAATGCACCCCATGGTTCACGAAATGCAGCGCGTATAAAGAAATGTGTGGACGAATGTGCGAGGTTTCACATAATTTCAAAAAATGAATTCTGAAATGCGGCGCGTACGGCGGGTGCTTGCTGACAAAAATGCGATCACCTTAACACAGAGATAAAACCACAGAACAAGGAAAACATGATAAAACAGACAATAATTATGATATAATACGGAGTTTTGCTACTTCAAGTAACCTGAAATCAGTATGTGTGCATGAGGCAGTCTACTATAAATATTGTCTACTGTATATTATTTATATTGTGGTATTGACATGACGCTCGACTATTAAGTACACTTTGACTTGTGCTTGGTATACCTGAGTTTATTTTGTTGAATTATGCATGTCACTTGCAACATACATCTTAATTTATGTTCTTAACGCCTCGTCATAATTAACTATGAAGACTAGGATACAGAGGCATCGAGTCCCTAACAATTTCCCTTATTTCAAACATTTTGAGAAATTCAAATCTCTTCAAAATATAAAGGCTAGGGCGCAAACTACGAAATAGTTACTACCTCCGTGGCGCAGTGGTGAGCGCGTCGGTAGCTCAAGCCAGAGGTCGCGGGTTCGAGTCCCGCCGACGGAACAAAAGGTTAATAAAGTTCCTGGGTCATGGATATTGTGTATTAAATATGTGTATCATATATAATAAAAATCTTAAATATATGTGTAGTATAAAAGTATTAAATATATTTCCGTTGCCTGGTACCTGTAACACAAGTCCTTCAGGTAGTTACCACGGGGCCAGACTAACGTGGTGCGAGGCGTCCATAGATATTAGTTACATCATTACATGGTATCGCAAACCTCTGAAGCAGAGCTAACTTTCGTCACAACTCACTGCTAAGCAATAAGCATAGCAACATACCTAAAAAACCTTGGAGAACCCATCCCCTCTATATTATATACGTACATAAGTAGGCCCCACCTATGAATTATTAATTTATCTGATAACACGAAATGAAAAAATCGGCCAAGTGCGAGTCGGACTCGCGCACGAAGGGTTCCGTACAGTTTTAAAGCGAAAGTAAGGAAATAATAGAGTTTTTTGTATAGTAGCTTAATTATTAATTTTATTTTAATTTCATTATTAATATTGAAGTACACATATAATTAAGGATTTTGTGAAAATGTCAAGTGTTGTCATAATAGATTACGAGTCAAAAAGGCCAAAAAAATCATGTTTGTTCTATGGTTCCCTTAAATATTAACTTTATTTTGTTTTTAGTATTTGTTTTATATTAATATAGCGGCACCAGAAATATCATCTGTGAAAATTTCAGAAGTCTAGCTGTAGCGGTTCTTGAGTTACAGCCTGGAGACAGACAGACAGACGGACAGACAGACGGACAGACAGACGGACAGACATCGAAGTCTCAGTAATAGGGTCCCGTTTTTACTCTTTGGTTACAGAACCCTAAAAATGATTGCAAGACATGTTCAAGGTATCAGCAACTTGATTAAGAGAATTATCGGAAGCTTTCGCTAGGGATCTATTTATACTGTTAATTGCTGCTTAATATTGTCTTTAACTTTTACCTTGATACGTTTACAATCAACCAAAAATCTTGAATTTCAGTGCGCTCCCCAAACCCACCAGCTGGCTCTGGACCTACAGCTCACTGTCCTAGGAGGCATCATCATCTGGGCGATCCAGTCTGAAGTCTACCTGGCTGGAGCCATCATGCCCGCTCTGCATCTGCTGTCGGGGTACTGGAGGTACACCACGTATAGAGATCACCGCCTCACGTCGCTAGCGTATCAGGGAGTAAGGTGGGTTATAATCTAGTTCAAAGTTAAGGTACCGTTGGAAGCGGACGACTTCAAGCATCATATTCATACCATATTTCAGTCAGAACAGGTTCACCGGTTCGGGAGTGAAAAGGTAACAGACAGACACACTTTCGCATTTATTAGTATGGATAGTATGTATAGTATATAATGCAGGGGTAGAATATCCCAAACTGTGCATCGCGGAGCCCTAGTGCGCCATGGAAAGGCAAGAGGGGTGAGTGAGTTGAAACTCCGTCATTTTCCGTAACCACAAATATTATAAAATAAAATTATAATATGAATTGTACAGAGCAGGCAAATGATTAAATATTAGTTTATTATTATTTACTTGCTTAACCTAACTAAAATCATTAAGGCGACGCCTTGATAATTTGGCTGTAGCGATGCCGATTTTTCTCAGCAATGACTAAAGCTAAGAAACTAAAGTTCATTGTCAGTATTCATCATGTCTTTGTCTTTGAATTGCCCATAGCATAACACGATTGGACAACTTTTATAACACAGAATTATCAATCGAAAAGACTTCTGTAAAAAAAGGGATTCCTATTTTTCCAACAGAGGAGAGTGATTTAAGGTTCCAAAATTTGTACATAAATTGGTTGAAGCATACACTTTAATATGTGCATAGCTTATATGAAATGTATTTATGGTTTTTAAATTACGCGACAAAAACCATTTTTTGCTTATGCCCTTTCCATTTTTTGCTGTTCCATTGCTTGTTTTCTATGAGAGGCCGGCCCGGCCTCTCATAGAAAACAAGCAATCTAAAACATATCCAACACGGTTTCTTACTTTAACGCGGCGTCACCTTAAGGGGTGTTTAATTAATTATGTAGGTATCTTTTTGGTAAAGTAAGCCGAGGGCGCCGTGACAAAATGAGACTTGTAAGTGCACCGCAGGCTGTAAAAGATTGGGAACTCCTGGTATAATGGATTGCATGTAATCCTCTAACGTCAGTTACAGTATGTAGTATGACAGTGGCTATTAGTGTATCGGCGATGTAATTGTGTATTGTTCGCTCAGCAGGGACTTGATTTCCAGTTCACGATAATGTTGTGCTCTGAGAAATTCGGAGAATAGTAGTTAGTACTATGACAACTACGTATACAAGGGAAAGCTAATGCTCCCATACACAAACGGTCTTACTACAAAAGATTCAAACGCCCGTTAAACAGTTGATTATAGAAAAAATCAGTACAAAATGGTTTCAAAACAACTGTTCAACGGATGTTTAATCTTTTGTGGTAAAACCGAAAGTGCTTAGCGCGGACGGAACCTGGAGCTTCGCGAGAATACTAGAAATGATGAGAAAAATACACTCCTGTTATCAATCAGTGTCTAAAGTTCTGTGCATTAGATTACGCTTAAATAAATACGTAAAGATTCATTTGGAATTAATAAAACAATGCACATTATTTTTCTTTTATTTAAGGGTTCCGTCATTACTTTTCCATTATTTTTCATAATAGTGGAGTTCACAGAGCGTAAAAATCGTGCAAACCTCCGATTTTTGCAATAGTAGACGAAAATTGAAAAGAAGAAAAGGAATGTGTAGCTGATAACATAAATAATAAAGTTTACCTGTTGAAAAGTTGTGCTTTTGATTTTTAAATTATTCTCTTCCACTTCAAGTAAACTCATAAACTGTAAAATTTTGAAGGAAATTTGCATATTTCTTTCTTTTAATTAAATAGCAAAATACTAAAATATATTTTTTTTTTGATTTGTATCGTTGCTTATTAGTGACCGACCGAACTTTCGGTTTCGGTTTCGGTTTCGGCCAGTTTCGGCCAAACGGCCTTAGGGTTTCGGCCAAAATATAGCCGAAACTTTCGGCCCCGCCGAAACTCATGCGTCCTTCGGTAAACTTCGCAGTTAACTCGTGCTTGCTTGCCAGCGAGGCCCCAGCTCAGTTCGCCACCATCTATTTAATCCTGTTTTCAGATTACGTGTTACAGATTAGTTCCAAATCAAAAATTAGCACTTCGTTTTATTTTCATTAAAATGTCTAAACTTATTTTTATCGAAATTATATTATTTAATTTTATTTCTACGACAAACGCATGCTTATTTAATATGCTATTGGCAAATTACGTGCTATTTTAACAATTTTTCCTAAACAAACGATTTAGTTAATGCTATGATAAATTGAATAAATTGTGTGTGAACTTCATTTACTGAAAACACGTGTGTCGTTTTTTCACGATCGAACGATTAAGAATTTTGTTTGACTCTTTGTTGATCTCACGATTATAGGATATATTAGGATTTATCTTGCGAGATTTATCTAGTAAATCATCTGCCTCACTCCCTTTTACTACGCGTTTCATTTAATTATTTAAATTTAATTTTTAACTATGGACACGTAATCTCTTAGACCGTTCCTACCCTGCTAGAATCTTATCTAGCCCACTTCCCCGTAAGCTTCACTCTTGCGGCCCTCAGTATATTTTTCAGGTTTAGTAGCAAAACACCTTCTGGAGTAAAAAAAAAATGTGGCGTCAACTGCAAATTTGCTTAGTAATTTCGTTTTGAACTTCGACCGCGGTCGTGTCCATGTTTCCCATAAAAATAATATACTGCAATTATTGATTGTATTTTCAGTAGTACATCGTTAATGTCTAAGGGCAGATTTCACCAATCACACAACTTCGTTATATAAAACTTAGTTCTCATCAAACGCGTTCCTACGGGGATGTAAATCTCGTTTTGTTTCAAATATAACCAAACGCATCTGTGAAAACTGTAATCTTAACAATTTTTTCGTCTATGTTTTTCGATCTGTCATGACACTACACTAACAGGACTTAAATGTGTTTTATAAAGTTAAAACTCGAATATCAGGCGTTTAGAAGACTAAAATCGGATTTGCTGTTAATAAGTTTAGATTATGTTGGTGAAATGCAATTGAGTGTTATAAACGTGTTTATACGTTTATAATGTGTTAGTGTGCGCTCAGCGCGTACAATTTATTTGGTGAAGCCGCACCTAGGGAGCATACCCATACTACGTGACCTACTTTTTAAGATTTTTGGACCCCCTCCCTCCCCCTGGTGACCACGCGTAGTATATGCCATGACGCCCCATCACGTTCACGTAGTATTGACAAGAATAATTTTTAATCAT
This sequence comes from Lysandra bellargus, assembly GCA_905333045.1. Lineage (NCBI taxonomy): Eukaryota > Metazoa > Arthropoda > Insecta > Lepidoptera > Lycaenidae > Lysandra > Lysandra bellargus. The sequence continues at coordinate 9,350,799 of HG995338.1, forward strand.
TTTGTAAGTAGAAAGAGTAGATAGCAAATGAAAATAATTTGACTCATATTAATTGTGTTTATTAGGTATAAGTTATTTGGGATGTGTACGTGTTCCTTATAGTGGGTGCCCCAATGTAACGCGTTGAAAAAAAATTGGATCTTTCAGCGCTGCTACTTTCACAGTGAACTCTATGTAAGGAACACATACTCACCTTAAAGTATTATCACATAGATTCATGTTTAATATAATACATATATAATAATAGTCTAAAATTACAATAGAAAAATCAGAGAAATTAATTTCAAGGCAGATGGTGGACCTAAGTAATTTGGTCGCGTTTAAAGTATAAACTCAACCGACAGATCACAATTGATATTGAATTGACAATGTCAATTCCATGTTAATTGTGATCATGTTATGATCCGACTACATGACGTTGGTCTATCAACTACCTAGGAATCAATTTCCTCGATAGTACATACTAGCTATTTCAGTGACGACTAGTTCAAATTGTAATCGAATACCAAATATAGTAAACTAGATGTCACGCGCGGCTTCGCCCGCGTAAATTTGGAATTTCACGGAAACCGTACATTTTCCCGCAAAAAATACATTATGTCCCTTTACGTGGTCTGCTCCATATCTGTGCCAAATAACATAAAAATTGCTCCAGTAGTTCGTGAGATAGACTCTTTCTAATAATTTTCCCAGTTTTTTCCGCATTTTCCTCTGCTTCTTCGGGCCTAGCGTGATAATATTATATAGACCTCGCCTCGGCCTTCCTCGATAAATGAGCTATATAGCACGATAAATCTAACACTGAAAGATTTTTAAAACGGACCAGTACTTCTTGAGATTAGTGCGTTCAAGCAACCAAACTCTTCAGGTTTATAATATTAGTATAGATTTTTTAAATCGAGTCGATCTCGAGTCTCGATCTAAAAGTCTATAAAAGCACCAATAATAGGGTCATAATAAGTATTATATGGCGGTGATGAAGATGATTATGATGAATGTAATTTGCATTGTAGCATAATAATGCTTTCCGGTCTTAAAACAACGCCGAAACTCCCAAACTTGTATCTATAAAGAATCAGGAGTTCTCTCAGCACCTTACGTACCATGGTATACATCGGTGCAAAATCTTACTTGTTAGTAGCATATGTATAAATGCTTAGAACACTTCTCACAAAACCGAAGTCACCACATGTTTCCATATAAATTTTTCCCTCGATTATTTATATATTCACAAAAGTGGTGATCTGATGATCTCTTCATAAGATCACCACTTTTGTGAATATAGTACCAAATTGGGACGATACCCTATACAGCAAAAGAAAAATTTTGAAAATCGGTTCTCAAACGGCGCAATAATCGTTGAGCTTAAAAAAATGAACACAACACCTCCCCCTATTTTGAAAGTCGGTTAAAATTGAAGCTTATATGTTATTCTGATGTACTATCAGAGAAGTTGATTCATATGCAGATGGCGGACCTAAGTAATTTAGTCGCGTTACGTCAAACCCAGCCGACCGATCACAGCTAACATTGAATTGACATAAGCCGACCACATGACTTAGGTCCGCCATCTGCATAGGAATCAACTTCCCTGATAGTACCTATAAGCTATATTATTGTAAAGTTTCATTAAATTCCATTCAGTAGTTTTTGCGTGAAAGAGTAACAAACATCCATACAGCCAAACAAACTTTCGCCTTTATAATATTATGAGGATGATCACCAACTACCAAGCTTGACAGCTTCGCCAAACTTCAAAGTGCTTGACAAGTGACAACAGTGCTTGTTTTTTTTAATGGCTGTTGGCTATAAATAACCATAATAAATGTCGGTGTCAAGAATTAAATGGCGAGAAGAAAAAAACGTATGACGTTTCTCTCGGCAAAATTGACTATGTGACAAAACTCTAGACCCCCTCCCCCCCTCTTATGACCGAGCGTAGTATTTTGAAGACCCCCTTCCCCCCCTAAATGGGTCACGTAGTATGGGTATGCTCCCCTACTTGGAATCGTATAAAAACGGAATGCAAAAAAAATATTCTAGGGAACATATTCGAGTCTAAGATTAATAATATTTATTTAAAAAAATGCCGCAAAAGGTAAAAAATTAAATGTGGTAATTTTTCTTTAGTTTAAAAAGTTGCAATTTATGTTAAAAATCAATAAATTTTAGTAAATAATCGTAATTTTGAATGTTTTACCAAGTTTCGGTTTCGGTTTCGGCCGAAAATGTGAGTAAGGCCGAAAGTTGAAGGCCGAAAGAAAGAAAATAAGATGAAAAAATATATAATTTAGATTTAAAATCAATAATTTTGTATGTAGATGAGCATACCTCCAAATGTGCTTGTTGTGTGCCTCGCCAGGTAACGCTATTTACTTTTCTTTGGTGTTAAATAGGAAGTTTAAAATTATTTTTTAGGCTCAACAAAGCCTTCTATTTCTTAATGTGTATAACTTTTTAGCTCTTACTTTATTTAATGTTTTTATGGTGGTTGGTGCCGAGTTAAATCTTCCCGTTCAAAATATAATCAGCTCTCACGACACAGGTTATCCTAGTGTGACAGCTACAGCTAATCATGTTGGTAATTTAAACAGCAAACATAATAGCTTCTGGAAATCCTGTATAAGTATTTATTTTTTGCTGCAATAAATGATTTTTTTTAAATTTTTTTTTAATTTTCTGAAAATGTACCACAAACTTTTCACGGATATTTCGAAGAAAATCTGTATTTTATTTCTTTTGGTTAGGTTTTTACAGAATATTTTTTTTCATTAGTTATATTTGCTAAGATATACTTAACGGAAAAAAATACAAATTAGGTTAAGAACTGATATTTTTTGTATTCAGGTAAGCATTTTCCAAACGTAGGTCGCAGCATGCGTCTTTAGTATGTACGTGAGATTTGTAGCACCCAATTTTTTTTCTGGATTTAAGTAAGAAGTTTAAATATATTTTAAAGACTAGAAAAAGTGTTTTATTTGTCGATGCATTTAATGTTTTAGCTCTCACTTAAATAAATTCTCAACAATTAATATAGAAAAATGTTTCGATCTATTTCACACATTTTTGGAGATATTTAAACGTTTTTAAGTACTTAAAAGTTATCATTTCTCTAAAAATTAAATACGCACAACAAGTAAGTTTAAGGCGACGCCTTGATAATTTGGCTGAAGCGATGCCGATTTTTCTCAGCAATGACTTAAGCTGAGAAACTTTTCAAAAGTTCATTGTCAGTATTCATCATGTCTTTGTCTTTGAATTGCCCATAGCATAACACGATTGGACAACTTTTATAACACAGAATTATCAATCGAAAAGACCTCTGTAAAAAAAGGGATTCTTATTTTTCCAACAGAGGAGAGTGATTTAAGGTTCCAAAATTTGTAAATAAATTGGTTGAAGCATACACTTTAATATGTGCATAGCTTATATGAAATGTATTTATGGTTTTTAAATTACGCGACAAAAACCATTTTGTCGCTTACGCCCTTTCCATTTTTTGCTGTACCATTGCCGAGGCCGGGCCGGCCTCTCATAGAAAACAAGCAATCTAAAACATATCCAACACGGTTTCTTACTTTAACGCGGCGTCACCTTAACACACTTTTCGTTACAACCCTTAAATCTACCCAAACCCTTTTATCTTGGTTACGACGAGCGTTAATCTCTAAAAACTTTGCAAAAACCTTATAGTTGTATTTAGCTTAATAGAGCATACTTTCTTTTTTAAAAATTGTGTATTTGGTTAATTTTCAACGTAAACAATCGGATAAGAGTTACTTATTAAATAACAGGAACAAGAAAAAAAATTTCTGGACCGGTTTTATATGGTGAAATATTAGTTTTTAATTAAGTAACTAAAAAATTAAAAGCACAAAAAATTTTTTGGTAAACTTTGCAAGTTATAGTGTAAAAAAGAAAATGACACTTCGAAAACAAAAATCCATTCACTATTACAATTTTCGGAGGTTAAAACCTCTGGCGACTGCACTATAAGGGTTTCACCGCAAAAATAGTTTGAGAAACGCTACAACTACTATATACTTCTTTTTTACATCCTGTATCCCGTATTGTCTAACTCTTCTAAAACCATTGGACCGATTTTAATGAAGTATCTTATATTTTTTTGGTTTATAATAATGATTATTGATTATATTGTTTTAGTGTGAGTCAACTGTATCGGACGGGTACGTTGAGCTACACATCCACCTTCCAACGATGTACTCCTTACTTGATCGGCCTCAGCTTAGGAATCATGCTTAGAAAACCACCGAAAATTGGAAAGGTAAGTTTATTTTGAAGTGACAAACTCGGAAAAATTGGAAAAATAAGTTAATTTCGATGTGACAACCTGAAAAATTGGAATGGTAAGTTTATAAAAAAATTCTTTAGCGGTCATGTGCACTTTTTTTGGAGAGATTAAAAATTTTAAACTTGCGTTAGGTTAGGGGGCAGTCACTCGTGATCTGGTCGAAAAATCGTAAAATAGAGTATTTTAACTGTAGTAACATAGATTACTAAACTTGTAACTAGCAAGTTAGTAGTAAACAAAATATATTATTACAATAATTAATAAACATAATATTTAAAGCCGAAAGCACAATGTCTTGTGCATGTCATATTTTTTCATCGTTTTTATACTCATTATAAATGGTAATTTTTAAAGAGCTAACTAACCTTAAAAGCGTAAGTAATTTAAAATGAAATTTAAAATAATTTTACATCCTCGTTAATTTAAATATGCGTTATTTTAATATTATTTTTGAGACCTTAAAAATAATACTAATTTATTATAATAACAAATAATAATATGATAATGATACAATAAAAATCCTTAAAACATTTTATTTTTATAAAATAAATTTGCGCTTTGTTTTTGACGAGGTCACACAGTAAAGTATATGCAATTATTTGGTTGCTAAATATTTCCTTGAAGGTGGAATTTAAAATTCCTGATAAAATACAAAATCTCACGTACGAATATTTGGACTGGATCGTTCGCAATCCTTACAAGTAACAATAAAATCATAAGCACAAACATAGATCAAGATAGATACCGCATGTCGCTCCATTTGTATGAAAACGAGTGTGTCACTTTTTTCCTATCACTGTGGCGTACCGATGTTAAGAAACGTGTCCATTCCATTATCAACACCCACGTTTCTATTTGAATTTCTACAGCTCAATATATCACTTTAAATTTCCGATTGACGTCCGATTGCGATAGCAGACTAAAGAACAGACTTTCGAAAGACGAGCATTGCTCGTCGTTTGGGAACGCGACATGGTACGCGAAGTACATTCACATGCGGTATTTATCTTGAACTTTGTCTGTGGTCATAAACATTAGTGCCTCGTCTCTCTATTTTGTCTGTAACCTTCACTTACATCTCCTTACTGTACGCTGGCTATTCTGTGGCGATCTCTACTTTTTAAATTATAACCTCTTCCCTTGCAGTTCCTCCTGACTCTGGGCTGGCTGGTATTTGCTGTGCTCTGGGGCGGCGTTCTCTGGGCGGGCGCGGACGCAGGTGATCTAGAGTACAGATATGACGTCACATTTGCGGCGCAGTACGCGACGTTCGCGCCGCTCGCTGCTGGCCTGTCCTTCGCTTGGATCATCTACACCGTGCATAATGGATATTTCAGTGAGTTTCCTAAATGGGGTGACAGACACGCGAGTAAGTATGCGGACTTATGGCTCGACGATTTTAATCGCCTGTGTGTCAGCAAAGAACCGCGAGCCTGGGGGTTACCATGCTCCCATAATCGCGGCTCGCGGCGCGTGTGAGCGTTTCTCGTGTGCCACCGACGCGAGCCGAGTAAGTTCGCGAACTTAAAATCCGCGTCACCCCTTTTAGATTAAACAAAATATAATTTAAAGAAAAAACACTGTTCAAACACTATTTCCTTACTATGGGAATTGGGATACACCTTACCAACAAAAAAATAATCATCGAAATCGGTGCACGACGAAATTATAACTACGGTGTAATTGAAAAAACTACAGCTATACTAATATTTTATATACGAATGTGCGTCTGTTGATCCGTCTGTCTGTTACTTATTTATGCTTAAATCGTTAAGCCGATGGGTATACTTCGAACCCCGGGAAAGGACAAATGACAGTTTTTATCGCGGTAAAATGTACGATCCCCGAAAAATATTTTTTTGCGTAAACGAAGTTGCCGGTAAAATCTAGTATTATACTAAAATCTAATCGTGTATTTATATTCATTCCAGGTACTCTTGCCAGTTTACTGAGTAGCCGACCGCTCCTCTTCATAAGTCGAATTTCTTACGCTCTCTACCTTACACAATTTATAGTGTTCCTAACTAACTCGGCGATTGTGAAAACTTCCCGAGAATTCACTATTATTTCCTTGGTAAGAATTTCAAACTATCTTATTGAATGGTTCTAGGTAATATTTATTTCAGACATTTTTCTTTGCCGTCTTAAAACTTGTTTAAAAGAAACTTTTCAAAAACAAAAGAAGAGTAGTACCTAATGATATTATTTTAAAAACACTTTTTTATTAATTAAATATTAAGAAAATTTTAATTCATTCAAGAGTACCTATTATTATTATCGATGTTTGACAGTAACATAATTATTATAATAATTGTTTTCTTTTGTTCCAGTTTGATATACACGAGATATCAACGATTCTCTCAGTATCTATTATTCTGACTATCCTTTTCGTAATACCTCTTCAGTCTCTCCCACGAATTTCCTTCACGTTTAAAAAAGAAGATGAAAGTGAGAACAAAGAAGAATCCGAGCCCGCAAACGAGACAGAAGAAAAAGAGGAGGAAAGTAAACCTGAAGTGAACAATGTAAAAGAAGAAAGGCAAACGAGAAACTCTTTCATGGCTCACAGAGAAATATTAGAGGAGATACCGGAGGCTGATGTAGAATACGAGGAGCAGAGAGACGTGAACGAAGGATTGGAGGGAATCGTCGAGGAAGAGGAAGAAGATGTGGAAGAGGAAATGATGGAGAGGATCGACGATGAGGAATTAGAGGTAATAGAAGAAGAAGAGGGCGGAGAGGACTACTGGACGGAGAGAGATGAGAGCCATGGATATTCGAGATACAACCAAGACTTGGAGGAGTGGGAGTGGACTGACAGGAACGATGACAACGGCCCCCAGAGATACCGCTACGCCAGATAACGAATGTCTTATTTATTCTAAATAAATCGCTACAATTTATAACGCAGCACCAGTTACTTTTAGCCTTAAAAACCTAAAATCCAGAAAATTTCTACGGCGAACTAAAATATCTCATTGCTATATTGCACAGGATATCAAAGTGAAGCCAATAAATTATTTTATAAATACATACTTTATGGCTCATAATTTGCAGTTCTTTTGCAGTACTTATATAACATAAAATTAATTTGACCGACCGGTTAGACGAGGAACGTGTGACATAGGTCTTGCGCAACAAAACCTAGGTTACCAATAAAGTGGTTCACAAGATTCTAGACAAATATCGCTAAATTCCGAGCTTTGAAGCGTCAAACCCATAATAAAACGTTCAAATATTATAAGTTCAATATATTATAATTATGTTCAAACAGTCATATGTATGCAGGTCGATCGTTCCTCCTTCCGTGAACAGAGGACCTTCATTATGTTGCAACGAATGGGAAATATAAAATACCTTCATACATAATATCTAGTCAGGGTTTCCTTGAACAATTTTTTTGCTTACTATCAAGCTAATTTTTCGTGAGTAGCTTCATTTTGATATTAAGACGAACAACAATTATTATTTCCTTTGCGAAAATTCTCGGAAGTGGTAGCTATAACAGAGATAGAAAGGATTTAATATCAAAATCCTTTCTATACGTGGGAGAGCCATGCTTCGGCACGAATGGGGAGGCTCGACCGGAGAAATACCACGTTCTCACAGAAAACCGGCGTGAAACAGCGCTTGCGCCGTGTTTCGCCGGGTGAGTGAGTTTACCGGAGGCCCAATCCCCTACCCTATTCCCATCCCTACCCTCCCCTATTACCCGATTGACTATTCCATCTTAAAAGGCCGGCAACGCACCTGCAGCTCTTCTGATGCTGCGAGTGTCCATGGAAGTTGCTTTCCATCAGGTGACCCGTTTGCTCGTTTGCCCCCTTATTTCATAAAAAAATCTCTGATTTGATGGTCCTAAAATATGGATTGTTCTATTTGTAGGACATTATTAACCTATCAATATACAACAATTCTGTTGGTTAGGGATCCGTAGTCAACCAAGTTATGTCGATTACAGAACCCTAAAACTGAACTCTTGCAGAGAGAATTTTTGCAGAGGAAATGATTGTTCGTCTTATCAAAATAAAGCTACTCAAGAAGAGCTTGACAGTAATAAAACAAAAATTGTTCTAGGGAACCCTGACTAATTGCCGAAAATATTTTTTTGACGAAATTGAAACGGCAACTTTGAACATTATACATAGAATATCATTATTATAAGCATAGCTTTTCCAAAATACATTACAGCAGGAAAAAAATTGGCCAAATGCGAGTCGAACTTGCCCACGAAGGGTTCCGTACCGTTATAGAGTAGAAAATAATGTGCTTTTGTATGGGAGCCCCCTTTATATATTTATTTTATTTAATTTTATTTTAATTATTGACCTATCAAGCCCCATAAGAGCACCGGTGATCGCGACAACAATAGAATAACAATAGATTTCCAAGAATCCGCGATCGAAGGATTAAAGTACAAAATATATAATTAAGGATATTTTGAACATTTCAAGAGCCTAGCTGTTACATTATTGATTAAGAGCAAAAAAATAACGGTTGTTGTATTGGAGCCCCCATAAATATTATTTTTATTTAGTTTTTAGTACATATTTGTTGTTATAGCAGCAACAGAAATACACAATCTGTGAAAATTTCAGAAGTCTAGCTATAGCAGTTCTTGAGATACAGCCTGGAGACAGACAGACGGTCAGACATCGAAATCTCGGTAACAGGGTCCCGTTTTTACCTTTTGGGTACTGTTATATCGAAAGTCGAATGGGATTATATGTATATTAAAAACGCTTAGTTTTCAGTTGCATTTCATAGAATTGCAATTGCAAACTTTTGCTATTTCTTTATTTCGTTTTGCGGTGTTATCCATCAGATCGAATTGGACCTTCGTCGGGTGCAGGTCTTCTTTTTTTAAGTTAATATTAAGTTTTTTGAATAAAATAATTCCAGTTTAAATAAAAGTTGATTTTTTAAAAAGTCTCTTCGAATCCGCCAAGTAACAGTGGTGTCAGAAGTGGGATATCAGCATTCGTGATAATCCGTCGTTCCGCTGGTATTCCTTAACGGTTCGCGAAAACTGAACTGAAAAGTGAAAAGAGAACTGAAAGGTGAAAAGAGAACTGAGTGAGTAGAAAAAAAAACTATGAGCCAATTCGTCTCCGGAGTGTGATTGTGTCTTCATCCACTTCGTAAAAACTCAAGTACACTGTGTCTCGACAATAAGCCTTTCGTCGTAAGCCTGCAGACCAGTCCTGTACCCCTGCACCCCGACATCTCGCGCGCGATAAATCCGTACCGCCGCCGTTCCTGCCACCGTTCCTGACATTGTTCCTGCTGCTGTTTCACCGCCGTCGCGGTCATCGTGCTGCCGTTCTGCTGTCCCTGACGTTGGTTGCGTTTGGAAACGCGCCGCCGCTGCCTGCTGTCGCTCGCCGTGCTGCTATGCCGCTCAAGTTCCTAGTGTTCCTGTCCCTGTGAGTAAAACATATATTATTTGTTATTGCTACATTTCAGCTATATTTTAAATTAGAGTCGTTCAATATACTTACCTAATTCCTTACCAATCTCTTATCCTTAAAGTAACAATATATTTTTAATTATCTACAATATACTAATTTAGGATTAAAATAATTTTAAAATGTCGGTCGATAAAAAGGCAGAAGTCCCAGCAAGCGAACAATTCCCTATTAATGTATTATGTAATTTTATTAGTCCCTATAAAGGAGATCGTGAAACCCTAACTGCATTTTTAACTAATTGTCAAAACGCCTTAGATTTAGCATCGCCATCTCAAAAGAATTTGTTAAATAAATATATCTTATCGCGTCTAGAAGGCAAGGCCCAAATTGCCTGTTCGAATAAAGTTATTGAAGATTTTAATCAATTAAAAATTTTCCTTAAACAAAATTTCGGCGAAAGAAAACATTATAATCATTTATTACTAGATCTACAGTCATGTAAGCAGCAATTAAATGAACCTGTCGCACAATTTGCCCTGCGTATTGAAAGCTGCCTTACTGATTTACAATCCGAAATCTATAATTCCGAATCTCTTAAAAAAGATATCTCTGGTCGCATTGCTATGACAGAGGATTTAGCATTATTTTCGTTTTCCTTAGGGTTACATTCGCGTTTAAGTAATAATGTTAGATGTAGAAGTCCTAAAAATCTAAATGACGCTATTAATATTGCTCTAGAAGAAGAAAAAATTCAAAATCTTTTGTATAAAACTAATATTACAAAATCTAGGTGTAAAACTTGCGGAAGGACAGGGCATACGGAATCTGAATGTAATTATAAAGATAGGCGTTTTAATCAGTCTCGTGATTTTTCAAAATTTCAAGGCCAAAGGTCATTTAATATAAATAATAATAATCAATCCAGTTCTCAAGCTTTCTGTAGGTATTGTAAAAAGGACGGTCATGACATTAAAGATTGTTATAGAAGGAAATATAATAATGAAAATCGTAATTCTTATAAATATAATAATGGAAATCGTAATTCATATAATAATCATTCTGGTAATTACAATAAGTCCGCAAACGCGCATCATATTACATACGAGCCGCCGTCGCCACCGTCACCTACAACTTATGAAATTTCTTGTGAAAATGTCGGCGACAATACTTTAAACTAAATGATCGGATTACGAAAAAGTGCCGCCGTTTTCCGACTAATTTAGGCACATTGCAAATTCATTCTAAATCTAATAATAAATTTACTTGTTTTAATACAAAATCAATGGACCAAGACACGGGTAACCAGCCCCAAAGTAGTGTCCAAAATCATTTTTCAATGGACCAAGACACGGGTAACCAGCCCCAAAGTAGTGTCCAAAATCATATTTTAATGGACAGAGCCACGGGTAACCAGTCCCAAATACGTGTCCAAAATAAAAAATCAATGGACAGAGCCACGGGTAACCAGTCCCAAATACGTGTCCAAAATCAAAAGTCAATGGACAGAGCCACGGGTAACCAGTCCCAAATATGTGTCCAAAATCAAAAGTCAATGGACAGAGCCACGGGTAACCAGTCCCAAATATGTGTCCAAAATCAAAAGTCAATGGACAGAGCCGCGGGTAACCAGTCCCAAATAAGTGTCCTATCTCATAACGAAAATCAAGTTCAATCTCAAACTCCAATTTACGAAATAAAATCATTTATAACAAAAATATCATTGCCTCATATAGAATTAAAAACTGAATTTTCTGTCCGTCATTTACGTTTTCTTATTGATACGGGCGCAAGTATAAGTCTAATTAAAAAATCTAGTTTAAATAATAAATACATTTTGTCTCGCGAAATCATTAAAATAAAAGGAATAAATAATATCGAGCAATGCTCTGAGTCTCTAGGTACATCTCAAATTAATTTCTACTTATCTAATAATATTTATAATTATAAATTTCATATATTTAATGATGATGTAAGTTTAGAATATGATGGTATAATCGGTAGTGATTTTCTCGGTCATTTTAAAGCCAACATTAATTACGATTCTAAAACAATTAATATCTGCGGGCAAACCATGGATATGAACTATGTCCAGCCAACTTATATAATTCCAGCTCGTTCCGAAGCCATCATCGAGTGCGCGGTATCTAATTACACACCTGAGCGTTATCCGAACAATCAAGGTTTATTATTAGACCATACTTTAAAAGATGGTGTTTATTTTGCTAATAGTATTGTCACGATAAAATCAAATAAAAGATTTAATGTTTCAATTTTAAATACTACCGACTCAGCTATCGAAATTAAAGATTATTCTGTAGAGTTAAGCCCTTTTGAACAAGATAATTCTTCGTGTAATATTCCGTCACAATCCGTAAATTCTATTTCTTATTCTAGTTCCGATAGAGTCCAAAAAGTCCTCGATCTTATTCGCTGCTCACATTTAAATCAAGAAGAAAAAGAAAGTCTTTTAGAATGTTGCTCACATTATACAGATATTTTTCATATGGAAGGTGAACCTCTTACATTTACAAGCGCGATCGAACATAATATAGATTCAGGAGACGCGCCTCCTATTCACGTAAAATCGTATCGTTTCCCAGAATGTCATAAAGGAGAAGTAGATTCACAGATTCGTAAAATGCTTGACCAAAATATCATACGTCCTTCTGTTTCACCTTGGAGTGCTCCTGTATGGGTCGTCCCTAAGAAGATGGACGCTTCAGGTAAAAAGAAGTGGCGAATAGTAATAGACTATCGTAAGTTAAATGACGTTACTGTATCAGAAAGTTATCCGCTACCTCTCATCACAGATATTTTAGATCAGTTAGGACATTGTAAATATTTCAGCACCCTCGACTTGTCTAGTGGGTTTCACCAAGTTAGGATGAGCTCGAAGGACGCCCCGAAGACGGGATTCACTATAAATACAAATTCAAGTGTCTCCGGACACTACGAATTCACTAGAATGCCTTTTGGGCTGAAAAACGCCCCGGCTACATTTCAGAGACTGATGAATACGGTTCTCTCGGGTCTTCAGGGGTTGCATGCATATATATATTTAGATGATACTATTATTTATAGTCACGACCTTCAGAGTCATATTTCAAAACTTAAATTAGTCTTTGATCGTTTAAGAAAATTTAACTTAAAATTACAACCAGACAAGTGTGAGTTTCTCAGGCGCGAAGTTGCTTATTTAGGTCACATAATCACAGACAAAGGTGTCTGTCCAAATCCAGATAAAATCAAGGCCGTAACTCAATTTCCAACTCCTAAAAATCCAAAAGATATAAAATCCTTCCTAGGCTTAGTCGGATACTATCGACGATTTGTAAATAACTTTTCACAACTCACAAAACCTTTGACATCTCTATTAAAAAAGGATGCAATATTTAATTGGTCTCATGCGCAACAATTAGCTTTTAATAACCTTAAAGATAAATTAACTTCAGCACCTTTACTTCAATATCCAGATTTCAATCAACCTTTCTTATTAACTACCGACGCTTCTAATTACGCGGTAGGTGCCGTATTATCACAAGGAGACATAGGCAAAGATAAACCTATCTCATATGCGTCACGAACCCTAAATAATGCCGAAGGCAATTACTCTACCATAGAGAAAGAACTCTTAGCGATTTTATTCGGTGTAAAAACATTCCGTCCCTATCTATATGGCCGTAAGTTTAAAATAATAACAGACCACAAACCTTTAGTGTGGCTGTTTAGTGTCAAAGATCCCGGATCCAGACTTATTAGATGGCGCCTTAAATTAGAAGAGTATGATTATGAAATTGTATATAAAAAAGGAAAATTAAACGCTAACGCTGACGCATTATCTCGCTATCCAGTACTCGCCTTAGATGAAAATGCAACTGATAATTCATTATTATGTAATCCTACACTGTCACCCGGAAGTGACATCGAGACTCTCATAACCTTCCGTCAATATCTGAAACTTACGAACAATTTCTTCAAATCTCAAAACAAACCGGTGTTACATTTGACACCGTAATTCAGGAACATAACGAAAGCCTATTAAAAACTAAAATAAAATTAATCGCATATCCTACATCAGTCGATTTAGACGATTCTATTCCTTATTGCAGCGAAATTATAGACGCATCTACTAGTGTGCCTAATATTCGAAATATTGAACGCGAACTTCATTCATATTATTCAACATCTAACGATAATCATGTATTTACTCATTTGTTTATTAAATTAAATCATTTTGACGAAATGACTTACAAAGATATATTTAACGTCCTTCGTGAATACCGAGACATGATAAAATACTGGTATTCCGAAGAAAAGGAGATAGCAATAACAGATTTCACAGACCCCTTCTCTAAACTTTCATTTACAAAAATATATAATATTATTTCGTTTCTTTTTCATAACTCTAGTATTAAAATTCATATCTATCATAATTGTATAAAATATCCTACACCTAGTGAAATTAAGCAAATATTAAAAGATAATCATGATTCACCTGTAGCCGGACACCCCGGTATATCGCGTATGCTGGAAAGAATAAAATCTCAATTTTGGTGGAAAAACATGAGGCAAGACATCGAAGATTATGTTAAAAATTGTCGCTCCTGTCAAATTAATAAGCCCTTACGTCAAACCAATCGGGCTCCAATGATAATTACCTCCACAGCATCGCGGCCTAATGAAAAAATATATTTAGATCTTGTCGGTCCATTGCCCGAAACTTATGAATATAAATATAAATTTTTACTTACCGTACAGGATGATCTCACAAAATTTTCACAGGCTTATCCTATGCAGTCATGCTCAGCTGAAGAAACAGCTAGAACTCTCGTTAATTATATTACTCACATGGGAATACCTAAAATGATAATTTCAGACCAAGGCACAAACTTTTGTTCAGATCTCTTCAAACAATTAGCTAAACTATTCAGTATTAAGCATATTTTCGCTTCACCATACCATCCTCAAACTTGTGGAGCTCTCGAAAGGAGTCATTCCACCCTCAAAGAATATTTAAGATCTTACATAGGCGAAAATCAAAATACTTGGGACCTTTACATCCCGAGCGCCATGATAGCTTATAATTCAAATGTGCATAGTACAACGGGTTATTCCCCTCTAGAACTTTTATTCGGTTTTAAGCCCTACATACCATCTAGCATAGATGTCCTCGATAATAATACATATACAGACTATATTCGAGCATTAAATCATCGTCTTTATTATAGCCGTCAAAAGGCTCTACAAAATATTCAAGCGTCTAAAGAAAAATCTAAAAATTATTATGACATACGAACAAAGCCTATTATTTATAATGCCGGCGATATGGTGTATGTCCGTTGCCACCATAAACAAAATAAAGCCTTATCCCCAGTGTGGAAAGGTCCTTATAAAATAATAAAGCTCAACGGCAATCATACGGCTACGTTATTAATTAATCGTAAGCACGTACGTCATCATTTCGATGAAATAAAACCGGCAAGTGACGACACGTCATAGTGTCCTAGGTCAGTAAGTTAGTAGTAACTATATAGGTAATAATTATATCATAATCGTAACATAAGTCCTTTCGTTCTATTTCAGATGCGCGCTGTCGCCGCTAGCTATATCAGATTACGTATCGCCCATCATTAGTAGTCCGGGCCTTTATTTCGATAAGCTCTTAGATGTTAAGTTTACTAATAACGATTGGAAAGTCTTAGCATATTTAGATATAAGTCATGTTCAACCGAATCTAGATAAGATAGAATTTTTATTAGAAAAATTAAGTGTATTCTGTAATTCTCTTACGTCGTCGAAGATACAGTCGGATTGCATAAATTCACTCACGGCGCTGAAAAATCAGCACCTTATTAATGTTAATAAGTTTTCTTCGGTTTCATATTTGCTTCAAAATGATAACGCAAAACAGCGTTTTAAAAGAGGTCTTATAGACTTAGGAGGTTCTATCTTGAAAACCATCTTCGGTACATTGGATGCCGAAGATGCTGTCAAATATTCAGAGGCAATAAATAGTGTCCAGACAGACGAGAAACATCTCGCTCATCTTATGAAAGATAATATTCATGTCATACAATCCACTATTTCATCATTTAATAATTCTATGTCAAAAGTAAATTTAAATGAAAAGCATCTTTTGGAAAATATGGAAACAATACATAAAATATTAGATTCAGTTTCAAATACTAATGATAAGCTTACTTTAAAAACTCAAATTAACTCTTTATCTAACTCTTTGGAAGCTATAATTCTAACGTCATCATTCGATATTGATGACATAAATAATGCTATTTTATTTGCGAAACTTAATATTTTACACCCGACTGTACTCAGTCCCTATCAGTTATACAACGAATTAGATAAGCATAGAAATAAACTCCCTAGCCATTATGACTTGCCTATACCATTAACGCTACAAAATATACAGGAATTAACCGATATTTCTAAATTAGTTTGCTATTATCATCAAAATAAAATAATATTCGTGCTTCACATTCCTTTAGTCCTACCTCAAACCTATAATCTTTATAATATAATACCATTACCTGTCCCATACGACATATTGAAACCAGACACATACATTCTAATAGAGCCGACTAGCTCATATGTAGCAGTAACGGGTGATCGCATGTTCTATTCACTATTAGGGGACATTGACAAGTGCAAGTTAATAAGTGAAAAGTGTTATGTGTGTGTGCTCGCCGACTTGTTCTCAGTCGTTGCCAATCCTACGTGTGAAACGACGCTATTGACTGAAGTGGTAACTAAACTCCCAGACTCTTGTGTAGCCAAAATTGTTCATGGTTCTATAGATGTATTTCATAAATTAAGTTTTAACCGTTGGATATTTGTACAATCAGAGCCAGGAAAATGTCATATTACCTGTGAAAAATCTGACGTTAATTTAGATGTAATTTTATTCGGTACTGGTATTTTGACCTTACCGAAACACTGTAAATCATTTTATAAAACATTGCAGTTCACCGCAGTCGACGAAACGTCGCTCGGTAATGTTACAAATGTTATCTCCAATTTTAATATTTTATTAGATGATTGTTGCGAACAAAATAAAATTAATAAAACTCTTTCTAAACTCCCACATTCTAATTTAAAGAACATTGGTAATCTTGATTCTCTACTTCATGCCAGCATCCATCTTCGCTCGATGGAAGATGAATTGTATAATTTAGAAAATCCGTCTCATTTTGATATATATGGAAATTATTACATGTCTTTAAGTTTATTTAGTAGTATATTATTCATATTTTATCTCTTATATAAATGTCGGAAAAATATTACTCCTCAGAAAAATCCTTGCTGTATTCAAATCTTCAATCAATGTCACAATTCAAAGACTCGTACCGATCACCCAACATCTCTTGTGGTGTTCAAAGATAACAACAGTGTAAAAAATGATTCCATGTTAGAAGAAACAAATTTTGTGAGTACACCGACTCCTTTAAAAAGGAATGTTGTCATAACCAATGTTGTAAAAGATCATGAAATGTAATTTTAAAATTTTAATACTGTATAATTTTATTTGAATTTTGAATAAATAATAATTAACATTCATTCTAATACTTAATAATGATAATAATTTCTATATTAATATTTCTGTCTTTTCATAATTTTGTGTTTTTATTAGGTAACAGTGTTAGTTAAGTTCTTATTTTTGAATAAAATGTGTTATTAATTAAATAGTTTATAAGTTAGCTACTTCCATGTATACTCCAAACGAAAGTCCAATTTCTCGCGTTTATAGTAATTTCAGTTTTATCTCTCATCACTTTGAGATGTGATGATCGATCTTAACGGGGGGGTTGTTATATCGAAAGTCGAATGGGATTATATGTATATTAAAAACGCTTAGTTTTCAGTTGCATTTCATAGAATTGCAATTGCAAACTTTTGCTATTTCTTTATTTCGTTTTGCGGTGTTATCCATCAGATCGAATTGGACCTTCGTCGGGTGCAGGTCTTCTTTTTTTAAGTTAATATTAAGTTTTTTGAATAAAATAATTCCAGTTTAAATAAAAGTTTATTTTTTAAAAAGTCTCTTCGAATCCGCCAAGTAACAGTACGGAACCCTAACAAGGAAATGGATCGCTATTCGCCGAACTACGTCTTTGGACGGAAGACGGGTTGGCTATATGGCTTTTAATAAGTAAACATTGGGCTTTTGTGATATTATGTTATTTCTGTGTTTTGTGTATCTATACATATAATAAAATCGCAAGAAAGTCAATTCTGTACATTGAATATTTTTGAAAAATAATACTTGGGACGTGATTTACAATCGATATGGAAGCCAAAAATATAGTTTTTAGAATTTTTGTCTGTTTGTCTGTATGTATGTCCGGGATAAACTCAGAAAGTACTGGATGGATTTACTTCAAATTATGCACGAATATTACTTAGAGGTCGGGTCAACACATAGGCTATAAATTTTAACGATATCACCTAGGGTGGGGGGAGGGGCTCAATTTTCCATATTTTTAGTTTTTTGCTCATACCACTAAAACGGCGCGCCGTAGAGAAAAAAAGTCCCGTACGTAATGAGTGTTCATAAAATTTCCTACAAATTTGTCCTTTACACTTTGTATCTATCTCCACTTCTTGCCTTGCTACGAGCTTTTATCTATCTTATCTTCACCGATTTCGAGTGTCGTTTGATTATACTTTTTTAAGAACGAAGTGTAAAACTAAATTAAACATACGGTTTTCGAGTGTCATTTAATTCGGGGGGGCTGCGCCCTCCCACCCCCCCCCCACCCCCCACCCCTCATGGTTCTGTTGCTTATAACGAAATTGTGTCGTGGCGTTTGTATTGCGTCTTATTTCTCCTTTTTAGGAAAAAACTAAGTCAATATAATCATCATATAATAAAATCGTAGGAAATACATTGAATACTTTTGAAAAGTAATACTTGGGGCGTGATCTACTATGCTAACGCGGACGAAGTCGCGGGCAACAGCTAGTTGAATATAAAATTATTAAAGACGGAGAAGTTTGCATCGCACTCGTTTCGTCTCATGTATGGCGACACTCCTCTCAATGCAGTAAGGGTCTACACAGACGGACCGCATTTCAACTGCAATCCAACCGCAAATTGCAGTTCAAGTGCAGTTTGAATGCAGTTGACACGACTGCAATACGACTGCAATAGAACTGCAAACCAAACAGTTCACATGACTGCACGCCAACTACAACTGAACTGCAATCCGACTGCGCGTTTGGTTTGCAGTTCTATTGCAGTCGAATTGCAGTCGTGTCAACTGCATTCAAACTGCACTTGAACTGCAATTTGCGGTTGGATTGCAGTTGAAATGCGGTCCGTCTGTGTAGACCCTAAGACAAAAGGTATCTAGCTGTTTTTGGAGTGTAACGATTATTTTTCTAGACTTTCTTAGGAAAGCGGTAGACCATAATTATTATTATTCAAAAAATATCTATAGTTGATTTTTTACATCCACGCTAATTTTATAAATGCGAAAGTGTATCTGTCTGTCTGTTACCTCTTCACGCCCAAACCACTGAACTGATTTTGCTGAAAGCTATGGAGATACTTTGAGTCCCGGGAAAAGACCATAGCCATATTAAGACTATGATCTTGGTATTAATTGAGAGCGTAGTAAAATATGACTTGTTCGAAGGCTTGGCAATTCAACAACACGTTAAGATTACAAACTAATAATCCTACCGGACTTTTCCGTATCATCTCAAACGGATATCCTCTTTCCATAAAACATAATACTCGAAACCTCATCAAAATCATCACAGTCATACAATGTGACTATAATTATTGACTAACAATTAGTATGTGTGATGACTATTTTAGGTGTAGTGGAAAAGCCTCTTAGGTACAGTTAACGAAAACATACGATTGCAATTATTATTTTTCAAAAAAATATTTTATGAATCGCTACACTATTTGCGTGTATAATTAAATCTATGCTAATATTATAATTTAAAATGATATTCGATATCTCCTGGAAAATGTACACTACTGTATCCGAAAAAAAGTTACTTACATCCGGTTTCTGAAGCTTTTTTTTATAGAAGTTTCACTGACAGTGCTTTTAAATAACGTATACAGGGAGTAGCAAAACTAAGTGATACTACTTTAGGGAGCGTATGGCCAGTATAGATCCCTGTATAGGGCTAGCTGTGAAAGTGGCAGCGCTGAAAGAGTAACCTTTTTTTCAGCTTTGTATGGAAAAATCCTGATGCTTGGGCGCTTGTCCATATAAAAAAAAATGCTCTTTAAGCGCTGCTACTTTAACAGTGAACTCTATAATATAAGGGACACACAAAAACCCAAAGTATTATCATTTTGTTTTGTTACACCTTGTATATTCTATTGAATAGAAATACCCCATTCAAAGCCCTCAGTTACTAGGCATTAGTAAGTTTAATTATAAAAGCATTTATTTACGTGTTAATTATCATGCATGAGGTGAACCTACACGTTGGAGTTTCACATGGGTGTCCAAATCTTTACGTTGAATTTCGATACACGTTAAACCTTGAAGGACCAAGAGGGTAGCCCACACGTACTCGACAACCGGAAAAACTAGTAAGGGTTACGCTCTAATAGAGTTATCTTAAATATTCGCATTACTTTACCGAAAATTATGTAAAACAGTGAATTAAATATTAAATGGAGGCATTAAAATACGTTAGTCTCATGTGGTTATTTTCCATAGGTAATAATGAATAAATAATGTTGGTTTCATACATCTATACTTATAAAATTACATGTCCTGACTGGCTGACTGACTGATTCATCATCGCTGAGCAAAAACTGTTAAAGTTACAGCCACGAAATTTGGTGAGTAGGGTTGTTTTATTAAGTAGACACCCACTAAGGAAGGAATTTTGAAAATTTTACACCGAAGGGGATGAAATAGGGGTTGAAAGTTTGAATGAAAGTCCGTCAATTCTTAAGTTAGGAACATAAACCCATCTCCGTTATTATGCTATGCTAACGCGGACGAAGTCGCGGGCAACAGCTAGTTTCATATAAAAAAATACTACATTATTGACGTGAAATAATTATTAAATCTTTTTTAAGGTAACGCAGTTAATTTTAGATTAATTAATTTTCAAATAACAATTAATTTTCACGTTGACTGTACAATAGAGAAATGGTTTCTCGCAACACGTCACAATGAAACAATAAAGTAACAGGACAGTCAAGGTATTATTTTCATCGAGCGAGCCATCAGGTATCAGCCTTCAGTATGCCAGAGCGAGCGGCGCGCGCGCACGCAAAATGTTTTCTCTCGGCGTTTGCTTGGCGCTCCTTAGCGCAGTTATCGCCGAAAACGAAAACATTACTTTAGGTGCCAAGGACTTAGTCAGGTTATATCGTACTGCGCACACACTAGGCGTTAGTGAGAGCATACTTTCCAAAATCTCCGAAAAGTTGACTTTCGAAAAGTCGGATTTCGCATACGGCGACTCCGATGGGACCGTCAGGATAGACGCTGTGGACGAATCTCCGGATTATGCCTCCTCCGTGGTTCTGGCCAGCGATTTGCTGTCCCTCAGCAGTGCAGTGGCCAACGTGAAGGCTGAGGCCTGCAAGGAGCAGGGCTACAGGTTCCTAGACGGACTGATCAAGAACCAGCGATGGGCGCTGAAAAGTAAGTGAACATATTTTATTATAAAGTTATGTTGCAGCCATCTACCATCGCCAGCAGAGATAAATATAATATTTGCAATGATAATACCAAGACGTGTTTGAAAGATTAACTTAACTTAAGGCTTAACAAACAGCTTGCAGACAAAAACAATTTGATTGTAATTTTTGAACGCGTTGACCTAGGTCTCGAAATGGCTGGCTAGTTTCAGTTACAACATACTTATAAACTACGATTTAAACAAGTATGATTTCAAAAGTACTTTTTAACCGACTTCCAAAAAACGAGGAGGTTATATGTTCGGCTGTGGATATTTTTTTTTTTTTTTTTTTTTTTTATTTTTGTATGTTCAACGATTACTCCGCCGTTTGTGAACCGATTTTCGAAATTTTTGTTTTGTTGTATTAGGTTTCACTCCAATTTGGTACCATGTTCACAAAAGTGGTGATCTGATGATGGGATCCATGAGTAATCGAGGGAACTCCTCGAAATTTATATGGAAACATATGGTGATTTTGATTTTATGAGAAGCATCCTAAGCATATGCTACCAAAACACAAGATTCTGCACCAAGGTATACTATGGTTCCGAAGATACTAAGAGAACTCCGGATTCCTTTTAGATACAAGTTTGGGGGTTTAGGCGCTATATTAAGAACTGAAAGCATATGCTACTATACAAATTATATTCATCATCATCATCATCATTTTCACGTCAGGGTCACCAATGTCACCAAAATTGAACATAACAAAATATTCAACCTTATCTCCAGAGCGTAAGGCGCACATTTGACATTACTTCTGAGAAGTAAGTTGCTTCGATAATACAAGTAACATGCTAGAGTGCACAGCTGTCACACTTACCAATCACGGCCACGGGCGGCCGTAGACTTCTCAAGCGATACTATGTATTACAATAATAAAGATAAAGTTTAAAATCATATGAAAATGAAAGCCTCGCCGCTGCCGCGCTGCTAAAATTCCGGTTTGGCGCGGCTCGCACGTGTCCACTTCGATTTTTTTTAATGTATTGTTCAAAATTATCTGCAGCTGATATTATATTTTGTAAGTGTGACTGTTAACAAATTGTAATAAGATACGTAGAATAGTATACAGGTGTATTAGGGCCGATTCACACCGGAATGGCGCAGGCGAGGCGAACAGTTTCAGTGTCATATGATTTTAAACTTTATCTTCATTGTTGTAATAGATAGTATCGCTTGAGAAATCTACGGCCGCCCGTGGATGCTCGTGGACTCTTGCGGCCGCCGGCGGCGTCAATTTCTCAAGCGATACTATGTATTACAATAAAGTTTAAAATCATATGACACTGAAACTGCTCGCCTCGCCTCTGCCATTCGGTGTGAATCGGCCCTAATCTACGTATAGTACGCGATGATTTTACTAGGTAACTAAAAAGAGTGAAATTATTATTTTTAACAAAAAATTAAAACCGACTTCCAAGGTAAAAACAATAATAACATCCTTATAATATGAACTAAAAAGTATTAAATAATTTTTTCTATCTCATGGTGCCTTTTTCCGAATTCGGCTAAAACTCAACTATTTCTGTACTCAATCTTCATAATTTTGAAGTCGGTGCCAGTTACAAATGTTTCAAATATTCTGGCATCTGGATTCAGCTATATCTGGTACCGACTTCAAAATTATGAAGATTGAGTACAGAAATAGTTGAGTTTTAGCCGAATTCGGAAAAAGGCACCATGAGATAGAAAAAATTATTTAATACTTTTTAGTTCATATTATAAGGATGTTATTATTGTTTTTACCTTGGAAGTCGGTTTTAATTTTTTGTTAAAAATAATAATACCATTATTGTAGTATATAAGAGTAAAGAATGTTAAGACACTAACTGGTCCTTTGGTGGAATCTTTTAACACTGTATAAAAATAATATTATAAAATATTATGATATCGTTCTTTTTTTTATATTTATAAAATCTAGTAATGTAACCTTTTACAGTTAAGTTAAATGTTCTATTGATGAATCTATGGATTTGGTAACTCATTTGTAGTTACAGAAAACTAACTTTGAACAGACAACTCACATAAATAAATATTATGTTATTAATTTCTTAACGTCTACAAAACCGTAAAATATATTATTAAATTAATTTTAGGTCGCAGTATTAACGATGAGTACGTGCATTCTCGTTTATTTTGTTATATGCAGACGTTAGCAGAATATAAAAGGTTTTCGATGACAATAATACTGATTACAGTCGTAAGAAGTCAGTGAATTATATTAGCAAACGTCAAAATTTACCAGAATTGGTAAATGTAGCGCTTTTGCGACATTTTTGATATTTTGTACGCATTTGAGATATTTAGATATTTATTCGCATGATTTGAGATTTAATCTGTAATAATCATTTTAAAGAGCATGTGACATTTTAGTATGAAGCGGCAAGAGATGAAACATGTTCCAATCGATAGTACATCGAAATACAAATAGGTAATACCCTTTGGTAAAATGTCGTAACTGATACGGTTCCGGAATAAATAAGAGTTAAAAATATATTTTTATGCAGCATTTTTTTAACTCATATTTATTCCGGAACCGTATCAGTTACGACATTTTACCAAAGAGTATTTCCTATATTCTGTATTTCGATGTAAAACTATCGATTGGCACATGTTTTATCTTTTGCCGCCAAAATGAATTTCTCTCCAAAATTTCCAACTTTAGGTAAACCAATTAGGTTCCTATTGCTCTTTACTTAGTCTTGACTAGTTGAACCGACCGAGGGAAGGTTTATATTAGGAGGGACGTGATACGAAGTTCATTGGGTCATCTAATATAAGATATAGGTTGACTTACTTTCCGCAAAGGTTGTTGAACTAACTACAGGTAAATGCTAACAGAATAAAATTGAGTGTTAGTGGTTTTCAATGACCAAAAAAATAATTCTGTTATTAAATTCACATGATAATACTATAACAATTAATGCGTAAGTTAGGCTAATGTGAATATTACAAAATTTTGGCATTTTTACGCTTGCGCCTGATCCGTCTTTGTTTTTGTATTGGATAACAATATGCTGAAAATTCAGAAGCATAGTGAGTTGTAGGGGGTTTAAAATAGAGACTGTTTTGAGAAATAGATGGTACGACCTGCAGCTTATTTTTAATCGACCTGGCGAGTGTACTACCGTGCCCCCAGATTGAGTAACAATTATTGTGAACTAGATGACGCCCGCAACTCCATTGCGCCAAAACTCGTTTATCCCACTGGAACCGTAATTTTTTCCGGACCAAAAAGTATCCAATGTCCTTTCCCAGGACTCAGCGGTTTGGGTGTGAAGAGGTAACAGACATACAGACAGGCAGACGGACAGATAGACAGACGGACAAACAGACAGACACACTTTCGCATTTATATTATATTACTTATCTGACATCAAAATATGAATCAAATTATTGAGTTTTAAAAATTTTCATTTCAAATATCAGGAAAATTAATTTTTTATAGTTATAGCTCAGTGCAATTTAAACCATGGGCGCCGGCAGGGGGGTGCCAGTTGGTGCACTTGCACCCCTTGGGCATCTCGGCATCAACAGGAATTATTGAAATAAAAAGCCGTCTGTAACCCTATTACCATGCCGTACAAAGATAGTTCGTAATGTTTCGGTTCTAAATGTATTTTGTTGACGTAAATAGACAGTCACTATTGTTCGTAAAAGTAAAAAGAGAAGAAAGAAAACTAAAATCTGCACCTCTTGGAAATTATTTCTGCCGGCGCCTATGATTTAAACTTGTTAAATTCACCAAGTTTGCTACTGGACTTTTCACAAAACGTGTAATATTATGTACTTACTTAATAATATTATGGTCTTGGCATCATTTTACATGAAAATTTTTTGTGTGAAAATGATTTTCTAAAGAAAGACAGTAGTTGGCTAGGCGTTATCATCGTTAGAGCAATCTAGAAAAGTATTCAATGCTAATAATACTTTTCATTCATAAGGCTTTCTGTGAATCACTTTTAATAGTATTTGGCAGGCTGCAGCGTACATTGACGTAATTAAAAACACTCCTTTTATATAGTTCCAGCCTTATCACCTTGATGAGTTGCAATCATCTATCGTGCATTTTCCACGTAACTTTCTGCCACGCACGGTAAAACTCTGGAATAAAGAGTGGGTACTCCCTCTTAAATGGCCAGCAACGCACTTGCAACTCTTCTGATGTTGCTCGCAACTCTCATCTCGCAACTCGCAACATGTCGACACTCGTGTGACGTGTCGACATGGGCGACGGTAGTTGATTCCCATGAGGTGACACGTTTGCTCGTTTCCCCCTAATTTTATAATAAAGATTCCCTTGTCATGATGGGTAACCAAGATTATGATTGTGAAGTTATTAGTACACTCAATCGAGATAGACCATGGACAATCGTCAATCATTATGTTCGTAATCGCTTGTATAATGTAATTGGCCAACGTAAAAAGGCCGCATTAGGTTTCAGATTGTTCAGTTTGTTTGTAGAGATATAATATTATAATAATAATATTATTATTATTGGGCTTGCCAAATTAGTAACGAAATTTGTGTCACCTTTATTTTTTAATAAATATTATAATTGTTCAATAAAACTAAATAATTATAGTATGCAAAGTTTCGAATTTGATAAGATTACTGGAGTTAGGTAAAAATCGAGCTCAAAGATTTCATTACATACACACAGCCCATGCTAATCAAAGCGTGTTAAAAATATTATGGAACAAAAATAAAATCGGCCAAGTGCGAGTCGGACTCGCGCACGAAGGGTTCCGTACCGTTATTGAGCAAAAATTGGCAAAAAATGTAGTTTTTTTGTATGGGATGAAACAAAAATATTTATTTTAAATATTTATTTTATTTTTATTTTATTATAAATTATTAAAGTACAAATATAATTAAGAATATTGTGAATGTTTCAAGAGCCTAGCTGCTGCCATTATTGATTACGAGCAAAAAAGGCCAAAAAAAATCACGTTTGTTGTATGGGAGCCCCCTTTAATATTAACCTTACTTTCACAGATTATGTATATCTTTTAACAGATATACATAATGTGTGAAAGTTTCAACTCTCTAGCTATTACCGTTCTTGAGTTACAGCCTGGAGACAGACAGACAGACGGACAGACATCGAAGTCTCAGTAATAGGGTCCCGTTTTTACCCTTTGGGTACGGAACCCTAAAAAACGAATCACGCTATGAAGCTTGACCTGAGCCGATTTCACTACGACACAGAAACATGTTATTATTAATAATTAATATCATCATCAAAAATATCATATTTTATATTAATTAGGAATAGTATTATTTATTGTCTTTTCCGTAGCGCGTAGTAGACTCAGTAAAAACAGACCAAATTCCACTAAATTTAGTTATGCGGTTTAATTAAGTATAATCAACAAGTCCTCGTTGACTACGGAACCCTAAAATGGAACTCTACCAGTTGATTTTTTGTATATTGATAGGTTAATAGTTATATAACTTATATAATAATTTAAGAGTAATATTTTCCTACAAATAG
Source organism: Lysandra bellargus (assembly GCA_905333045.1). NCBI lineage: Eukaryota > Metazoa > Arthropoda > Insecta > Lepidoptera > Lycaenidae > Lysandra > Lysandra bellargus. Next base: position 9,377,708 of record HG995338.1, read on the forward strand.
AACAATCCATATTTTAGGACCATCAAATCGAAATATTAAATCCTTTATATCTCTGTTAGCTACCACTTTCGAGATTTTTCGCAGAGGAAATTGTTGTTCGTTTTATCAAAATGAAGCTACTCACGAAATATGAGCTTGATAGTAATAAAAAAAAAAATGTTCTAGGGAAAACTGTACTATAAATAAAATTTTATGCTATAAGATAGAGAAGATAGTTTTTTGTACTATAAATAGGATATAGTAATTTAATTACTGGGAAACATTGCAAACTGAAGAGCACTGTGGCTGAAATACAGACTTGATCTAGTTTGGACACAGATGACTTAGATAGTTTAAGTCACAGAATATATATTAGTCTTAAGTGTACATTTTTTAAATATCAAAATTATTATAATATAATGTCAATATATGTGCAATATATACAATTAATTTTGATTCAATAAATTATTATTATTATTATTATACTACCTTCGTTTCATTACACTTGAAAATATTGAGTCAGCGGAGTTATAATTTTGTTACCATTGAAGTATAAATGGTGTAATTACCAGCCTTGTGATTTTCCTACAGACGTCGGTAAACTATGATTTTTTCATCATTTTCCGGCTTAGGTTATGGAAATATTAGCTCACAAATAAATCCAGTAATAGACGTTTACAAGAATTGTGCCTACCGAAGGAGATAAAATTCATACTTTCATAATAATAATTCCCACACCGGTTTCGGACGGTTAACGGAGTGCGCAGTATACAAGAGCACTCTCTATTCCTCTACTCTCATAACCCAGTGGGACGGAAGACCGATACGACTGGCGAGAGATCAGGCGCCGGACCGACTTTTTACATGCCCATCCGACGCATGGATCATCTTACTTGTCAGACAATCAGGTGATCAGCCTGCATTGTCCTAACCAAACTTGGAAATAACATGTTTCTAACGCGGGAATCGAACCCACGACCTCCGAGTCAAGAGCCGCGCTCTATACCACTCGACCAGGAGGTCTATACTAATATTATAAATGCGAAAGTGTGTCTGCCTGTCTTTCTGTCAGTCTGTCTAATTACCTCTTCACGCTATGCTCCAACCACTAAACCGATTTTGCTGGGTAAGGAGATACATTGAGCCCCGGGAAAGGGAATAGGATACTGTTTATTATGGAAAAATGTACGGTTGTCCGGCATAAACAAAATTTAGTATTATTATTAAATGCGAAGGCGTGTATTAATATTATAATTTACTAGCGACCCGCCCCGGCGTCGCACGGGTATAAAGTATATAGCCACTGAAAAAACGATTAAAATCGATAGCCTATGATCCTTCACGTGGTTTACTTCTTATCTGTGCCAAATAACATAAAAATTGCTCCAGTAGTTCGCGAGATAAGCCCTTTCAAATAATTTACCCCGTTTTTTTCACATTCTCCTATTAGTCTTAGCGTGATAAATATTGCCATAGACTTCCTCAATAAATGGGCTATCTAACACTGAAATAATTTTTTAAATCGGAACAGTAGTTCCTGAGATTAGCGCGTTCAAGTTAGCCCTTTCAAATAATTTTCCCCGTTTTTTCCCCATTTTCCTCTATTTCTTTGCTCATATTAGTCTTAGCGTGATAAAATATAGCCCATAACCTTCCTCGATAAATGGGCTATTTAACACTGAAAGAATCATCAAAATCCGTTGCGTAGTTTTAAAGATTAAAGAGTACAAAGGGACATGAGGAAAAAAAGCGACTTTGTTTTAAAATAAGTATAGATAAAATATTGCCCATAGACTTCCTCAATAAATGGCCTATCTAACACTGAAAGAATATTTCAAATCGGACCAGTAGTTCCTGAGATTAGCGTGTTCAAGTTAGCCCTTTCAAATAATTTTCCCCATTATCCTCTATTTCTTCGCTCCTATTAGTCTTAGCGTGATAAAATATAGCCTATAACCTTCCTCGATAAATGAGCTATCTAACACTGAAAGAATCATCAAAATCCGTTGCGCAGTTTTAAAGATTAAAGGGAACATAGGGACATGAGGGAAAAAACGACTTTGTTTTATAATAAGTATAGATAGATATACATAGATATAAATATCTATTGAGAGCCGGAAAAATAGATTTGAATTTTCTAAAAATCACTGTAAATTAGCATAAATTTACAGTGATTTTTAGGGATTCATAGTAACTACAAGTAACCCATATCATTCATTATTGTTTATTACATTGTTTTTTCTATCATTTGGTTTATTTTATAGAAACAGTCGGTGTTATGTATGTTAAATCTAGTTCAAACTACGATTCGATTGAATGACTAGCGCATTCATTGAATGACACCATTCAATTGAATGACTCGGCCGAACGTCGATTGAACGATCGTCACTCGACGTCCAACTAGTTAGCGATTTGTAATATAACTCTTTGAAGATAGCGGACATGAAATCAGTCAGGTCGGAAAAATTGAACGTATTTCACTTTTTTCCCACTGCGGCGCTAGTAGTCACTTAAACAAACATGACGTCAAACAACTCGCACAGCTGATAGCTCATAGCATTTTGTTGATATTATGTCTATTTTTACTTTAAAATGCTTTAAATGTAATAAAATAATACGACAACGTGGATTTACCTGTTACTATCACGTCCACGGCTACTTAAAAAAAAATATAGCATGCCATTTAACGACTTCACTATATTATGACTTCTAGTCAAAACGTTAAACGTCACGTCTTGACGAGTTGTTCTTTAGTCATTCAATTGAATGGTATCATTCAATGAAGCGCTAGTCATTCAATCGAATCGCTGATTAAACCAGATGACTGCGACATATGCAATATTTGGAGTAAACAATAATTATTTTAACATTGGCATTGTCTTTAAATATTTCTCACAAATTACGTTAAACAAAAGGGTCGTTTTGCTACTTGGGCTTTTACGTTTAGTCACTCACATTGAGAATGCCGTCTTAAAGCAAAAAAATAATATAATGAATCCTCGTGGGTATCAATGAAATAAAAAACAATGAAAGATTTTACATAAGGTTTTTATTCGAAAAGAAAACATGTTGGCTAAGGACGTTTGCAATTTGCCCTTCCGTGCGCAAGATTAGAGCTAGGTGTATTTGTTTACAGGGCCGGTTTTAGCAATACCAACGACGTGGGCGAGATTTCTCAGCCCAGGGTGCTAGTAGTGCTAAAAAAGGGCGGCGCCCCTTTTGTTTGCGTTCGGCGCCGCTCTTCCGCTACTGTTTGTTTATCTTATTATTTAGAAAACTTTATTTTACATAATAATATTATACTCTTCATTAATTCGAATTTCAAATGTAAATCATGAAAACAATGAAAATACCTGAAAATATTATGTTAACTTAACTTAGATTTACATTGATTTTGTCATGAGCTCCAAACATTTTCTGTCATGAAATCAAATTTTCTGTCAAACTATTTATTAAATATTAAGGCTCGTCCACATCTGTATCATTTGCGTGATCAGATCTCCGATCAGATCTCAAATCAGATCTCCGTCGCGATCATCGCGCCATATCAAGTATGCGTATCATAGTGTGGACGCCTATTCGATCATTCTGCCGATCATGCGCGTATTTGATACGACACGTAAGGCTTCGTCCACATTTGTATTATTTGCGCGATCAGATCTCCGTCGCGTATCATCGAAGCGTATCAAAATGATACGCGTATCGTGATACGCTCCGATCGCTATTAACCGCGTATCTGATACGTGTCGTATCAAATACGCGCATGATCGGTGGAATTATTTAATAGGCGTCTACACTATATGATACGCATACTTGATACGGCGCGTTGATCGCGATGGAGATCTGATCGGAGATCTGATCGCGCAAATGATACAAATGTGGACGAAGCCTTAAAGGATTATAATATGTCTCTATGGCTGCCATACACGCTACGGTCTACCGGAGAGGTCCACCTGTGCAGGTATCTGCGTAGGTGTCACTCGAAAGAATGAATTGATTTTCTATTTTGCGCCGGTCGCCTGCGCAGGTAAAAAAAACTGCACAGGTCTATTCCCACACACATTCCCGGGGTACCTACGCAGGTATAACTGCACAGGTGGACTTCTCCGGTAGACCGTAGCGTGTATAGCTTACATAAGTGCAGTCGATGGCGTCTGAGCTAACGGCTAACAAATAATAACTCCTGCCGCCTGAGTACATACAGTTTCATTGTTATGAGTTATCGTAAATTGTAATGCTAGTATGTTCCAGACGGAAGATTTTGAGCAAACCCAAACTTAGTCATGTTTAGATCAGAATAAGATTATTATGCTTAGAATTACAGCAGCAGTCTTCCGCAAAACATATGTGCGTTGAATTCTAAACGTTTCGACGAAAATTGAGGCCTGACGTTCAGAGTTATTTGCTTTGGAGTTTTACACAATGACCCTTATTCCTTACGTCTCTGGTAAATGACTATAGAGTCATTTACCTCTTATGACCAGAGACGTTATAATAAATATAAAGATATAAAATAAATAAACGTTTATTCAACAAAAATTTGAACATTACACAAAATTTTCGAGTTTTAGCGCGATTAACACATTTTCAAATGTGTTAATCGCGCTAAAACTCGAAAACGGCTCAACGGATTGGGCTGATTTTAGTCTTAAAATATTCGTAGAAGTCCAGGGAAGGTTTTAAAGTGACACGAAGTTCACCGGGACAGCTAGTTATTTAATGAAAATAACGCCTCCTTGGTCCAGTGATTGAGCGTGGCTCTTGAATCGGAGGTCGACGTGGGTTCGAAACGTATTATTTCTAAGTTTAGTTAGTGTTACGAAAGTAAAAGGATAGCGCTCTTGTGTACTGCGCACCCACTTGGGCACTATATATATATAAAAAAAAACTCCTGCATAAATGGCCTGATATCAATGAAACCGGCCACTGTCGCCGAAACCGATATTGGGGGTATTATTGATGAAAATCTAATTTGGGTAGCCATTGGCTGAAGCGGCTTAGATGACATCATAATTACTTAAATGCTAGATATTAGAGAGATAAAATAACACAAAAACATTGTTTACCCCGACCGCTTGTCCATCACGGTTTGCCGAATAAAAATCCGGTCAAGTGGAAACTAAACAAGACGTAAGTGGCTCTGCATAAGTAGAAATATGACATCTGAGTAGAATTTTCTTAACATTTACATCTGGACATGACAAAAATATAAAATTTAATGAAAATCCAAAATTAATAATAAATTTATAGGCAAAAAGAATAAAAATAAGAACGTTTATTTGCTAAAAATATGGTAACTAGTTACAAAAAGATGGTACAATATTATACAATAGTACTTATAATTTGTCGGACATAATATGGTATAAGACCTAAGAGTAGTGTAGAGGCTATGAACCTACGACGCGTAACGCGATTCTGTAGCGTTATCTTTGCCAAAAACGAAAAAAGGACTACTGAAGTTTATTCAATAATGGTTTGAATTGGTTAACGTCAAAATATTAACCATTCAAAAACACTGTTGAATACAATATACCGTTCAAAAACTTTAGAAACTGACAACAAAAATGCACAGTTTTCCTCGGAAAATTCCCAGTTTATCTTGATACAGACTACACTATTTTTTCTGCTAGAAAATATTATGTGCTTGCAATTTTTTCACAGTTTTATATCGCTTCGTTGCTAAAATTCGTAATCGTACGGCGACGGTTGGCGGTTTGGATATGAAGAGGTAAGAGACAGACAGAAGCACTCTCGCATTTTTAATATTAGAATGGATTATCAGACATAATTTCTAGCTATTACTGATTTGCTGCAGAACCATAAAACAAATGTCTGACTAGTTCACTGTTATGTTCGTGAATATTTATCAGGGGTCACCACTTAGTTTCGCTCGGGGTCCGTTTTAATAAAATGACCTTCGCGGTCCACACATTTAAAAAAATAGCAAAATATGTAATTACGAAAATTACAAAGGTATTTGTTTGTATCAATGAGAAAAGTTACAATTTTTGTTGCCACATGTTCATCACTCATCAGTCATCAGTATATCGAGAGTCGACACTGAAATTAATTTTTAACGAAGTTCATCTTCGACATGCTTGGTCCGCACACGATGGGTCGGCGGTCCGGATGCGGACCGCGGTCCGCCATTTGGTGACCATTTTGTGATCATTTAAGAAAGAAAAAAAATCATATTATTTTTTTAAATAAATTAAATTGGTAATTTCACGGGATGTTGCTAGAAAATATTATCATGATAAACTTATGTAATGGATTCCCACAAGGTTCTGATTCTATTATAATCTGTTAACAAACACTTATTAATTTTATAGTCGTACACTAATATTATAGTGACGTAAATAAAATGTTTAAAATGAGGAATTCCTATATTATTAATATTCTTTTACATACTTTGCAGTTTCCACCATGGGAATTTCTTCGAACTGACAAAAAAAATATTTTTTCGCGTAACCAAACTTTTCCATTGTAAGAACTGGTTACATGGTTCTCATCTTCACTACAAAAAATTAATAGCTTATCGGTATAATCGGTAGTAAATTATTATTTTATAGTAATTTATAGTAAATTATTATTTATTATTTAAGGGTTCAATAAAATAAATCATACCTAAACCATAAATTATATTATAAAAGCGTCCCAAATTAAAAAAAATATATATTTTATCATATTATTGCAGATATTATTTTGGATGAATCCTACTAATATTATAAAGACGAAAGTTTGTGACTTTGTATGTTTGTTACTTTTTCACGCTTAAACGGCTGAAGCGATTTCGACAAAATTTTACAAGGAGGTAGCTGACATCCTGGATTAACACATAGGCTACATTTTTAACCGACTTCCGTAACGGAGGAGGTGTTATGTTCATTTTTTAAATTACTTATGTTCAACGATGACTCCGCCGTTTTTGAACCGATTTTCAAAATTTTGCGAAACAGTGTAGCGTCATTAGTACTGAGTCTTAATTCTCCTTTTTAGAAACAAACTAAGTTATTTATTATAAAAGTGAATTTATTCGATCTTAAAGATACAGATTTCGAGTATCATTTGATTAATTTTCGTCCCATCTTCTACCAAATCCTAGGAGTGCTGCTTATCACAAAACAGTGTCTTCTATCAAACTTCCATCTCTCAGTCATCAAAATGGAAGTTTCCGATGATCAAACTCAATTTATTTTGTCTCTAATACTATTACAACACAATTTAGTTTACCTAATCACACCTAATTAATCGCGGGTAACACCGCGGGGCACAGCTAGTATATTATATAATAATATGACGTCTTGCCTTCCAAAACAAATCTAAATTATTTATGAATGATGAGTGTTTTATTAATCCTAGTCCCTACTAATAATATAAATGTAGAAATGTGTCCGTCTGTTACCGTTTCACGTATGAAATTCTTTGTAATTAGATATGTTATTTCGGCTGTTATAGATATGTTTGTGGTTCAATGTACGGTCGTATCGTCCGTATTAAGTAATCGTAATCGTATTAAGTAGATAAGTAGTTAACTAAATTTTAACTTAATTTTAAGTTACTTATTGCATGTAAACAAAAAATTTAGTAGCAAGTAGTAAGTTAAAATTTAGTTAAGTACTAAACGAGGAAATTAGAATTTTGACTATTTTCTGTTAAGTTGGCAGGCGGGGCTTGCCACTTGACAAATTTCGGGCAGGTACTTCAAATGAAGTTAAAATTTAGTTACTACTTATCTACTTAATTCGTGTAAACCAGCCATTACGGGTATTTTAAAAATAAAAGAGAAATGAGAATTTGTGTGAGTTGTAACATAAGATGTTAAAATCTTTTTTATTCGTTAAAACCTTTTTTATAAAAGGAACAGAGAAAGGAGGTTTTAAGCGACGATGATGGCAGCAATCAGCGTCCCATAGTTACAACACATTGCGATCGCCCTTGGCAGACGATTGGAATACACAAGTAGTGTTTGGGAGTCGCCCCGTGTCGGCCAGGTGACCCCATTGCGACACCGGCCAAGTGCGAGTCGTTGCCCAAAAAGTCTCATCGGAATTGGACCAGCGGGGCTAAAATTGTCACATTTAGCATTTCCTCTCAATCAATTCAGCAAATTAATTGTCAAAACTGTCAAACTGACGAACGTCAAATTAGTACGAATTACTAGACATGATTGGAAGAAGAGTGACCATTTTGCGATTTTAAAAAATGAATCATATTATGATTCATAATGTGATTGTCCAAAGCGACCATTTTAGCCCCGCAGGAATTCATTAAAATGTGTGTGCTTTGTATGAAAAATTACGCCAAATAATAAGGATGTTTTTTATTTACCTCGGAACGTAAACCCCTGAACAGGTTTTAATAAAATTAGCTTAGGGAGTCCCAGAAAACGACATAGACATGTCATAGGGTTTATCCAGCGAAAATCTACGTTTCCCACGCAGTTAAAAATTTGGCTCAAACATTGGCGGAAAATACCATGTAGGTATAATAAAGGTAATTAAAAATGTGTATATTATATTCTAGTATTCGAAAAAAATACGAAATACGCATTAAAATGTTTTTAAACCCATATTTTTGGTTCACTTTGCACGTGGTACGTATTTTTTCTACGTCATGGGTATTTACATATTATATTTATAGGTGAGCAATTAAGAAATAGTATAGATCATATTTTACGTGAGATATTATATTTTATGAATCATGAAAAAAAGTGCCTAAACTTTTTTTGTTCCATCTTATTTGCAATCTGGCCTAGTTATTATTTAAAATTATAGCGTAATCTGAATCAGCACTCAAATCAAATAATAGTATTTTAAAAAGATAAAACCGACTTCAAATTTTTGTACGTAATTAAGAATTAAAACTACTGAACCAATTTTAAAGAAACTGTAAGTATTCCCTAAGTTGAACAATACCTAGTACAATAAAAAAAGAATCACTAAAATCGGACTTGTGGTTCCGGAGATATGCGTGCATAAACATAAAAACATACATACATACATACATATACATTTGAAATTTGGCACATTTGTTCAGAAGCTGTCATAGATTAATATATACAAAAACTGGGCAGTTCTGGAAATATTACATACATACGCGTCGAATTGATAACCCCTTTTTTTTGAAGTCGGTTAGTAAAATAGTTTCGACATCAAAGTTAGAAATATGGCACTCGGGGACTGCCGCAGTACAGCTATTGCATAGCTAGTCGACTCGCATACGTCTAGTCGCACGCACACAAACACCGTGCTAAAGGCTAACTGAAACGACGTTAGACGATACACGACTTTCACCCACACTGCTGTTTCGGTCGGAGTGTTAGGTTTATTTTCGTTACGGAATTTCTTGATTTGGTCGCTGCGCTCGAAGCCCGCGATAAAATCTTATTTAAATATTGTACTCTCTTCGCAGCCGAAATTAATGAATGCAATTTGACTACGTACCCTGCACCGATTTTTAGTGCATATCAAACTCAAAAACATTCAATGTCATCTGTGCATGTCAGAGAAGTTAAATCAATTATTGTATATTGTCATCCGGTAGAAGTTTTTATACGAATGCAAAAACAGCTGCATAATCGGAAACAATGATAGTTTTGTTACACTCTGTAAAGTCGAGCCTAGACGCTACTCGTAAATCGAATTTCAATGAATCAGTTTTAGGAGCAAGGCACATCGATTGTAACATTGTAGTAGGGGAGGGGAAGGTGCTAATTTTGTAGTCACTCAAGCGTTATGGAGACCTGATAGGTTTTTTACAGTAGGTAAAAGTGATAAAAAATAATCAGAGCGTTTTTTATTTTAACGGTGGGTTCAGAAACTGCGGCCATTTTAAAGTTTTGAAAAAGAAAATATATTCAGAAAAGTGCTTATTTCGGTCAGTTATTATTATATTTTAGACAACAAGGACTAAATCTAATTTACTTTAGTGCAAAATAAAATATCTGCAAAGCTTAGTTCGGAAAATATGAAGCTTTATATTTTTATGTTTTAAAATGTCCCTACAGGTTTACCTAACCTTTGAATCGTCAGTGCTTTTTATGGAAGCTTCTTTGGGGTATTTTAAACATCCCCTCTGATCTGACAGATCGGATGACATTTCAATACTCAAAAAAATTATTTTTTTTAACCCACCACGTGAGAAATCTGATTTCTATACCATGATAACTAGACACATGTCGGAAGCCTACAAGCTTAATCTGACTCGCTCGAGCTACTCCCGAAATCCCCTCTTCCCCTCCTCTACTATTGGTAAATATCGAAGATATGCGAAAGAACATACAAATATGTCACGTATATTATGACGCGTCAACCCAAAGCGGTTCACCGGATCGGCGATTCTGCTTAGTGATACAATGCGCGCGGTGTAATATGGTCGGGTTACGCAATGGTAAGCCGCGCCAGTATTGTATTAGAACCTAAGACCTAGGTTTGGTTAGCTACGTCACGGAATACTAATAAATATTATTACAAGTTGATGCCCACAACTTTATTGCATTTTTAATAAAATGTTGACCCCGCAATCTAAATATGTGATTTTGGCATCACATTTGGCATTGATGACATCGTTATGGCCTATGGGTCATGACCACGTCATGACAATGTCTGTCACGGTCCATTGTCCATCCTCATTACATTGTTCCGGGCCGTATTTAAAGAACAGGGCAGCAACTTTAAAGCCCGCTGTACACATTAGGCCAGCGCATATTGGGTCTATATTATTATGTAGAGTCACAGAATACATATTAGTTTCTAGAGTTTGGAACGTCGGTCGCTATAACTCGCTACCAACTTACTGTCAAGTCGGCCTCCACAGTCCACGCGTTGGCCCAATGGCCTAACCGCCATCGCCTAAACCTCACCGTGGGAGAGCCATGCTTCGGCACGAATGGGCCGGCTTGACCGGTGAAATACCACGGGCTCACAGAAAACCGGCGTGAAAAAGCGCTTGCGCTGTGTTTCGCGCAGTGAGTGAGTTTACCGGAGGCCCAATCTCCTCCCCTATTCCCTTCCCTACCCTCCCCTACCCTTTTACCCTGTTCCCTCTTAAAAAGCCGGCAACACACCTGCAGCTCTTCTGATGTTGCGAGTGTCCATGGGCGACGCAAGTTGCTTTCCATCAGGTGACCCGTTTGCTAACCCCAACAATAACAGTATTTCTCCACTATTTAATAAATGTTATTATACTTATAAACCTTCCTCTTGAATCACTCTATCAGCTATTAAAGAAAACCGCATGAAAATCCGTAAACACTACGCTTTATTAAAGGGAACAAAGGGACATGAGGGAAAAAAGCGACTTTGTTTTATTTTATTTATTTTTATAAATAATAATGGATCGATAATAGAGGTTTTCTTAAAAAAACTTTATTATTCAACCGACTAACCCTTATAAGGATATTATAGCTTTTTACACATAGTGTTAACTTATTTTAGTTCACAATTCACATAAATGTCAAAATTATAAACATAACTTAACATTTTTATTTTTCTCAATGTTACAGTAGTTTTTATCAATTATTACAAATGTGTGAACTTAGCTAGATCCTTTCCGATGATCCTTAAACCTCTCAAGTTTATGGATGTAGTAGAAACTTTGCTGAGCCGAATAGTGCAACAATATGATTGAGACTGTCACATTAAAAGTATTATTTATTAATTATTATCAATCTTATTGCTCAGTATTGTTTTTGACCCATTAAATTATGATGATGTTATATTTCATTATATTAGTATTAAAACAATTGCTTGTGAACTTTTGAACCGAAAATTGCATGTTTGTTAACAATAATAATTATTCATTATATTCAAAATGTTATTATTTTAATGATATTTAATTTTATAACTATTTGAATATAGCGGTTATAATGAATGGAGCGGTGGACACGTTTGTAATTATAATGAATTAAATCAATTTTCTTTATACAATACGAATATTTTAATAATGCTATTATTATACATGTCATTGTTTATTACGACATAATTATTATGAAATAGATATAGTTGTTAATAATGGAACTTTTTAGAGTTCCTCAAGCTACATATTGTATACTATTCTATTGGGTAGTTATTATTATACTGAAATCTTTGTAGGAAAGCAACATGAGTTTTCCGAACTGTTCTCCACATCGGAATTGGTGAGAGTTGGCTGGACCCTACCTCTCATTACCTCGAGTAAATAATTGTGAACGGCCCCTTATAGAATTCCTAAATAAATGTTTTTAATTTAAAATTAGAATAACAGGGCAATAACGTATATGTTGGGACAGCAATGTAATAATCTGTTGTCTGTAAAAATATTGTATACAATATTATCTGCTGTCAAACTACTGTTGCATAGCTGACGCAAAATGTAAGTAATCATTCTGCAGAGCGGGTGCAAAGTAGAGTTGACTGTTGAGTATCCAAAATATGAGGACCGCATTTTGTAAATTATTTTTAACAAAAAATTAAAACCGACTTCCAAGGTAAAAACAATAAGTAATAATAATATGAACTAAAAAGTATGAAATAATTCTTACGCTTTAATAGTGCCTTTTTCAGAATTCGTCTAAATCTCAACTATTTCTGTACATACTATATTCTTCATTATTTTGAAGTCGGTACCAGCTAATTTAATCGTGAGTTTATCAGTCAATGTCAGAATATAGTATGAAACTTTTGGTACTGGTATGTACAGAAATAGTTGAGATTTAGGCGAATTCTGAAAAAGGCACTATTAAAGCGTAAGAATTATTTTATACTTTTTATTTCATATTATTACTTACTTATTGTTTTTACCTTGGAAGTCGGTTTTAATTTTTTGTTAAAAATAATAATTTCACTCTTTTTAGTTATTTACCGGTAAACATATAAGCTGTCAGTTGTAGATATGTATATAATAGGATTTAGGTATGAAACTATCACAACTACTATACTCAGGCAGTTTTCAAAAAAGTTTTATGCTATGTCTCAAAAGCCATGAGCCACCCTACTATAAATATTATGCATTACAGACCTGTTAATCTAATACGCACTCAACTGTCATGAATTTTTTTTAGAATTTAAGACTAAAATCAGCCCAATCCGTTCAGCCGTTTTCGAGTTTTAGCGCGACTAACACATTTGAAAATCCATTTTTATATATAAGATTTTGTCTCAATCAAGGAGTTATCTACATACCTCATAGATCCCATGATCAAATTGCCAACTTGGTAACACCAACTTTAAATCATTTACTTTGTGAAAACATTCGTAACAATTTTCAAAATCACTCGACAAAATCGAGTCTCGATCGAAAAGACTATGAAAAGGATGGAACTGGCACCGACTTCAAAATTATGAAGATTGAGTACAGAAATAGTTGAAGTTTAGCCGAATTCGGGAAAAGGCACTACATATTAGAAAAAATTATTTAATACTTTTTAGTTCATATTATAAGGATGATATTAATATTATTTTTACCTTGGAAGTCGGTTTTAATTTTTTGTGAAAAATAATAATTTCACTCTTTTTAGTTACCTAGTAGGTAAACTGTTAGTGCCAATTCAAATTGTATAAAAAATAGTTTCATATTGTCTTCACTAGATGTCACTGAGGCGCTCCTGTGTCGCGCTATCGCTTGTACGTAGAAGTTTTATATAGGTAGTTGTAACTTGTAACAAGTATCTGTTGTGTTGTTGAAAGCTTGTAAGCAACTGACGTCTGACAACTCAACAGTGAGCTTGGTGTGAGCAATGAGCATTGAATTGACAACATAAATCATAATATTGAGTGGTAATTGATCTCGTATAATTGTTATTAAAGGTAAACACAGATTTGGCCGCACCGCAGTCGCCGCATTCGCAATTCTTCATATTATTATGAAATTGCGAAGACTGCGGTGCGGGTAGGTAGGTATGCGAGCTTGCCTATAACTTCATATTATAAAGAATTCCGAATGCGGCGACTGCGGTGCGTGCGGTGCGCCCAAATCTGCGTTCACCTTAAGTTGACCTCCGTCATAGTCCGCGAATTTATAAGTGGTCGTCGGTGGTACTGCGTATATTCTACGTATCTTATTACAATTTGTTAAGACTGTTAAGAGTCATACGGCATACTCCAATTTATTTTTAAAAATAAGATTTTGAAATGGAATTCTGACAGTTTTCTTTGCATGTGCCAAAATATAAACAACTAAATTTGTAAGTTACGACCCTAGCGACGACTTTTGTCATAATACTTCAAACTTAAAAAAATTACATCAGTTCTAAGTCGGCATACTCTATCATTCTGTCTACTCTGGCGGCATGCCGCATGCCCTGACATTCCATTTAGAACTTGAATACGATGTTTACGCATGCGTCGTCGCGCGCCGCCGCGTCAACAAACACCTATAATAATTGGTGTTGTTATGTACATAATTATTATTATTGTATCCATACCTATGCCTTGTACTATTATCTATTTTGTGCCATGAGACATTGGTGACCTTAACACGACGTGGTAATGATGATGATGACGATGATGATGATGATGAATTTGAATTGCATGGTAGCATATGCTTACTGTTCTTAAAACAACGCCGAAACTCCCAAACGTGTATCTATAAAGAGTCAGGAGTTCTCTCAGCATCTTCGAAACCATGGTATACCTTGACCCAATATTTGACTTTTTGGTAGCATATTCTCAGTACACTTCACATAAAACCAAAATCACCTCGTTCCCTCGATTACTCCTGGATCCCATCATCAGGTCACCACTCTTCTGAACATGGTACCAAATTGGAGTGAAACTTAATACAACAAAACAAAAATTTCGAAAATCGGTTCACAAACGGCGGAGTAATCGTTGAACAAAAAAAAAAAAAAAAAAAAACACAGCCGAACATATAACCTCCTCGTTTTATGGAAGTCGGTTAAAAAAAAAAATTTTTTGAAAATCGGTTCACAAACGGCGGAGTAATCGTTGAACATACACAAATAAAAATAAAAAAATATATCCACAGCCGAACATATATCCTCCTCGTTTTTTGGAAGTCGGTTAAATATGTTAAAATGGGGTTGAACTCAGAAAAGCATGCAGATTAAGAATGTTACTACTTACCAGGATTCGTTCGTATTGTTTTTTTTTTTATTAAATAAGGGGGCTAACGAGCAAACGGGTCACCTGATGGTCAGCAACTACCGTCGCCTATGGACACTCGCAACATCAGAAGAGCTGAAGGTGCGTTGCTGGCCTTTTAAGAGGGAATACGCTCTCTTCTTCTCTTCTTCTCAGTTCGATCCAGAGTTTTACAGTGCGCGGCAGAAAGTTACGCGAAATGTGCACGGTGGAAGACTGCCACTCATCAAGGTGATGAGGATGGTATGTTTTTCGCATGGGACGATGGCGAAAAGTTGCAGGTGTTATGATTCCGAACAATTCCTCAGAGCAAGCTCCCCGTGATACAATGAAAAAAAATATGAGTAAAAAATGGATCAATTCGCCTCCTGGCAACAAACAGAATCATAATCTGCACGCTCTTCTGCGTTCAACCCCAAATGCGGTCCTCATATTTTGCATGCTGAACTCTATCCAGCGCTTGGTCTACAGTCTTTGTGTTGACTTGCAGTCTTCTTCTAAATTCGGTAAAAAAATATTAGGCTTATTAATTAGGAAACAAAACAGTAACGGAAGGCATTATTAAAAACTGGTACGACAACAGTTTTTTGGACAACGGCATCAGTAGGTACTTGTTTAAGTAGTGACCTCGATATTTCGCTATATAAATATTAATATACCCTCAAAAACAGCTTTTGAACAGTTCATTGAACCTTTTTCATTTACTTTATAGAATACAGGTGATTTTTTGAGCTTTAGGGATTGCAGATTAATATACTCTTGTTTCAATATGAAGTTTAATTTGCTTTTGAAAAAGTAATTCCATACAAAAAAGCCTGGCTTGACACTTTATACTATTATGGAAAAGTTTTTTTTCAATCTCATGTTAAAAAGCTTATTATAAGTTATATTTATTCTGAAAAGAAATGCTCTACCATCGTAAAAAAACTACAAATTCGAACAAAAAACTACATGATTTTATTTATATGAATTCTTTGATTGGCATACCTAATTTAATTCAACAGTTTAGTTTTCGAACTAGTAATTGTAGATCATTAAAATTAGCTCTATGTTCTATACCTGTTTCTTTATCCTATTACTGGCATGCCACTAATAGGACCTTCAGTACTATGTAGCAGAGTCGTAATCAGAGACATTTAATCATAATTTAATAAGAGTTTGATGAAAAATGTTTGAATTCAATGTTTTGTCAGCTAGGTTTGACAACTTACATAGATCCCATAGAGCAAAATAATACATCTGATACATAGGTCCACCATGTGTGATGTGCCTGTGAATCAACTTCTCTGATAGTATAATATTATTGAGTTATTACTATGTAATATTCATTAAATTTAAAGTTAGCAATCCGTTAGCAAAGTTAGCATCCATAAGATTACATAAATATTAGATAACCGTTAAAAACTATTAGAGAATCCGGGAGTTGTTTTTCTCAATTTGCCATAATTTTCAGTGTTCGACGCATCGGCGAAGTCGCCTCAGGGTCTGCTGTTCGGTTCGTCGTACCATCTCGGCAATTTCGACGAGTGTGTGGGCGTCGACGTCGACAACGGCACCAGTCGCGGACAGTACTGTCTCGCCACCATCAAGTGGCGACAAGGGGATGAGGTTAAAAAGGTATGATATCATTTATATTATATAATAATTATTATGCTATGTACTTTACACAGGTTGTAACAAAGCTAAGTGATAATGATTTAGGGCGTAGCCTTAAAGGAATTCGCTGGCAGCGTCGCAAGAGCCACGGGATACGCGGAATACACAACTTTGTGTATTCCGCGTATCCCGTGGCTCTGCCAGCGGATGAGCAGGAACACCGTTAGGGTTTTAGTGGGTATGCCTCTGTCCCCAGGGAGTCTCACATACCCCGGTAGCCCTCCCCATACTGCTGGGGATGCGTAAATATATTTCCCGAACGGAAAAAAAGGCTATGTAATATGTATCCCTTATACAGAGTTTACTGTAAAATTTGCAGAGCTGAAAGAGTTACGCTTTTATGTTTCTATGTAAAATGTTCTGACGTTAAATTTTGCCCATACAAAAATAATAAAAAAATAGGAACTCTACGGACACACACACAACCTTATTATCACTTTATTTTGTTGCAACCTGTACACTAATATAAGCAGAAGGGTTTGTTTGTTCGTTTGTTTGTTTGAACGCACTAATCTCAGGAACTACTGTTCTGTTTAGTACTCAGATCTATGAGAGCAAAGAATCAGTGGATAATTATTAATCTCTCGTTATTATTTGCGTTTATGTTGCAACAGCTGGTGTATAATATGGTAGAAAGAAACAGTTTTATATTACATATTTCAATCTCTAAAACCTCTAAAACCAGTCATCTTAGAGGTTTTGCACTCGCGCAAAGCTAAGACGAGCTAGTTCTACGTTAGAGGGAAAATAATTATATACCTAATTGCAGTAACTTAGTAATTCCACGTTCGTAGACAACAAGCCGTATTCAAAACACATACCGACCGTACACTTCCTCTAACGTTTTGTTCTAGAAGATTCCTCTTGTTTACGAAGTTCGATGATCTCGTTAGTCGTTCATTCTTATAATAGACTTTTACTATAGGTACTTCCTGCTTCTATCTCTTCTCTTTGCCATGGAAAAATGTACGGTCCCCGCTGCTCGATGGAGTTATGGATTTATTTTATAACGAGCTTTTGCCCGTGGCTTTGCTCGCGTTAAGAAGTATTTATTATATACAAACTTTCATCCCCTATTTTAACCCTTTGGGGTTGGAATTTGACAAAATCCTTTCTTAGCGGATGCCTACGTCATAACATCTACCTGCATGCCAAATTTTAGCCCGATCCGTCCAGTGTTTTGGGCTGTGCGTTGATAGATGATCATGTCAGTCAGTCACCTTTGAGTTTTATATATTTAGATATGGATGGTAGTATGTAAATATAGAATCTTATCAATAACATAATCTAGGGACGGTTCCGTAAAAGGAGCAATAGGTTTTTTAAAATTGCTTAAAAATGTATTTCTAGTATTCACTCAAAATAACTTAATGAAAATTAAGCATGCCCTCTTCATGTAGCACAATAATTATTCTTTAGCTTCAAAATTTACAAAACCAAAACTATAACATTATTACTCAATATACATAAAAATAATTCCTATTTTAATGCTAAATATATAAAAAAATGGCGCTAATCATTCGTTATTCTAAAAAAAGCTATTCAAATTATTATTAGCACCTTTTAGTCTAAATCCTCAAACCAAGGTTAAAATCTGATAATAAGGATCACAAACAGATTTTGTCTGTTTATGGATCATTGAAAGAAAAGTATCATGAAGGTGCAAACTATGTTATATTGATTTTGCTACCAAAAAAGTGTAGTGCGACATAAAGTGTAAACACGCATGTCATTGCCTCACTCACAGTCTCACAGAGTATCTAATTTTAATTTTATCTAGAATACATTGATCAACTGAATCTACAATATTTATACTCTGTACTAGCTGTTCCCCGCAACTTCGTCCACGTGAATGAATGTTATTAATATAATAGAGATTTAGAAAATTTAATACCCATCTACTACTATTTTATTTGGATCTATATTACACACGAAATTTTAAATTTACATCAAAGGCTCAGGAAAATCGAACCACAGACACGTCTTATCGTTTTGAAAAATCCTTTCTTTAAAGACCGTTTGGCGTGGACAGGGGATGGGTTCCACAGAACAGAGAAAATGAACATGTGACGGAGATAAAGTATGGATTACAGAAGACGGGAATTAATGTAGGCATCTATCCCTCTTTAACCTACCTCTTACTCTCAG
Organism: Lysandra bellargus; assembly: GCA_905333045.1. Taxonomy (NCBI): domain Eukaryota; kingdom Metazoa; phylum Arthropoda; class Insecta; order Lepidoptera; family Lycaenidae; genus Lysandra; species Lysandra bellargus. Next base: position 9,396,574 of record HG995338.1, read on the forward strand.
ATTCCTAACCTACAATTAAACCAGAATAAAATAACATTTGAAGATGATTACTTACTTACCCAAAGGGTAATTTCTTTATGGGCGTTGGCCCATAAAGACCACCCAGCCACCACACATTCCCACCACTGTATCTCCTGTGTTACCAGCATCTCCAGCGGTATCCAACCACGAAAACACTTTGATATTATCTTAAGGTACCCGAAGGACATGGTCAAACTCGTTTGGGACTCGACTCGCTGCGCTCGCTCTGCTCCCCCTGTGTTGTGGTCTAAGTTCTAACCTAACCTAACATACTTTTGGACTTTCTGGATTGTATTGGTTTTTGTTTTAGCGGGGGGCTTTTATTTTATGACGGTCGCCGGCTGTTGCCGCAGCACGCTCGCTGCGCTCGCTCAGCTCCCTCTGTGTCTAAGTTCTAATCTAACCTAACCTACTTTTGGACTTTCTGGATTGTGTTTTTTTTGTCACAGATAAGAAGTAAGCCACGTGAAGGATCATAGGCTATTTTAGTGGACTTATTTGTCTGTGAAATATCTAATTTACGCGGGTGAAGCCACACGGAACGTCTAGTCTTCTTATAAGGAATCAGGGTTCCGTTCAGCAACGGGACCTTCGGAAGCCCTATACCCTGGGATATGCCTTGGTGCTAATCTTACTTTTTGGTGGCATGTTATGTCAATTTTACTTTAAAAAAGTGAAAATTACTGTAATGATTTTGTTGTATAGGAGTTCCGTCGATACCCTTAGGATCCCGAGAAAATCAATATCAAGTCACCGTATTTGTAAACATGGTAATTCAAATTCGGGTTAACAATATATACAACAAAAAAAGAATTTTGAAAATCTGACCAAAAACAGCAAAGTAAACCTACTCCTTTTTTGGAAGTCGGATAAAAAAAGTATCTTAGATGTTGACCAGGGATGTAAGGAATCACCATGCCAAATTTCATTGAAATCGGTCTAGCGGATTAAGAGATTAGCCTGTACAAACAGACAAACAGACAGAGAAACAAAAATTTCGAAAACAGTTAAAATGTGTTCTACTACTCTTCTAACATGTCCCTGACTCGTTTTTTCAAGTTTATTTTCAATGTACAAAAATTTTACCTCTACGATTTTATTATAAGTATAGATGACGACCTCTGTGGCGCAGTGATGAGCGCGTTGGTAGTTCAAGCCGGTGTCGCGGGTTCGAATCCCGCCGACGGAACAAAAAGTTTTCAATGTTCCCGGGTCTGGATGTGTATTAAATATGTGTATGATATAATAAAAATCTTAAATATATGTATAGTATAAAAGTATTAAATATATTTCCGTTGTCTGGTACCTGTAACACAAGTCCTTTAGGTACTTAGCACGGGGCCAGACTGACGTGATGTGAATCGTCCATAGATATTATTATATTATTATTATTATATATTATACTAATACGCGACATTATCCATCTGGCATTTGTGTATGTTTGTCTATCTCTTACCTCTTAACACGTGCGCGTTTTCTGCGCGCGCGGATTCAGCGCGCGTCGCGTGTTTTCCCAAACGTTAAAGCAGTTTGAGGTTCTATGCTAATTTCATAAAGCTTATTTTCAAACATTTCCACAAACACCGCGTACGCGCAGAAAACGTGCAGCGACCGCGTATCGTACGCTCAGCCACCGCACAGCCTACGCGCAGCGACGGAGCAGTCTGATCACCGCCCGCGCGGCTAGTATCCGTCATTCAAAACAAACATGCTACGTTATTAATTATTCATTTTTGTATACAGTTGTTAAATATTAACCATCTATAATATGTACTGATTTTGCCAAGAGACACGTCCTTGTTCTTATATAAAGGAATCTGCAATTTTTTGGCGATTTTCAGTTGCATTTAAGTTTCTTGGTGTTGATTCTGCACGAATATTCACAGATGAACATATTATAACCTCCTCCTTTTTGGAAGTTGGTTAAAAAAGGGATGCACCCAATAGCTATATCCACACCGTGCCTTTTTGTTCATTAGGGCATGCACCATAGTGCAGTCAACGGCGCAAGTGATGATACCACGTATAATCGAATATTATAACTGGTTAACCCTTGTTTCCTTTTTAGGGTTCCGTACCCAAAGGGTTAAAACGGGACTCTATTACTGAGACTTCGATGTCTGTCCGTCTGTCTGTGTTCAGGCTGTATCTCATAAATTGTAATAGACTTCTGAAATTTTTACACATCTGTTGCTGCTGTAACAACAATAACTGCAATAACATTACTAAAATAAGATTAAGTATAATATTGTGTAATAATAACATGTTAATATATTATATTTAGTATAATATCTAAGTTAATCTTTAACTTTAAGGCATAGTATAGTTTGTATTCTAATATTTGTTTTAGAATTAAGCCTTAGTTTTCGCATGAAACACAGGAAATCCTAGTTCAGGCAACACTTTAATCATTTGTATTTGTGATTCACCATTATGAATACTGAATAAATATATTATTATAATTATTATTATATTATCGTGTAATTAATACTAAAAACAAAATAAAAACTTAAAGTACCATACAAAAAACACGAATTTTTGGCCGCTTTCGCTCCATAACGTTACGGAACCCTTCGTGCGCGAGTTCAACTCAGACATGGCCGATTTTCAAGCCCTAACGGGGTTAAAAGTACACCTAATACGTTTTACAATTAAATTTTTAAATTGTGGCCTATCAGGTCACCTTTTGCGGTGGCACTATTATGGTTTAAATAGGTCATATGCTTGTTAGCTCCATAATAGGTGCTCGTGGGCTGGACAAAGCTAATAGCTTGCTACTGTTGCTAGCTTTCCACGTTTTAAGGGGTAGGTAAGTATGGGAGAGTTTTGAAGTTGTAATTAATTTTAGAGTCGCTACTGGTGAAATGTAGTCACAGATTTCCATGGGTATAATTATAATAGGCGACAAAGGCTTGTCATATACCTATACATAGGGTGTAACCAAACTAAGTGATAGTACTTTAGGGTGTGTATGGGTCCCCTGTCTATACACTATACAGGTTACTGCCACTTTTACAGCGAACTCTATAGTTCGATGTGAAAGTAGTTTTCTAATTGGTATGGACAAACCCCCAGTGTCTTGCATTTTCCTATACAAAAGTTAAAAACGTTACTCTTAAAGGGTTGCTATTTTCACAGCGAACTCTTAGATACAGGGGAGTGGGGACCCATATGCACCCTAAAGTATTATCACTTAGTTCTGTTACATCCTGTATATACAAATTAAAGTAATTCCAAACGTGTCTCTTGCGGCAATGCCTTATTACATGGTTATTACTTATTGCATTAAAATGATAAACATAAATACGGATCTAGAAATCTCTTACATCCAGCTTGAACCCGCCTAAGCGATTCAGAGGCCACTTTTGAACATTAACTTTACGAGGATCCTTCTCGGAAATAGATAGTAATAATAATAATAATAATATCTATGGATGCTTCACACCACGTCAGTCTGGCCCCGTGCTAAGTACCAAAAGGACTTGTGTTACAGGTACCAGACAACCGAAATATATTTAATACTTTTATACTATACATATATTTAAGATTTTTATTATATCATACACGTCATATTTAATACACATCCAGACCCGGGAACATTGAAAACTTTTTGTTCCGTCGGCGGGAATCGAACCCGTGATCCCCGTCTTGAGCTACCAACGCGCTCACCACTGAGCAACAGAGGTCGTCGTCGAGATATTCATGGTCTGTTATAGCCGAGAAGTTTTCTTTATCGCTTTTTCATAGAATCGCTGATCCAAATGTATGGAATTGACATAAAGCGAGTCGAACGTCAACGTCATATTAACGAACGCTTATGTCAATCCCATACATTTTCATAGGCGATTTTATAAAGAATTAGCGATAAAGAAAAAATCTCGGCTAAAGGGCCAGGGATTATATTTTCGCTCGTATCGAACGTAGTTCAAAACAGTTTACTAAGAGTGCTTTGGATTCCGATCGGACTTAGTGCGAAACCGATTAGTGTGATCCGATTTCAATGAAGCAGTTTTCAATAGCTAAGGCATTCAAGGCTAATTAGGCCTTAGGTATCCAAAACAACATATTTTGTTTTCCAAATTATACAGTTTTTTTTTTTCAGGTCAGAACAGGTAGAGGGGAGACTCTCCGTTGGGCGGTGTGCGTCCCGAGCGCGTGTGACGCTCAAGCAGTGGAAGGCTTCGTTAGCGATGTCCTTGCTTTGTCCGTCGGCAACAAGACCAGGGTCGTGGTGTCAGAGAGAGACTGCTATACGCGACGACCCATTGACATCAATAGGCTGGATATAGCGTTCCTGTAAGTATTTTTATATAAAGATCCGCCAAATGTTGTTTTACTCTAAGTTTGTGGTGGTGCTTAAGACAGAGATATTTCGACCAGGAGTTGCCACTTCAGACGTTGTATATTCCAAATAAACACCAGAACTTGACTCTCTGTCTCTCAAGTTAGCGGGTTCAGTTCTATTTTGGCCATGCACCAAAACATCCTTGAGTTTGAGAGAGAAAAACGACTAAAAACTTTCGTTGCGCCAAAATTAGTTTATCTAGTGGGAACCGTACACTTTTCCGGGATAAAAAGTATCCTATGTCCTTTCCCGGGACTCAAAGCATCTCCATGCCACATTTCAGCAAAATCGGTTATGTGGTGTTGGCGTGAAGAGGTAACAGACAGACATACAGACAGACAGACATACTTTCGCATTTTTAATATTATATAGTATGTAAGTATGGATTATGATTTGTTCCATCTTTTACAGATCTCTGATAATGTTTTTCGGTATGATTCTCATGTTCACTACCATATACGAGATCTACTCTATCAAATGGGGCCAAGACAAGGGCACCGCGCATGAGATAATAATATCCTTCTCAATGATCAACAACGTGAAGAAGATCATATCGACGAAGCAGAATAATACCCTGGGCTTGGAGTGCATCGCTGGTATCAAGGCTATAGCCATGATATTCATTTTGGCTGGCCACGCGTGTACATTCATAGCTAGCGGCCCGGTCATGGACTCGGAAGCTTGGGATCGGGTAAGATCATTTATTTATATGCTATCAGGGAAGCTGCTTCCTAGGCTGATGTCGGACCTAAGTGTCACAGGTTACACGGTAAAAATTTCATCAATCTGATCCATCAATCCGGTAAAGATTAACAAAAATTTGATCGTGTAACCCACGGATCGATGGATTGATCGCATTTTTAATATTAACTTTTTAAGCCCATCAATATTCCGTCAATCAGATTGATGGATCAGATTGATGAAAATTTGTGTAATCTGTGACAGTAAGTCAAATAACCCATCCGACCGGTCTCAGTTATGACATTGAATTGACTTAAGCCGACCACATGACTTAGGTCCGTCTACTGTCTAGGAATCAATTTCTTCAATGGTACATTTTTGATTCTAAAAGTAAAATTACACAGAATATTGCATTTAATGCACACAACAACAATGCGGGTGTACATAGAGCGGCACCATGACAAATCATATAAAATTCTACTACATTTCCTAACAAAGGAACATGTATTACGATCGAATTGAGAAACCTCCTTTTCGGGAGTCGGTTAAAAGTGACATAAGATAATCCAGTATTTTAGTTTTAAATTTTTTTAATTAAAGATGGTTTTTACGGCCGACCTCAGAGTCGCGTGTAATTGTTAGGTACCGACACTTCAATATAATGAGCTTGTCAGAAAATATTAGGAATTTGTGAGAGAATCCTCATTATGAAATATAAATTTGAAAAAGGTGGATCGTTTTTAAAAACATAAAGTTATGTTACACTTGTTTTCCAAGTATAATGCTGCATTTTTAAATAGAAATATAATACAAGAGTGACCTCACTTATCGTTTTCGATTCTAAATTTAAGCTTTCAGCTTATGACTATAAAAGTGATCTTTTCTTACATGAAATTCATTTAAAAAATACTGCATCTTCCCCATTAACACTGTTAAAATTAACACTTTTTCCCACTTATTTCGTAAAAAGTGGGCCCGTGCAAGTTTCTTACGCCGGTTCTTCTCGCCGGGTTTCCGAACCGGTGGTAGGCACCATGTAGACTTTCTGAAAGTATTTGATTCTTTATTCAGAAATAAACAATTTTTATTCATTTACTGTTACTGTTCCAGCTGATCCGCAATCCGGCGAACTCGTTCATGCTGAGTAACACTCTGCTGGTGGACTCCTTCCTCTTCCTCAGCGCGTTCCTCTTCAGCAGACTGCTGCTGATAGAGCTGGACAAGAGGAGGGGGAGATTGAACGTGCTGCCGATACTGTTAGTCAGGTACATCAGGTAAGCATTGACATATTTTTTTGCCAAGTCGGGACTTTGGAAGTTTTTGAGTGAAAATAGCAGGATTCTTCAGACAAAACGAGACAGTAAAAACGTATACAATGAAATTTTTCAAATTTTTAACCTTTATTTGACTTAAAATTGCATTTACGTGACAATATATATATATTCAGACGTCCCGCCAAAATTGAGAAGTCTGGCAACCCTGGGTAAGACTCAGGTCCTGTCAGAGAATTTGGCTTAAAAGTTTCAAGCTGATCACGATAAAATTGAGTATTTTGGTTATGAAGACCCAGGCTGTGCGAGAAAAAGATACACAGAAAACTCCAATTGCAAATATCTTACTGATATTTCAACAGAAATTCTTTCGTCATCCTATATTATGTTTTAGTCCAAAATAGTGTTTTGAAAAAAACATCGCTCTCTCATCCCACTTTCGACGCATATTCCCTAATGGTACAGTTACATTTTCAGGGTGACGCCAGCGTACTTTGTGGTGATACTGTTCTACATGACGTGGCTGCCCAAGATCGGCGTTGGGCCGCTGTGGGAGGGCCGCATGAGGCTCGAACAGGAGCGATGCCTCGAGTCCTGGTGGGCCAACATCCTGTATGTCAACAACTACGTCAACACTGATTACCTGGTAAGAATAATAGTATTTTTTTAAATAAAATAACGAACAAATTGGACACCTGATGGAAAGCAACTGCCGTCGCCCATGGACTCGCAACATTAGTATAGGGTAAACTCTTTAGCAGTCCTGTTACTGGCACCTCAGATTTTTGTGTTCGGATACTAGGATGAGTTTCTATAGTATCTTAAAGCGGCAATAATTGGGTGTATTACCTTATTCTATCGTATATATTTAATATTATATTTGTCGCGAGATTCGATACTGCATAACTTTGCTATGATTAAAGTTATCTGAGTAATTTGTACTAATAACGTAAGCACAATCTAAGCATCCTACAGAAGACCTAGACCATCTAGTATGAAGGTGGTCTACTATACAGGGTGTAACAAAACGAATACCTTAGGGTGTGCACGTGTTCCTTGTAGAGAGTAAACTGTGAAAGTAGCAGCGCTGAAAGAGCAAAAAAATGTTTGTGTTTTATATGGGCAAGCGCCCCAGCGTCCCAAGTTTTCCCATACAAAATTAAAGATATTTGCTCTTTCAGCGCTGCTACTTTTACAGTGAACTCTATACATGGGACTCATACACACAATAAAGTATTATCACTTAGTTTTATTACACCTGTATATAATTCATTTACATTGAGAGCTTAATTCAAAGCTTTTATTAGATATTTCTAGTATTTAAGTCACGTTCAATAACTCATACAATTCAGTCCTAAATAAATGTCACAGAGGCCGCGTGCGACCGGTTAGAAAGCCTATGCCCTAGACATCTGGAAGGACTAAACAAATGTTAATTTATTTACCTTAGTAGTTGATGTAGCCGTGATGAACCGTGATTTTGCAGAACAAAAATGACCTCTCCTGTGACTCAATTATTTTAATAACTTTCATCAGAATAAGTTCAACGGTTTTATCCTCAAGAAATAACAGTCAGATACTTTTACATTTATACTATCAGTATAGCTGATATGAATTATTTATAACAATATACTAATATTATAAATGCGAAAGTGTCTGTCTGTCTATCTGTCACCTCTTCACGCTCAAACCGCACAACCGGTTGCTGAAATCTTTCTGAAATTTGGCATCGAGATTCTTTGTCCCGGGAAAGAACATAGAATACATTTCACCCCGGAAAAAAGTACAGTTCCCGCACGATATGCTAATTTTGATGTAACGTCACAGAATATATAATATTAGTAGTACCAAGTAACGTGAAGTTGCGGCCGTCATCTATAGTTTCAAACATTTAAGTAATTAATATCCTTCAATTTCAGTGCATGTTCCAATCGTGGTACCTAGCGGTGGACACTCAGCTGTTCTTCCTGGCTCCGATCTTCATATACAGCCTGTGGCACTGGAGACGGTTCGGGCTGGTTCTGACAGCGTGCATGACGCTGGTATCCTTGGCGATACCATCTATCATCACGTACAGGGGCCACTTGGATCCGACTTTACTGATCTATGCCAAGTAAGTACCGTACGAAATGGGAATTTTAAGATTTGAAAGGATTTGGATATAATCAGTTTTGTAGTTATACAATGTGGGTCAAAGTTGTGTAAGGCTTTGTTCAGATGACAAGCACGTGATCAAAATGAGTGTTGGGCGCTTGTCATCTAAACATTCCATAACAAACATTAACAACTAAAAAAGTTGTAAGTACTGAATGGCATTTTAACTCAGTGCAAACGTAATGAACGAAACTTGGCACTCATTGAAAGTGGTCAAACCTTGACTTAAGTGCAACACGTTCTTGTTATCAAAAAGTTAAAGACCATCTCAGAATGCTCAGAGTGTATTGATACACTCTGAGCATCCTGAGACGGTCTTTAACTTTTTCAGCTGCAAGATTGGTATTGAGCAGAAGTACGAGAGCGGTTCATTATTATGGGCCTAAAATACAAGTTTCAATCGTTGTAATTATTGATTTATGTTTAAAACTAATGTAATATAATAATATTTAACGCCTAACACTACTAAATGCTTTATTAATCATTACATCAATTAATGCTTATTTATCGCCCTTCTACATTGTTACAGAGAGTTGACTGACTTCGCAACGAATCCATATTTCCGAGACGTGTATATGAAGACGCACAACAAAATAACACCGTATATAATGGGAATACTGACAGGATTCATATTACATAAGATACAAAAACAAAAGTAAGTAAACAACTTGTTTATAGTACAACTTAATAATGTATATTTATAGTGCTGAATGTGCGATTTTGTCACTATACGCTGTGGAAAAGTTAAGTCTGACTTGCATAGCCTTGGGACAATGCCTTTGGTGATAATTTTGCTACTATAGAAGTATGAACAGTGAACATACTTCCAGGTCAAAATTATCGCTTAAGTTGCTCTAGTAAGTACTCGTTAAATTTAGATAGGTAAGTAAATATTTTGAATCCTGAAGGTCGGAAAAGGATTAGCTTTTATTCTGGAAAAATGTTTAGTTCCTAGGCGAAAATCGAAATGCAGTTGTTTTGTACCATCGAAAAAATAATTCATTCATTCGCAGTTTGAAGACCTACGCCATTTGGTCGGGTAACGTCAGTTTAATGTTGGATGTGATCTTTCAGCTGGGCTTGACATAACACGACAAAATTACGCAGGTCTCCAATCTGCCTATGAATCAACTTCTTTGAATTTCGATAGCACTTTACGTACAAGTAGTGATAAAAAATTACATTTAACACAGACAAAATTTAATAACGTTTATCGCGTGACTATTGCCAGTTGCCATATTTTCCGACACTTTTAATTAAAAATATTGAAAGAATATTAATTTGACATGGCCTTAATTAAAAAGTCAATTTGGAATGTAATTAACATTTTTTTTGAAGGCGAGAATGAAAGTATTTTCTGTATAAAAATGTATCACTATACCACTCTTCCTCCTTTCGTGCGACCTTCTCTTTGTTGTTCAGAAGCGGAAGGACCAATACACATTGCAACGAGACGGGAAATTGAAAATAATTTACTTCACATTAATTTGTCATTTACCGCAATGATGGGTTCCTGTTCCAAATTTGAATGACTCAATCAAAAAAAATTAATGGGTAAATGACTAAGTAGATTGGACAATACTAGTCATTGGAAAAAGCACAAAAACATATTATACCATATTTATTAATGTTTCTTTAAAAACAGGCGTTCTTTTACTTTAAAAACAGGAAATTTTTAAAGCAACATTAATAAAATATATGGGGCGTTCCACGCCAAGCGGACAGGAAAAAGTAGTCGATGTCTCCGATTTTGATAATATTTCGATATGTTATACCTACACGTGTTATTAATAAGTGTGCCAAATATTTTTGTAATATAATGGCTAGATTAAAAATGATGGGACTTTGAAACGTGACTTTTCTATTCGACACTCCGTGCTTCAAAGTCGATTATAGATTTAAAAAATATATATTAGAATAATTAAACCACTGAATTTGTTGCTTCATTTAATGAGCACTTTAAATGCATTTTTGAAATAAAAAAAAAATTTTTTTTTCTTTGAAAAAATGCAAATTATTTTTTTTCTCTTGATTTTCTCAAAGAGGGACCCTTTTGATTTTTTTTATTTTTTGTGTAAATAGCTAATATTCTATAAAACATTCCTGCACAACTTCTATAATGGGCCGGGAAGTGGATTAGGAGCTAGACTGAAAATACTTCCGAAGGGTGGCGTCCAGCGCCATACTGTACTATGGGCAGAAATCGCTAAGTAGTGGAAATTGCCCTCTTTGAGAAAATCAAGAAAAAAAAGATGAATTTGCATTTTTTCCAAAGAAAAAAACATTTTCTTTTATTTTAAAAAATACAGTTAAAGAGCTCGTTAAATGAAGTAACAAGTTCAGCGGTTTAATTATTCTAATGTATATATTTTTTAATCTATAATCGGCTTTGAAGCACCGAGTGTCGAATAGAAAAGTCACGTTTCAAAGTCCCATCATTTTTAATCCAGCCATTATAATACAAAATATTTGGCACACTTATTAATAACACGTGTAGGTATAACATATCGAAATATTATCAAAATCGGAGACATCGACTATTTTTTCCTGTCCGCTTGGCGTGGAACGCCCCATATATTTTATTAATGTTGCTTTAAAAATTTCCTGTTTTTAAAGTAAAAGAACGCCTGTTTTTAAAGAAACATTAATAAATATGGTGTTTTTTTGTGCTTTTTCCAATGACTAGTACTGTCCAAGTTAGTCATTTACCATTAATTTTTTTTAATTGAGTCATTCAAATTTGGAACAGGAACCCATCATTGCGGTAAATGACAAATCAATGTGAAGTAAATTATTTTCAATTTCTCGTCTCGTTGCAATGTGTTCGCTCGGAAAACATGCGAAAAAACGTAATTATAATCATTTAAAAAATAACTAGGAGCATTTAAGCAAAATGCTTCTATACGATTTTGAGTTGCAAAGGTGTCTATTAATTAGACTAATTTCCTACAATACATCTATTTTCGTTTAAAAATAATCTTCAAATTTCGTATTTTTAAGAGGTCATTTCGAAAATTAAATGTATCGAGGCAAAATACATTAATCGTGTTTCTAGTTCTTCTCAAACCTAGATAAGGCTATGAAGATATGTATATCTCATTAGCAGATTTGTAACATTTCTGAGGGTCCTATAGTATTACGTCAAAAATGACAGTTTTTTCAATATAGCGCCTTAAGTGGTGGATAGCCTTATCAGGAAGCGGTGAAACAGGCCCTAAGAAAATTAAAAGCGGGTTGCTTTTAATTTGCTAAATTCAAAATTTTAATAAGTATGAGGCATCTGAAGGCCGAACCGATAAAACACTGGAAGCTGCTTACAACCTTTCATTTTAGATAAATTCAAGTTTTCCATCACCGAGTTGGTTGATAATGAATTATTGCTAAGAATATTAATTATTATAATCGTGTCAGCATTCAAACATAAACTAGATCAAAATCGGTCCACCCGTTTGGACGCTACGATGCCACGGACAGATACACATATAGACAGATATGTGAAATTTAATGATTATCACCCCTTTTTTTGTTCGGGGGTTAAAAGTGCGTCGTCACATTGCATAATATTGCGAGTTTGCAAAGTTGACCCTGAACTACACCCTGAAGGTCAATTCAGACCGCAACACGACGCGTAGATGCATTTGCTCGATATAATTGAAGTTTGTCAAATCCACATAGAATATCCATAGGTCAGACCGCGTCGCGTTGCGGTGTGAATTGACCCAGGTGGTATACTTTGGTTAAAGACTAATTTGACCTTCCAGTTACGAGTTCTCCAAACTCCTGAAGGTCTTCGGATGGACGACCAGCGTGATCCTCGGCACCATCACCACCTTCTCCATATCAGTGTTCTACCAAGACTGGTACAAGTATAACGCGATAGAGGCCGCCGCGTACGTCTCCCTTCATAGCTTCTCCTGGAGTATCACTAACGCGTGGCTGATCATCGCCTGCGCTACTGGTAATGGAGGTAAGTTTAAAAGAAGTTCTTTTAAACTATCAACTCCCAAGCGGCCCAAGTAGGCCGCGATAACAATAGATTTCCAAGAATCCGCGATCGAAGGATTAATGCGAAATTGTCTTTTCATGTCAGCTTTACTTAAAGTCAGAATAAAAGAAGAGATATTATTTATTACATAACAGGTACCGGTCAGAACCCGACCGCACGTAGCAGCAACAGGCGGCGTGTTGCGACACGTCTACTTTTATGTGAGACCTAGAGTTTGTGTGAGACCTTCACGTACTTACTGAGGGAATTTCATAAGAAGTCATGGTACCAGTGGTGTTGGTGCGAAACGATGTCTGCTGTTGTTTCATGTCGTCCGTTTCCATCCGGTACCTTTAGAGAACCAAAAGTGGATGTGTAAGGCGCAATCTGCGGTGGATCGTGTCGTGGACAGTTTTCAAACTACCCAATGCAAGTTGCTTAGGTACTCTATTAATTTCGAGTTGGTCGCAACTCACGATGCACTTCGTACTCCTGTGCGTCGCAACGCAAGTCAGAAATGGCTCATGCAAGCTCCTTGGGGCCTCTGCTTGACCTTAGGGGGCCGGTAGGCCCCCACTCAGAAGAGCCTGCGCATTAGCAGGCACTCGCCGGCGGAGTCGTGGTGTAGGCATGGGCGCCGGCAGGGGGGTGCCAGGCGGTGCACTTGCACCCCTTGGGAATCTCGGGATCAACAGGAATTATTGAAATAAAAAGCATTTTGTAACCCTATTAACATGCCGTACAAGGATAGTTCGTAATGTTTCGGCACTAAATGTTTCATGTTGACGTAAATAGACAGTCACTGTTGTTCGTAAAAAGTGAAAAGAAAAGAACAGAAAGAAAACTTAAATCTGCACCCCTTGGAAATGATTTCTGCTGGCGCCCATGGGTGTAGGCTCACGCGATCCCGAGCCCGCCCAATAGTGGAGTACCGCCGAGTTTTTAGTGGGTAATGCTGCGTCCACCACCGTAGCAAAAACCGTAGCGAATATGACCCCTATCATAGCCCCCCCCCCCCCCCCAAGAAAATGCTTTTAAGCATCTTGCAGGGATGCGCAAGATGCTTAAAAGTATTTTCTCGACCCAAATAAAGGTACTTTAATAATAAAACTTTCGTGCAGGTATACTAGGTCGGTTGCTGACATACAAGATGTTCGTGCCGATCGCTCGGCTGACGTTCTGCGCTTACCTCGTGAACGGCGTGGTAGAGCTGTACTACCTCGGCCAGCTGCGACATCCAATGCATATCACGTTCTTCACTGTGGTATGTTTTAGCTCCCCGTAACGCAAACGTAGGAACCTATGTTCCCGCGATAAAAGAGTATGATTCATCCTCATCAAACCTGAATAGACTTTTGTACTTGGTCCAGAGGTAGAATAGACAATGGTCTGTTTTTTATCAAAAGTAGGTACAGTTTCCGGAGTTCAGAGAGAGCAGCTCATTCTGAACTGTCATCCTCAGAACACTTCATTTTGAATGATCTCCGAACTCCGAACTCCGGGAACTGTACTTTTGATAAACACAGCATATTGTTAACCATCATCTACTCTATGTCTGGGCCAAGTACAAAAATCGGTTCAGACGTGTAAGCCGTTGTAAATAGAGAATTTTTTTGTCAGTCTCATTTTATTTTTAGTTTGCAGTAGCAAGTTTACCTAAATGTATGTTTTTTAATACGCTTCAATTCTTATCGTTCTCTTGCTGCTTGTTATACTTGCTACTTGCTAGTAAAATATACTTACGTTATAATTTGGAACGAATCAACGGTATGGCATTGAGTAATGACGTCACGAGTCTTGCCTAGTATACTGGGATATAGTTTGGAACACACCCGAATTACAGACATTGACATTTCAGCTGGCGAATGGCACGTCGCACGTGTTACTGACGTTCCTCCTGGGGATGATCCTGTGTGTGATGTTCGAGTCCCCTCTACATGGGATTGAGAAGACCATCCTACGACTTATATGTGAGTATTAACAAAAATAGAGTTAATGGAATCAGGCGTTACTTTGCGGAAATCCATAGCTTAAAATTTAGTTTGTTATTATTTTTAGCAATATTCCGCGAAATAAACTTCCACCTTGAAGTAAATGAGTGAGTGCACGCATAGGCATGCGTATAGCACCTCCCTCCTCCCACACTGCCTATGCGTACACTCGCATGCAAGAACTTGCAAACACCACCACCACACAAGCAATAATGTTGGCAAATCCGTGCAAGGCCCCTCACCACCATGCAGGTTGAAAACCTCAAAAAAATAGAGTAATTTACAAAAATAATTAACATTGGTTTACCGCTGGAAGCAGTTTCTTCTAAGCAACTGTTTATCTGAATCTTCTTTATGCGAATTTAAATTTTAATTATGATTAGACTGTGATGAGTGATCAAGTCACGAATGATAGGATAATATCTTTTTTGTATGTTATTCCGATGTTTTGAGTGCTTTATTGCCAACATAATAATAATGCAATTTTTTTTCAGCTCGACCTGTGCTAAGCGACAACGCGATAAAGAACGGTTCCTCCGACATCATATCGAGAAACACAAGTCAAAGTAAACTGGACAGTTGAATAGAGGGCACTAGTTATAATAAAGTGTTGAAACTGTAAATATAACGT
Source organism: Lysandra bellargus (assembly GCA_905333045.1). Lineage (NCBI taxonomy): Eukaryota > Metazoa > Arthropoda > Insecta > Lepidoptera > Lycaenidae > Lysandra > Lysandra bellargus. The sequence goes on from HG995338.1 coordinate 9,411,653, forward strand.
TAACATGTAAATATAATATACCTTAACACTTTATTATAATATATTAGGAATATAATATTCCTGGTTGCTCCTTAAATAGCAAAGTGGCAATTTTCAATTAAATCAATTAAGAATTTGACGGCCGCACTCAGAGAGAGTTAATGATTAGCTATCTTAAAATAAATGAAGAATTTGACAGAAAACGTAAGGATGTCTAAACCTTCATTAAATTAATGTTAAGTACATAATCTATGTCTCTAAGGGCCAACCCACACGTACCTACCACAACCACACGACATCGCAACGACAAAATGTCGTCGAGCAGTGGTTACGTGTGAATGGTCCTGGGGGGTGTGCCAAAATGTTTTTGTTTTTGCTTCGTCGTAGAATCGCCGATGAAAATGTATGGAATTGACATAAGCGTTCGTTAATATGATGTTGACGTTCGACTCGTCTTATGTCAATTCCATACATTTTGATCGGCGATTCTATAACGAAGTTTCGGGTAAATGGCCAGTTCAATTGCAATACGAAATATACGCCCGACCACGTGGTGTGGTTGTGGTGTGGTTGTGGTTATCGTGTGGTGGTGGTACGTGTGGGTTGACCCTTGTGCGGCCATATTATGACAGTTGAAGAAGACAGAAATAATTATATTAATTAAGCACTTCATTGAAACTTTTTTAAACTAGTTATTTAGTGTCTAACATTAATATCAAAGAGTTATCAAAAGCATAGATACGATGAAACTTGTAAATATGTGAATATACCTAGTTAGTTAAATTATATACGTTTTATGTTATTGAATAACGGATAACCTGATAATTGTAACCAAATAATTATATCTCTAGCTATCTTTACAATGTTTTATAGTTCTTGTAGTGTAAAAGAATATGAATAGAATAGCCTAGGGAAAGTTTATGTACAATTAGCTTTGTCCACACTGGGCCTTTTTTTGTTCATCAAGGGCATGCGTTATAGCGCAGTCAACAGCGAAGGTGAGGCATGCCCGCGACTCATGCCCTCTGACCGTATCCAAAACTTACGCTTTGTTCTTAAATGACTATGTTGGCGTAGCGTTTGTTGACGCATTCAATTATTGAATGCGCCAATACGAAAGTTGAATGAAAGAAAATGATGAAAATTGAAGACGAAAGTGCACAGTGGGGACAAAGTTAATGGCATCCAAGGCGGTGGTAGAGACAGGAATAATTACTAATCTTGCTCAATTACTTTTATTTCTTTTCTACTTTTAATTAAGATTAATTAAATAATAAAAAAATATATTTCTCACACAACATTGCTCGATAAAATTTGGTAGGAGAAGACGCTGTATCAAATTTTTAGGTCTCTTTGGTGGTGCGGGGAGTGAGCGGGGTGCAGGGGACATGCTATTGGTAGATCAGTGATCAGATGGGTCGTTATTGGTAGGTGACGACTTGTGAGACATTATTAGGTAGCTATTGTGCATTGCTTGTTATGTAGATAATTATTATTGGACACAATATGCGTGTGTTGCTCCTACCATTGTCGCCGAGCAATATCCCTTTTAGAATATCATGATTGATAATTCTTTCCTGTTGTATTATAAATTATATATTTTTTATACTTTGGTTTAATTAAATTGTATTTGTAATACTTATTATAGATTATTTTATTATGAAACCCTGTACCTACTTAAAATATTATTACGTTCCTCGATTTTACTTAAAATCTTAGTATTATTGTTGTAGAAGTATTTTCGTTTTCTTTATTTATACATATATATTTTATAGCTTTGATAGTGATGAGTGTGAATAAATTTTTTAGATATTTTTCGCAAATAAAACATCGACGGGATAAAAGCCCGCGCAATGTCAATATTAGTTTTAGACGTTCAAACAGCTTTATATAAACTATGGTCCAGTTTTTTTTCAACCCGTCGATCGCGACCTCCTGGGGGGTCGTGAAGCGTCTTCAGGGGTCGTCAGAGGTCAAGAAAACTATTTCAGTAAAAAAATAAAAATATTGATATATTGTTGAGTTCTAAGAATATTAACATAAGGATTATTCATAAACATACAGGATAAAAAAGCAAAGGGTTGGGGGTAGCAAAACATTTTTTCATACCAGCGCGGCAGCGGGTCGTATCATAAAAAGGTTGAAAAACATGTCTAATGCTAAGTACTCACATACGGTTTTGCTCTATTGAGCAATAACGTCAAGCAAAACCCAGGGCCGGACTTTCGTCCACGCATTCAGATATTATGTAAATAAATACCTTTAAATTCCGTAATGTAGTGGATCGCGAAGGTCATTTCATTTCTTAATATGGATCTCGAGCGAAACTAATTGGTGACCCCTGATTTAGAGTAAAACTAATGAGCAAAACCGTATATCAGTACTTAGCATTAGGGCCTGTTTCACTTCCTGATAAGTGCCGAATAGGCGATCCACAACTTATCTGACAGATACTCCATACTATAATCTATCCGGCACTTATCAAGAAGTGGTGAAATAGGCCCTTAGTCTACTGAGTCAGGACATCAGTGTATATGACATATTTCATCAACGCATATAATATTAATGTATTTAGAATCAATGTCGGAAGGCGTTGCGACTTGCGATGCGTTTTTACCCCCGGTTTTTTTTATGTAATAAGGGGGCAAACGAGCAAATTGGTCACCTGATGGAAAGCAATTTCCGTCGCCCATGGACACTCGCAGCATCAGAAGAGCTGCACGTGAGTTGCGGGCCTTTTAAGAGGGAATAGGGTAATAGGGGAGGGTAGGGATGGGAAGGGAAGGGAATAGAGGAGGGTAGGGAAGGGAATAGGGTAGGGGATTGGGCCTCCGGTAAACTCACTCACTCGGCGAAACACAGCGCAAGCGCTGTTTCACGCCGGTTTTCTGTGAGAGCGTGATATTTCTCCGGTCGAGCCGGCCCATTTGTGCCGAAGCATGGCTCTCCCACGTATAAAAAAAAGTAAAAAAGGCGTTTAACAACGTGTTTGACGTTTGTCTGTCGCGTATCTGACCGTGGTGGAATCGTAACATCAAAAGGGGTGGACCGATTCTTGTTTTAAAGCTTGCCTTTTGACCAAGCCCAGTCGCCAGAGGTCAAGAGAACTATATTCTCAAAAAAGATTGATATAATATTAAGTAGGAGAATTAACAAAATTATATAATTAAGTATATTCATGAACATCACACTTGATAAAAAAAGTTAGGGGTGGGTTCGCATCATAAAAAAAAAAGGTTAAAAAACACTGATCTAACAATTATTGAATGTACCTTCTTGTTTAGAAAATAAAGTTCAGCTTTGGCAAGAATAAAAAGTATCCCAAGCATAGTGAACAGACATATATACTAATATAATGAATGTGGAAGTCTCTCTGTCTGTAATTACCTCTCACGCCCAAACCGCTGAAACAATATAGATGAAATTTCGTATAAACTTTTAGTCCTGGGAAAGGACATAGGATATTTTTCGTATTGTAAAAATGTTCGGTTCCCTCTGCGATAAACTAATTTCTGCGTAATGGACTGGCGAGCATCAACTAGTTTAGTATAAACTATAGGAAGTTAGACAGTTTTCAATTACTACCTAGTTACAAAGGCTGAGTGCAGCCATCAACGATTTGGCCAACTTGGATTATCTTTGTTGGGTATGTCCGTTCAGAATTGTTATACCTCTTATAGGACCTTAATTGCAAAGACATAAGTTTCAAAGTCTGGCCAACTTGGATAATCTTCGTAGGTTATGTCCGCAAATATTCTTCCTCTGCATCACCTCTATACCAAGGCCATAAGGGTCACTTCCCACTTTCGAATCAACGAACATACTATCTCTTATATCTCGTTAGGGTCAGGAGTTGGTCAGACTATGCTTAGAACTATGTTGAGTAGTCAGTGGTCAGTACAGTCCGTTTCAATTTTCATCTGTGAATAAAGCTTAGCATAATGCTACCTATTTACATACACGGAACGGAGAAATTGTCTAGCAAACATATTTTGTTAAAAAAATTGACCATACGATTAATTCTTTAGGCGAGCATGAACCCCAATTTGTTATTCCGTGACTCCCAGTTTACCTAGTTCCAATATAATAACGAAATGTGGAAAAATATGAGATATAAAGTACAATATTTAAAAGACTTTAAACAATAAACATTTTTATAAAACGTAATACTTTGGCTGTAATTAATTTGCAAACACACCTCCGACAAAAATCTAATTCATCGAAATATAAGTATTAACAAGGATAATTATACATTTTATTTGAATAAACTGTTAGTAAATCTATATTAAAATATTCTGAACCGAACAATCTCCAAAGAAATTAAAAAAAAAAAACATGAAAAATAGAGAAGATCCGCCCCTAGTAACTACAGTTTTATGCTAAGATAAAATGAATCTTATTGCGATGCGTATACGCTTGGTCTTTGGTTGTGTGCAAGGTTATCGTTTTGGATTGAGATTAATCCCTTCCATAAGGACTATAATATTTCACAGACACGTGACACCATGGCCAGTGCAACCAGTCGCTCAACCAAATAAAATGTACTATCAGAGAAGTTGATTCCTATGCAGATGGCGGACCTAAGTAATTTGGTCGCGTTACGTCAAAGTTCAAACCCAGCCGACCGATCACAGCTAACATTGAATTGACATAAGCCGACCACATGACTTAGGTCCGCCATCTTAGGAATCAATTTCCTCGATGGTACACAGCTCATAGTGAGTTATAACTTATAATATCTTCTCAAAAAGAGTACAGTTAGATTAGACACCAATTAAACTAATTTTAAATTACATGAATAACTTATAAGCCAGGTTACCCTAATCATACACCAGGCCAAACAGCACAATTCAATCGTGATTACTTTAATCTACGAATAACAAAACTACACTTAATATATATATATATATATATATATATATATATATATATATATATATATATATATATATATATATTTTAATTATATCATAAGAACATATTATTATAATACACACTTATCGCAAAAACTTAATAAATAATTATTATAAATTATAGAACTTACATAATGTACAAAATTATAAAGTTGTTCTAATAATTACTATAAAATATATTACTAAAATATAAAACAGAGAGAGAACAATAAAAAAAAAAAGAGACTATATATAAAAAACTAAATCTGTACGCGATCATCGCATTTAGAGTAACCATAAACGGTTATCACTTTTTTTACGGGCAAAACACAAAGGTATCAAGACGTCTTCCGGCTGTGTCAACTGGCAACACAGAAGCACTGGCAATACCGGATATATCTTCACTTCACAGACGACTTCACTTTACATCCGATCCCTGGCCAGGGAACGCATCATCCATTCTTCTACAAACGTAATAATTATATCTTATTTTTACAATTACATCTAACAGTCCACAAGTTTAAAGTAAATAACACAAACAAAATCTAAGTCGGAGGCTGCGGGCAATGTACCCAAGAGGCTGGCAGCATTACCTCGCTGTATCGCAAGACTGATACGTTGGCCGAGGTAAGCGCCAGCTCTGGGATCGTTAGTTTTCTCAACCAGCCTTTGGGATAACTCCTTGAATAGTAGTTTGGCACCAGGGCCCCACGGGCCCAGGGTCTCAACCCCGAAAGGTACAAAAAAGTAATCACTCCCCAGTGCTTCATACTTTCTTCTTTTGTTTGTCTCCGCTTGTGCCGCCGCAGCTCCCGCCTCTCTCGTTGTGGCCGTCACGTGCGACGCCGCTAGCGCATCCACGCAGGTGGCGTCCCATACGAGAGGCTACACAAACTACACTTTAATAAATGTAGAAAATTTTGTACAGTGTATACTCTTTCTTGACTAGCCGCATTAGTATGTACCTGGGCTTTACCTAGTAATCAATTTTGTGGCGACTCTCGGCCACATGCGTAGAATTACTGGTCGCCTTGCCACTAATTACCACAATTTTAATCAATCACCTATGAACCTATGAACCTTTTTAATGGTGAATGATCAATTGATGTAATTTTGTTTCGCGTTGACATGAACTGATTCGAAAGTCAACCAAATAGTATATGATAGTAGAGGAGGTGAAGAGGGGAAGTAGCTCGAGCGTGTCAGATTTAGCTTGTATAGGCTTCCGACACAATATGTCTAGTAATTATCATGGTGTGGCGGTACCCACAATTCGCCTAACATTCCTGCATCGCGCTATCGAAGTTTTCTAAGCGCGTCAGTATATATACGACAGCTGAAATGTATCACGTGGGCTTCGGCCTGACCGAGCATACCACCTTGCTCGGTCGGAAGATCTTCCCTTTGGCCGCACTTATATCCCACATTGGTGACCCTCGACAGAACACGCCTCCTTCATCATCATCACTCCCCGCCCCTCCGCACCGCGCCAGCCAGCATCGCCTCATCGGGTACATCGTCCACTAGCCGCAACGTACCGCGGCCTGGGCGACTCCGCATCGGCATCATCGGGCTTTCTCACTACACCGACCGGTCAGCAAGCAGAGCACATCTCTCCTGGTCAGCACGTAGCATCGGCCCCGCACGGCAGCTATCCGACTCACTGGTTCCCGTGCAGCAGCTTATAGTTCCGACTCACTGGGACTCACTGCAACAGTTCCGACTCACTGGAACTCACTGGCACTGGCGACTCAAGCGACAAGACTTCAAGATTCGACCTCCGGTCTTCGGGGGGGAGTGATGTGGCGGTACCCACAATTCGCCTAACATTCCTGCATCGCGCTATCGAAGTTTTCTAAGCGCGTCGGTATATATACGACAGCTGAAATGTATCACGTGGGCTCCGGCCTGACCGAGCATACCACCTCGCTCGGTCGGAAGATCTTCCTTTGGCCTCCACGCATTATTCCCACAATGGCATGGAAATAAGATTTCTCACGTGGTGGGTTAAATATTTTTTTTTGAATATTGAAATGTCATCCGATCTGTCAGATTAAGATGAAGATGAAGAAGGAGAATGTTTAGTATACCCCAAAAAGCTTCCATAAAAAGCACTGACGATTCAAAGATAAGGTAAGCCTGTAGGAACATTTTAAAATATAAAAATTAAAAAGATAAACCTTTATATTTTCCTAACTAAACTTCGCAGATATTTTATTTTGCACTAAACATGGTTTAGTCCTTGTTGTCTAAAATATAATAATAACTGACCGAAAATATATAAATATAAATATTTGACGGTTTAAAATTGACAAAGTTCCGTGCAAAATTCCATCTCCTATATTTTTACCCCTTTAGGGGTGAAATTTTTGAAAATCCTTTCTTAGGAAACGCTTACGTTACAGTAGCTTTATGCGTGCAAAGTTTCAGATCAATCGGTTTAAAATTGACAAAGTTTCGTACAAACTTTCAAACCCCAATTTCACCCCTTTGGGGGTAGAATTTCCAAAAACGCTTAAAGATGAATTTATTCATTTTTAATCAGTAGCCTAAAAATAAAGTTTCATGTTTCTAACTCAAGAAATGACGGATTTTTATTCAAACTTTCAACCCCAATTTCACCCCTTTGGGGGTAGAATTTTCAAAAACGCTTTAATACGTATTCATTTATTTTTATTTAGTAGCCCAAAAATAAAGTTTCATGTTTCTAACTAAAGAAATGACGGACTTTCATACAAACTTTCAACCCCTATTTCATCCCCTTCGGGTTAAAATTTCCAGAATTCCTTCCTTATTGGGTGTCTACTTAATAAAACAACCCTACTCTCCAAATTTCGTGGCTGTAGCTGTAGTTTTTGCTCAGCGATGATGAATCAGTCAGTCAGTCAGTCAGTATATATATATATATATATATATATATATATATATATATATATATATATAATTACAAGTCCTGATTGACTGACTGACTGACTGACTGACTGACTGACTTATAGATAATTAGTCAATAGCTTCGCCCAAACAAACACCCCAACAAGCGGGCCCGGGAAACATAATATTTTGACGGAGCGGTTTATAATTATTTATAGGTCTTTAGGCCATGTTATATTATGTAATATCACAGTAATAGTAGATAAGCTGTAACTTTTCTTTATCTTAATACTACCCGTACCTGGTAAATATTATTCGGCCATATTTTTGCCATGTTTTTATCGTTTTTCATCAGGGGTTGATAGTAAAATGTAACAATAAAATACATAATATACAATTGTAAGTATTTTTCAATTATGCGGAATCATAAATTACAAAATATAAATATGCTGTGGAAAACTCTTTCTGTTGTAGTCTGAATCAGACCTTGTATTTTCAATAAAAATGTAGTACGTAATCGCCAGTCTAAAAGTATCGAAATTTTCACTAACACAATTGCATATCTCATACATTTTACCTCATCCGTGTTCAAAACAAAAATTTTCAGTTACACAGATTAGAAAACTCATGGAAATTGTTTTCTTAGTTTTAAAACTATTTGTTTTCCATTACAGATAGCGAGTGATTGGAAGTGGAGTTATTGGAGTCTTATCTTAGAGCTCCGAAGTTTCGTATCAGCTCTAACAATCACGCTTGTTTGCAGCTTACAGCGACGCCGTAGAGAGGGCGCTGAACTATAGCTACAAACAGATAACATGTAATAAGTTTAAAACAGTATAACACGACTACTTAAAAAAATGGAAAAAATAGCTTAAGTGGTGAGTCACGGCATTATTATCTACGAATTTATTGATACCTATACTGTACTCGGCGAAACATGGCAGTAGCGGTCATTGACTCCCTGTCAAAAACTTGTCATTTTCTATACAAAGCCGCGATTGACAATGAAGTGTTAAGGTGCGTCCACATTTGTATCATTTGCATGATCAGATCTCCGTCGCGATCATCGCGCCGTATCAAGTATGCGTATCATAGTGTGGACGCCTTAATAGGATCATTCTGCAATTCATGCGTGTATTTGATAATATGACACGTATGATACGCGGTTAATAGCGATCGGGGCGTATCATGATACGTGTATCATTTTGCGTCCACACTAGCGATCATGATACGGCGCGATGATCGCGACGGAGATCTGATCGGAGATCTGATCGCGCAAATGATACAAATGTGGACGCACCGTTAGATGTTGTCAATCCCGGCTTTGTATAGAAAATGGCAAGTTTTTGACAGGGAGTCAATGACCGCTACCACCATGTTTCGCCGAGTACAGCAACGGAATACAGTATAATTTGTTTAAATCGAATCAGGCCATTTAGCCGAAACTTTTTCGTTTTTGCTTCGTTATAGAATCGCCGATCAAAATGTATGGAATTGACATAAGACGAGTCGAACGTCAACGTCATATTAACGAACGCTTATGCCAATTCCATACATTTTCATCGGAGATTCCATAACGAAGCGAAAACGAAAGCATTTTGGCACACCCCCCCAGTCCTTTAGTCGCTACGAGGCCTCGTACTCGTAGCGACTAGCGACTACTCGTACCCACGCGTGGGTACTGTATACATCTGCCAAAATCAATAACCTTTCTTTCGGCTTTGTCTTAGTTGGGTAAAAATACTCTAACTAAACCTAAAACAACTAAACGTTATCTATCAAGCGCCTTTTAAACTATGGTTAGGTTAGGTTACTATTTGTAAATTATAATGTGTCTGAAAGCTCTAGGGTCCTGGATTGTTAGAGAGTCTCTAAACCTGGGTCCCTATTTTCGTGCCTTGAAAATTGTAGCACGGGCTGACAGCATGTATTGTATGTGCATAGTGAGACATGAGAATAGGCCTCCAGATGCCAGTGTGGCTTGAGCCTTAGTGTCTAAACACACCATATCCAAGTTCCGCGGCGGAAGTATTTAAATTACCGATGACACACCATGCCGATATTACGTTGCGTATTGCATGCGTTTGACATTGCTGACGTAATCAAGCCGAACTTCCGCCGCGGAACTTCGGCATGGTCTGTTTAGACTTTAGACACTTACCTCGCTTGTACGAACATTGCGCCAAACGTTTTTAATGAGTTACTCGCAAACTTGACATGTTTGTTGTAGATAAATCACATGTTTATACTCACTATACGTTGCTCCTCTCGTACGATACCTGAATACACAAACAGACAAGGGTTTTTGTGTAACATGTAAATGAACAATTCGATTTTGTTGTATTTGTTAGTTTAGTATTTATGAATAGCTTGAGTTGAGTTTTTTAATATGGCTTTTTTGAGTACCTATACAGAAAATATATATATTTAATAGCGGGTTTACATTACTCCAATTCAGTAATCCAAGCCAGCTCTGGATTGCTAGTGAAACAATGTAAGCGCCACTGGAAAGCATTGAATTTGATTCCAGTGCATTCCGTTGCCCGTTACGCATACCGTACCGAAATTGGACATTACACTTTTGCAATAAGTCTATGATGGAAATTCTTATATATATATATATATATATATGTATATATATATATATATATATATATACACATATATATATATATATATATATATATATATACGTAATATTGTAAACACATTGTAAATGCGTCTGTCTGCAGTATGTCTATTAGTTCTTCACGCTCGAAACCGCTAACGGACTTTGCTGAAATTTGGTAGTTTGAGTCCCGGCAACGGACATAAAATAATTTTATCCTGGTACGGTTTCTGCACGATAAACGATCATCTAGTACATATTATAATTAACTAGCGACCCGTCCCGGCGTCACACGGGTATAAAAAAGTGATTAAAATCGATAGCCTATGATCCTTCACGTGGTCTACTTCTTATCTGTGAAATTGCTCCAGTAGTTCGCGAGATAAGCCCTTTAAAATAATATCCCCCCCTTTTTCCACATTCTCCTATAAGTCTTAGCATGATAAAATATAGGCTATAGCCTATAGATAAATGGGCTATCTAACACTGAAAGATTTTTTGAAATCCAACCAGTAGTTCCTGAGATTAGCGCGTTCAAGTTAGTCCTTTCAAATAATTTTCCCCGTTTTTTCCACATTTTCTTCTATTTCTTCGCTCCTATTAGACTTAGCGTGAGCCTATAGCCTTCTTCGATAAATAAGCTATCTAACACTGAAAGAATCATCAAAATATTTTGTGTAGTTTTAAAGATTAAAGGGAACAAAGGATATGAGGGAAAAAAACGACTTTGTTTTATCTATATATGTACCATCGAGAAAATTGATTCCTAGGCAGATGGCGGACCTAAGTAATTTTGGTCGCATTAAGTCATACCCATCCAAACGATTGCAGCTAACATTGACATATAAGCCGACCACATGACGTAGGTCTCGAAGGTACATACAATGCCAAAATCATTATGCTTCCTTTTAGCGTTGTGGTCGGGTAAAATTATGACCTTATCTAAAATCTTCTCAAAAGCTAAGCAACCTAAATGCGGATGTCTATTTTTGGAAATGAGGTCCATCACGAGTCACGAGTCACGACCCTATCCTAAACTCTAAGGCTCGATGTACACAGCTGCGGAATGGAACGGAATGGAAGCCTCATGCAAGGAAATTGGCGACAGAATTTTTGAGAATTCTGCGCGTCCAATTCTTCGACTCGTATTTAATTTGTGTGGTATACTGTTGACATAAATTTCATTGTGCTATGTACAGTTTCGTTGCAAAATTCACTTCCACTCCATTTCGCACTGGTACAAATTGAACCTAAAGCAAATTTCACTGAATATAGTCAAACGTAAACTTTATTTTTATGAAAATTGCCGCTCCCTAAAAGCGCTCACCCTTTTAGTGGTTGTTTGAACACCTGCCCGTAGATTATGGTAATATTTTACGTCGTTTTTTCACTACGATCTGATTTTAATTATTCATAACATCTTGGTATTTATAAAAGAGATTTACATTCGTGTTCGTGTCCCTTGTATTACATATTTATTTATGTAGAATAGAGTATATATAATAATTTAGTCCAAAGTAATAAAAAAAGTTTCTTGCCTATAACGATACTTTGGCTGGTCATTAGAAGTAGAATTAATAATAACTCCCACACCGATTTCGGTGGCCGGTTTCATTGAAACCAGGCCTGTTACGCAGGAGTAATTTTATAGTGCCCAAGTGTGTGCGCAGTACACAAGAGCACTCTCTATTCCTATACTCTCATACCCAGTGGGTCGGAAGACCGACACCACTGGCGAGAGATCAGGCGCAGGACCGACTTTTTACATGCCCTGTGCCCATCCGACGCATGGATCATCTTACTTGTCAGATAATCAGGTGACCAGCCTGCATTATCCTAACCAAACTTGAAAATAACTTGTTTCGATCCCGATCGAACGATCGAACCCACGACCTCCGTGTCAAGAGACGCGCTCTAGACCACTGGATCACGGAGGCGTTCCGTGAAGGGAGTTCGGAAAAGGAAGTAGAATTAGGACGTTGCAACAGAGACGTTTCTAACCCACTTCTTCTAAGGCCGGCCGCGTACACACGTTTTCTGTATGTGATTTCCGAATTCGTTTTCCGTATTAGGAAATCCTAATGCATGGAATCGGTAAAAAAATTGACATATTAGTATTTTACTCTTCTACTCTTCCAACCAATAGACTCAATAAGTAAGAATTGAAATGCTACTCTTATTTTGATTTCGGCGTAGTTTTAACATAAGTAATCCATACTAATATTATAAATTCGAAAGTGTATCTGTCTGTCTGTCCGTCTATCAGTCTATCTGTCTGTTCCCGCGCCATAAAAGAATTTTGGGGAAGCGGAGTTGTGGGAGTCATCTAGTAGCTTACAAATTATTCTACAGAGTCCTTCAGTGGTGTATTGAGTGGAAATTAGCTTTGAGTGAGACTTCACAAATTCTTGGAGTCCTTAGAAACAATAAGGTATTCAATAATGACAATTTCATAGAATTTTGCGTGTGAACCCAAGGCTAATAAACTAACTTCGTCTCCGAAGTTTTTTAATCATCGTCTGTTTATAACATCAGCTTCCTAAGGCAAAATGAATAACGGTAGATACATAATATTTTCCTTGTAACCCAAGAGCTTTACAAGGAAAATATTATGTTTTAGTTTACTATGGGAAACGTCGCGGTTACTATGGCAAACTCCATAGTTGCTGGTCGTTCTCACCTCTATAAACAGCTGAGCATTCAGCTTTTAATAAATGATGACAGTCTGGCTGTCGTTGGCTCTTGGGTTATAGAACTTACACATTGATAACATTAAAAAAAAAACTTACAAAACTCATCTTTCCTAAAAGCGTCGGTGCGGCGGTGCGGAAAAATGTTTTACTTTATTTTTTAAAATAGTTAAGGTTAACTTGCACGGATTTTCTAAGCTTTTAAACTATTTTTGCACTTATTCTAAACAACTGTTGGCCAGGAAAACTTGTCAGAACCAATCAACTAAGACTCAAAGGCTTACAATGGTCCCGTGCTTTTAAAAGCTGAAAACAATGAACGTTTCGTGAGGCTGAAAACTTACTATAACATTCAATTTTCAAGATTTTAAACCAAAAAGTTTGCTTTGGGCTACTGTTTTTAAATGCTGTTTTAGATTCAGATGTGATGTGCAATATTGGCTTTGCATCCGTTGCGGGCAATTTAAATACCTACCTACAGAATGTTGTGTGTACCTACCGAGTGAAGTGCACTTTTAATAAGTACAGTACAGACAGACCAACGTGTCTGAGAACTGAACGGCGGCGCTAGCAGTAATACAAAATTGTATTTCTACCAATCGCAGCAGTTCTGGAATTTGACATTACCGTATTAGTGGCCGTAGTTCCAATAACGGCTGGTTCACACATCTTGGTTGCTCTGTACACAATATAATGAACATGTCAATACGTCGACACTAACCTTTTGTGGGTTTCTTCACGATGTTTTGCCTTACCGTTCGAGCGTCCTCTATATATCTAATGTCTCATTAGTATACGCCACCTCTTTCAGCGTGTCTAACATATACAAGACAACAATAAGTAATACAACCTTTAAAAAGTAAAATAATGACTCCAAAACCCGATGAGTCGTATATCTTCTGCGTTGCTATGTTTAAGACCAAGGGAACGATTAAATCTTGAATTTTGGCATCGTTCAAGACAATGAGCAGTAAGCCATAAAAAGCCACCGGTGTATTTGTATTTTATAGTACTGAATAAACATACTTCATAGTTCATACTCATTAAATTGCAGGTTTATTAGTGCTGTTCTATTCATATTTCTAATATAAATTAATTTAAAATATTTACTTTGAGAGATATCCGTTCAAGGTGGGTGTTAGCAAAATGTTTTACGGTTTATTTACAGCAAAAAATTTAAAAAGATTGCTATAAAACGAACATCAGATGCCATTACAATATTATGTATGAGATTATTTGGAAACAAAAACTTTAAACTAAACATCATGAACCAAAGTTAGGTTTGTGTGGACTAAAACCAGATTGCCACAGAAGAGGTACGAGTAACAGACATACATATTTAAAACATTATTATGGGTAAAACTAATTTTATATTCATTTAAAACTCTTAAAATCCGGTAAAATACTTTGTCTTTTATCGCTTTTCTCGTAAAATCTACGATTCCCTCTTACTGAAATACATTACCTTCATTACTCTTATTCTTATCAAAAGGTGATTTAAATTTTCTTTTGCTGTAAAATATAATAATGTTACTCAATTTAAAATGACAGTGAAACTGGAATGGACTCGTTTACGGTGTTAGTTTGATGGCACAAAATTGCAGAGGTTTGATTGTAAGGATATTAAGTTTGAGTGTATTATTAAAGTCATATTTTGAATTTGGTAATGCATACATTTTGGCTTTGTATTTGCCCGGCTTTTACCATAATATGCGAGTAATAATACTTAAGGGTGTGTAGCGTACCTCGTAAGGAATTAATTGTGAAAGTAGCAGCTTACAAGTTTTTTTAATATAATAATGGCGGTCGGAAATAGCTTTGCATCTGAACTAGCCCTCCTAGCATCTCAAGTCTCTTCAAAGATATAGTGAGATAATGTGCCAAATTTTCTTTAATTGAAAAATTGGCATCTTAACGAAATAACGACATAGTTCCTATGACTAGCAATAATTATTATTGTTGCTCAATTTTTCCTTTTTATAAATAGTACCACAGCTCCAGATAAAAAAAAAACTGATTGTAATGCAGCTACGAGTAGATCCAAGCATCGTCTTTGTGACCAACAAAATTTCTTTAATTTCCGAGCTCGATTTCACCAATTTTGATGATTGAAAATTATTGAAATAGCAACGACAAGTTGGTGTTTACATTGATGATTCAGAATCTTAGGCCGGTATAAATAGTCAGTACTTAAGATACGACCCGGTCTCAAGACGCGGTTCGGCTTTGTGATTGGTCCAAATTTTGACAGCCAACCAATCACAGAGCCTGAACCGTGTCTTGAGACCGAGATGCATCTTGAGTACTGACTATTTATACCGGCCTTAAAATAAAGTAGTAACTATTGAGTTATCACTTATCAGTAAGGATTTGTCCTTTGTCCTTTGTGTTTTTTTATAAAATAAGAGTGCAGACGAGCAAACAGGTCACCTGATTCCAGAGCAACTACCGTCGCCCATAGACACTCGCAACTCCCTTTTAAGAGGGATACGCGATTTTATAAGTACAACGGAATAGCGGGCATTACTCATAATCATAAAACACGTTTGTAAAACATTAAACACTTTATTTTGCCATTAAACCTAAAACATAGTCGCTACTTTTGGGGTGATATTAATTTTTCTTATGGTTCCATAGACACTTGCAACTTCCTTGTATGCATATAGCGTTGTCGACGTCGCCGTATTTGTCCTTGCAGTACGCGAGGCACGCCTTAAACTTACAAGGCGAAGGTCCCTCTGAAAAGACAAAAAAATAATATAATCATAATATGCTTCAAACTGTTTGCGCAAATTATTATTTGCGTGGGTCAGCCCCGCGCGCCAGCATCATGAATTTTCCCAAACAAATTGTAACTACTTCAGAGCTGCTATTGTCATAGTGGTCTATACAGGATAGCTCTAGGGACATATTTAAGTACTATCACTTTGTTATGTTACATTCTGTACATCCTAAATAGTTTTATACAACGGAAAAGACTGTCCGTTTGTGCGTCTGCGTACTTAATGCTCAAACAGTTGAAACGATATAGTACGGGAGTCCTAGAACAAATTTTTTTATGATTGATTTGACGACCTCTGTGGCTCAATGGGTAGAGTGTGTGGCAGCTCAAGCCGGGGGTCACGGGTTCGAATCCCGCAGACGGAACAAAAAAAGTTTTTCAATACATTATGTGTATTATATAATAAAAATCTTAAATATATGTATAGTATAAAGCAGGGGTCACCAAATGGCGGACCGCGGTCCGCATCCGGACCGCCGACCCATTGTGTGCGAACCAAGCATTTTCGAAGATGAACTTCGTTAAAAATAAATTTCGGTCTAGGGAGATCGCAGACGGCACTTTTTTTGTGTGATCGAGTCTGCGGCGCACATACATTCTGCATGGCCGCGCCCTGCAGAATGTATGTGCGCCGCAGACTCGATCACACAAAAAATCTGCCGTCTGCGATCTCCCCTAGACTTACTGATAACTATCTTCAGGAATTTAATATCGATAGCTTGCATCTATTTCACTCTAAACTTCACATAGATGGTGGTGGTGGTGGTAGCTACAAAAATTGACACTTTTCTCATAGTACCTAGTACCCATAGTAAGTAAATACCTTTACAATTTTCGTATTTTTTTATAAAATGTGCGGACCGCGAAGGTCATTTCAGTTATTAAAATGGCCCCCGAGCGAAACTAATTGATGACCCCTGGTATAAAGTATTAAATATATATAAAAGTATTAAATATATTACCCGTAACACAAGTCCTTCAGGTACTTAGCACGGGGCCAGATTGACGTGGTGTGAAGCGTCCATAGATATTATTATTATTACTAACAAGCAATTTTTTTGTAAGTAGCTACATTTTGTTAAGACGTACATCATTTTTATTTTCGAAAAATCTTGAAAGTGGTAGCTAACAGAGATATAAAGGATTTCATACTTTGACTTGATGGTCCTTAAATACGGATTGTTTTATTTGAAGGAGAAGATTACTCTTAAATTATATAACTATTAACCTACCAATATACAAAAGATCTGCTGGTTAGGAATCCGTTTTAGGGTTCTATAATCAACAAAACTTGGTTGACTACTGTAACCTAAAACGGAACCCTAACCAGCTGATTTTTTGTATATTGGTAGGTTAATAGTTATACTAGTTATTTGACCCAGCTTTGCTCGGTATTCGATAAAACACGAATAAAATTACATTTTCTAAAAATGATTCCTAGCTAGATCGATTTATCGCCCCCGAAACCCCCTATATACTATATTTCATGAAAATCGTTGGAGCCGATCCCGAGATTGCAATTATATATATTATTATACAATAATTGCTCGTTTAAAGATATAAGATAATAAGATAATTTAAAAGTAACCTTATCCTACAAATAAAACAATCCGTATTTTAGGACCATCAAGTCAAAGTATAAAATCCTTTCTATCTCTGTTAGCTACCACTTTCGAGATTTTTCGAAAATAAAAATGTTAAAAATAAAAGTGTGTGACAATAAATGCTATGATATGTCATAGCATTTATTGTCACACACCAATATTTAATTTTGCTCATAACCATTTCAATAAAATAAAAAAAAGTGGGAGTTATTATCATAAAAAGTGGAGTAGATAAGGTGTTTCTGACTTCTGTAGCCCTAGCATGGCCACAGTAGAAATGCGAAAGTATAGACAAACTGCAGTGAAACTTAAGGTGCCGTGCCGATCTTTTTTCGTTCCGAAAAATTCAATTAAATTAGACTATAGTCCTAAAAATTCAAATAATATCCTACTTTATGACACATATGCTACAGTCTGTCACAAAGTGGCATTTAAATCGAATTTTTGTCGGTCGCGATTGGCCGCGGTAAAGATTGGAACTGCACCTTGCCCAATCTTTTATATAAATAAAAAAAAAATGTTCTTATTGTAAGGCAGCTAGGTCCAAGCATCGTCTTTGTGACCAACAAAATTTCTTTAAATTCCGAGCTCGATTTCACCAATTTTGATGATTGAAAATTACTGAAATAGCAATGACAAGTTCGCACTGATAATTCAGAATCTTAAAATGAAGTAGTAACTCAAATCCTTACTGATGCGAAAGTGTGTCTTTCTATCTATTTGTTACCTCTTCACTCTTCATGCTTAAACCGCAGAACCCATTTCGATGAATTTTTGTATGAAGATAATTACTTTGACTTCTGAGAAAAGATCGCAGAACAATGTACGGTTCGTGTTTTTTTTTATAAAATAAGGGTGCATACGAGCACAAAGTGACCCTGATGGAAAGCAATTACCGTGCCCGTGGACACTTGCAACTCCATTTTAAGAGGGATATTACGCGATTTTATATGCACAACGGAGTGGCGGGCATCAACTAATAAAACACGTTTGTAAAACATTAATACTTTATTTTGCCATTAAACGTAAAACATAGTCGCCACTTTTGAGGTGATATTAATAATCCTTATCACTCCATAGACAGGTGCACCCTTCGCTTAGGCATGCAGCGCCGTCGCTTTCGGCGTAATTTTGTTGGCAGTATCTGAGGCACGTCTTGTACCTACAAGGAATAGGTCCCTCTAAAAAGATAAAAAAAAGGTTACATAATATGCTTCGAACTGTTTGTGCAAATTATTTGTGTGGGCGCCAGCGCCCCAGCATCATGAGTTTTCCCAAACAAATCTTAACTACTTCAGAGCTTCTTCCTGTCAATTACTATTCTATGCAGGATGGGGATTTAATATATTGTCTTTACTATCCTGTAACAGCGTCCGTGGCCTTATGGGTAAGACCTTTGGTTCGCATTCGCAGAGGGTGCAGGTTCGATCCCGGGTAGAGGCGTGTACCATTGAGACATTTTCTGAACTCAAGTACACAATACGGACGCTCGTACGGCGAAGGAAAACATCGTGAGGAAATCCGCACATAGTTGGTCCTAGACGTATTGACTAGTTCTTTCCTTTCGACTAGGCTGACTATGTTGCGAGAATGCCGTATGCGCTTGGGCAATAAATAATACGGACATTTAAAAAATCTTGTCCCAGGCACTGCAACGTTTGAAGAGTGGTTACTTCGCTCTGAAAATACTGTATTTAAATCATCCACAATTCTTTTTACTCTGTAACCTACATAACCTGATAGATAAAAGTCGTACTTTATTTTTGCCAAATCAGCTAATTTTCTTGAACTAAAACGCTGCCGACATTAATACAATATTTGTGCAGAAGCGAACCATACGTTCTAAATTTATAAAATGTCTTCTTTTGAATATCTGAGAGATAATTTTAAAGAAATTGGTATTCTAACTGTTGCTTCTCAATAAATTTTGGATAGTGTAATATATTATGTTAGAAAAACTATAAGTAAGTAAATTTAAAGCCAAAAGTGAAATTCACTGTAGGAACCTACGATATTATATTATAAAACATCATTGGTAGGAACACAATAAGGGAACATATTTGTTATGACCACCAAAAAATGCTCTGATACCTTAAACTTGTTTACCAAAAAAGATAATTAACACCAAAAAAAGAATGTCTAAAATTGCAATACTACCAGCTATTTTAGTCACGACTACACTTCAAATTGTAATCGATCGCCAAAATATATAGTAAATGGTCCAAATAAATCACTACGATTGACAAAAAATGTAAGCATAGTGTTATCTTATTTATACATATAAAAATCTCGTGTCACAATGTTAGGTCACTTAGGCCGCGTACTCCTCCGAAACGGCTTTACTGATTTTAACCAAATTTTGTAATATGCATATTCAGTGGGTCGGAGAATCGGCTAATGGGTCCTTTTTATATTGATAAGTGCTTTTGTTAAATAATTAATAGTAAATTATTACAACTCGAGACTGACGGCGACCATTGTTTGCGACGGGATAGCGATCGACGTTGCCATGGTGCCATACTTATATAGTCACTTCAATAAAATATAATATGGGCGAAATGAGGCGAAATACTTTATATACTATGATATAATATTTATATGGCAAAATAACGGGCTAGTAATAATCAGCTAGTAATAATATGTAAACTTTGAGGTTTAATATAATTAAAGGTTTCTTCATGGTTCAAGGATCCAATGATTGAGGAAGTTCTTTTTTTTCAGCCAAACAACAAAATTTTGTTTCACAAGAATGATCCATGCATTGGATATGCATGTAAACCTACGAATAATAAAAACTAAGGAAGAGTAACTCCGTCAAATACATGCTCCAAAATACTTGTCAAAAAAGAGTACCTTAGGTTCACTTTTCATACATTTGCAATATTTAGGTGACCTTGAGCGGTATAAAGGCTGACGTTACATGACAGTTCGAATGGAACCAAATTTAAAACTGTATTAGTATGGGAGTTAGTTTCCTTAGGTTTTATTATTCGTAGATGTAAACGTAGTTTCTGAATATATTTCACGCTGGTCGTTTTGGTCATTCATTGCAATCGATTAGAGAGTAAAGAAAGATATAGTGCTATTGTGCTCTCGTTTTTTTAAATATCTTCTGGTTGTAGCCTGTAGGGAACTATTGAAAGAGTTATTAGTAGTGCCTGTTTGACTTGTACTTGTATGTACTTAGAATACCTGCGGGTTTGCAGAGCTCTACGTGTAACTGGGAGGCATCAGGTGATAAAAGTGTAATACTATTTTTCAAAACTTTTGTCGGACGCTTTAAAAATAACTTTGTTGCTTAATTTATTTTAAAGGCGTTATTTTTATTTTATAAATTAATATAAGACCTTAGAAAACAATACAGCTAGAATTTATTTTTTACTAGCTGTTGCCCGCGACTTCGTAATTCGTCCGCGTCAGCATAGTATAATAACAAAGATGGATGGTGGACAGTGGACTGATGTGTGTTCGGAGCCCTATAGATGGAAATGCGTGGTGAGGCAGGGGGGGATCAGCTAGCCTCGTATTTTCAACCTGTATGTGAACTGGCTTATCGAGGAGCTCAGCAGCACAGGCTTCGGGTGCCACATAGGTAATACGTGCGTCAACAACATTAGCTACGCTGATGGTGCTGCTGAGTCCCTCTATAGGCGGGCTGAGAAATCTAGTACGTATTTGTGAAAGATATGCGGAGGCCCACGGACTTAGGTACAATGCTACGAAGACTGAGTATATGGTTTTCAAGTCAGGTACGAAATGCTAATGACACGAATGTACATATAAAACTATGTAACACTCCACTTAAAAGAGTTAGCAAATTTAAGTACCTAAGTCATTGGGTCACCGATACTCTTAGGGATGATCTTGACATGGAGCGTGAGAGAAGGGCATTGGCAGTCCGATGCAATATGCTGGCCCGCAGATTTACACACTGTAGCAGAGACGTTAAAGTTACTTTGTTTAAAGCGTACTGCCAATCTTTTTAAACGTGTAGTCTGTGGTCCAGCTATACGCAGAGGTCATAATTATAATGCACTGCGAGTACAGTAAAATAACGCATTCAGGGTGCTGATGGGGCTGCCGAGATTTTGTGGTGCGTCGGCCATGCTGGCCGAGGCGCATGTAGATGACTTTTTTGCTATAATCAGGAAGCGTAGCGCCTCACTGATAGCGAGGCTTCGGGACAGCACCAACATCATCCTGAGTGCGTTTGCGGACAGGTGGGACTCTGCATTGCTCAGGCACTGTATTCGGCTTCATGCGCCTGTAGCACGGTGCATGCTCGTTACTTAATTATGTAGTGTCGAGCAATTAAAATTAATTAAAATTAAAATTAATTATTAACCCACTAAACATACAGTACACACATAAGTACTAAACATACATAAGTTTAAGGGAAAATTGTTACTAATCTACTAATAATTAATTTATGGGTTGTATATTTTACTGCCTGAAATAAAGCATTATTATTATGAAGTCGCGGGCAACAGCTAGTAGAAAATTTTTTTTTGCAATATGGTTTTCTAAGGTGTTATATTAATTTATAAAATAAAAATAACGCCTTTAAAATAAATTTAGCAGCAAAGTTATTTTTATAAGCGTCCGACAAAAGTTTATTAGTCTTACACTACATGATACTAGTTCAGAATATATTCTACAAATTATATGTAAATATTAGCCACGAAAAAATAAGTTAAGTACGACAAATTTTTGGTCAATTTTTTCACCTGATACCTGCCCAGGAGTCACACGTAGACACAAATTCGTACACAAATTCGCAGGTATTCTCAGTACACGAGTCACTACTAAGAACCTATGGTTTCATCCATCAGAGAATTATATCTGACCCTTCTAGGATCTGGGTCAAGATCAAGAAATCTAAGCGTAAAATAAGAGTAAAAATGTGACCCTAAACTTATCAAAGTTATGGACGTAATAATTTGTCTTTTTGTTAATATCACAGGATTTATTGTCACACACCAATGTTTGATTTTGCTTGTAACTATTCCAATTAAAAAAAATGTTTAATTGGAATGGTTATAAGAAGTTATTCTCTTAAAAAGTGGAGTAGGTAAGTGCTTCTGGAGCATGGAATTGCCCTATAGGTGCTAAAAGAGGGTAAATTTTTGTCATTTTGTGAATTGTGATCAATTAAGCACACTTACCAGCAGCAGAAAGACTGACGAAGGCCAGAAGCACGGCGAACAGAATTGCGAACCACCTCATTGTAACTTGTAGATTATTAAAATATACCCAAATATCTGCCGAATTTCCTTTATATACCAACATTTTATTTATAGATTTCAAATGCTAACGAGATATTTACTAAAATAACTATAAAAGCGAGTGTCTGTCTGTCTATCTGTACGTCTTGATGCGTATTTTAGTGTAGCTTCAAGCACAGAACTGATTTGGATGAAATTTTGCAGTTGCAATGCAGGATAGTGAACGGGCCCTTTTAGAGTGTGTAATGTTTTTTTTTTCATTTATTTTTTAATTATATTATTAACTTACAATGATACTACATGTTTTTACAGTGCACCATAAACCCTATCGGTTTATCTGGGCACTAGGTATCGCACCAAACATACGATTTGCTTTTTAACACACAATAATATTATACTAGGTACCTAAGTTAATTTAGAGTCTTACACACATGATGCAAATTTACAGAAATAATTTTGTATCTATCCTTTATGTAGAGTTTACTGTGAACGTAACAGAGCAGAAGTAATAACATATTTTTACTTTTGTTTCTACGACACAATATGCCAAATTCTATGCATATACATAAATTAAAAAACCGGCCAAGTGCGAGTTGGACTCGCCAATGAAGAGTTCCGCAGCAGCAATTAGAATTATTTCTATGAAATTATAGACAATGGTCAACATAATGATGTACTAATCAGAAAAGTTGATTCATTGGCAGTTGGTGGACCTTAGTCATTTGGTCGAGCTATGTCAATTCAATGTATGTCGTGATCTGCCTGGGCTGAGTTTGACATAACGCGACTAATTTACGTAGGCCCACACTCTGCCTATGAACTACTTCTCTCATAGTACGGATACGGTATACTTGTAATAATACAAGAATATCAGCACGAACGAAGTAGTGCGTAACATCTAGCTAGGAATATTTTTAATAGTAAAGGAAGCGAACCCATCTTTCCTGTTATAAAGACTAATTTAGAAAATGGAAACGGTCTCAAGGCTGTCAAGTTTTTGCAAGGATTGTTATTGATCTAATAACAATTCCACTGTCCAGTCTAATAGCACACAATAATATTGTTATAATTATAATATTATTACGTATGTCTGCTGGATATATTACAAGATGCATTAAAATAAAATATTAGTGATTATACTTTAGAGTAAGTATGTGAAAGTCCCTTATATATAATCTGTAGATTCCGTCGTATAGTTGTGTTTTAAAATTCGTGTAGAGGAGCTTTAAAAAAACTATAATCTACTTAAAAAAAGCTATAATCTTTTCTCAATTTGATTAATGACTTCAACCATAAACAATGTCCACAACTTATGTGACAGACGAAGCATGCCCGATTTGTAAGACAAGTTGCGGATAGCCTATCCGGCACTTTATCAGAAGGTGGTGTAACAGGCCCTTAATCTTTTTTTCATTTAATATTTCTCATTCGTGTACTAAGGAAAACATGTTAGACAGTTTTTATCCCAGGGAAGCACAGGGTTCCTGCCCGCTGACCTCCATTATACAAGTACGTTGAACCTATGATAAGCCTAGCCATAGTGAGGCGATTTGATTTTCGCCATTTTGGCGATGGTCGCAGATGTGGGTGGGAAAGGAACTAATAATAGAGATGGGACAGTGAGACAAAGTAAATCGATAAAAATCGGCTTGCTAGATCCACAGCGACCACATATCCTAATAGACGAATGTTAATAATGTCTCGATACAATTATTAATAATTGTGTCAAAGCGCTGAGGTAAATGAGGCGGGGAGAGAAGGAAAAAATACTGATTGGCCGATTCAAGGTCAACTCACGGTACGTCATAAATTTTTGAACATTTCACCTAGTGACACAAACACAAATAAAAAAATAGTTTATTCTAACAGACTCGATGACAAATATTATTATTTATTATTTAAAGGAAAATAGACGCACACATTTTAAGTAATTAAGATCATATTATATTTAATCATTCTTAAAATAATTAAAGTTAATATATTAAATTCTTCTATCTGCAGGTTTCTGAACCGATTTTGTGACAAATACCAATCTTGTTATTTATGCACTTATGTTTACTAGTTACCGTGTATGTTTACTACTACACTACTAGATTTAAATCGAATTTTGTTTTAAAATAAACACAGTTTGTGATTTGTGAAGAATAACGTATTTATTTAAAACCTTCGCAAATAATACATTATTTTAGAACAAATTTGGTTAGCATAAAAAAGGTTATATTATTGTTGCAACCTTCAAAGATATTATACAAAAACGTCTTCGGATTACGAGCAAAACCGCGGACAGACAGACGGACGGCCAGACCGAAACTATAAGGGTTCCTTGTTGACTACGGAACCCTAAAAAGAATAAGAAAACGAAAATAACGAGCCTACAGACTGCCTACTTTTACTTATTAGGGGGCGGAAAAAAATCCGAAACATGAAATCGATTATTATCATTATTTGTTTATCATGGGCTCCCGTCTACTGCAGTTCCTGTATGTTCTGTAGGTGCATGTATATAATTAATAAAACAATAAATACCGATATTGAATGTAGAATGCTTGTTTAAGTTATATAATATTATATTAAATCAATCTTGGCCTAACGGTCGTGTATGATTTACATGTCCCATCTCGATAACATGCAAAGAATTCTACCTCAGTTTAAATAGAATTCTTTGATAACATGACACCGTACTTACTTTTCTATTTAAAAGCGAGTGCTGTCTACTGCTAGTACTGCTGACACCAATCCGAAACTTGAATTGATTATTTACTTAATTATTATGAAATTATTATTAAAAAATATGTTGGCCTGGCACCTATTTAATTTTAAATATAGTAGTCCCTATAGCTGCACAGGCAGATTTGTTTTATATACTTACCAAGCTTTGGTTTTAAGGTGACGCCGCGTTAAAATAAAAAATCGGCCAAGTGCGAGTCGGACTCGCGCACGAAGGGTTCCGTACCATTATAGAGCTAAATTATGCCAAAAAATGTGTTTTTAGGGTTCCGTACCCAAAGGGTAAAAACGGGACCCTATCTGTTGTCTGTCCGTCTGTCCGTCAGTCCGTCTGTCTGTCACCAGGCTGTAACTCGAGAACGGTAATAGCTAGAGAGTTAAAATTTTCACAGAATGTGTATATCTGTTGCCGCTACAACAACAAATACTAAAAACAAAATAAAATAAATATTTAAGGCAGGCTCCCATACAACAAACGTGATTTTTTTGACCTTTTTTGCTCTATATCAATAATGGCAACAGGTAGGTACTTAACTTTTTCAGAAAATCCTTAGTTATATGTGTACTTTAATATTTAATAATAATATTAAAATAAAATAAAAAATTAAGGGGAGCTCCCATACAAAAAACACAATTTTTGGCCTAATTTTGCTCTATAATGGTACGGAACCCTTCGTGCGCGAGTCCGACTCGCACATGGCCGATTATTTTGTATGGGAGCCCCTTAATTTTTTTTATTTTATTGTTATTATTATTAAATATTAAAGTATGTAACATACATAAGTAAGGACTTTGAGAAAAATTCAAGTACCTACCTACCTGTTGCCATTATTGATATAGAGCAAAAAAAGCCAAAAAAATCACGTTTGTTGTATGGGACAGGGGGTCGCTGCAGCCAAATTATCAAAGCGTCGCCTTAAGAGAAGATGAACATGATACTTAACTTTAATAATGTAAAATATAAACAAGGAATATAATAAAAATACTGTCTATTTTATAATAAATATTTTACTCCTATAAGTCCTCTTCTTCAATACACTCTTCCTTAGATGCTGGTGAATAATCCACGCAGTGTTGGTAATCTGCTGAACCATGGATGAGGCGGTTAAGCGGGAATTGCAGGTGGTAGAAGATGTAAGGACACAGGAACATGAAGATATGGAAGAGGATGAACTTCCACCAGTTCATCAGGCCAAAGATCTTGTACAGCCAATGCCCTGTCGCCAAGTGCAGTATATGGATCCTAGAAATAATGGTCAGGTGATGGATTGTGAGATTTAAAGGAGGACTTAACAGTTAAGTGTCACCCCTAGTATTCGGCCCGTATTTTGTATCCAATTTAAACGCGGCGTAAACGCGGCGGAATCTACGCCGGCGTAATTCAGCCTAGTGTGTATAGACCCTAAGGCCTCAGCTAGTGAAGATCTCTTTAATTCTATTGGCTAGCGTAAGGCTTAAGCTGGATCTGGATATTTGATCCCACCAAAAAACATTTTCATGTAAAAATGCTGCCAAGATGAGAACATAATAGTTCGTGGGGTCAAAAAGTAGTGAGATCTCATGTAAAGCCAAGTTTTAAGCCTTACACACTCAGCTCTAAATCTAAAAACCTTAATTTTACATATAAGTCACGGCAAAATACTTGATATAATGTGTCAGCCGCACGAGAAGAATCTAAAAACTCTACACATTAGTCAAAATCGGTGGCCTGGCCATTTTGTTGTGGTTAATTTAAAATTTATTATGTACGACAAAATAGTAGTTCATGGTAGTTCAAAGCTCATAGCATGACCAATAACCGTCCGTCCGTCCGTCCGTCCGTCCGTCCGTCCGTCCGTCCTTCTGTCTGTCTGTCTGTCTGTCTGTCTGTCTGTCTGTCTGTCTGTCTGTCTGTGTCTGTCTGTCTGTCTGTCTGTCTGTCTGTCTGTCTGTCTGCTATACTATTGAAACTTGGTAAGTAGATGTAGTCTGTGAACCGCATTAAGATTTTCATACAAAAATGGAAAATTATTAAGAATTTTAGGGGTCCCCATAGGTACCACTGAAACAAAAAAAATATTTTTCATCTTACCTACGCGTGTAGGGTATCTATGGATGTATGATGTACATTACTATGAAAACTACCAACGAAAATTGGTTTGAACGAGATCTATCAAGTAGTTTTTTTTGTACGTCATAAATGGTAAACCTTAATTTAACTTTCATTAAATCAACTAAAATATAAAAATAAATGAAAAACCTTTTAACTTTATAGAAATAGACCTTATTGCTGCTGCGGAAGCCTTCAGTGGCGAGTCCAACTCGCACTTAGCCGGTTTTTATTTCAAATCTAGTAAAGATCTTACATAGCAGAATAGACGAAGGTGACGGTCCAGTACAGAGCCTCCTCGTATTTGCGGTTGGCGGGGTAAGTCCGCGGGTGCTGCAGAATCTCCAGCACCATCACCACAGCGATGGTGGTGTGCACGCAGTGGTTGAACATCCACGGCAGCGCCTCGTCGAAGATGCGAGGGAACACCAGCTCCCGGTTGATGGAGTATATCATCCAGAAGGCTATCGTGACGAACTAGTAACAGAGTCAGGATTACATTTTGCCCGAAACCTTTTTGGGGAAATTCGTTTAAAGCGTGAAAATAAGAATAGAGATAACAATAATAGTGTATTAAATGTTTTTTTTTGCACACCAAATTAAATGAAAATCGATTGTGTGGTGGTGTGGTTGGTGAATGGTGACACACAGACAGACAGCCAAACAAAAAGATAGACATATTTCGCGTTTATTATATAAGAACACTTAGAACGGATATATTGTGCTAATTGGTCATTTGATAATATTATGTTAACTTCAAAATATATTTTTACTAACACAATCATAATACTTATCTTCTATATCAGCTATACTTATAAAACAAAGTCGCGTTTTTCCCTCATGTTCCTTTGTTCCCTTTAAACTTTAAAACTACGCAACGGATTTTAATGATTCTTTCATTGTTAGATAGCCCATTTATCGAGCAAGGCTATAGGCTATATTTTATCACGCTAAGACTAATAGGAGCGAAGAAATAGAGGAAAATGTGGAAAAAAACGGGCGAAATTATTTGCAAGGGCTAACTTGTACGCTCTAATCTCAGGAACTACTGGTCCGAATAGAAAAATTATTTCAGTCTTACATAGCCCATTTATTGAGAAAGATTATAGGCTATATTTTATCACGCTAAGACTAATAGGAGAATGTGGAAAAAACGGGGGAAATTATTTGAAAGGGCTAACTTGAAAGCGCTAATCTCAGGAACTACTGGTCCGATTTGAAAAATTATTTCAGTGTTAGATAGTCCATTTATCGAGTAAGGCTATAGGCTATATTTTATTACGCTACGACTAATAGGAGAATATGGAAAAAAACAGGGGAAATTATTTGAAAGGGCTTATCTCGCGAACTACTGGAGCAATTTTTATGTTATTTGGCACAGATAAGAAGCAGACCACGTGAAGAATCATAGGCTATCTATTTTAATAATTTTTTCAGTGACTTTATATTTTATACCCGTGCGACGCCGGGGCGGGTCGCTAGTTATATTACATTAAGGGAATCTTTAGACGTAAAGCCTTTTCATAAACGAGTAAGTAATTATTAGGTAAAATATTATCCTTACAACTTAAGTTTCTTTAGTCTAAAATTTCAGGACTGTCATCCACATTCCTGCTTTTTTTATAATAGTGACTAAAGCTTCCGTCTTCAATGAATAGGCAGAGTAAAGGACTTCAAGTTCTATCAATGAATAGGCCACCCAAAGAAACTCTATAGATGTCAACTAATCTGGTTACTAATTAGCTCCACTAACTCACCACCCCATATGGCATAACAAGGGCACAGAAGATCACATCGCGGGCTTGTTCCACCCACTTGCTGAGCCTCCACCCGCGCTCCATCCACTCCAGGCAGTCTGCACACACTGCTATCGTCAGAAACGTCATCTGGAATGTCTAAAACAGCAAAAATGTCATCTTGCATGCCTGAGAGCACTAGAATAATATATTGTAAACACTGAGAATTCTAGGTCGATTGCCCGTAAGCACTAGAAAATTATCTGGAACGATTTGGTGTTTAAAATTTCCTGAAGGCTGTAGCGCATGAGTCCTAAGCTCCTTACCGCTAGAAGGCTAGAGGCTAGACTCTAGAGCCTTACCAGAAGGTGTGAAAAGGTGCTTATAGTTGTATTCTTAGTTTATGGAAGTAACAACCAATAAAATACTTACCATATTCCAATTAGTGAGAAACGCCGGTGCATTATCCCGCATGTCAAGCAAGTGCTCGCTGACTCCTGGCTCGCTGGTCTTCCGCACCATCACCACCACCGTATGCAGCAGGATCGCGGTATTAGACAGCAGGAAGACAGAGTGGAAGACTGTCCGGAGCAGCAGCAGACGGCGATACAGCACATTTTTCGCCATGACCGCGTCTCGTCACCGCTGCACAGTAACTTCAGTGTAGGATTTCAAACTGTCAATTTAAACCGTAACCTAAAGTCGCACCTGATTACTCACACAATTTTCCGCGCGAGGTCCTTCGTACCAGGTTTTGAAAATAAAACATTGAAAGCGTTATCTACTTTAAGAACATAATATTATTTATTATTCTCTTTGCTCTTGAAATTAAAAAAGAGATATTTTGCACACACTATAACAGAAATTAAAGAAGAAAGTATATTTGTACATAACTCCGTACTAGTATTCCGTCCGCACGTATGATTGAGGTCGCGGCTCGCGGAATATTATTAAATGATAAACAAGAGCGGTAGTGGAATTTTGGGAAAAAACAAAACAATCGTAAGGATCACATGGATCCCACGCCACTAAGTAAAGGTTAGTACTTATTAAAATCGAGAGCAAAAAATAAAATCGCTTGTTTAAAATTCATATCATAATACTGAAGTGATCAGCTGTCTTCCGCTGCAGTCATGGCGGGGCAAGACCTGAAGATGTGGGCAAGATATAACTTGCGAGGCCCCCTAAAATATATTTTGCGACAATCCGTCCCCTTTCGTCAACCATCAAGCGAGGCCGCTTGATGGTTGACGAAAGGGGACGGATTTGTTAAGGGAACGAATTTCTTTATACTCAAAATTTTATTAATACTACTCGACCAAGCCAACTAGACGAATGTCAAAGCTTGCTCTCTCGCACTTCCGTACGTCGCTAGCAATGCATAAGTGCGAGAGAGCATGATTTGATAGTCGTCTAGTTGGCTTGGTCGAGTAGTAGAATTTTTTATGAATATATTTTGAGCATCAAAACTCGTAAATCCTCAAAAAACCTTGTGCCACAAGGATTTTTGACCAAGGCAAGGTTTATGGTCCAAGGGGTGCGAGGCCCCTTAGACGGCGAGGTCATGGGCGGTCGCCCACACCGCCCACGCCTTACGTCGCCTCTGTTCCGCTGAGAATGGTCGCATTGTCTGATGTCTTACGCTCTCTTGAGCGTATATTGTGTCACGCGCCGCGCTGACGCAGCAGACACCGCGATGACCCAGGTACCGATAGGCTGACTCGTCTATGTGAAACAAGATTGTCTAAAAACTGTCGTGTCTCCAATGTGCGGTCGCACTTATTGGACACAATCTTAGTAAACTCTACCCAGCAGATTAAGTTAACGTAAAATTACTTATTAGTCTTAGTTAGGCTAGATTCGTTCCGCTCCGCCGGCGTAGGACGGGAGTGCGAAGGCGTCGCTATGCGAACCTCCAATAACTTCCGTCCCACGGGGCTCCGGGTCAGGATGGGAACCTGCTCGGCTCGGGAACGCTTTAGTTTTGCCTAAGCGTTCCCTAACTTGGTGGAAGTCCGGTCCCTTGTGAGGTAGACCGGCCGGTCGTGGAGGGAGTCCTGTGTTAGACAGATCCAGGACATCCCTCCGTATACGGCTGAAGGCAAACCGCAGGTGGTTTTAGTGGGTAAGAGTCCCACATATCCCCGGGGTGCTTCAGACTTCAGACATCCCCAACCCGGGGCACCCATGATGGGTTTCCCCTGCGCATCAAAAAAAAAAAATTGTAATATTATAAAATATATTATTATTATTATTTCAATTGCGTGAGAGTTGAGACGTCTTGCTTTGTCAAATCCATATAAATCTAGAAACGCATCTACGCGTCGCGTTGCGGTCAGATTTAACCCTAAGAAATGCATCTCACGGCAGCCGCTACGCAGCGCGTTGCGGTCTGAATTGACCCGAATTTATGACTCGTCGGTAAGGCTCGCTAGCGGAAACTTCACCGATGAGTGCTATCACTAGTAGTACTACTACTGCTATAGTACTAGTATCATTGCACAAATAGTAGTACTACAACTGCTATAGCACTAGCATCATTGCACAAATAGTAGTACTATTACTGCTATAGTACTAGTATCATTGCACAAATAGTAGTACTATTACTGCTATAGTACTAGTATCATTGCACAAATAGTAGTACTATTACTGCTATAGTACTAGTATCATTGCACAAATAGTAGTACTACTACTGCTATAGTACTAGTATCATTGCACAAATAGTAGTACTACTACTGCTATAGTACTAGTATCATTGCACAAAATATAGTAGTACTACTACTGCTGTAGTACTAGTATCATTGCACAAATTCGTTTCTTAAATAAATACTGCCAAGCCTGGCTTGCGGCTCGTCGTTATGCTATATTTTTTACTCGGCTCGCAATGCAAAACTATGGAACAAGATGTGTTTGCGACTGTTTTGCTCGCACGATCGTGATGATTTTGGTAGAAAATTTCAAATACGGGCTACGTCTGTGATCCTATAGAAAGACATCTAATAAATCCATAAAAGCTTCTGTAGCCTAGGTTATAACTTCGCCTCTGGCCGAATAACAAGAAAATAAAATAGATAATAATTAATATAAGAAACCCAAGAAATAGAAAAGAAGTATAGGACATATGAAAGCCAAGCCCAGGGATGGAAGTAAAGGGGAAGAAGATTATATCCAATTTGATTTGGATACTGAACCAGATGCCCCTGTAGTTAAAGAGTCTCCTGACACCTATAAGTTTTATTTCCATACAAGATATTATAAGTTTCTATTTGTAGACCATATTTGAGTACCGTATCCATATTAAAAGCGTCCATTTTTATTTTTTGGTTAATGCTTAATATAATAAAATATCATAAAAATAAGACTAAAAGATGGTTATTGAACAGAAGGCTTTAAAAATATATGCGTTATACGCCAAAATAGCTAATTTTTAATAGTTTTTTTATTTATCAGGCGAAAACAAAATGGTAGCCCATATTTGGTTACTTTCCTCTATTATAAGCCTGGAGGTGTTTGTAATAATATACAGGCTGTAATAAAACTAAGTGATAATACTTAAGGGTAGGCATGTATGAGTCCCGTGTAGGTAAAGAGTTCACTGTAAACTGCAAATCACAAAAAAATTGGTCTTTCAGCGCTGCTACTTTCACAGTGAACTCTCTACAAGGAACACATACACACCCTGAAGTATTATCACTTAGTTTTGTTACACCCTGTATTATAGTTGAGATTTTAGTTTTACGCTTTTTTCGCTAGACACTAATTTAGATGGTAACAAAATAGTCCGTTCTATAAAAAATAATTAGAAAGAGCAAAATATCAAATGAGCTCCCCAGAACTCAACTATCAACCACACAAAAAAAAACATCATACTTAATCAAAAAATGGTACGGAACCCGTCATGCGAGCCTGACTCGCACTTGGTAAAATTTTTAAAGTAGTAAAGTAGTAAAGAGTAAAGAGGGGGGCTAGAAGTAGTAGGGGTAAGTATTAACAAGCCCATAGCTACTAAATTAAATGACGATACGGTAAGACATCCAATGTTAGAAGATCGGGCAACATCGGCGAGCGATTTGCAACAAGCGTGTTGCCCACCGGCCGTCGCGTTGTGAAGTTATTGAACGTCGGTGCAAAAATACAGGTAAGTAAGCGGACATTTTTACGTCTCGAATTTTTTAATTCATGCTTTAAGTATTTGGTTTTGCCATTGCAGATTTTATATAATTAATGGTTATTTAGTTATTAATTACATTTCCGTGTTATTGTATTAAATATACCTATAGTTTTTTTAATAATAATTAGTTATATCCAAAAAGTTCCTCGGGGGCTAGTTTTAACAAAAGGAACGGGGTAAGTATGAACCCATATTATTTGGTATTACAAGCAAGTTGAAGCTACCACATCTGCCGAAGGAGGTACGCCGATCATTTTGGCTTTTGGCTTTTATCGGAGGATAGATTCAATTTTTGTTGCAAGTGGAATCCATAGCTGGGGCTGAAAACAGCTCAGAGTGGATGACATAAAGGGAAATTAAAGTTATTTGACAGGAGTTAATAGTTATTATTGTTTTTTAACATTTGTATGTCAAAAAAATAAATAAATTATCATCTTAATATTGTTATGTTTTTTACTTCCATGGTTAAATGAAATTCTAATAAGTATACTACCGTTAATACTTACCCCGTCACTGTTAATATTTACCCCCGAAACGGGGCAAGTTTTAACCGCTGACTTTTTTTAAAAAGATGCGTCTCCCTTCAAATCCAAGTAATTTAGATGAATTTTTAGCTAACTTTATGCAAGCCATATAAATTTCCATTACACGGGTATAAAAATAATAACATAAATTTTTCAAATTAAGAAGATAAATGACAATATTCAAAATCTGTTAGAACTCCTCTACTTAAATGTTTTTATTTTTAAGGAAATATATTTAAATAAATGAAATAATTTGTATTTAAATACAAATTATAAGTTTTTTAAATAAATCTTTGTTGTTTGACGTCAAACAAACTACTCGGCGGCCCGCGGGAAAAAATTACTTAAATTAACTCGCTTAATTGTTTTATACTCGTAATTATCTTTTGTTGTTTAAAGTATATATTTTACTTTTTAAATGGCGTTAAATGACAAAAAATACTTAAAATATTACACCAAAATGTAATGGATATATTTAAGAATAATCAGCTTATCTTGAAGTACGATCTAACTAGAGTCTAGTTATTGTCATAAAAACGTAGCTAGCCAACGAAAATTGTATGACCGACCCGGTTTTGACAAACGATTAAAACAATATTTTAATCGTTTGTTATGCACAGCCAACCAACATACCTCCTCCTTTTTGTAAGTCAGTTAAAAACTTCCTCAAAATGCACATCTTTATATCATTTCGTGGAAACAAATTTTGTACTCGTAGAGTAAGAAGATTAGAGTATTATATAGCATTTTGTATCCTTATAATTTGAGCGAAACAAACAGCTTAATTTATACTGAGCTCTAAGCTGTAACCCCAAATTAACTTATCTGCTGTTAGCTGCATCTAATTGACGTTCTTCCAGCGTGCAGCTTGGCGGAAGTCCAGGCTGACAATAAGCTGAGTGTCGTTCAAACTTGACCGACTGCAAAAGAACAGTTTGGTATTTTTAGAGTACTTTTCAATAAATTTCCAGAGAGGAGATCTTTTGCTGTGTGTGTATTTTTTAATTTTTTCTTGAGAAGAGTAAAAAGAACATTTTTAAAGCATTATTAATGTTCGATCCTTGTTCGATCCAGTCCTTTTTCCTGTTAATCTACGAAAATGCGTTCTCATTTGTCAAAACTCCAAAAGTCACTAGTTTGGTTTTTGTTTAGCGAATAAAACAATATTTTGCTACTCTTATAAACTAACTCCCGCACCGGTTTCGGTGACGGTGGCTGGTGTCATTGAAGCAAGGCCAGTTACGCAGAAGTAATTGTATGGTACCCAAGTTAGTGCGCAGTACACAGAAGATCGACACTACTGGTGAGAGATCAGGTGCAGCACCGATTTTTACATGCCCATCCGACGTATGGATGACCTTACTTGTCAGACAATCGGGCGACTTGTTTCCAACGTAGAAATGGAACCAACAACCTTCGAGTCGAGAGCCACTGGACCAGTGAGGAGTATAATAATGATCAGGAAACGAAGCTGTACCAATATTGAATTAAAGTTACAAACTCAGGTCTATTTGTAGCACAGACTGTAATTTTTTCAGTTTATCTTTGACTGCAACATTGTTACAAACAATCTCGATGACAAATTGTCCTTGGCGGCAACATTAATCCGACCCGGTATCTCCAGAGTAAAGTAAAAGTTAAAAAGAAAGTTGACCGCCAGTAACTTTAGTATAAAAATAAAACTACAAACCTACAAGTATGATGCGGAGCGTGGACGACACTATGTGACTTGGATGCAAAACGAAAGTTGACCGCTAGAGTACTAACTACAGACCTACAATTAGGGTGGTCTTATATATATATATATATATATATATATATATATATATATATATATATATATATATATATATATATATATATATATATATATATATCTTAATATTTTAGTATTCCATAATTACCTAGTTCAAGTCATATTGAGTGTCACAATCGTTATTACTGGGGTTAAGGAAAAATAAAACACTAAATGTCATAAAACACATCAATCAATCATCAAAATAATTATACATATTGTATAATTATTTTGATGATTGACACATCATGTACAATGTTCTTAAAGCTTATATTAGTATGTGGTTGATAATGATCAATGAGTACGTGTTAAGAATATTAAATATTATTAAATATTATATGGTCGCTGTTAAGGGCCTTCCCTATGGAGATTCCGTTAAATACCGCATTTAGAGCCTTATGAACTCATAATATTTTGAAAGCTACAAAGTTATGATAAAAATGCAGCAAAAATCTTCAGTATATCAACATTACTTTCCCGTTTTAAATGTTCTATTTTTGTTTATTATACTCATAATATCTGATTTCAAAGTATAATCTATTTATTAAAATTCAAGCATACATTTAGCGTCTCCTTAGTATTTACAAATTACTTTTATTTGAAACACACGCCAATAGATCGACAATATAGCTACTTATTATTCCACGTCTTAATTTTTTTAATGTCAATTTTAAACTGAAATTAAAAAATATATATTTAAACTAAGGATTTTGGTGCGATCTCGGCAACGCGGCAAATGTATGGTCAAGGTCGTTTGCTCAGGGTACGGCCTTAAGCATTTATCGCTGTTAAGCAAGATTCAAATACGACCCAATTAGGTCGTCTTTTATTTAGTCTGTCTCTTTTATCTAAATGGCATTTCGTATCTTTTGTTTCACTTATCTGTCAAAGTCCAATTTTGAATTTGAAAATTGTTCGGAAGAGATTTAAGCCGGAAAATAGTATGAACGTAACAGATCTCTATAAGTAGAATATCATTGATCCCAAAATAAATTTGAATGCAGTCTTCTAAATCATTTAAAGAACATAACTTCATTGATAACTCAACACGTAATTTTTGTGGGTTAGTTCACAAATGCTTAACAGCGTCCATAATGTACACTCGTAGTACGTACTCATGGATCATTATCAACTATTTTTTTTTTATTATTCGTTCGAACAAATGTTCAGCTGGACCAACAAATGTATCTTCCTTAGCCTATAACCAGGGGATCTAATGGTGGAATGGATAATGGCAGACCGCGGTCCGCATCCGAACCGCCGACCTTATTGTGTGCGGACTAAGCATTTTCGAAGATGAACTTCGTTAAAAATAAATTTCGATCTCGACTTACTGATGATCATCTCCAGGATTTAATTGCATAATTTTCACTCCAAACAAGCAACAAAAATTGACACTTCTTTCATTGATATAAGTACCTATTATGTAAATAATTTCCGTAATAAGTAGTAATATTTATAACTAGATGTCCCGCGCGGCTTCGCCCGCGTAAATTAGGAATTTTACGAAGACCGTACATTTTTCCGCAAAAAAAGCTTATGGGCCTTCACGTGGACTACTCTATATCTGTGCCAAATAATATCAAAAATGCTCCAGTAGTCCGTGAGATAAACCCTTTTTAACATTTTTCCCGGTTTTTCCACATTTTCATCTGTTTCTTTGGTACTATTATTCTTAGCGTAATAATATATTACAGCTTTCCTCAATAAATGAGCTATCTAATACTGAAATAATTTTTTAAATCGGACCAGTGTCCAGTAGTTCCTGAGATTAGCGTTTTCGAGCGAAAAAACAAACAAACTCTTCAGGATTATGATATTAGTATAGATTTTTTAAAATCGCTTGACAAACTTGAGTCTCGATCTAAAAGACTATGACCGTACCAATAATAGGGTCATAATAGGCTCATATAATCATGGGACGATGCATGGTAAGTATAATATGGTAATTATGATGATGATGATAAAATGTAATTTGAATAGTAGCATCTGCTTTCCGTTTTTGAAACAACACCGAAACTCCCAAACTTGTATCTATAAAGAGTCAGGAGTTTCCTCAGGACCTTCTGAACCATGATATACTTCGATGCAAAATCTTACTTGTTGGTAGCATATTATTATTATGCTTCGAATATCGTACTTCTCACGAAACCGAAGTCACCACAATATGTTTCCATATAAATTTTGAGGAGTTCCCTTGATTACTAATGGATCCCTTAATCAGGTCACCACTTTTGTGAACGTGGTACTGAATTGGGATCATACCCTATACACCAAAAGAAAAAAATTCAAAATCGGTTCACAAATGGCGGAGTAATCGTTAAACATAAATAAACGAACATAACATCTCCTCCATTTTGAAAGTCAGTTAAAATTCTAGCCTATGTGTTATTCTGATGTATAAGCTATATTGTAAAGTTTCATTAAAATCATTTCAGTAGTTTTTGCGTGAAAGAGTAACAAACATCCATACATACATCCTCAAAACTTTCGCCTTTATAATATTAGTAGGATATTAGTAGGATTATACCTTTGTTTAATAATTTTGTTTTATATAAAATGTGTGGACCGCGAAGGTATTTCATTTCTTAAAATGGACCCCCAGCGAAACTAATTGGTGACCACTGGCCTATACCATAACCACCAATCACAACACTGTAACGGTATGGGCACAAACAAGACTGACCTTCTGCCAGTTAAAGTGCAGTAGTGGTGAATTATTGCGTTTCTATCGGTTTGATGTCTGTCGATTAAAATTCATACTAATATTATAAAAGTGAAAGTATGTCTGTCTATCTGTTACCTCTTCATGCCCAAACCACTGAACCGATTTTTCTAAACTTTGTTATGGGTAATTGGGTATACTGTAAAAGGGAAAGGTCATAAGGACCTTTACCGTGTTGTACTGTATTATATGTTTTAAATTATAATTTTCCATCTTTTTAGTAAAATATGGCCCCGTGCGAGTTTCTTACGCCGGTTCTTCTCGTAGGGCTAGTTCCCGAACCGGTGGTAGGCACCGTAGTATGAACGTTCGAAAATATTTTTGTAAAAAAATTACTCCGAATAAAAATATTTCGATTTGATTTGATTGATACTTTTTATCTCGGAAAAATATACGGTTATTATAAATGCAAAAGTGTGTCAGAATGTCTGTTACCTCTTCACGCCCAAACCGCCGAACCGATTTTGCTGAAATTTTTTATAGAGATACTTTAAGGCGACGCCTTGATAATTTGGCTGTAGCGATGCCGATTTTTCTCAGCAATGACTAAAGCTAAGAAACTAAAGTTCATTGTCAGTATTCATCATGTCTTTGTCTTTGAATTGCCCATAGCATAACACGATTGGACAACTTTTATAACACAGAATTATCAATCGAAAATACCTCTGTAAAAAAAGGGATTCCTATTTTTCCAACAGAGGAGAGTGATTTAAGGTTCCAAAATTTGTACATAAATTGGTTGAAGCATACGCTTTAATATGTGCATAGATTATATGAAATTTATTTATAGTTTTTAAATTACGCGACAAAAACCATTTTGTCGCTTACGCCCTTTCCATTTTTTGCTGTTCCATTGCTTGTTTTCTATGAGAGGCCGGGCCTCTCATAGAAAACAAGCAATCTAAAACATATCCAACACGGTTTCTTACTTTAACGCGGCGTCACCTTAAGTCCCGGAAAAGCACACGATACTTCTTATCCTCGAAAAATGTACGGTTCCTGAACAATATACGAATTTAGTTGTCTATATTCACTGCAGGAATGTTAGCAGAAACCCCGAAGTCGTCCCAGCCAGGCTTATGCGTATTTGAGGAATCCCCGCAATACGCCTTACAATGATTTCTTTATTCCATCTCACCCCGAGCATTCCTCAGCTTATTGCCTCGAGGATATTTCGCCGAATGTTTTAGAAAATTTACTCGGGTTTTTTAATAGAGTCAGGATTTGGATAATGTTACGCTATTTTTGTTTTTCAACGGAAATGTTTTGAACAACAAATAATGTTTTGAATCCATACTAATATTATAAATCCGAAAGAGCGTCCGTCGGTCTGTCTGTTTGTCTGTCTGTTACCTCTTCAAGGAAATACCGCTGAACAGATTTTGCTAGCATTTGGTATGGAGATACTTTGAGTCCCGGGAAGGGATATGTGTGAGTACTTTTTATCTCAGAAAAATTTACGATTCTCTCGCGTTAAACGAATTTTGATTCAATGGAGTTGCGGGCATTACCTAGTAGTAAATAAATAATTAATTTATTTGATGGACCTATATTATAAATGATCAAACGAACTTACCAAATGAAGTTCGATCATTATTATATGAGTCGCTTCATTCGAAGATATATAATTATTAACCAGTAGTACCTCTGTATCTGCTAGACGATTGTCAAAGTTTTTTCGAAGACGTATGTGGGTAGTTGAAAAATTACCCGCACGGTCGGTCACTCCCGGCCCGGCATGAATCATTATGTTTAGAGAGAAGTAATGCAAAAAATCTTTCTTTCTTTCTTTGGGTACTGCAGCAAACATAGATTGGTGCAGACTGGGTGGGAGGGAGATTATATCTTCGAATGAAGCGACTCATATAATAATGATCGAACTTCATTTGGTAAGTTCGTTTGATCATTTATTATTCAGAGTAACGAAAGAAAGATTTTTTTTTACGAAATACCATATTCATTATGAATAGTAATCATTATTATATTGGAGAAAGAATTTAACAATAAATAATAATAATAGTCAGAAACGAAACGTAAGAGACCTCTATGGTTTGTGATTTAAATGATAACATACTGGGATCATGGTGATTATACATAATATTATAACTGATTCAGCGAAACTTTGTTCGTCGATAAAATTATGGCTAAGGAAAATATCGAAAGTATTGGAGTCGCTAGTCCTGCCTTTCGACTGTCGTCTTACTAATCGACCTTAATCGTGTCCAGTTTCAGTCCCTGTGTTGGCGCTCGTGTCGATGCTCGTGTCGACGCTCGTGTCGACGCTGCGCCGATCTCGCACAGCACCTGCTTTATCCTATTTAATATAATCTTGAATAACCATCGCACGGCGTAATAACTTAAATAAAAATTGAAACTTCTTTTTTAATAAAAAAGAATTACATGAATTAATAATATCACCGATCCAATCACGCCCGGGAGTTGATGTCTTTGTAATATAAATTTCGATACCGCTATTTAAAACTGTAATTTTTTATTTTGCCGACTTTTACTAGGCAGAAAGTTTTAAATCAATTACCAGTATTCAGTTGGTACAGAGTGCAAGAAAAAACAAATAATTTATAAGTGGATCCCAGGTACTATACTACTCAGGTATGTATTTATTATACAGATATTTTTAGCGGAAAGCTTCTTTCGAAAGACGCTTCAGTCTTCACACATTCATCTAAGCCAATGTCACCAACCAATAAAGTCAACATCGTTCATAAACAATGGCAGTGCACAGTGCTGGCTGTAGAAGATAATATCGTGATTCGAATTACAGCCATTGTTAAATTGTTTGGCTAAGGTTCCGATGGAGCGGACGAAGATCTCTGCAATAAGTATATTTAGTTAATAAGATTAAGCAGAGTATTTATCTAAAATCTAAGTCGAAGTAAAGTATTTTAGAATAAATTTTAAGGAGTCTACTGCTTTAACTGGGTCCAGCTCTGTGGTCGTCGATAATGTGATTATTGCATATTAATACGATTAAAAATCGAGAATATTGTGTTCTTAGTCCACCAGGCTGAATATTTTGTTGCAGTGCCTTAAATATTTAATGTATTTAGTTTTTTTTGTTTGTTTTTGGTAGGCAGTAGCTTACTTCTATAAACAACAAACATTATTACAAAATTAATGTAAATAGCATTTTTATTAAGTATCCTCAAAATAGGAATCATCAATCAAATCAAGCAAAATTTCAGTTTCAATACGAAACAAATTGGCGACCGTGAACAATTAAGAAGAAAACACTGACTTTAGTTACTTCCAACACTGACTCAATCATTTTAATAATAATTATAACCAGCTGCAGCGCTTTGGCATGGTAAGTACTAAGTATTCGTGCTCGCGTTGCCTCGCGTTAATAAAGAATGATTCATGCCGGGCCGGGAGTGACCGAGAGTGCGGGTAATTTTTCAACTACCCACATACGTCTTTGAAAAAACGCGATTGCCTATCAGATACAGAGGTACTACTGGTTAATAATTATATATCGAAGAATGAAGCGACGAAATATAATAGACTGTAACAAAATAGAATAAGAACAATTTAGGGTGTGATATTATGTCGTTAATTATAGAGTTCGTTTTTAGGGTTCCGTACCCAAAGGGTAAAAACGGAACCCTATTACTGAGACTTCGATGTCTGTCCGTCTGTCTGTCCGTCTGTCTGTCTGTCTCCAGGCTGTAACTCAAGAACGGTAATAGCTAGAGAGTTGAAATTTTCACATATTGTGTATATCTGTTGCCGCTATAAGAACAAATACTAAAAACAAAATAAAATTAATATTTAAGGGGGGCTCCCATACAACAAACGTGATTTTCTTGGCCTTTTTGGCTCTATATCAATAATGGCAACAGGTAGG
The DNA here is from genome assembly GCA_905333045.1 of Lysandra bellargus. Taxonomy (NCBI): domain Eukaryota; kingdom Metazoa; phylum Arthropoda; class Insecta; order Lepidoptera; family Lycaenidae; genus Lysandra; species Lysandra bellargus. Next base: position 9,453,936 of record HG995338.1, read on the forward strand.
TACTTGAATTTTTCTCAAGGTTCTTAGTTTTATGTGTACTTTAATATTTAATAATAATATTAAAATAAAATAAAAAATTAAGGGGGGCTCCCATACAAAAAACACAATTTTTGGCCTAATTTTGCTCTATAATGGTACGGAACCCTTAGTGCGCGAGTTCGACTCTCACTTGGCCGATTATTTTATTTTAGAACGGGCGAATTCATGACGCCGCACTGGTACATTCATACTAATATTATATGCGAAAGTGTGTTTGCCTGTCTGTCCGTCTGTCTGTCTCTCTGTCTGTCTGTCTGTCTGTTACCTCTTCACGCCCAAACGGCTGAACCGATTATGCTGAAATTTGGCATGGAGATACTTTGAGTCCCGGGAAAGGACATAGAATACTAGTCCCGAAAAAATGTACGGTTCCCGCGCGTTAAACGAGTTTTGGCGCAACGGAGTTGCGGGCGTCATCTAGTTTCTCATAAAAATATAGAAGTCAAAAGTTTTTCTTTCAACGCCGCTGCTAATTCCTCAGTGAACACTAAATAAGGGGCACACACACACTCTAAGCCCTAAAGTATTATCACTTTGCTTAGCTATGGCCTGTATATATAAAATTCTCGTGTCTGTTGATTCGTAAGTGTCTGTTGATTTAAGGTGACGCCTTGATAATTTGGCTGTAGCGATATCGATTTTTCTCAGCAATGACTTAAGCTTAGAAATGCAAAAGCACACATGGCCGACGTTATTAATAGTGATAATTACACCCTATGAAACATCAAGAACCTCGTCTGCCACCATGGTGGCGCTGCGTTGTCAATTTACAGCGTTTCAAAAATGTTGAAAAAAAAGGTGGGTGATATTATATTATGCACGTCTGCCTCTGGGGCTGATGACCATAGTCATCCTGTTAACACAAAAATTCGTAGAGGCAGACATCCGGGGCTCTGACTTTTGTAGTTTTCAATTTTTTAAGTTTTTTTTTATGATTTAAAAAACTCTTTATGAAGTGCTCACTTGGCAGATTGAAATTGTTCGATTAATAACAATGAGAAGGACCACAGAAAAATAGTCTGCCAGCATGTTGCCTCTGCGTTCGCTATGGACAGCGTTTCAAAAATGTAAAAAATAAAATAAATGCTATATTATGAGCACATGTCTGCCTCTTGGATTGATTTGAATTTATCATGAAAACCAAGAAACTCGATGAGGCAGACGTTCAGGCCTCTGATATTTCAAAGGCAGACCATTTGAATTTTTTTTTTCAACCCGACGCTCGCGCCAAGCTAGAAGTAGGTACAAAATTCAATAATTTTAAATCCGCGTCAGAAATAATCGGCTTCTACCAGTTAACTACGACTCCTCAGGTATGAAATTTCTCCACAGTGATTCCATAATAAGTGATTCCATAGATTTTAGCTTCAGAAGAAGTTGAATCGTTACCGCGACTTCAGCGAATAATATCAAACTAAATAATAACAAAAGACTATAAGAATGACAATAATCCCATGCAATACCGGATACCCGCTTCCCCTTGATTCCGTGAATTTCAAACAGTTATACACCTAAAAATCAGTGAGCAAAATGTCTGCCAAATGTTTTTTCATATCCACGGAGTCATAATGAATCGAATGGGCGCAATGAGAACCGTGTGCAAATTACTTAGTAGAGCTTTTTTTTTAACATTTTTACAACTTCGCCCCATAATAATGCAGAGCCCTGAATGTCTGCCTCTTCGATTTTCTTCGTTTCCAAGCTGTTTGTGACCATGAACCTCAGAGGCATACATTTTTCAAATGATTTAATATCCCCCTTTTTTTTAAGCAACTTCAATTGGCTGTAACGCGAAAACGCAGCGACGTAGGACCTTAATTGACTGGACCAAATCAATTCGTAATGATGTAAACTACAATCTACCACGGATGTAAAAAAAATACGGATGGAGCATTACACTATAATGAGGTGAAGCATGCAAGGTACGACAATTTCGTTTATTGTACACGAGACCGACACTCACACACGCAACTGGGTACTACAACCTGCTGTCATTGTACATTGAGTGACGGCACCAATGACACGCACACATCCTACACGGGCGGCCATTACTATGCTTCACTCGGGCTTAGACAAGGTTACGTCCGTATTTTTTTAAGTCCGTGCAATCTACCTCGATGTGAAACTTGTGCAAATCATATACCTAAATGCTCACCAGCTCCCTAATTATTACATACTAGCTGTTGCCCATGACTTCGTCCGCGTGGACTTTAGTTTATAGTAAATAGATGTTCCACGCAGCTTCGCCCGCGTAATTTAGGAATGTCACGGAAACCGTACATTTTTCCGCAATAAAAGAAACCTATGTCCTTTCACGTGGTATATTCTTCATGTGTGCCAAATAACATAAAAATTGCTCCAGTACTTTCTTGATAATATAAGCAGTTTAAATTATTTCCTACGTTTTTTTTCCATATTTTTCTCTATTTATTCGCTCCTATTAGTCTAAGCGTGATAAAATATCGTCTATAGCGATTTCTTGATAAATGGGCTATCTAACATTGAAATAATTATTCAAATCGGACCTTCAAATAAGCCCTTTCCAATAATTTATTCCCGTTTTTTCCACACTTTCCTCTGTTTCTTCGCTCCTAAAAGTCACAGCGTAATGTTATATAGCCTATAGCCTTTGTCGATAAATGGGCTATCTAGCACTGAAATAATTTTTTAAATCGGACCAGTAGTTCCTGAGATTAGCGTGTTCAAACAGACAAACAAACAAACAAACTCTTCCCAATTATAATATTAGTATAGATGAAATGTATTTATGGTTTGTAAATTACGCGACAAAAACCATTTTGTCGCCACGCCCTTTCCAATTTTTGCTGTTCCGTTGCTTGTTTTCTATGAGAGACCGGGCTGGCCTCTCATAGAAAACAAGCAATCTAAAACATATCCAACATGGTTTTTTACTTTAACGCGGCGTCCGCTTAATCTTAAACATCATATTTTCAGATAACAGACAAAAAGACTATCGCATATAATAATATTAATATATTATTATATGCGATAGTCCATAATAATATATATGCGGTTGATCTATAATAATATATAATATTATTATGGATCAACCGATTTAAAGCAAAAAGGTAATAGAGATTTGCAGTGACAGATAGATACATTTCCAATATATTAGCATCTAAGAAAAACCACATTTAACTCTCTCTGTATAACACAATAAGAAAAGAATTGGATAAACTTTTAATAGAGTTAGTTAAAAAGTACTTTAACAACAAAAGAACAGTATAATGCTAGGCAGTAGTCTAATAAAAAAAACAGGCTTCCCGTATCTCGTTGTTGTCATTCTCTTCCGAAAACGATAGAACGATTTTGATGAAATTGTGACTTGTGTGCTTTTCTGGTAGGTATGAGAATCGAGTAATATCTGTTTTAAACTTCAAATACACAGGGCCTTTGCATCTGTCGTGGATGATTTATTAAGTACTAGATGATGACCGTACATTTTCTCGGGATAAAAAGTATCCTATGTCCTTTCCCGGGACTCAAAGTATCTCCATGCTAAGTTTCGTAAACGACGAACAATCAGTGACGTCATCGGACCTCTAACGCACTGTTTGAATAATCGTTTACAAGACTAATTACAAGCCACATCCAATCTAAGTTTAGATTGAAACACGAAATTGATTGATCCTTCGGTACGATACAAAACGTTTGCGGCCAACTGTTTACTTAACCGAGTCTCTATTATGGTGTAGATCACTAATTGGTATATGAATGTGTCTGTTTAACTGACTGATTTGCTCTGTAACCTCTCTTCCGATTTGTAGTTTAATTGAGATTAATGTTGCTAGTTGTGAAAATGTTTTTTTCTTTTTTAAAACAGTTACAATTAACACAAGAACGTCTCATCTGTATGAGGACTACTTTAGGTTCGGGAACAAGCCGGCGAGAAAAATCGTACAAAATATCGTGTTTTTGCCATTACTTAGACCAATTACAAAAATAAAAATAAATGAGGATTTTTTTATTCTAGTGTTGTTACTTGTAGCCAACAAATTGCTCTATGGTAAAAATAATCTAAGGCACATGTCAAAAATTTTTTTGATCCACTGTTTTTAAAAGTGTCGACCAGATATTTTATTATTCGTAGCTATCGTTAAGGGTGGTGATTATTATATTAAAAAAAAACCCCCTTTAATCCGATGTTATTGTAAATTGATTAATTAAACTATCAATTCCTATATGCAATAATTATCTATAGCAAAATCTGTAACGATTTAGCAGCATATTATGGGTATCAATTTTAACAACCCATCAATTACTAGTATCAAACTCTGATCAGTTTTCCAGCTGGATTCTGTGAAAATGGGAGGTTAAATAAAGAGCCAAAGAGCCTCGATTCACCGAAAATGCACGTAAAGTGGACAAAAAATACAACGTCAACAGAGTCGGCGACGGCAGTAATTAGATTCCACATTGTGCTCGACTATAAAAGTCGCCACTGACATCACAGTTTTTTACGTTTTGCCAAATGGACGCAGGGCTCCACGCAATTGGATTTTAAAGGAAAATGAAATTCTGAGGTAAACTGTGGTATCCATTCTAATATTGTAAGTGCAAAAGTGTGTCTGTCTGTCCGTCTCTCTGGCTGTCTATTTGTCTGTTACCTCACGCCTAAACCGCTTAACCGATTTTGCTGAAATTCAGCACGGAGATACTATGAGTCCCGGGAAAGGACTTATGATACTTTTTAACCCAGAAAATGTACGGTTCCCATGCCATAAACTAATTTTGACGCACGGAGTTGTGGGCGTCATCTAGTAGTATTAAATACTGGCTTCGGTACGGTGGACGGTACGGTGGACGGTTCCAATGAAATCGCGTCAAAGTACACTTTCTTAGTAGGTACGTTATGAACTTAAACTTTTAGCAAAAGAAGACATAATGAGTTGTTAGTGGAAAATCTTTAAGGCTGGTTTGATATTGCGTTTTCTGGTCAGTGAATAAATAGCTTTTATCGTTTTTAGTATACTTCGTACTTAATATTCTTGTTAATGAGAATTTAATCCTGTAACAGTTTACGTACAGTAGTTACTCCTGATTTATTATTCTGAAATAGTCAGTTTAGAGAACTAAACGTGACGAGGCAAAATATACAATACCAATGCCAGCAACTTAATGTAAGAAAATAAAAAATAATTATAAACTGCATGACGTCGTTGTGTGCGTCCGTGTTCCACTTAGTGTGCGTTGCAATAGGGAGTTTCATACAAACAATATTGAACGGCTCCATGCGATACGGTGACGATCCCTTTCTGAGTTGATATGTGTGCTGTGACCTTTAATCGCGTTGCGTCTCAAATCGTTTTCGGCGTGAGTTGTGACCCATCACCCAATGTTTTCCCAAAATACGCATCATCCGATCACGTGTTTAAAATAAAGTAGGTCAAGTACGGACCGATAATATTCATCTGGCGCAAGCAATTTCCGGGCACAAACAAGAAGTTTCCCGTGAGGTAGCGCCCCGAAGTTTGCGACTGGGCTGCGACAAAACCGGCGAATTAGATTCTCCTATACCTACCGGTTAAGTGACGGTGTCCAGTTTCCTTAAAAGCAGGCCGGATGCGCAGGGGTTTTATATTGCATTAGGGCTTCGCCCGCGTAATTTAGGAATGTCACGGAAACCGTACATTTTTCCGCAAAAAAAGAAACCTATGTCCTTTTACGTGGTCTATTCTTCATGTGTGCCAAATAACATAAAAAATGTTCCACATTTTCCTTCGTTTTTCCACATTTTCCTCTATTTATTCGCTCCTATTAGTCTTAGCATGATAAAATATAGCCTTTAGCCTTTCTTGATAAATGGACTATATTAACACTGAAAGAATTTTTGAAATCGGACCAGTAGTTCCTGAAATTAGTGCGTTCAAATAAGCCCTTTTAAATAATTTCCCCCCGTTTTTTCCACACTTTCCTCTATTTCTTCGCTCCTATTAGTATTAGCGTGATAAAATATAGTCTATAGCTTTCCTCAATAAATGGGCTATCAAATACTGAAAGATTTTTTCAAATCGGACCAGTAGTTCCTGAGATTAACGCGTTCAAACAAACAAAAAAACTAACAAACTCTTCTGCTTTGTAATATTAGTATAGATAAGTACGCGTGCTATAAATGAGCACACTTTTACCTCGTAACCCAGTGAGACGGACGACCGACATGACTGGCGAGAGCAGGACCTAGAAACAACATTTTTCCATCGCGGGTGTCAAACACGCAATATCCAGAGCCACGCTCTAAGCCTCAGATGCTTTGATAGGAACTTAACTCAATGAAAACCCTATAAAGTATAAACTAAATAAATAAAAATAATAAATAAATAAATAAATGTTTATTTGATCGAATATTTTTTTACAATATTTTTTTTCAATTAAGTAGGGGAGAGGGGGGCTAGATTTAATAGGGGTAAGTATTAACAAGCCTATAACTACTAAATTAAATGACGATACGGTAAGACGGTCAATGTCATAAGTTCGGGCGACGTTGGCGAACGATTTGGTACAAGTGTGTTGCCCATCGGCCATCGCGTTGTGAAGTTATTGTACGTCGGCGCAAAAATACAGGTAAGCGGACATTTTTACGTCTCGAATTTTTTGATTCATGCTTTAAGTATTTGGTTTTGCGATTGCAGATTTTTATATAATTAACGGTTATTTAGTTGTTAATTACATTTCCGTGTTATTTTATTAAATATACCTATAGTTTTCTTTAAAATAATTAGTTATGTCCAAAAAAGGTCCTCGGGGGCTAGTTTTAACAAAAGGAACGGGGTAAGTATTAATCGGTATTATAAGCGAGTTGGAGCTGCCACATCTGCCGAAAGAGGTACGTCGATCACGACTGGCGACACTCCGGCGACACCATATCCACCGATGTTCATATATCCGAGGATCAGATTCAATTTTTGTTGCAAGTGGAATCCATAGGGGCTGGAAACAGCTCAGGTTGGATGACATAAAAGGAAATTCATGTTATTTATAATTTGACAGAAGTTAATATTGTTTTTTAACATTTGTATGTGAAAAAATAAATAAATTACCATTTTAATATTGTATTGTTTTTTACTTCCAAGATTTAATTAAAGTCTAAAAAGTTTACTTAGCGTTAATTCTTACCCCGTCACTATTAATATTTGCCCCCGAAACGGGACAAGTTTTAACCGCTGACTTTTTTTAAAAAGATGCGGTTCCCTCCGAATCCAAGTAATTTAGATGAATTTTTAGCTTAGTATATGCAAGTCATATAAATTTCCGTTACTCGGGTATAAAAAAAAAATAACAAAGTTTTCAAATTAAGAAGATAAATGACAATATTCAAAATCTGTTAGAACTAGCCCCCCTCTCCCCTACAATACAATTATTATTCACATCAACAATTAGAATTTATACGAACATTAAAACATAACTTGATACAACACGAAATAAAGCCGGACATAATAACAAAACAATGAGAAATAACAATAAAAAAATTGAATAGCAGGTAGTGCAAATCACTCAAACTCAATTTTTTTTATTAAGATTATTTTTTTTCAAATATTCTCTGAACGTCGGGACTACCTTGGTGCCTACCACCGGTTCGGGAACTAACCCGGCGAAAAAAACCGGCGTAAGAAACTAGCACGGGGCCACGATGTTGTGTTAAACAATAATTATAAACATAAGAATATGGAATGCTAGGTACTTATTCCACAACAATTATTATTGTCAAACGGATTTTGATGTATGTTGATATTTTGTTTGTTTAATATCTAAATTAACTCAAGGATAGTTTTAAACTAACTTATATCTAGTGCCCTTTTTTTAAAGAGTTTACTCGTTCATTGGCGTTTCGCTAATAGTCCAATCAGTATAGTAAGTTCACCTGGGAATTCGAGATACCCAGCTGTAAGTCTGTAAATATTTGTATATTAGCACCCTAAATGTTGTCTCAAAACCTACATATGGTAAGGTGAAAAGGTCACAAAAATCAGTTTTCTGCACTTTTTTTGTAAATATTTCATTTCCTATGGGTTTTTTGCTATTTGTATTTGTAACCATAATGTAGAATACAAAATTCTCTACTACTTTTGTCCAAAAAAATTTTCATACGGTAAACCGTTTCCGATTAAGAGGGCGGAGAGCACGTGGTCACAGTATCGCTTCAGGTTAACCGATGCCGCCGGTCGAAAACGCGCCATATTCAATGTGTCGCGACACTGGTGTCCGATCCTTTAATGTCGTGATGTATGGCATATTTCATTAATAAATAGGCTCTCAAATTTTATGTCTCTCTCACGGTTGTAAAATGGCAGCCATTTTAGTTTTTCTCGGGCTTTCACACTAATCTGATCAATACTTCTCATATAAATATCCTATGAATATAAAGAAGGTCTTATTTAATAGCTAAACTTATGCACTACGCTTACACAGGCAATACGTTATGAATTTCGAAAATTTAATACAGAAATACCAAAATTTAAGTAAAAAATGTTGTGTATTTTTTAATTAATGGCTTTTTGTGAAAAATATGGCGCATTAAACTAGTCCTTTTTTATTTTAAGAAGATAGAGGAGGTTTTCACCTTTAAAAAAATCCATTGCTTCTATACTCTAAATCTTAAGGCAGGGATTAATCTCAATCCAAAACGATAACCTTACACACAACCAAAAATCAAGCGTATACGCATCGCAATAAGATTAATTTTAGCTTAGCATAAAACTGTAGTTACTAGGGGCGGATCTTCTCTATTTTTCATGTTTTTTTAAATATATTTGGAATTAAATATTAAGAAACAAAATTGTTCGGTTCAGATGATTTTAATATAGATTTACTAACAATTTATTCAAATAAAATGTATAATTATCCTAGTTAATACTTATATTTCGATGAATTAGATTTTTGTCGGAGGTGAGTTTGTAAATTAATTACAGCCAAAGTATTACATTTTATTAAAATGTTTATGGTTTAAAGTATTTTAAATATTGTGCTTTATATCTCATATTTTTTACATTTCGTTATTATATTGGAACTAGGTAAACCGGGAGTTCAAAAGAAAGAGAAAAAAAATTTTTTGAGAGCCAAATTGTCAATAACATATGCCATACATCCAGTGACGGATTAAGACTACTTGATGCCCTAAGCAATCCATCCCCCCCCTACACGAGAGGGAGACGTGATGCCCTAAGGACGGATGTTTTTTGTCCTTCTGGTCCTCCTCAGACGTGATGCCCTAGGCAATTGCATAATTTAATAATTTGATTAAGGGTTAATCCGTCACTGCATACATCATAACATTAAAGGATCGGAAATGGTTAGGGTATGATTTGGAACCCCAGGTGCGGGGTTGGACAATGCGAAACGATTCTCTGCAGCCTATCATGACTTTTTTTTTCGTTAAATTTTGGGGTTTTCTGTTTAATTCCATGAAATTCATAACGTATTGCCTGTGCAAGCGTAGTCCATAAGTCTAGCTATTAAATAAGACCTTTTTTATATTCATAAGATATTTACATGAGAAGTATTGGTCAGATTAGTGTGAAAGCCCGAGAAAAACTAAAATGGCTGCCATTTTACAACCGTGAGAGAAAGAAAAAATTTGAGAGCCAATTTATTGACGAAATATGCCATACATCGCGACATTAAAGGATCGGACACTGGTGTCGCGACACATTGAATATGGCGCGTTTTCGACCGGAGGCACCGGTTAAGAGCCCGGGTAACCCTCGAAATTCTCATACATACGTAATACCAAAATCATTTTGTCATACGAAAATATTTAACATGTTTGAGTTATTTTTCAGCTTAAAATAGTAATTATCTAGGTTCCTGAACAAAAATTAACAATTAATTAAACACTAAAAAATAGAGTAAAACACTAAAAAATATATAAATAATTAGTAAATTTACTACAAAATATTTAAATACTAAAAAATATTTTTTAGAGTTGAAATATTTTGTAGTAAATTTAATATTTATTTATATATTTTTTAGTGTTTTACTCTATTTTTTAGTGTTTAAACATTTAGTAGTAAATTTAGTAAAAAAAATTTATACACAAAAAAATTTTTTTTAGTGTTTAAATATTTTGAAGTTAATTTTTGTTCAGGAACCTAGATAATTACTATTTTAAGCTGAAAAATAACTCAAACATGTTAAATATTTTCGTATGACAAAATGATTTTGGTATTACGTATGTATGAGAATTTCGAGGGTTACCCGGGCTCTTAACCTGAAGTGATACTTTGACCGCGCGCTCTCCGCCCTCTTTATCGAAAACGGTTCACCGTATAAAATTTTTTTTGAACAAAAGCTGTAGAGAATTTTATATTCTACATTATGGTGATAAATACAAATAGCAAAAAACCCATAGGAAATGAAATATTTACAAAAAAAAATATGCAAAAACCGTTTTTTGTGACCTTTTGACCTTGAAGTTTAATAGTTGCGTACACCCTACCATATGTAGGTTTTGAGACAACATTTAGGGTGCCAATATACAAATGTTTACAGACTTACAGCTGGGTATCTCGAATTCCGAGGTTCTTACCTAATTTAAGCCTAAGTTGACTGGGCCATAAGCGCAGTCGCGCATTGTGTCGCTGATCGCCCGCTACTTTTGAGGCATTCACTGGACGATAAGGAATAAGATCGTCACTTATTCCTTTGCCGATGTATCCCATGCACGGTGCGGGTCCACCGCAGATAACGGAACATCGCTCAAGCAATATATTTTACAACCTTTTTTAAATCCCTCGTTATCATTAAACAAACATTACTTTATGTTGAGTTAGCAACACAAAGATTTCTTTTTTAGTCTGTGGATCAGCTTAATTTGTTATCTGTGGTTTTTTGCAATACCACTTCCTCTTCCTAAAAATATGGCGATCAGTGCTTGTTGTATAAGTTTTGTAAAATCTTTAAATATAATAAAGGAATTAACAAAGAAGAAATACTGCAGTTTAATTACAAGAATATCTCTTAGTAAAACATATATCGCAATACTTTAAAAGTAAAACATATTATAAGGTCCTCATAATAATTAGTCATCTCAAAAGTTATAAACTCTAAATTAATATTAAAAGTATTCAGATCTAATAGGATTCATAGTATTAATGATAAACTCTTTTCAGTTTTCTTAATGGATTAAGCTTTGAACTCGGAAACTAATAAATATATTAAATGTCTGAACAGTGCCTGTACGATATACACACAAACGTAGTTGCGGACATCGTCTATTTAGATATGAATCTAATATATTATATAAAATTCTCGCGTCAGTGTTTGTGCACGAACTCCTCCAAAACGGCTCAACCGATTTTAATGAAATTTGTATGTACATTCGTTAGGCCTGAGAATAGAAGATATAGAATTCGACCGCGTAAACAATAGATTTCCAAGATTCCGCGATCGAAGGATTAATCTACTTTTTATATTGATACTAGAAATAATTTATATGGCAAAATAACGTTTGCCGGGTCTGCTAGTAATCATATAAATTTTACACAAAATTAATACGAAATGCTTTACAGAAGAAAATACTAATGAAGCCTAATAAAACTTACCAAAAAGTTCAATAAATCGTTTTTATATTTGCAGACAAAAACATACTGTACAGGACTCACTATAATTGACTGACATTAAGAGATGTTACTTTGTTCTTTTCCACAAAATAAATGATATTGCAAGTTAATCCAATCTAGTTGATGATATTCTTCAAAAATTAACGTACTCATATTCTATTTCGATAACAACTCGAGACAAACTTGACTTTGGTTCTTCATTGAAGGACTCAATATAATTTTGTAGATCCATCGGATTTATACAATTTAATGACCTCTTTAACGACTTTTTTTGGTAAAAATTAAGTGGTTTTTTTTTTTCGGGTAGGTGTGTAAAAAGTTCAAGACGTGCTTTTAGTTGCTCTTTTATTTAAAACTAATAATTATAATTATTTAAAAGTTTTGAAGCACTATTATGTGTTAAATAAGTAGTCTTTACCTACCAGTAATTTAATTTTCCTGAAATAGTTTCACTATTTTTGTCACTCCTAGATTATGCCGATGTCAGCTTCATTAACTTAACTGAGGACAAGCTGGACAAACTTGAGCGCCTTCAAAATCTGTCTCTAAGATTCATCTTTGGGTTACGCAAATTCGATCATGTTTCAGAGTTTCGCAATAAGCTGAAGTGGCTGCCGATACGTGACCGTCGCAATGCTCGTGTACTATCACTCCTTTACACCATCCTTTTTGATCCCAACAGTCCTGAATACCTTAAAAATACCTTTACATTTCGTTGTCATGACAGGCAAGAGCTGAGGTCATCGTCCAATCTCTTACTAGATATCCCTACTCACCGCACAAAGTTTTTCCACTCGTCCTTCTCTGTCCAGTCCATACTCCTCTGGAACTCCCTACCAACACGAATCAGGCAAGCCAAAACTTTAAATATTTTTAAGTCTTCTTTAAAAGAATATTATCTAAGTTTGAGGTGTCAAATTTAAATTTAAATTCTAAAAATGTATCTTACAGCAATAATATTGATATGTATTTTGTATTATTATTTAGTATTATATTATATATTATAATTGAGTATAGTATGTATCTATGTATTTATAAATATAATAATTATGTTATTGTTTATGTATATTTCTTTTATTTTATACGAACTTTTTATACTTTTATGCACTGTACCCATATTCAGCAATTTTATCCTCTCGCTCGAAGGTTGCCTGGAAGAAATTGCTGCTTAGTAATAAGGCCGCCTTTGTGTACCTTCTTTATATAATAATATTAATTTAAGCTTTGTCATCGTAATGATTGTGCACAATAAAGTATATTTTCATTTCATTTCATTTCATTATATTAAAATTACAACATCAATCTATATCTCTCATCATTCACTTTGTCACTAATATTGCACATCACTCGTATTTCTGCTCATCACTATGGAATCAATTAAACAATCCATCGAGGAGATGACACAGATGTTCAATTCTCGGATGGCCACCTTCCAGCAGGATCTGCAATCTTCAGCAACTTCGGAGCACAGTGAAAGCCCTTCTGCGAAGCTAAGCCGGGAGTTTAATACCTTTAAGACATTCGTGGTAAATGCCCTGCAATCACTTCAAACTCAGGTGCAAATGCTGTCAAACCTTAATGATCAAATGGAAATGAGAAGCCGTCGAAAAATTCTACTCTTCCATGGTGTTCCTGAGAATGATAATGACTTGCAATCTTCTGTAAATGATGTGATCTGTTCCAAACTTCGCATATCTGGTGTGGATTCATCTTCTATCAAATACTGCAATAGACTGGGCCGCCAACGCAAGGAGAAACCTAGGCCTATTGTTGTCAAGTTCTGTGACATGGCCCTTCGCTCAAAGGTATGGAATGCGAAGACTAATCTAAAACAGACGGGTATCACCATTTCCGAGTTCTTAACAAGAAAGCGACACACAGTGTTTTTAGCTGCTCGAGAACGCTATGGTCAGTCTAAATGTTGGACAAGTAATGGCACTATCTTGGTGATTGGACCTGATGGTTCAAGACACCATGTGCATAGCATGGAGGACCTCGATGCCATAAAGTGTCCAACCTCATCACCAGGACCTAGGCAGCCAACTGCAACCAATTCCAAGACTGAACCGGGCCGTGCAGCATCTAGAAACAAAAGGAACGTTAAGGCCAAGTAAGCTTTTATTTTTTACTAAACATCCAAATTATCACTTTGAATATTGCTTGTGCTTACCTTCTGACCCAATGACTATATTAGTTTTACTTGTTGCTAAATCTTTTTAATTTTTAAGTTTTTTTTCCACTGTATGTAAATGTCTTGTTGTTCATATTTTGATTTAGTTTAGTTTGTGTTGTAAGTTGTAACTCATAACATAGATAGATTTAGGTAGTATGCAGTTGTTGGTTTAATTAATTTATAAAATAATAATTTATAATTAAGTTTACTTGTTTACAGTACTTTCAGTTCTGCTTTTACTTTGTATTTCTATAGTAAGTATATATTATGTGCTTGGAGTATGTAATATTGAGGGTAATGCTTCTGTTTATCGTTCTACCCTGTAATTAGTTAATTTTACACTCCATTTAAATTTTTATTTTTACTGCAGTGTTTTGTAACTTTTTCAACCACAAAATTGCTTGTCATGCGCTTGTCATCTATCATGACGTCTTGTCATCTGTCAACCGACCTGTCATAATATATGACATTTGCTTTTTTTTCTGTTGCTTCATGCTTGTCATGGGTTGGATGCTTGGCTTTTGGCCTTTTAATTATTATTAATATTATTATTGTTTATCATTATTATTTTTACTTTGATGTGATATAGTTTTTACTTGTTTGTGATTTTATACTATTTGGATTCTGGTTTGGTATGAGACTGTTTTTATGATTTTATTATTTTTTATTATTTTTTATTTTATTGTTTATACTTATTTATTATACTTATTTATTTATATATCTTATAATATATTTATATTTTGCTAGGTTTTTTATCATTATATTAATATGAGTAATAATAGTGACTCATCTTGCGATGACTTTGTCTCAATGTCATCAAACGACAGCGATGAAAGTTTTCATAGTGCCACATCAGTACCTCTCAGAGAGACAATAATGGGCAATTTTTCCTCTGTAAACAAATGTTTTAAGGCAGTTCACATTAATGCCCAAAGCATTCCTGCTCACTATGCTGACTTACTCACAACCTTTGATCGTGTTAATGTGGATGCCATTTGTGTATCAGAGACATGGCTAAAGCCATGCTTACCATCTATCTGCTACGGTTTACCTGGATTCAAACTAATTCGTAACGATCGCATTGGTAGGAGTGGAGGCGGTGTTGCTATCTACTTGCGTTCTGATTTGCCTTATACTATTATTAGCGCATCAGCACAGCCCCCTCCTACGGATGCTCTTGAGTTTTTACTTCTGGAAGTACAGGTAAGCCGTTACAGCAAAATGTTATTAGGTGTCTATTATAGTCCGTCTCTGCATAACGACTATTTCCAATCGTTCGAAAGTACTTTAGAGGTTTTTTTGCCTAACTACAGTCATTCTATATTAATGGGTGACTTTAATACCTGTTTACTTAAAGGTGATAATCGCTCCCG
This sequence comes from Lysandra bellargus, assembly GCA_905333045.1. Lineage (NCBI taxonomy): Eukaryota > Metazoa > Arthropoda > Insecta > Lepidoptera > Lycaenidae > Lysandra > Lysandra bellargus. The sequence continues at coordinate 9,469,097 of HG995338.1, forward strand.
TAAACTTACATCTATTCTAGATGCGTATAACATGAAAGTCCTGCCTCTAGATCCGACTCATTGTTCCCCAGGTTGCCGTCCCTCACTGCTTGACCTTATCATAGTCTCCTCACCAAATCTTGTCGCTAAGCATGGGCAGTCTTCGGCTGAGATATTTTCGTACCATGACCTCGTCTATGTTGCATATAATGTTCGCCCTCCCAAGGCTCAGGTTAAAACTCTAATGCTACGCAACTTTTCAGCTATGAACGTTGAGAGCCTTAGGGAGGACGCATCTAACATTGACTGGTCGGATTTAATAAAATCTAAATCTATCGACGAAAAAGTTGCCGAGTTCAATGTAAAAATAAAATATCTCTACGACAAACACGCCCCTGTTAAGCCTGTAAAGATCAAACATCTTCCTGCTCCTTGGCTTTCAGACGAGCTTAAAGCAATGATTAGTGCTAAACATGCAGCGAAGGCTAAATTTAAAAAAAATAAAACAGAAGAATGTCGGATCAAATATATTAAAATACGCAACCGCTGCAATACAATGTGCCGTGATGCCCAGCGGCGCCACATCCATAGCTCGATAGAAAACGGAGATCCAGCAAAAACGTGGAAATTCCTAAAGACACTGGGTGTGGGGCGTCCTGAATCGGACATGGATCGTAATACCATTGATGTTAACCTTTTAAATAAGCACTTTACCTCTTCCTCAATCCTTGATCCTAATATTAAATTACGAACCTTGCAGTTTATATCCTCACTCCCTTCTCCTAATTTTGATCCTTTCCTTATTGACCCTGTCACCGAGACCGAGATTAAGAGGCACATAATGTCTATAACGTCGAATGCAGTCGGGGACGACGGCATTAGCCGTAGTATGATCATCCCAATTTTAGACATTATTTTACCTATTCTCTCACACATTTTTAATTCCTGTCTAGAGTCCCTTTCCTTTCCTGAAGCCTGGAAAAGTGCTTATATTATTCCCTTACCTAAGTCTTCCTGCCCCAAAACTCCGTCTGATTTTCGTCCTATTTCGATCCTACCCTATTTATCCAAAGTCCTGGAGAAAATAATACATCAACAGCTCACAAAGTATGTCTTGCACAATAATCTGCTAACTCCGTTGCAATCTGGCTTTCGCACTGGTCACAGTACGACCACGGCTTTAATCAAGGTAGCAGACGATGTGCGATTAGGCATGGACCAAAAGAAACTTACTCTTCTCATATTACTGGATTTTAGCAACGCTTTTAACTGTATTGATCACGACATCCTTTTAAGCAGATTAGCGTCCTGTAACATCTCGCCAACAGTAATTGGGTTGCTTCGTACCTACCTTGTAGGAAGGCGACAGAGAGTCAAATTGTCCGATAGCTATTCTGACTGGAGTAATATACTTGCCGGCGTACCGCAGGGAGGAGTATTGTCACCACTTTTATTTTCCATATTTCTCAACTCTATTATAACTTCAATTACATCTTTTTATCACTTGTATGCTGACGATCTGCAAGTATACATCCAGTCAGAATTAGGCGGCCTTCATTCAGCTATTGGTAAATTAAATAACGATTTGTTGAAGATCAGCGAATGGAGCAAGAATCATGGTCTTGTTATTAATCCCAAAAAAACACAATTAATATTAATTGGCAGCCCGGGGCTGGTCTCCAGGATTGACTGTAACTCCTTACCTCCCGTCCTCATCAATGGTATTACAATCCCATTTAGTAAAGTTGTAAAAAATCTCGGTGTGTCTTTCGATGACAACTTATCTTGGAAGCCACAATTACAAGAAATCAGTAGGAAGGTATTTTCAACTTGGCATTCCTTAAAACGCCTTCGATATGTTCTGCCTACACGAACTAAAGTAGTCTTAGCACAGTCTTTGTTTCTTTCCCTACTTGATTATGCCGATGCTTGTTTTATTAATTTAACTGAGGATCAACTGAATAAGCTCGAGCGTCTACAAAATCTCTCATTAAGATTTATTTTTGGTTTACGAAAATTTGACCATATCACCGAATACCGCACCAAGCTTAAGTGGCTCCCAATCCGATATCGTCGTGATTTCCGCGTACTCTCCTTACTCTACAACATTTTATTTGACTCCCGGTATCCTTCTTATTTAAAAAACAACTTTGTCTTTCACAATTACGATAGAAAAGAGCTCCGTTCCTATTCAAAACTTCTCCTTAACGTTCCCGCCCATAACACTAAATATTTCAATTCCTCATTTACTGTTAAGTCTATTTCACTCTGGAATTCCTTACCAGATCATATAAGGCAAGCTGAAACGTTGAATCGCTTTAAGTCGTTAGTATTTAATCATTATTTTAATATATCTGTCAACCAATAATATTTACAGGATATACACATTGTAGTAATAGTATGTATTATTATTATTATTATTATTTATTATTAGTATATTTATATTGTATATTATTTATTATATGTATAGATTAGTTGAGTGTATGTACATTTTTTTTATTGTGAGTATATATTATTATTTATTATTTATATTATAAACATGTATACTTTTGCACATCACCATTTTCCTGAATTCATAATCTCATAAAATTTGTTAAAGGGTTGCCTGGAAGAAATTGCTTTCAAGTAATAAGGCCGCCCTTGTGTACATGTCTCATTTATACATTATTTTTGTTATTGTAAATTTTACTGTTATGTTTGTGCACAATAAAGTATATTTGATTTGATTTGGTTTAAATGTGTCACCTTTGACGGTCAGACAAACATACAGAAGACACATTTTCGGATATTATACTTGCTTACAATGTCAATTAAAGCTACCTACATTGTTAAGTTGAGTGTGAGAGCCATCTTGGGTGTTAATTAGCGTCTAAGTTGGCTATCTCTTTCTTTCTCTATTTTAGTTATTTAAAATGCCTATTGGATTTATAGGTTGGCCTTAATACAGTATGCTATTTAAAATATTTATGCAGACCATATTTTCTTGAACAAGAAAATATACATTAGGTATCAAAGGTGACTGCTAAATAAATTTATTGTTCGAAGAGTAAACGAAGCAAAGTTACTTTATCTGTGAAATTCTCCAAAAAACTGGTCTTCACAACTTTCCGTTTTCCCAACAGTTTTCCTCCAGAAATGAATTACACCTGTTATCATTTTAAACTTTTACTTCTTTGGACCCTTTTCTTTTAATTGTTTAAGCTCGATCGCTTTAAATTGATATCGTTATATTAATGTTGTTAAATCAAATATTTTACAGGAATAGGGAATATTGCGATAACGGCGGAGCAGAGGGCGCTACTATAGCACATAAATAATGCGATCAACATCCGACATGTTGCACACGTCATGTCACAATCATATCACAATATTGGCAGAAATGCAATTGTCAAACGTCGAACAAAACTTTTTATTTACTGTCTGATGCCCCGTGTATTATTTTCCTCTATGCTGTCTGAGCTGGTGCTTTCAAGCGTGAAAATCATGTGAAAACCATAGATAAATGGTGAAAAGGGCGAAAACATTGCAGTAGTAGAGATCAACTACGATAACATGGCGCGCCCCTCCAAATGACTGTTTCAATGTGTGTAGTCACATCCTAATGAAAGAATTTGTATGTAGTAAGTATTCAACCAATCACAGTACACGTAATATTTCAGTTAATGTCACTTATTACCAAGATTTGTTGGTCAACTAATCATAACTAGCCTACCGCGCAAGACAACGCACTTCAAACGTTTTGACAACGCACTTCAAACGTTTTGAATTTTGGAGGGGCGCGCCATCTTATCGTAGTTGATCTCTATATCCCTACGAATAATAAAAACTAAGGAAGAGTAACTCCGTCAAAAAACATGCTCCAAAATACTTGTCAAAAAAGTGTACCTTAGGTTCACTTTTCATACATTTGCAATATTTAGGTGACCTTGAGCGGTATAAAGGCTGACGTTACATGACAGTTCGAATGGAACCAAATTTAAAACTGTATTAGTATGGGAGTTACGTTTACTTAGGTTTTATTATTCGTAGCTATATCCTATTGGTCAATTTTAAACCACCTTGTACGCGATATAAAAGCTTGCAATTAATGGTCTATTCACTCTATACTATATCATAGGTTCCTACACGTTGACCCTATAGAGTCTATGATATAATATTAATTGGTAGGAACTATGTCCATGGACCTAGGAGACCTTAGGATGGCTTCTTGCAAGGCTACTTCTACATTATTATATGACTTACAATTATTATTATATATGTTGATATTGTATATTATAAATAGCTGTTGCCCGCAACTTCGTTCGCGTGAATGTATGGTATTATAATAGATATTTAGAAAATTGAACAACCATTTACGACTATTTTATTTGGATCTATATTACACACGAAATTTTTAATTTACATCAAAGACCCAGGAAACTTGAACCACAGATACGTCTTATCGTTTTGAAAAATCCTTTCATCGAAGGCCGCTTGGCCTGGACACTGAACAGCTGTAGATGGGGACAGGGGAAAGGAACATGTGACGGAGATAGAGGATAGACTACAGAAGACAGGATTTAATGTAGGCATCTATCCCTCTTTAACCTACCTCCTACTTAGTACCACTAATATATTATATTCTGTGCTCTTACTCTCAGATTCCGAACCTACAGTTAAACCAGAATAAAATAACGCTTGAAGTTGTTTAATTACTTATCCAAAGAATAATTTATTTATGGGCATTGATTGGCCCGTCGTTCACCATACATTCCCACCACTGTATCTCCTGTGTCACCAGGATCGACAGCGGTATCCAACCACGCAAACCCTTTGATATGATCTCAGGGAGCCGGAAGGACACGCTCAAACTGGTTTGGGACCCACAACGAAATTAATCAGAAAAAAAAAATAGAAGTATAAAGAATCGTAATTCCTCTTTCTATTCAAAGCGGAGACAGCAAAAAGTTGCAGTGACCGAATGTCAAATAACTTAGGGGAAGCATCACGAAAATAAACTTATTATTATAATAAAAATTATTATTATAATAATATTTGTGACTACTAAGCTATAACTAAATTATTAATATTGGAATTTGTTGTGTTAGACTATTGCCAATAATAATTGTTACAAAAACGCTTGAAGGCACGGAAGACCTAGCGCTGTCCACGATATCACCGTAGTATGTGACAACAGATTTAGGCACACTGTAGGTTGTCTAGTATTGTAATTCTTTCGTCTTGGCAGAAAAATTCTCCCAGAAAACATGATAAGCACAAATTCTATCTATGTGCTCGACCGATGCTAGTAATTTAGATCCGTAAAGTTTGACTTTAAAATTTTCATGGCCGGTAACGAATTGAGATACGCAGTGGTCAATATCTATCCAGTGTTTGGATAATCATTTACGAATATTAGGGAAAATCAAAAATCGACCTTTGCTAGAATTGGTAATCACTTTGCGTGTCGTTGTAAATTTCGAGGAGTTCCTTCAATTCCATTACTATCATAGTACCCATTATGAAATTTTCACATTCGCGATCATAACTGCGAAAATACCTAACACTTTCTAAAATTCGAGGAGTTTCTTCAATACCTCATGGATCCCATTATGCCACTTTCGCAACCATAGCATCAAATACAAATTGCCCTTAAGTTAATAAACGAATTTTCGAAATCGGCACAGAAACGGCGAAATAATTATCAATTTCGATTCTGATCCTTTTAATGCAAAAGAATACAAAATAATAGTATTTTAAAACGATAAAACCGACTTCAAATTTTTATACGTAATTCAGAATTAAAATGCCCTATCTCAAAAACTACTGAACCGATTTTGATGAAATTTGCAGTATTCCCTAAGTTGAACAATACCTAGTACAATAAAAAAAGTAAAATCGGACTTGTGGTTCCGGAGATACGCGTGTGTCAGAAATAGCTTAGGCTTGCTAAATAAAAGTATTGTATAAATCATAAACACCAATAAATAAAACGTAGTTTATACGTATTGTAAATACGTAATACAATTATTATTCATTTAGCTTTTCTTCATTTCCAATTATTAAGCTGAAAGAACTGATATTACACAAAAGGCCAAGAAGCGTTTTAACCAAATAAATACTTATCTTATAACGATCTTTGTTCGAAGTACTCAGAGCCAATTCACATTGACAGGAGGCAGAGTGACGGCTTACGGCAAGATAGAGAGAGTGAGTCCCTTCCATCAGACAGCCCGCCTTAAATACTGCCATATCAAAAACAACCCCACCGCCATCATCACTCCACCCCACGTCTGACTACCAAGATTTGCATCTAATATCATAAATACAATGATTCATAGTTACAATCATCCTGAAAATCATTATAAATCAAGTATTTAATTATAACACTTTTATATTAATTTATTAACTGTACTATCTTTTGTAACAAAAGTATCATAACCGGAAACAACAATAATTATTGTCAAAAAGATTAATTGACGTGTTCAAAAATAATGTTATAATTTGTTGTCCAAATATCATGAATTAATTATTAATAATAATTAGTTCAACTCACATGAATTATTGAAATATGTACTTCTCATAAGAATTTCAAGTTAAATAACAAAACAATAAGATAAAACCATTGTTACCATTATACATGTTATTTATGACTATTATTGAAATAATAGTCATTTATATTCATCTATATTTTGAGTAAAGTGGGTCGTACCTCACACGTGCACAAACATAAAAACATACATACATACATAACATACATACATACATACATATACACTTTTGAAATTTGGCACATTTGTTCAGAAGCTGTTATAGATTAACATATACAAAAACTGTGCAGTTCTGGAAATATTACATACATACGCGTCGAATTGATAACCTCCTTTTTTTGAAGTCGGTTAAAAAAAGCGTTATAATGTGGTTATGAATAGTGTAATGATGGTGGTGATTATGATGATTAATAAAAGTGACATAGTGGCATGTGCTTCCAGTATTTTAAAGAACGCTAAATCCTTTACATAATATATACCTAATATCTATAAGGAGTCAGGAGTGCCCTTCAGCAACGGAACCTTCGCAAGCCCTATACCTACCTATATAGAAGCCCTGGGATATGCCTTGGTGCAAATCTTACTTTTTGGTGGCATGTTATGTTAATTTTACTCAAAAAAGTGAAAATTACTGTAATGTCTTTGTTGTGAAGGAGTTCGAACGATACCTCCCGATCCCGAGAAAATCATTACTCATCAAGACACCGTTTTTAGGGTTCCGTACCCAAAGGGTGAAAACGGGACCCTATTTATGAGACTTCGATGTCTGTATGTCCGACTGTCTGTCTCCAGGCTGTATCTCAAGAACCGCTTTAGCTAGAGTTCTGAAATTTTCACAGATTGTACACATCTGTTGCCGCTATAACAACAAATACTAAAAACAAAATGAAATTAATATCCGTTGGCTCCCAGGGGGGCTCCCAAACAACAAACGTGTTTTCTTGGACTTTTTTGATCGATATCAATAATGGCAACAGGTAGGCACTTGATATTTTTACAAAGGCCTTATTTGTATGTCTACTTCAATATTTAAGAATAATATTAAAATAAACTAAAAAATTAAGTGGGGCTCCCATACAAAAACATAATTTTTGGTCTATGTTTGCTCTATAACGGTACGGAACCCTTCGTGCGCGAGTTCGACTCGCACTTGACCGATTTTTGTAAACATAGGCGTCAATTTCGGGTTAGCAATCTATACAACAAAAAAAGAATTTTGAAAATCTGACCACAAACAGCAAAGTAAACATGAACTCCTCCTTTTTTGGAAGTCGGTTAAAAAAAGTATCTAAGATGTTGACCAGGGATGTAAGGTATCATGCCAAATTTCATTGAAATCGGTCCAGCGGATTCAGAGATTAGCGTGTACAAACAGACAAACAGACAGAGAAACAAAAATTTCAAAAACAGTTAAAATGTGTTTGACTATTCTTCTAACATGCTCCTGACTCGTTTTTTCAAGTTTATTTTTAACTAGCTATTGCTCGCAACTTCGTCCGCGTGAATGATATCATTTTGAAAAATCCTTTCTTCAAAGACCAATTGGTGTGGACAGAGGATAGAGGCCACAGGACAGGTGACGACAGACGGCAGAAGACGGGATACTTAATGTAGGCATCTATCCCTCTTTAACCTACCTCTTACCCTCAGATTTCTGACCTAAAATTAAACCAGAATAAAATAACACTTGAAGTAGTTTCAAGAGTGGTGTTATTCTGGTTTACTTGTAGGTCCTGGAATCGTGATGCTTCTCTTAAAATATGCATTACATATCTATAAATCTAATAAACAATTAACTATAATATGAATCTAGACACGCGGTAGCGTGTCAAGCCAAGTTCCAGCATAACAGAATGGCGAGCAGCACCGTGTGTAATATTACACGAACCATTTGCAGCTACTTTTGACCCCCTCATAATTCAGAAACTATTTGACATAAACGTTTCAAATTTGGCTTATATAATGAAACTTGCAAGATAACTACATGCTCCAAATTTCATAAGCACAGCTCAAACGGTTATTGAGATATTAACGTCCGAAAATCTACATTTTTATCACTGACTGACTGACTGACTGACTGACCTATAGATCAAAATTCTAACCCACTTCCAGATGACCTAGAAGGCTGAAATTTGGAATCCAGCTCGGTAAGTGTGTGAAAGCGTAGGGTAAAATCAGAAAACAAAAAAATCCGTCAAGTGCGAGTCGGACAGAGCAAAACTAGGCAAAAATTGTGTTTTTTGTATGGAGTCCAAGTCAAATCTAATCTAGTTTAAGATCTCACATTATTTAAATAACATTAATTGTTATAGATATTCAATAAAGCAAATAAATAGACTCCATTATTTGTTCATAATGTTATTTGGTTCCTATACATACATATTTCGATTTTCCATGGAACTTGGCACTCATTTAGATCTCCATCATTTTTACGGCGAAGTCCATAGACAACAATAATGTTTGTATGGAACTTGGCTTTCCATTTTTACATATTTTATGTTTTTGGTGGGATACATAATTTAAAGATCCCCTTCCCATTTAAAGCGGAGACAGCACAAAGTTGCAGTGTGAACGTCAAATAACTTAAGGGGGAGCAACACGAAAATAAACTATAATAATTGTGACTACTAAGCTATAGATAAATTAATATTGTAATTTGTTGTGTTGCCAATAATAATTGTGACAAAAACGCTTGAAAGCACGGAAGTTCCTATAAGCGCTGTCCACGATATCGCCGTAGTAAACTTATGCGACTTTAGATTTACAATGTAGATTATGTAGCGTTGTGGTTCTTTTGTATTGCCAGAAAAAACTCTCCCAGAAAACATGATGCGTGGTTTGTTCAAACATACTCCATTTGGTCAAGCACATAGCTGTGATGCTATTAATTTAGATACGTAAAGTTTGACTTTAAAATGTCCATGGCCGGTAAGGAATTATATAGTGTTACGGATACGGACACACAGAGCCATCTAGCGTCAAACGAGCGCAACTTATCGGAGAAACGCAGACAGCGTAGATCCGCTATTGGATACTAGATGGCGCTAGGTGGTACATGCTCGAGCCTCCTAGAAAGTTCCGACGCTTGTTTATTTGTTTACGTGTTTCGAGCAAGGAACCTTCTAGAATTCGATCCGCCCATATAAATAGGCGCAGGTGGACGGTCCGCAGTGCAGTTTAATCGGAGCGATCTTCGAGGCGACTTCAAAGTGAAAACAAGTGATCAATAGTGAGTGATTGTGATAGTGAACATACGACTCGGCTACGACCTAGGACAGTGATAGTGCTCAGTGATTTGGATCTAGTGCTTAGTGTCTGGACTTAGTGATTTGTGTGACCTAGTGTTTGTGAATAAAGTCTTCAAGAGAGTCACCAGGTCTTTCTCTCTGAATCCAACGAACCCTAGCACGTAACAATATTTAAATAAGGAATAAGAAAATACGCAGTGTTTGGATAAACGTTCACGAATATTAGAGAAAAGTTATAACGATGTCGACCTTTGCTGGAATTGATAATCACTTTGTGTGTCGTTGTAAATTATGAGGAGTTCATTCAATTCCATTACTCAAAGAACCCATTATGAAATATCCACCTTCGCGACCATAACTGCGAAAGTCACACTTTTTAAATTTCGAGGAGTTCCTTCAATACCCCATGGATCCCATTATGAAATTTTCACCATCGTGACAAAATACAAATTATGGCCTTTAAATTAATAAAAGTTCAGGGGATTCAGAGATTAGCGTGTACAAACAGACAAACAGACAGAGAAACAAAAATTTCAAAAACAGTTAAAATGTGTTCTATTTATTACACTTCTAACATGCCCCTGATTCGTTTTTTCAAGTTTATTTTCAATGTACAAAAATTTTACCTCTACGATTTTATTATATGTATATAGATGAGTGGCACATGTCAAGTAAGTGATACAGCAGTTCAAGATGGTTCAAGCTTCGGATTACTGACGCTATTATGTTGTTTAAGAGAACGTTCAGAAACTATAAACAGGTGGCAGCATAATATTATGTACCAGTTTGCAGCACTTCCATTTACTACGCGCAAAGACGTGTCAAATCGAGACGAAGACACGGGCGAGGAATATCGCAAAAGAGCATAAAATTGAGTGCCACTTTATTTTGATTGTACCTTAATTCATGATACGCTCGTTTGGAAAACAATACGCTCATACCTGTGCATTCTTACAATTCAAATATATAGATACGAGTATCTTTGATACTGCTATGTTTTATTTACAATATCTTTAGATTTCCTTTCAAAACCTCCTTTGTAGCAAAAGGGCTTCTAGGAATGTTCTAGCAAACATTGTACCCTGCAGGTGTATGTATCAGACAGTTAATTTCGATCTTAACACTACGGCCATAAAGTTCAAGAAGATACATATCGGCTTCCTTTGTGTTGTGTTAAGTGCAGAATGCATAATATTTATTCTGCTATCCAAGTTCAGGAAATTGAAGGTGAAAGGAAAATCAAATACTATTACCTGTAGATAGGTTTCTTTTAGAGTTTAGACTGTATGTGTTCTGTAGAATTGTATTACTTAAGTACCCCGCAAACGATCAAATTGTTTGTCAAATTTTACGTGTTTGTCAAACAGTTTGAATATAGTGCACAGCTTTGTTTGAAGCGTTTGTCAAACAAACTACGCGTTTGACCTGTTTGAAGAAAATTTGGATTTGCGTAGCGTTTGACAAACGTGTTTGAACGTGTTCCGCTGTATTTGTCAAACAAGATCTCATGATCTCAAACCGATTCTAGCTAATTGTTTGACAAACGTTTTGATGCACGTTTGATCGTCTGCGCTGCTGTTTGATGAAAACGTTAATTACATCAAACATGTTTGTCAAACAAATTTGATCGTTTGCGGGGTACTTTATAGTTTATACGATCAGAGAAATTGTTCCATAGGTAAAGGCGGACTTACGTTATATTTTGGTTCCAGTTACTTGATAGTAATCACTATCCAGGACAATGAAAATTGTATGACCGACTCGATTCGATCAACTGAAAGAAAAACGTTCACGAATGCAATCTAGTTTAGGGCCTTTTTTTGACTGACTACCTTAATGACTTTCTTCTTTACTGATGACGCCCGCAACTCCGTTGCGCCAAAAATCGCTTATCGCGTGGGGTACATTTTTTCAGCATAAAAGTATCCTATTCCTTTCCTGGGACTCAAAGTATCTCCATACCAAATTTATCAAAATCGGTTCCGCAGTTTGGGCGTGAAGAGGTAACAGACAGATAGAGAGATAGAGAGACACAGTACTTTCGCATTTATAATATAACTAGCTGTTGCCCGCGACTTCGTCCGCGTGGACTTCAGTTTATAGCGCGCGGTGTCAACAAATTATTGGTGTCAAATTTAAAAGCTTTTTTAAGCCCTGGTACCCCTTTTGAACAAGTTTACGCATTTTTACCCCCTATCAACCCCCATTTCCAGTTAAAAAGTAGCCTATGTCCTTTCTCAGGCTTTAGACTATCTGTGTACAACATTTCATAACAATCGGTTCAGTAGTTTTGGCGTGAAAGCGAGACAGACAGACAGACAGAGATACTTTCGCATTTATAATATAGGTAAGTATAGATAAGAATGGCAATATGGGTTCATAGGGTTGCAAAATAATACCTTAATCATACTTAATCAGAACATTTTATTTATATTTCGGGCAATATCTTTCGTACAAAGTTATAGTTAATTAAGGTAGCAGCCCAGTTTATAGCAGCGCAAATTGACAAAACAGTTATTAAGAAGCGGCTAATTAATAAAGTTTGGTGTCAGGTGGCGATTCCCACCGAGTTAATGCAAACTAATAGTAATATAATAAATTGTACAAATTACATTTATTATGGCATTGTTTTAGATGTATTTATTTTAAATATACTAAACTGGTTTTAGTTTAGATGTATATACTTATACGTGGGAGAGCCATGCTTCGGCACGAATGGGCTGGATCGACCGGAGAAATACCACGTTCTCACAGAAAACCGACGTGAAACAGCGCTTGCGCTGTGTTTCGCCGAGTGAGTTAGTTTACCGGAGGCCCAATCCCCTACCCTATTCCCTTCCCTATCCTCCCCTATTCCCTTCCCATTCATACCCTCCCCTATTACCCTATTCCCTCTTAAAATGCCAGCAACGCACCTGCAGCTCTTCTGATGCTGCAGGGCGACGGAAGTTGCTTTCCATCAGGTGACCCGTTTGCTCGTTTGCTCCCTTATTTCATTAAAAAATATAATGCTTTGTTTGTATGATTATATCTTCAGTGTGTAACAAAACAAAATGGTAAACTTTCGACTTTAGAGTTTAGAGTTCCGTAGCCAAATAACAAAAAACGGAACCTTTATAGATTCGTCATATTGTTTGTCTGTCCGTCCGTCCGTATGTCACGGCCACTTTTCTCCGAAACTTTAAGAGATATCTCTAAAAATATATATAGGATGTACATTACTATAAAAACTACCAACGAAAATTTGGTTTGTAGGTAGTTTTTTTACTTTATATATAAATGGTAAATCTTAATTTAACTTTCATTAAATCGACTGAAAATATATATAAAAAAATAAAAAAAATTCAAGTTTGTTAAAAATAAAAGGAAAAGCTTCACACCAGGCTGTGTTTAAACAATTTGCAGATGGTTAAAAGCGAACTATAGCATAGTTTTCAAAATCATAAATGAGTTACACACAAACTTTCGGTTCAACTTTTTAATCAAAAAGTTTGGCGCAAGGCTTTGTGTTTACTAAAACTCTATTAATAAAGGATATTTTGTTAAATACGAATTTACAGGCCATTTAATTTTACGCTAAATTCGACAGTTTAAAGGAAAACTATTTCTTTGTCTAGCTCTAGAGTTCAATTTTATTGCTACCGGACTGTTAATAATATTATGTTCTATATACTTAGTCTGGTTTCCGGCCAATTAGACTTGTGTCCATCGATCATTTTGCTTGTATTTGTAATTCTATCTATCTCTATCTCTTTTCACATGTCTTTAAGAGGGCGACTAACCCAAAAAATTAAACATCGTCCTTCTCTCTTCACACTCACGCCCGTCTTTCATATGCCAGATGAAAAGGGACGACGCGGATTCATCGCCAAATTAGTTTTTTTCTCAATAACTTGATAAATATACAACATTTACAACATTTAAAAAAAGGTCGATTTCTCAATGATAGAATTTTACACAATGTGTTAAAATATTAACTTAGTTCAATGCACGATTATGGCATTAAATGAAAAATTCGTGAAAATTAGCTATGCACCTTTGTATTTTTTTCCTATTATTATGTTCTATGGAAACTCAACAGATAAAGATTTAGTATTTAAAAGCCAAAAGAAATGTCTACCAGCCATATGCAAAATAAAGATAACAGATAGCTGTAAGCCCCACTTTATAAATCTAAAAATACTTACTTTCCCCTGCTTGTACATCCTTGAAACAGTAATGTTTGTAAAACGTAACATATATGACTACGAAAGATTCAACAGCATCAGAAATAAACATCGAATTTGCTATCCATCAGCAAAATTAGCTTTATTCAGTAAAAGCTACCTTGGAACATCAATTAAATTATATAATAAATTTCCAAATGATATTTTAGAAATAGAGATTATACATATATTTAAAAAGAGAGTAAAAGAAATACTAATTAAAAAAGCAAATGAATTTTTGTTAGATTGTAATATTAAATAACTTGAAAATTATGAAATAAAATAAATTAATTAAACATTATTATTATGTAATATTGTAATTTCGATTCAAATACACAATGAAATACTATATTAATAATTTTGCAATGTAATAAATAATAATATATAATGTAATGTACTTTAATAAATATTATAATTTATTAATATATATTATAATATTATATATAATAATATTATATATATATATATATATATATATATATATATATATATATATATATATATATATATATTTATATAATTGGAATCTCGGAATCGGCTCCAACGATGAAATTTAGTATATAGGGGGTTTCGGGGGCGATATATCGATATAGCTAGGAATCATTTTCATAAAATGTAATTTTATGTGTGTTTTTGAATTTTTTCAATACCGAGCGAAGCAAATGTTTTTTTTTTTTTAGAGAAGGCAGGTCCTTATAGCCCTGACGTCACTGCGACCCACGAGGATCTATTGTGACTCCTTCGCACTAGAGAATCAGCCCCAACCCAATACTGCTCATAAATTGAACGATATGGTTGGGGTTGGTGCCACGAATTTCCTCTGTGGATGAGTATTCGTGGCGACCAAGGTGCCTGTTCCTGCTCTGTAGTAGAGCAGGACAATCGAGGAGAAGGTGAATAGGTGTTTCATCCTCCTCCTCACAGAATCTGCAAGTCGTTATGCTACAAATACCCATTCTGTTTAGGTGTTTGTTGAGCTTGCAGTGCCCAGTTAGGCTTCTGATAAGGATCCTTAATTGGTTCCTACCCAAGGTCAGCACTAATTCTGATAGTTTCTTGTTGAAGCCAGGAATTAATGCCTTGGAGTGTTCAAGGTCAGGGGTCTCAGCCCATTGTTTCCTGCATAGTCTGTGACCCCATTCCTTGAGCACTTGCTTTGTGGTACTAGGAGTTATACCACAGACTAGTTCTGGGCCATATACGAGACTCTCGGCCCCAAGCCATGCTAGTTCGTCAGCGGTTTCATTGCCGGGGACTTTGCTGTGGCCCGGGACCCATACTAGGTGGAGGTTGTTGTTCCTTCCCAGCATGTTTAACGTCTCAATGCATTCCAGAACTAATTTTGACGAGACTTCTGCGGCAGTCAGTGCTTTAAGTGCAGCTTGACTATCGGAGAAGATAAACACGTTTTTGTGAACTAGGGCCGCCAGGCTCCAGGCTTTCTAGTGAACAATAAAATAATTTACAATAGAGGTTAATTTACAATAAACGATTTTTGATAAAATTTGATTTTGACAGTACAGTACAGTTGAGGCTCTATTTTTTCGGGAAAAGTAGAAGCATAATTTCCGTGGAATGTATTTACGTAGCCATAGATCTATAATTTTGATTCAAGACGTAAATAGCCATCCATAAAGTATGTAACACCTAAAGGGAAGGAATGGGGTAGACGATGCGGTTTGATGTGACAAGGAGTGCGGGTCGCAAGTTTAGTGACATCATAATATTTCAAATTTAAGAAATTGATGCACGAAATTTCAAATATTAAAGTAGTTTTAATTTTATTGATGTACTTATGTATAATTGCATGGAGACGTCACACTAGGGAGAGGGGAACAAGGAGGTAACAGCATTCAAATCGTGTGACGTACTATCCAAGAAATTGATAATTAAAATGCAGTTAACGGACGTACTTCGTAACTTACTAACTATAGGTCTACCGGAATCTGATGGCAAAAAGTGAGAAAATGAATTGACTCTAGCAATACCGCGACCGGGATAATTTGTTTAAAACATTTTGATCCTTTTTTCTTCTTATAGCGGCCGATTCTGTGTGTTAAACATGCAAATATAAAAATTTATCCCCCGATCAAGGATGTTTTTTGAAAATCTGCTGTCAAAAATTTCCATCAGATTCTAGTAGACCTATACGTAACTTGGTTGGGATATTTTGTCAATTCAACGTTAGCTATCGGCTGGGTTGATACGACCAAATTACGAAGGTCCGCCATCTTCATATTAATCAACTTCTTTATAGTATTTTATGGATGGTCCCTCAGGAACAAGGAAGTGTATTAGCGATTGTTCACGGTGCGAGCGCGGACGCGCGCTGTAATGGCGGAACATTGCTCCACGACGCATCTTGATCGATACATATCAATACTTCTTGCTAGCTGATCCGCCTATCGTTGTTTTGACGTATACCACGTACGTTGTATTACCAAGAAATTGATTCAAATGCAGTTGAGGACCTACGTCATTTGGTCGCATTATGTCAATTTACTTGTTATTTAAAACTTAGGGCCAACCCACACGTACCACAACCACACGACATCGCAACGACAAAATGTCGTCGGGCAGTGGTTATGTATGAATGGTGTCGCTGCAGCTTTTTGTAGTTGCGCTGTGGTCAGTGTTGTCACACCAAATTTTAAAAAATCAGTAGACGTCATGCCAAAAATTGGTAGAATTAGGTAGATGTTAGAACCAAAAGTTGGTAGATCTACCACCCTCATATCAGTAAATTTTTTAGAATAAAAAATACTAATTTATCCATAGAGAGTTTCATTGATAGTGTTTACTATTTATATAGGTCTACCAGAATCTGATGGCAATTTTTGACAGCAGATTTTTAAAAAATATCCTTGATCATTGGATAATTTTTTATATTTTCATGTTTCACAGTTCACACACAAAATAAGCCGCTAAAGGAATTAAAAAATAATGAAAATGTTTTATTCCTATTACCCCGGTATTGCTAGAGTCATTTTATTTTCTCACTTTTTGCCATCAGATTCTGGTAGACCTATACATATTTTTATTGAATAATTTTAAATTTTCAGCAGTCAGCACTCGGCTCTTCGTTCTTTGAAATTAGGTTCATTTCAAAGAACGAAGAGCAACGTATGAAGCAAACCTTCCAATGCCACTATCCCCAAACCGCGGCCCGCGGGCCGCTTGCGGCCTGCCCGCCGCGAATTCATTTGTGGCCCGCGTGATGTTAAACCATTTTGAAATTCACGCCCACCGAAAAAATAATGTAAAGTCGTCGTGATAGTCGTGAAACTTTTTCCACTTTTAAATCGTTAATTTTGAAGAATGTTATTTTTTAACCCTAAAATTTTTCTGTTGCGACCCGCGTCACAAGACCAATATTTTTTCTATCGAGAAAATTTTAAGATATCGTGTTTTTGCTTAGATCGAATTCTTGGAAATATCATGTTGTATCGAATTTTATAAAATGAAACAATTTGGGGCTTATTTTCAAGTATAAAAATTAATTAAATTATTTTTTAACAAAAAATTAAAACCGACTTTCAAGGTAAAAACAAAAGTAATACTTACTTACTTACTTATTCTTAATCTAAAAAGAATCAAATAATTCTAATTATTCCTTATTACAGTGGCGTCTTCAGACTTCGTCTAAACCTCAACTATTTCTGTACTCAATCTTCATGCTTTTGAAGTCGGTACCAGCTTACCTTAGCGTAATTGCTATGTCAAGGATCTCAGAACTTTTCCGGGCTGGTACCGACTTCAAAAGTGCGAAGATTGAGTACAGAAATAGTTGAGGTTTAGGCGAAGTCTGAAGACGCCACTGTAATAAGGAATAAGAATTATTTGATTCTTTTTAGATTAAGAATAAGTAGGTAAGTATTACTTTTGTTTTTACCTTGGAAGTCAGTTTTAATTTTTTGTTAAAAAATAATAATTTTACCCTTTTTAGTTACATAATATGAGACGACAAGGCTATAATATTATAGCTTGTTGTCTTAGAGTTGTACATATTACTAGCGGTCGCCCGCGGTTCCGCCCGCGTGGATGTCGGTTACGGCTGCAAAAAGCCTACCAAGGAAAGACTCGGTCAGCAAAATGATTCCCAGGTCAATTCACAGACTCCGATACAGACATCGACGACGCGGACGCAGTCATTATCCGAAGGGTACAGTGCACACTGCACATATTGTCTTCCTCCCGCAAGCGCATCTCGCTTGGTGACGCCCACTATCGTAATATTTTAATTTCGCCATAATTTCAAAACCAAACGTCCAATTTTAATCATTCACAGACCAAATTTTATTTACATAAACTGTACTTAGTGACAAAATGATTTATTTTTAATAAGGATTAATGGCATGAGTAAAATAAACGCGTTTAAATGTTGTCCAAAAAAATTCAAGATTTTTAAATAAAAAAATGGTTATTGTGCCTCACTCGACAAAGATAAGTATAGTGTGTCGCGAACTTTTTTGTAGATATTTATAAGATCTACAATACGTAGAACATTTTATGGTTCTATCTTCTATGGTTTCGGCAGCGTACGCAAAATAAGTAACTTTTCTGGTTGATTTTTTCACCTGGCGTCCGAAAAACCCAAATATCTTACGAAACCCTATTTTTTCCAAAATAAAATTTAGCCTATGTTCAGCAGAAATAATGTAGAATTTGCTTGGAGTAGTTTAAAAGCCAAAATCCTCAAACTCGTATCTATAAGGATTCAAAAGTTCTGTTGGGTACCTTCAGAACCAGGGTATATCCTGGTGCAAAATCTTACTTTTTGGTAGTATATGCCTGAAATACTTCAGAAAAAATCGAAATCACCATATGTTCTCATATAAATTTCAAGGAGTCCCCTCGATTCCTCATGGATCTCATCATCAGATCACCACTTTTGTGAACATGGCACCAACTTTGGATTAAACCCTGTACAATATATATATCGGATCGTCGAGCGGTATAAGAAACTGATTCAATGGCCATGAAGTAACATTGCGTCCTTCCTCCAAGATTGTGGGCGTATATTAGTTATCTACACTGAACGTGATTAACCAGATATCGTCAGATTTGGAGCCGATGGGTTTGGGAGCATACACCGTTCCTCCCGACATTCATAATAATTCTAGATATTTGGCAGGTGATTGTTGTCACCTCACAAAAGTCAAAGTTAATCGCGCACGCCGATATATATAAACAGAGGAATATATAACCTCCTCCTTTTCGGTTAAAAATCGAAAATTTTGGGTTAGTCGCCCCCTTAAGCCTGATACCGGCCATTATTTTCAGTATACCGAATTTCCCTATTCCGCGACCAGACTTGTACAGACAATTTCTTCTTCTTCAATTCAATTTTATATAAAAAAAAGTTCTTAAAATTAATAATATTGGCTATAAAAAGTTTTCGCCCATAAGAACGATTTCTATGCGATATAACTTGCACAGAACTTACTAAAAACGATGAACCCAACTTAACTTTACGCAACGCTATAGGTAACTGAATAGATATCGAGGTGTTGAAGTGTCATCAGAACACTTAGCAGCACCTTGAGAAAAGTCTTCAACGATTATAACTCCAGTGCTCAGAAGTCTTTTAAAAGAAATTAAACTATGCCAAGAAAAATTATCTCTACAGAAAACTCAGAAAAAAACACGGTTAGTTTTCAGCGAAATACCTTATTCCTGGCTTTCTGTGAAAATGGGGAAAGTAGAGAAACTCCTTGGACAGTAGACGACGCAAGTTAACGTTTCAATTACATTAAAATAGTTAATAACGCTACTGCTATCCATACTAATATTATAAATGCGAAAGTGTGTCTGTCTGTCTGTCCCTCTGTCTGTCTGTCTGTTACCTCTTCACGCTCGAACCGATTTTGCTGAAATTTGACATAGAGATTCTTTGAGTCCCGAGAAAGGACATCTAAGGATAGTTTTTATCCCGGAAAAATGTACGGTTCCCGCGCGATAAACGAACTTTGGCGCAACGAAGTTGCGGGCGTCATCTAGTTCATAATAATTATAATATTATGTATTCTGAATCTCAGGATACTATTAACTCATAATATAATGCCATTTGACGACCTCCGTGGCGCAGTGGTGAGCGCGTTGGTAGCTCAAGCCGGAGGTCGCGGGTTCGAGTCCCGCCGACGACGGAACAAAAAGTTTAGAAAGTTCCTGGGTCATGGATGTGTATTAAATATGTGTATCATATAATAAAAATCTTAAATATATGTATAGTATAAAAGTATTAAATATATTTCCGTTGTCTGGTACCTGTAACACAAGTCCTTCAGGTACGTGATACCCTTTGAGTTAGTTTCGTTATATCTGACCTCATCAACCCTAAAAGTTACCCAACTTTATAATTACGGTGGATGTAATCAAAATAGCGGTCTGTCTGTACCAGATGCATTATAATTAGAATTTAAGTCGACGAATTCATGACGTTAATTAAATCCAAAAGTTAATGTTTCGTATAATATCTGGTTCCGCTTTGAATAATAATAGTTATTATGACTATCATTACTCATAAGGAAATATTTATAAGAAGTGGAAATTAATTATTTTCATGTTTTGACGACCTCTATGGTTCAGTTAGTGCGTTGACGCTCATTATGGGGGTCGCGGGTTCGAATCCAGCGTCGCTATTTAAATATATCGTTATATACAATTGCTTGTGATCTCGTTGCATTGTAGGGTCGGGACATCGGGTCGCTATGGTCGCGCGAACTCATCGAGCCTTATTAGATAGTATTCCTTTACTTCGTGGTCAATACATGAAATATTCGATTACGTTGAAATAAAAATTAATTGCAAGTTGCAACAAAGAAAAGATATTTATTAAATAAATTGCATTTAATTTTATTCCTCGAATCATAATAATTATTAATAAGCACTAATTGGGGTTATTTTTGGAGATCCAAATCCATGCGTGTAATTTATCGTAACAAACACAATAATTGTTGATTTCACGATTTCTTTTGGAATTATTATTTTTAACAAAAAATTAAAACCGACTTCCAAGGTAAAAACAATAATAACATTAATATGAACTAAAAAGTATTAAATAATTTTTACTATCTAATGGTGCCTTTTTCCGAATTCGGCTAAACCTCAACTATTTCTGTACTCAATCTTCATTATTTTGAAGTCGGTACCAGATAGCTGAATCTTCAGTCCTCTGACAGAATATTTGAAGCTTTTGGAACTGGCACCGACTTCAAAATTATGAAGATTGAATACAGAAATAGTTGAGGTTTAGCCGAATTCGGAAAAAGGCACCATTAGATAGTAAAAATTATTTAATACTTTTTAGTTCATATTAATGTTATTATTGTTTTTACCTTGGAAGTCGGTTTTAATTTTTTGTTAAAAATAATAATAATTTCACTCTTTTTAGTTACACTAGTAGGTAAACCTTCGCGTATATTTTACGTATCTTATTACAATTTGTCAAGAGTCACAACTCACACTTACAAAATCATATATTATCAGTGAAGTGAACAGATTGTGCTAAGTAATTTAACAATTTTAATGCTTCAAGCCCCAAGCGGTCACCGGCGATTGAGATAACAATAGAAAGGCTATTGTGTCTCGTTTTTCCACGATCGAAGGATCTATCAGATAAAAAATTGTATAAACTTGCATAGGATGTAGCGTAGCTACTCATAATATTTAATATTATCATAATTATTGACAGCTCTGTTCTTGTAAAGCGCTTATTCCACTTATCCTAGCTAGGAAGTCCTAGCTAGGATCCTAGCTTTCTAAATGTCATTCCACTTGACTAAATTTTTTCCGATTTAGGATCCTAGCTAGGATCCTAGCTTCTAAATGTTATTCCACTTGACTAAATTTTTTAGGACCCTAGTTAGGACTTCCTAGCTAGGATAAGTGGAATAAGCGCTTAATCAAGAATTCAAATCGATACTTAGTGCGCCATCTATCGATTAATAAGTATAACTGATTAAAAAGACACTTAATGACTTTGTTTTGTGTAAATGCTCTTTTTAAAATAACTTTATTTTAATTCTATTTGTGTATTTAAATTTTATAAAGTAATTAGTAAAGTATTCGATCTGTTGTCTGCCGCCACGCGCCACGCGGCGCGGCGGCGCGGCGGCGCGGCGACGCCGTCGCCTCTGCGGCGCCGACCGCCATGTATTAAACAAACAGGTGTTGTTATACAGTACATAATTATTATTATTAGTATACCCATACCTATGCCTTGTACTATTATTAATTCTGTGCCATGAGACATTGGTGATGATTGATGATGATGATGATGATGATTATGATGATGAATATGAATTGCATAGTAGCATATGCTTTCTGTTCTTAAAACAACGCCGAAACTCCCGAACGTGTATCTATTAGGAGTCAGGAGTTCTCTCAGCATCTTCGAAACCATGGTATACTTTGACCCAATATTTGACTTTTTGGTAGCATATTCTTAGTACACTTCACATAAAACCAAAATCACCATATGTTTCCATATAAATTTCGAGGAGTTCCCTCGATTACTCATGGATCCCATCATCAGGTCACCACTTTTGTGAACATGGTACCAAATTGGAGTGAAACCTAATACAACAAAACAAAAATTTCGAAAATCGGTTCACAAACGGCGGAGTAATCGTTGAACATACAAAAATAAAAAATAAAAAAAAAAAAAAAAAAAAATATCCACAGCCGAACATATAACCTCCTCGTTTTTTGGAAGTCGGTTAAAAATGACACGCATTGCTATTTATAATATTATTTATTATACAGGATGTTTGAAATAAGTTATACAGGGTATTTTAAATATGGTAAGTCGAAAAGTGGTGAGTCAGGGGGTCATATTGATCATCTTTATTTTTCGCTTATTTCCAAAAGTCGTCGAATAACAGTTGTTCATAATGACCCTCTCACCCAGTCACTGTTCCTTTCTGTTTACTATCTTATCTTATTTTTTTTTAATCTTATTTTATTTTTTTTAGGGATTTTACCTACTTTGAAACACTCAATGTCATAATATATTTTTTTTATGAAAGAAGGGGGCAAACGAGCAAACGGGTCACCTGATGGAAAGCAACTTCCGTCGCCCATGGACTCTCGCAGCATCAGAAGAGCTGCAGGTGCGTTGCCAGCCTTTTAAGAGGGAATAGGGTAATAGGGGAGGGTAGAGACGGGAAGGGAATGGAATAGGGGATGGTAGGGAAGGGAATAGGGTAGGGGATTGGGCCTCCGGTAAACTCACTCACTCGGAGAAACACAGCGTAAGCACTGTTTCACGCCGGTTTTCTGTGAGAACGTGGTATTTCTCCGGTCGAGCCGGCCCATTCGTGCCGAAGCATGGCTCTCCCACGTATAAACGAAGATGATGAGATCACTCGATCATAATATTATAAGTTTGAACAAAAAAAAACTACATCGAAATTGACCTACCCGTTTGACATTACGAGGCCACAACAAACACACACAGGCAGTCAGTTAACGTCAATAGTAAGTCAACTCATAACATCCTATCTTTTTGCCGGGAATAAAAAATTATCACAATATTTTGAGCATGAATTATAGTGACAGCTCGGTCGGATATAATCTTCATACAGTACTGACATATTGCAGTATCAGTCATGGGCTGTTGTTGCACAGCTGGACCTATTAATTATATTATAACGGCCAGGGCCCAAGTATTTTGTGCATTTCAATTATATGCACCGGAACCAATGATATTCTACTAAATACAGATCTGTTACGTTCATACTATTTTCCGGCTTAAATTGCTTCCGAACAATTTTCAAATTCAATTGTCAAATTTGACAGATAAGTGAAACAAAAGATACGAAATGCTGTTTACATAAAAGAGACAGACTAAATAAAAGACGGACCAATTGGCTCGTATTTATGGCTTCACAACGCGCGCGGTAGTAACATATCTGCTTTGAGTTTTTTATATAATATCATTGACCGGAACTATAAGGGGCACAGCTTGAAATACAAAGTATAACAAATAAAGTGATACAAATTTAGGACGCATGCATATGTTCCTGATAGGCCTGAGGGTGTATAACAAATAAAATATATATAACTAGCTGTCCCGGCAAACGTTGCTTTGCTATAATATAAAGTATTTCGTCCATATTATTATTTTATTGAAGCGACTAAATAAGTATGTCGCCATGGCAACGTCGATCGCTATCCCGTCACACAAACAATGGTCGCCGTCAGTCTCAGGTTGTAATAATTTACTACTATTTATTCAACAAATGCACTTATTAATATATAAAGTACTCAGTAGCCGATTCTCAGACCTACTGAATATGCATATAAAATTTGGTAAAAATCAGTAAAGCCGTTTCGGAGGAGTTCGCTGACTAACATTGTGACACGAGAATTTTATATATATGATAATACTTTAGGATGTGTATGTGTTCCTTTTATTGAGATCACTGTGAATGTAACAGCACTGAAAGAAAATTTGTGAATTGTATGGGCAACGCCCTAGCGTCATGTATTTTTCCATACAAAAGTAAAAAGAAGTTACTCTTTCAGCGGTGCTACTTTCCCAACGAACTCTATACAGGGAACCTGTATATATACACACGTCTGTATAGTTTTGTCACATCTTTCGTTACACCCTGTATGGAGTTTGCCTACTATAAAAGTACCAGCCCTGATAGAATTTTTTTTTGTGTCATAGCTTTGGTTTATATTGATACTGACGAATATTTTGGAATAGTATTTTGTTATGATTCCAAATCTGTAGTTACGAGAGACGTCATGATCCTTGTACAGTTTTAATGACGGTAGCCGGTTTCATTGAAACCAGGCCAGACACTACCGGCGAGAGATCAGACGCAGGACCTGCTTTTTACATGCCGACGCATTTATCATCTTACTCGCAGACAATCAGGTGATCAGCCTGCATTGTCCTAACTAAACTTGAAAATTAAACATGTTTCCAACGCGGGAATCGAACCCACGACCTCCAAGTCAAGAGCCACGCTCTAAACCACTGGACCACGGAGGCGTTCGTTGTTATTATGTACTACAAACAAAATGTCGGCGCTTTATAAAACACAAAGGCTGTTGGACAATAGCAAACGAATCACTTATTATTAATATTAATATTTTGAAATTCAACAACTGCGTGACGTGGTAGTCGGTAGATGATGAAGTATGATTTATAGCACCCATCACACGTAGAGTTCGGAACGAGAAGAAAAAAGTAGTACACACAGAATATTTTTATAATTTTTTTTTTTGCGATAACAACGTCAGTTAATTTGTTTTGCTTAAAATCTTGGTAACTTTGTATCTGACAAGCCGTCGGCAGTTGTTTGGTTGGGCACGTAAAAAGCTGTCAGATTCAGTTACACATGAAAACTGGTAAAAACATTACTAATGGAAAATTTAAAACTGCGAAGCGTGATGCAGATAGATGTTGCTGAAAATTCTTTTATCACGTGGAAATCGCGAAATTTTGACAGAATTCAAATTTCACCAAAATTGATTTAGCGGCTTAAGGCGACGCCTTGATAATTTGGCTGTAGCGATATCGATTTTTCTCAGCAATGACTAAAGCTAAGAAATTAAAGTTCATTGTCAGCATTTATCATGTCTTTGTCTTTGAATTACCCATAGCTAACACGATTGGTAAACTTTTATAACACAGAATAATCAATCAAAAAGACCTCTGTAAAAAAAGGGATTCCTATTTTGTCAACGGAGGAGAGTGATTTGTGCTTCCAAAATTTGTACATAGATTGGTTCAAGCATACACTTTAATTTGCCCTTTAGTTTATATGAAATGTATTTATGGTTTTCAAATACCGCAACAAAAACCAGCTGATGCTATGAGAGGTTGGGCCGGCCTCTCATAGAAAACAAGCAATATAAAACATATCCAACACGGTTTTTTTACTTTAACGCGGCGTCACCTTAAACCTGAAGAGGTAACAAACCGATAAGCACACTTTCGCACTATAAGTATGGATTTTACTATATAGAAGTCCGTATATTGGCCAATTTTAGGGTTTGCTGGTTTACTGTCATATTATGTTGGTCAAGTGTCTTTTTTGTTTAATGCTGATAAGATACGTTTCCTGGGCCGGAACAGCAAATTGTGCAGATCCTATGACTGACTGTACCCACTACTCATGAGCTTCCAGTAAAAGTTTTTTAAATAAAATCTTGCATTGTTCTACTGTTATTGTAGGCGGTTCTATAAAAACGCCACATGCCGTTTCAAATATTCGAGCGAATAAGGCCGTAATTAAAAAAGCCGCACGGCCATTCTCCGGCCTCACAATGCACTAGCTGTCACAATAGTCTAAGCTAATGTACTGAACGGCTAACGACGAAATATCGTCCGCCAAATCGCTCCAAAAAGGTTTTACTGTTGACGAATTTTTCACCGCCCAATATTTCCACGATGGAATTTTTCCCGGTTTTACAATATAAAAATGGATTTTAAAAGAAAAGTTTCGAAAAAATCCGCGGTAAAAATATTCGTTTCTTTCTCGATTTCACAAAAGGTGACATGAGGTGTTGCAGAATTAGATAGTAAAATTCAATTCATTTTTACACTAATTTGAATATATCGATATCTACTTTAAAAAAAAAATGTTAGTCTCGATAAAATTTGAGATAGCCTGAACCGATTTGGCCCATTTTATGTTTAGTGGTTCTAAGCAGAGTATTGTTTTTTCAAAATGTTAGTAAGTCCCAAAAATGTTTTTTTTTAACCCATTAACCGCCAAAATGAAACCAATAGTAGTTTTTTTTAACAAAACTTGCATTTATCTGCAGTTTATATTATGTTAAATAGACGAAAAATAAAAGAAAAATTTAAAAAAAAAATGAAATTTAGAGTAGTGTACCCAGTTAGGTACAACGGCGTGTTATGGGGTACTTAGGTGTGATAAGGTTTAGAACTAACTTTTTTGATAAATACTTTTTTATTACATTTTTTGCACTGACAACGAACTCCTGTATGATGTTTTACATTTTGAAACTATTTACAAATATTTTTGGGGTAGTAATCGATACAATCTTCTGGTAAACTAGAGACTGACGAGGAGGATAACTTCGTTTTTCGTGATATTTTCTGACACAATTAAAATGTTACGATGTTTCGTCGAAACAAAATATAAGCCATGCTATCATCAAGAGTCGTAAGTGGTAAATGCAAACGCTAATCATTGACAATAACAAAAGAAAAAAACATAATTCAAATAAGTAAATAAAATCTATCATCATCTTTACCCGAAGAGGTGATTTGCGTTCCGTCTTTTCTCATAATTAGTAGTAGTATCTGTAGCTGAAGCTAGTAAACTTTTGTCCTTGATATCCACTAATAGGTATAAGAAGTAAAAAGTATACAGAATGATTTCTGGAGTCATATTTCTTACTTACGAAGGAGTGTGTATATTAGCTTATGTTACCATTACACTTTGCAAGTGACAAATTTTGTAGTATTATAACATCTATTATAGTTGATACTAGCTTCATTGTTACTGACAAGATAGATTCCTCTTACGAGGTTTAGCTACTGTCAAATCTTTTAGCTGCTTTTTTACCTGCGTTTTTCTGTCTACAACGTCGGTAGTTTCTGGACAAAGAAATGTGTAAGAAAGTGGACATTTACGCTGTGATTATATGAGTTTTCTGGATGTATATGATAATTTTTATTTATAAAAGGAGCACTAAATAGCTTTAACTTGGTATTCATAACGATATAAGATGTTTAAATTAATCAAACTCAATCAAACTCAATTTAAAAAATTCTGAAAAAAGGAAAATTTTGCTAGTGGATTCGGCCATTGTACCTAACTAGGTACAATACCCGGCAATAAATATTGCACATCGACCTTTGGAAAGAGACACGGCTAATTTCGGTTTCATAGAGCGTTATCTTTGTAGCACCGACGACTGACATAATGTCAAATAGGTGTCTATTTGACATTATGTCAGTCGTTGTTCAAATTCAATAGAGTGCAGTTGCGTCCAGTTCAAAATATATATCTAGAGTTGTTTACACCCCTAAATTTGCTACAGCTGTAATTTTCCAAAAGAATTTTAAATACATAAACATAATTTGAACACCATTTTTTATTTTATTTTACACGAATATAAAGCCATAACTTATAGAAAATTTGGTGTATTTATACAAAGAATAATAAAATTGTCAAAAGAAGCAAACCTTAGTTGTTTTAACAGCTCCTAATATATACCGGACTTTTTGTATTTCGTGCGTAAGAGATAACGCTCTACAAAACCGAAATTAGCCGACTGTCACTTTCCAAAGGTCGATGTGCAATATTTATTGCCGGGTACTGTACAGTAGTGTTTGAATCACAATTTTTCCGTCTATTTCAATAATCTACCACTAACTTGTAATTTATTATATAGATAATAATGCATTGAATAAAAAAAACAAACACATAAAGTGACTGAATATTATGCGATTAAAATAAAGAGAGAATTTATGAGCTTACTCCTGCAGGTCGCAAAACTGTAAGTTTCAAACCTACCTTATGACTAAAAATATTGGTTGTCAGTGTAAATTTGCTAAACATGTTGAAGCTTTATCTATAATCAAACATATTAATTAGAAAACTGAGATGTGATACCACAAAATTTTGAACTATCCTTAATTTTATATGTGTACCCAATTGGGCATAGCGGCGGTAAATGGGTTAATGAAATAAGGGGGCAAACGAGCAAACGGGTCACCTGATGGAAAGCAACTTCCGTCGCCCATGGACACTCGCAGCATCAGAAGAGCTGCAGGTGCGTTGCCGGCCTTTTAAGAGGGAATAGGGTAATAGGGGAGGGTAGGGAAGGGAATAGGGTAGGGGATTGGGCCTCTGGTAAGCTCACTCACTCGGCGAAACACAGCGCAAGCGCTGTTTCACGCCGGTTTTCTGTGAGAACGTGGTATTTCTCCGGTCGAGCCGGCCCATTCGTGCCGAAGCATGGCTCTCCCACGTATAAATTGTACCATTTGAAAAGATCAAACCTAGTATTTTAAGGTGAAGCGATACGTCGCAATTACATATCAATTTTATTTTACATTGTTTCAGAGGGCCAAAACGCGAAAAATTGTACTAAACATTCATGACATCGTAACACACGTTACGTACATGACCGAATGTTACGTACATGACCATCATAAAGCCTAGTCTATAATATAAACTGTATATCCAATTTTTTATTAAAGGCTAACCTAAAAGGAAAAAAAGGTTAAATATATCAAGATATAAAAAATTAATTATAGTAAATTGTAATACAAGTAAGTATGCTTCTATATATCTACGAACGTGGCTGACATCGGGCACGAGCCGAAGGTGATTGCTGAATTTTCAGCCGAGTATGTAATTTTCAATAGCTAAAAGCTTAAAATAAACCTAAGCGTCAGTGACAGGAGACACGGTACGCGATACGGGAGCGTCTGCAACGCGAAACTGGCCGTGCACACCTGCGCGACTACGGTGCGAACCGTCAAACGTTAATATCATGACACAATCTATCAAAACGTATATAAATCAAAAAATCATAAACTAAAGAGTTGTAGAAAATAATATAAAAAAATGTTTTAAAAAAGAAGTCTAGTTATGTACACTTCAAAACACGCGTCTGACAACTTGACGCGGACGTTCCGCTTACCGACGCGAACATCCCGCGTCGCAGTCGTGCAGGTGTGCACAGCGCCATAAGATTACATGGGCAGCGTCCGCCGCGCGGTAGACGCTACCGCTTCGCAGTCGCTTTGGTCGCGTAGGTTTGTGCAATCCTTAATAGTGATTTACGAAACTTTTCAACACCGTTGTGGGTAATAGACCAGCACGAGTCGGCGCATGAGTACCGGAAACTATTCCACCTCAATTTTTTTATGCGATCCTCTTCAAATTGCCCTCCTGATGATATAAATGCATGTTGCCATGGTGCAACCCGGTGCCATATTGTTTAAACAAACATTGTTTAAACAATTGCAAGGAATTGTTGTTTTTCAACCGGACAATTTTTTCTTATATTTTTTATTGAAATACCAATAAAAAAGGTCCTATGACTTTTTACGATAAAGTTAATATTTTTAAAGATATGAATTTTTAAATGTTCGAAAAATCTCAAATTACACATTACATTACGGGTACATTCGACCCATGAAAAATATATTTAAAAAATAATTATGTCTAAGTAATATATATTTTTAAATTCTCTATACAATAGTTAATAATATCGTTAGTAGAGATTTAAAAAAAATCATTGTTTATATCTTTTTTTATCTTAGCAAAAGTAGACAAAAAATGGTGTTTTTTGTATGGGAGCCCCCCTTAAGCATTTACTTTATTTTAATTTTATTATTATTTATTAAAGTAAAAATATAATTAAGGATTTTGTGAAATTTTCAAGTGCCTAGCTGTTACTATTATTGATTACGAGCAAAAAAGGCCAAAAAAATCACGTTTCTTGTATGGGAGCCCCCCTTAAATATTATACTTTATTTTATTTTTATTTGTTGTTATAGCGGCAACAGATATACACAATCTGTGAAAATTTCAGAAGTCTAGCTATAGCGGTTTTTGAGATACTGTCTGTCCGTTTGTCTGTATGTCTCCAGGCTGTATATCAAACCGCTATAGCTAGTATACTTCTGAAATTTCCACAGATTGTGTATATCTGTTGCCGTTATAAGATCAAATACTATAAATAAAATAAAGTTAATATTTAAGGGGGGCTCCCATACAAGAAACGTGATTTTTTGGCCTTTTTTGCTCGTAATCAATAATGGTAACAGCTAGGCACTTGAAAATTTCACAAAATCTTTTATTATATTTGTAATTTAATAATTAATAATAAAATTAAAATAAAGTAAACGTTTAAGGGGGCTTTCATACAAAAAACACAATTTTTTGTCTACTTTTTCTAAGATAAAAAAAGATATAAACAATGATTTTTTTTTAAATATCTACTAACGATATTATTAACTATTGTATAGAGAATTAAAAAAAATATAGTCTATAAAAGTATATAATCTATAAAAGTATATAATAAATATATATAGTAAAATATAATCTAGACATTATTTTTTTTAAATATATTTTTCATGGGTCAAAAGTACCCAAATTTGAGATTTTTCGAACCTTTAAAAATTCATATCTTTAAAAATATTAACTTTATCGTGAAAAGTCATAGGACCTTTTTTATTGGTATTTCAATAAGGAATATGAAAAAAAAATCCGGTTTAAAAATAACGATTCCTTGCAATTGTTTAAACAGTGTTTGTTTAAACAATATGGCACCGGGTTGCACCATGGCAACATGCATTTATATAATCAGGAGGGCAATTTGAAGATGATCGCATAAAAAAATTGAGGTGGAATAGTTTCCGATACTCATGCGCCGATTCGTGCTGGTCTATAATAAACACAACAGTTATATAAGTATTTTTAACCGACTTTCAAAAAGGAGGAGGTTATATGTTCGTCTGTATATATATTTTTTTGTATGTTCAACCATAACTTCGCCGTCTGTGGACCGATTTTCATGATTTTTTGTTGTTGTACAGGGTTAAATCCGAATTTGGTACCATGTTTACAAAAGTGGTGATCTGATGATGGAATCCATGAGGAATCGAGGGGACTCCTAGAAATTTGTATGGAAACATATAGTGATTTCGATTTTTTCTGAAGCATTCGAGGTAAATACTACCAAAAAGTAAGACTTCGCACCAGGTTATACCCTGGATCCGAAGGTACAGAACAGAACTTTTGAATGCTTATAGGTACAGGTTCAGGGATTTCGGCGTTGTTTATACAACTGAAAGCATAAGCCAACACATCAATTTGATTGATCATCATCATCACAACCATAATTATACCATGAGTTATCACATTATGACCAAATTATTGGTACTTTTCGTGATATTTTGCATCGAAGCAGATGTTTTTGATGATTATTTCGCTGTTTGTGGACCGATTTTCAAAATTCTTGTGTTTTTGTGTAGGGTAGATAGTAATTTTGTATAACAATTACGAAAGTGGTGAGCTGATTATGGGATCTATGAGCAATCGAGGGTGTTCGCGCCAAACTCTAGCGCGAAGTTGGCAGCACTGCAGCGCGTGAGTCTGCACTCTGCGCTGTCAACTGTCATACGCTAGACACGCGAGTGACACATGACACATTCCGCTTTGAACTGTTACCGGCGCGCGTTCGTTAAAAACATACGAAAATCTCCTCTCGGTTAGCCGATCGGCCCAAACTTTTAATCCGCGCCGCGTTTAATCCAATAATTATCCGTGATTTATCCTCATGAACTAAACTCAGTGATAGTGATTATAGACCACGGTGACAGTGTGACTATCAGCTCGTCTCGTCTCAGCGCAGCCGCCAGCATCTCAGCTCACCATTATTATATCCTTTCCTCCCCAATCAGTTCAAACACAACGTGTAGGGCTTCGCTCCTTCATTTTCTGGTCCTCATCGAGCCGGATCGTAACTCCTAGGAAATTTTTTCGCCCCGCCAGCACGTGCCCCATCCGGCGAAAATTGAAAATACAGTCCACTCTGCCCATATTTCTGCCTAAATTTAATTAGAATTCCATTCTATTATCAATATTCTATTGAATTAAGTAACCTCCGCCCATTTTTTATCTCCCTACGGCAATATTTTTGCAAAAGTTTACCAAATACGTATTTCGCCCGCCCGCCATTATAGTTCACAAAGACAATTAAATCCCTTTTTATCTTATGAAATAAGTGTCATCCAATTATTTTCAGCTCATATTTTAATTCTATATTGCATTTAAATTAAATTCCAGAATATATTTCTGCCCAAAATACCTAAATAAAATATTTTAAACGTAATTCTGTCGTGTTATAGAACAAAGGAACTTATTCATACATCGCATAGTTTGTGCTTTATACCATTATAACATTAAGTGTTATTTTTGTTCGGCTCGTGTAAAATATTTTAACTTGTTTACGTTATAACTTAGCACCTCGAGTAAGTACTTGATTTACGGCCGTTCCCAATATTCGATCTATGGCTAAAGACAGACAGCTATCCTCGACCCATGATAAGCATCTGTCTGTCTTTTGAAGCTGTCCCAATATTACAAATAGGTGTTTGCTGTCTTCAGTTGACAGTAGATAAGCCGCCTGTCCGAACCCTCCCTGCGTTCCAAAGTACGCCGTAGCACAAGCAGTTCCAGTGAAGTCAAAATGTAAATTTTCTTCTGAATTAATTAAAGAATATTAAATAACTGTTAAATAACATTTAATAAGATTATCTGCTTTTTTAAATTCATTTAAAAGTTGAAAATAATACATAAAACGTTAAATTTCATAAATTTAACGTTTTATGTAGGACATTTTGTTGACAAATAACAATTGACAAGTTCATTTTCTTTGTTTTGGTGTCTTTGTAAATACTGTTATTGCCTTGCTTTTTTGGGATATCTATACGAAAATGTCTGCAGTAAGTATCTTAGTTATATTCTACCATAATTATGACAAATATATTTCAATTTCATATAGAAATTCTGTTCACTTCACTAAGTTTGTTGTACTTTCAGCAAAAAAGCGTAGTTCTGACGAAAGAAGTAAAACTACTGGTAGATTTAGTTGAGGACATTAACCCTGTGCTTAGAGTAAAGCCTTAAGCTACCAATGCGAGTAAATTCATTACGTTAAGGCTAATAGAAGCGAAGAAATAGAAGAAAATGTGGAAATACGGGGAAAATTATTTAAAACGGCTTATCTCACGAACTACTACAGCACTTTTTCTGTTATTTGGATCAGATAAGAAATAGACCACGTGAAGGATCATAGGCTTTTTTGTGGACTAATTTTTCTGTGAAATATCTAATTTACGCGGGCGAAGCCGCGCGGAACATCTAGTTGTATAATAAGCCATGATCGTAGGAATCTCAGGGATACCAGTAAAAAATTAATAAAATTATGAATTCTTTCGCATTATTGTCTATTTTTGACTTGACTTAGCCGGGCGGCGGAGGCCCTTGAACTCATGGGACCCTGGGCTTAAGCCCAAATAGCCATATGGTAGATCCGGCCCTGAATGCAGCAGAATTTCTGCCAGCCGAAATTCTGCGACTCACAAATTACGCTCGTTTGGTTTCACCCTTATTGCTAAATCTCAATTTTTGGCTGACTTTATTGACCTCAAAGTCTTTTTCTGAATGTACTCAGCGAATGCAATATTCATGAGTCCGAAGTGGGGCAGCCGGCCAGGTGCAACTTCCGTGGACGTGACTTCGGATGTTGGGGGCGCCGTGCATTTGCCGTGCATAATTCGAACGTTAGAAACTCTTGTTACTATGCGTCATAATTCCGTTTCTGTTTTAAGAGGGCGAATAAACCGAAAAAATCAAACATCGTCCTTCACTCTTTACACTCACGTCTCACATCCGTCTTTTATATTCCAGGTGAAAAAGAAAGACGCGGATTCAGCGCCAACTTAGTTTATTTTATCTATATCTCTCTATATCTCTCTTTATCTTTATAAAAACCGTAGAACGCGCACCAGCCCAGCTAGCATACGCCAACGAGAAAATTTTGTCTCTCACGTTTTCTCGATGTTTGATGGCGTTTCTCTTCATCTCTATTGACCCTAACATGACATAATTTTTTTCTCGTGTAGATCTGTCGTCAAAATCTATCGACGTAATGTCAAAAAATGATTTTGACATTGTGTTGTTATCGACAATATAACTACACACGAGAGTGAGATATCTCGAGATTTTCTCGTTTGCGCATCTTAGGCCGGCAGGATACGCGTAGTTGTTGCGTTGTCACTTTCGCCGGTACTCCCAGAGTGTTTTTATCTAAAGTTAGAAAAAAACCACTAATATTATGTAATGTACTTGGATTGGATACGGACTATAGTATTGAACCTACTTTTTAGCCTGAAAAAGAAGCGTGCAATATGTATTTTAGTGTGTAGTGTAGTTTAGTTATTAGTATCAGGCCTTTTTTGAAATTTTGTAGGTCGATACGCAAGTGTTTGCTTGCTAGCTACTTGCTATCTAAATTAATAATAATAATAATATCTATGGACGCTTCACACCACGTCAGTCTGGCCCTGTGCTAAGTACCTGATGGACTTGTGTTACAGGTACCAGACAACGGAAATATATTTAATACTCTTATACTATACATATATTTAAGATTTTTATGATATGATACACATATTTAATACACATCCATGACCCAGGAACTTTATAAACTTTTTGTTCCGTCGGCGGGACTCGAACCCGCGACCTCCGGCTTGAGCTACCGACGCGCTCACCACTGCGCCACGGAGGTCGTCAAAATACTTGAATATTATGCTAGCTGTATTGAAGGGTAATCTAAAAAAGTATAATATTTTTTGTGAAGTAATTAAAGTTCAGCTCGTGATGGTTCATTTCAAAACATGTCACGTTGCAATGTTAACGTTATCTTTTACACGTTTAGTTTAAATCGGCTCACTTTGAGAGCTGGCAGACCGGCGAAATACCGTTGGCTTTTCGTTCCGACAATCTTCTTAACTGACCGCATAAGGCTATATCGAGCAGAACACTGAATTCATACTTAAATAAAGAGTTCGCCAAAGTTATGTGGAAGCCCAATGTATTAACTAACTAATCAACAGCTAATGAGTAGATATTTTAGGGTGGGTTGCGCCAGAGGCGTGGTTTAAGTTAAAGTTATGGTTAAAGTTATAGTTAAGGTTAACTTTAACTCTAAACTTAACTTTGACCACAGAATTTGACAGATGTAGGTATATTGCGTTTATTTTTTATTAAAGCTACAGTAATGGGATTGAGGGTATAAAAATGAATTATCCGTAAATATCGACGGGAAAAATATTTAACAACACCGTGAGCCATAGTACATTTTCACGAAATAAATTCGATATATGTTTGGTTAAATATGGCGTCCATTTTTGACTTTAACCAAAGATTTGACATTTTGCGTTGTAGTTATAGTTAAAGTCATTGTTAAAGTTACAGTTATAGTTAAAGTTAGTTGGTGCAACCCACCCTTAGTTTCTCAATATTATTAGTTAAGACTTAAGATTAATAAGAGCAAGCCCATAGACATTAATTTAATTTTAGTATAATTATCTTTTCATTTTGAAAATATTTTAATTGAATCTCAATCACAATGAGTAGTAAGAAAAAAAAATATGAATTATACTAAAACAAAGTAACTACTAAAATACATTTTGAAACAATTAAATCATTATTAGATATTTTGCTATTAATAAAAAGTATATCACCACAAATAACATTCCTAACATGATAAAAATCTGTCATTATAAAAATTTTCACTTCTCGCCAAATATTTCTACAATCAATTTTGCGCGGAAGTAAGGTTTGGACCATAAATATTTCAGGATAATCGCGGTGAAATAAGGCCGCGATAGTGTGGAGTGAAAAGTGAATGGCCGCTATCGGGGGGTTATAAAGACCCCAATGTCAGGCCAAGATTTAGAGACAAGGTTGGGTTTTGTTATTTATCATGTTCGTATTAAGCTCAAAATTATGTGTCAGGCTATTATCATGTAAAATGTTTTAAAGTAAATAAAGTTAATAGAGGAGAAAGTTTGTATGTATGTTACATAGCCGGAATAATAGCCGTGAGAGTTGAGACTGACCGCTATTGGGGATTATAAAGACCCCAATATCAGGCCAAGATTTAAAGATAAGATTGGGTTTTGTTATTTATCATGTGCGTATTATGCTCAAAATTATATGTGTGTGGTTATAATCCAAATAGTTATTACAATCAGGCTTAGATAATAGAGGCTAAAGTTAGTATGTATGCTACATAATCTGAACGATTGCCATGTGAATGGGTGCATTTGGGGGTTACAAAGACCCCAATGTTAGGCCAAAATTTGAAAGCTGTCGTATGTTCGTTACATATTTACACTAAATTAATGCTAACCAGATGAATGGCCGCTATCGGGGGTTATAAAGACCCCAATGTTAGGCCAAGATTTGGACACAAGGTTTGGCCTTGTTATTTTATAATAATTATAGTACGTATTATGCACAAAATTATAAATCTTGTTTATTAACTCAATAGTTTTCACAATTACACTAGTAGATAATACAGGCTAAAGTTTGTATGTATTGTTACTGTCCTCGACGACTGTTAAGTGGGTTTTGATGAAATTTGGCATAGACATAGAGTAGACAACGGGAAAGTATCTACATAGAAATATTTTTATCGTAGAAAAATATACGATTACCGCGAATACTTTTTCTACCGTAGATTCAAAATCGTCAGGAGAACTCTAAGTCTGTGATCTTTTCCGGTTAACTGGCAGGATGACATCTGCCGGCGAACTGTTAATGGTCCTTTACATAATATTAGTATAGATAAATCAGGTATGCTATACCTCTGTAAACTACACTAGTCCCAAGCCGACTATAAGCTGTATTAGATGTATTTCAAAGCTAATAAAGGGCGCGAACACGGCTGTATCCTTTGATTTACGATGGGTTATAATGAAGTTACCCTAAATTACTGTTTAGTGTATCGGGTGTATTATAATTCATAATAATATCTATGAACTACGGGACTAGACTGACGTGGTGTCATTGTGGTACTAAGGTATCGAATAACTTGTGTTACGACTTACGGGTAGGGCTAGGGGTACCAGACAATGGAAAGATGTGGATACTTTGATTCTTGACACGTCAGATTTAATTTTATTATGGTAAACTTTAAAACCCATCGCGACCGAGGTACATTGGAAACTGTTGGGATTCGAACACACGTCTTCTGGCTTGAGTAGACGTGCTAATCACTAAGTGCCTGTTTCACCAGTTTCTGATAAAGTGGTGAATAGGCTATTCACAACTTTTTTGACAGATTCTCCATACTTCAACTGTCAAGTTAAGTGGTGGATAGCCTTTTCGGCACTTATCAGGAAGTGGTGAAACAGCCTTAGCCTAATAAGTATAACTGACAAGATGTTGCCAGTTATACGTCTTATCAGGCTTAGTGATTAAGGGATACACGGAGAGGTCAATCGATCCGGTCGGACTGATCGCAGTCCAACCTGACCGGACCTGTACACCCACGGGAACGCACAAACCGAATCAGTCAACATCATTTCGATCGTAACTCCTAACTTTTCCTGACATGCATACTATCAGCGCCGTGCGGATCTGATCCACACAGCAATATGAAGTGATAGGATGCCAGCAACTATCATGCGGACCAGACGCATGACAGGAAAAGCACCATTGAGGTATTTTGCTACGACGTACAGTGTGAAAAATCTGTTGCGATTCTAAAGAGTTTTGAAACCTCGAAAATCTTATGTGTCTGTCTGTCTATCTGTCCGTCTGTCTGTCTGTTACCTCTTCACGCCCAAACCCGATTTTACTGAAATTGGGCATGGAGATACTTTCAGTCCCGGGAAAGGTCATAAGATACTTTTTGTCCCGGAAAAATGTACGGTTTCAGCGCGATAAACAAGTTTTGGCGCAACAGAGTTGCGGGCGTCATCTATTATACTCTACCTAAAACATCAGCATTAGTTAACACCTTCACTGCGGGTCGGGCCTAAATCGGCCCGCCGCAGAACTTCAGCTAGTGCGGACGAAGAAAACTATGTTCTCTCACTCGGTGCGGAACGATTATCTCAGGTGTTTGTAAAGGTACGACAGAGACAAATATATATTTGAGATTGTCTTCAAAATTATAGGCCTTTCCTATAAAAACATAACGGCGGGTCTTTATCAGCCTGCCACGCACTAACGGTTTCAAAAATCAACTCGGTGCGGTAGTGGGCCTATTGCGGCCCCCTATCCAAGTAGGCGGTTGGCGACCCGATACCGCACTGAGCGCCCGCCTCGTCATTTAGTGTTGTGCAATCTATCGTAACTGACATACGTCGCGTTTTTAAACGACTTCAAAAAAAAGGAGGTTATCAATTCAGCCTGTATGAATGTATTATGTATTTCCAGTATTGCCCAGTTTTGGTATGTTTTAGTCTATATCAGCATCTGAAAAAATGTGTCAAATTTCTTAAGTGTATGTGTACATGTATGTTTTTATATTTGTGTTCGCATATATTCGGAACTACTAGTCCAATAATCGAAGTGATTCTTTTTTGTTGTCCTAGGTATTATTTAACTTAGGGAATACCGCAAGTTTCAACAAAATCGGTCCAGTAGTGTTCAAGACAGGGAATTTTGATTCTCAATTACGTGCAATTTTAAAGTCGGGTTTATCTTTTTAAAAAACAATTATTTATTGCATAAAATTATCAACGCACGATAGCAGGAAACAAAAGATCATGTCTTTGAGTTGAGTGTTAAACGGCAAAATTGTGCAAGGTGCTATGAAATCTGCAGGAAGCCATAAGGAGTGTCGAACAAAAAAGAAATTAAAACAAAATTAAAACGTACTGCAAACAAAATCTTTGTGCTTTGTGTTTTAAAGACAGACATTTAAATATAAACATATAAATAAAAAAAATATTTTCGATATCCCCTTATTTTTGTCTTTCCCATCACTACTAAAATTACTTTCTAGTGCGGTTCAGGTCGATATCGACCCGCCACTTTCCCTGTCTTATTTCTCATTTCCTGTTTGGCAGATCCCGGGGCGAATCAAATCTAAGGAAGTTGGGTTCAAGGTTATTCCAACAGTCCAAAAACTGTACAGCTACATTATGTTTTCGCAAAGTTATAGTAATTTAATCTAACGTTGTGCGGGTGGGTCGAGAAAGGCCTACCACGCACTGGCCGGAAAACCATTGGGGGCACACTTTGGCCCGCCGCCGCACCAGACGAAGGTTTAAGATTTTACTTGCCGCAGCGAAGGTGTTAAAAAAGCAATGATGATGTTGAGTGACTTAATCCATGCATTACTTTATTGACAGGCTAACTTTTAAACTAATTCAGCAGTTTCTCCGTAAATGTATGCGGAGGGTCTGCGAGTTGTGTTTGCTTTCATTAGCGAGGCCCAGTCGCTTATCTCATCAACACAAACTTCAAATAACTTCAGCCGGATACCAAAATACAGATACTTTACTCTTTAGTTTGTATTCGGTTTCAATTCGTGTATCGATTTGATTCATAGTGAGGCGGATCTACGTAATTTGGTCGTGTTTCAAACCTAGGTACCAGATCTTAACTAGATAATAATTCTACTCAATTCATGATCTGTCGGCTGTTTGAGATATCAATACAAAACTCGACCATATGACGTTGTTCCGCCATCTGCCTGAATCACTTTTTGATGTATTTAAACACACTATACCGAAATTTCGAGACGGAGTTTCCGCGGCTGTATTTTTACGTTCGAAATATTCGGCGCGGATATGACACACTTTAAGTGCCGAATATACGCTTACTTACACAATATTATAATAAGTTTTTACGAAGTAATTTTAACCTCTGAATTAGTGTCTATAAACACACTAGATCGAAAATACGCGGCTGAAGTTCGGCATGATTACGCCTTGAATAATTACTGATGACTCATCAGCAATTTAAGTGATAACACACTATGCTGAAATTGCGTCGCGTCGCGTATGCGTAGCGCATTGAAGGCGTAATCGTGCCGAACTTCTGCCGAGTATTTTAGGTCTAGTGTGTTTTGACACTTAGGTCTAATTTCGATGCGGTCGACCGAAGTTAAGCTGTTGAAAAAAACGTAACGTATTACGTAATATCGGTCGGGCTTTGCGGTCGGTTCATTACCGAATCTCAGGCACGAACTTCGGCATATAGTATGTAGATGTTACCGCTAGAATGCGGAATACGATAATATGCACATTAACGAGGTAAACTGCAGATGTCCATAAACCATACGTTAAAGTGTGAAATTTAAATCAAAAAAGCTTATATTCGCACTTCACCTGGTTAGCTTGCATAGTAACGAATAGTACATCGTTAAATTGCGGAAGACAATTTATGACGGTCGGCTCGCTCGGCTCCCTTTGTGTTGTGGACTAAGTTCTAACCTAACCTAACCTACTGTTGGACTTTCTGGATTGTGTTTGTTTTTGTTTTGGTGGGGGGCTGCGCTTAGGAATTGCACTCTAGAGGTTCAACCTCAGATCTTCAGATCCATCATCAGTCATACCTAGAGACCAGTGACCTTCAATATGGCACAACTAGCGTCAATTATCATTTGATTATTTCTGGGTGTTGTGGTCTAAGTTCCAGCCTAACCTAACCTACTTTTGGACTTTCTGGATTGTGTTTGTTTTTGTTTTGGCGGGGGGCTGTCCCCCCCACTTCGGTATCCGTGACTAAGTAGTTAAGTAAGACTGATGTTTTTGATCATTTTTCTGTCATTTGACAAACGATGTTTGCCGAATAGGCGCCGGCAACAATTTCGGCAACCGGCGCCGAAAATAATTCTATACAACTAAATATTTATTCAAAAAAGAACAGGTTTTATGCAATTTACCGCATGCATGGTCGTTAGTCCGCAGATTATCTAGGTATTCTGTAGATTATCTCGTTAATGTAAGAAGAGAATAAACTTTTTGCACTTTAACTGACTCACTCAGATAATCAGCAAAATACCTTGTTAATCTGCAGTCTAACTGGTTTGCGCACATTAGCGGTAACATAGACACTAACTGGCCTGCGTCGAATCGAAACTCGGGCTAAGAAAATCAGGCCCCGGTTCTCGAATTCTTCGTTGTTGGTACGTCTTAGATTATGGCTAAGTTTATAGAGTGTAATGCCAGTCCAGTGTCAGACATGCTATGTTCAGGCAATAAGTTTCATATGCCAACAACTTGAGGCAAACTAGATACATCATGCACAACTTTGGCCTAGACTAATTTGTACGGGAAGTAGGCGCTACCAATAGTTTAAATAGCAGACGAATATACGGATTAAAGGTTGTCTGTGGATCACGTTGCAGCACGACGTGTCAGTGGGATGCATTTTTAATTAAATGACGCTTTAAAATTTTGTTCCTGAAATCGGCGTATCACACCAACGTCAGATAGGACAACGCAACGCGACGGCCGGGATGGTCAAAAGATCGTTTTTAATAAGTACCTCGATCGTGGGATTCGCAGACACAATAGATTTTCAATAATTGTTATGCGATAGCCACTTGGGGATTGATGGGTTAAAAAAACTTTTTTGAACCGATTTTGATGAAAGAACACACTACAAAGAATTTGTGGGTAAAATCTAGTAGTTGGTTATAATATTATGTAGAAATGCAAGTTGCAACGTTTACAGATTCAGCTAGTTACCTTTATATATCTGTAGATTAAACCAAAAGACATTTACCTAGTGAGATTCCTTTCCGCATATTAAGCAGAGCAGTAAATTGGCATTAAATTGCATACCTGTTCCTAACTGCGATTCCCGAAGTTGTTATTGTGAAACATAACTCCGATCGCTTCTAGTCGGGCTCAGAACTTTGAATACGAGTAGACAATTAGAGCAGTTTACAATAGAAACTAATAATTGATAAACTATGAATTAGAGTTCAAAGAAGTAACATGGCTGGTAGAAGTGAAAATTTTCTCGCTAGAAAAAAATACATATACGTAGTTTTGTCTGCTACTTGTGTGGATGTCTAGTCTCCTCCACCTTACGAATTTTCGTATCCTGGCGTGAGTTCAACATTTTTACTTTTCTCAAAAAAGCCGCTACACAGATATTCCTCAATTGCTAGATTCAATCAATATACTTAGTGTTGTGCCTATAAAACATTATATGAGAAAACCATTAAATATCTATTGTGAAAATCAGTGTTAACATTGTCACTATGCTTAAAGTAACTAAATGCTGTAAACCGTTTACTGCACCTACTAGCTAGCGTTTTATGTCCATTTTAAATTGAACCAAGAGTTTTCTGCGAAAGTAGTCTGCGATCTTTTAGTAACATACAAAGGAAAAACTGACAGATTTTAGTAATAAAATGACAGATATTTATCAATCAGTCATTTTTTTAAGGCATGTATAATGTATTCACTATGATTAGTGATAAGTGCAGATAATAATTAGTGCAAGGTGATTAGTAATCAGGAGAAGAAAGCATGTGTGGACAGCGACTGATTAGTGTAAGTTTTTTATTTACTTATTATTATTATTATTATTATTATAAAATATAATCAATAATCACATGCACTAATCACCTGCACTCGCACTAAACAAAGTTAATACAGGCCCTAATATCTAGCAACAAAAAGGCTTTTCTTTAGTGACCATGCTCGGTATGCAAATATGGAGAAAAAGTATTTCAGTTATTTACTGATTCGTAGAAATAATTTTGCATTTTTTCCATTAAAACAATGTACTCGTAAATTATATTAAGTGATTTTGTGAATATCATAATTAAATTATATAAAATAACATAATTTCTTGCAACAATTTTTTATGTATCTAATTTCCATGTAATTTTTTTCACATCAGTAAAAATGAGATTGACAATTGATTTACGGAAAAATATTGATTACATTCTAGGATTTTTACTATTTCGAGTCTATACTCGAAATAGTAAAATTCCACGAATTCTGCGAACACAGAAATAGTAAAAAATATGGTTCCGCGAAGTTTTACGCACAATTCCGAAAATTGTACGAATTTAATTTCACGAACTCAATTCGGATTACGAAATATTTTTATCACAAGTTCACCTGTCAATTACCATTGCCAATCAAGACGGTCGGAATTCCGAAACAAACTTCGAGTTATCATTAATTATTAACGTCGAAATCTGATATTTAACTTCAAATACGAAAATAAATTTTGCTCGGAATAGCATTCATCATTTGTTATTGTAGTTTAATAATATCGTAATAATGCGTACAAGTGAGTAAGAGAGATACACGTATTAAAATTTGTTATTTAATTTTAGATACACTATTTACTTGGGGCTGTGAACGGCGGCCACAAAGGAAAAACTTCCGACTGACTGCCATGCCACACGATGCGGTGCGGCGGCGGTGCGGCACCTGACCAGTGCCGCTCCTTTTCCTACATAAAATGTATGGACTATGGCAGGGGTCACCAAATGGCGGACCGCGGTGCGCATCTGGACCGCCGACACATTGTGTGCGGACCAAGCATGTTGGAAGATGAACTTCGTTAAAAATAAATTTGGGTCCCTACTTACTGATGAACGTCTCCAGGATTTAATGTAAATAGCTTGCACCAATTTCACTCCAAACAAGCAGTTAAAATGGCACTTTTCTCATTGATATGGAAATAAAATATACCTTTGCAATTTCCGTAATTACCTTTGTTTAATAATTCCTTTTATGTGCGGACCGCGAAGGTCATTTCATTTCTTAAAATGGACCCCGAGCGAAACTAATTGGTGACCCCTGGACTATGGTATGGCACACGGCGGCGCCGCGCCGCGCCGCGCCGTCCGGTGCGCTCCGGCGCTGCACCGCACGCGCACCGGAATCGAGGCCTACTACTACCGAAGAAAATAACCGTAATGATTCCTCCATGCCATGAAAAACCAGGTATTGATAAATCACCACTACAAATTATTTATTTGATATGAACAGCCAACAAAAGTTACAATTATACATACATAATACTGTTACGAATACGAACACACAGAGCCATCTAGCGTCGAACCAGGAAAACTTATCGAGGGGACACACTACACAGACAATATAAATCCCCTACTCGAAACTAGATGGCGTTAGATGGTGCATGCTCGAGCCTCCTAGAAAGTTCCCACACTTGTTTACTTGTTTACGTGAATCATGCAAGGAACTTTCTGGAATTCGTCTCGCCCATTTAAATAGCCGCATGTAGACGGCCCGGGAGTTCAGTTCCAGAGTGTGAACCAGTGACTCGGCGACGACCTAGAACAGTGATAGTGCTCAGTGATTTGCATCTAGTGCTTTGTGTTTGGACTTAGTGATTTGTGTGAGCTAGTGTCAGTGAATAAAGTCTTCAAGTGAGTCAGTAAGTCTTTCTCTCCGAATCCTCGAAGGATTAAATATTGACTATGGTTATTGCACTTTTAATTAGAGGCAATTATATTATCTTGCTATT
This sequence comes from Lysandra bellargus, assembly GCA_905333045.1. Lineage (NCBI taxonomy): Eukaryota > Metazoa > Arthropoda > Insecta > Lepidoptera > Lycaenidae > Lysandra > Lysandra bellargus. The sequence goes on from HG995338.1 coordinate 9,514,072, forward strand.
TATTGCATCTTTGCATTTCTAAATTTGTATGGATTTGACAGATTTGCAAGACGTCTCACGTTCACGAAATCTGTCAATTCAGTACAAAAGAAATGCGTCGCGTTGCGGTCTGAATTGACCCTAAGGGTTGAAATCATATTCTATGAGTATTGCAATTGTCTATGGTAGTCGGCTATCGGTCTCAACTCTCAACTTATGTGCTCGTTTTCCTGTTTAATATACTTACTTAATATTTAAAAAGAAAACAAATCCCCAATTTTATTTTTTGCGCGGTTCTGTTTATTTTAGGTTATGCTAATCACGTTGCTTTATTTAACTTCAAATAAAAGATACCTTTTGGATAAAATACCTGACTTCGTAAAAGTTTAGATAAAAGAGAATTCTTTTTACAGTTAAAATAGTCAACTGCTGTTTTCATTAAAGAACTATTATACTTAAGGGGTTTTTTCTTAGCGTATTATTAGGTAGGTATGTGCCCTGCCGTATCTTTACCAAGGAAAATATGTAACTTTAACATATTATTGTTTATTTAAAAAGTATGGGGGTACTAATAAAGGTACAAAAGAAGGATTTAATGGGGGTTAAAGATTAGTAGCGATGTGGAATTCTGAAGTGGACCCGCACCATACAAATAATATGTTTGTATTCCACAAAGGAAAAATGTGATCTTATCTATAAAAGGTCTCCATGGAAACTCTTTGTTCCAGGAAATTGTCTATGGCAGCTTAGGACCTGAGGCTTAATTCTCATACATCGAAAGTACCAGTGATCGCAGGCTGTATCATACTCGTCCCATGCTGTCTCTTTCATGGCATAAGAATCGGGCGCCTGTATCAATATTATATTTTTAACATTTTTCGAATTTTTAGTGCACTTACAATATTATGTGAAACAGACTTTGACGAACGACAAAGGCGGACAATATTATATTTCATGCCAATATTTATTCTTAAAATGTTCTATTCGAAATACAAGTTTTCCGTGGTAAACGGACTAACGGTGGCGGTGGCCGGTTTCATTGAAACCGGGCCAGGAATGATGTTATAGTGCCCAAGTGTGTGTGCAGTACACAAGAGCACTCTCTTTTCCTTTACTTTTTTAGCCCAGTGGGACGGACGAGCGACACGAATGGCAAGAGATCAAGCGCAGGACCAAATTTTTACATGCCCATCATCCTACTTGCCAGGCAATCAGGTGATCAGCCTTCACTGTCCAAACCAAACTTGGAAATAACATGTTTCCAACACGGGAATCGTGCCCACGACCTCCAAGTCATGAGCCACGCTCTAAACCACAGGACCACAGAGGCGATATTCATCTTCTTCTTCTTCTTATATATAAATATGGATTTTCAAATGTGTTAGTCGCGCTAAAATTCGAAAACGGATTGGGCTGATTTTAGTCTTAAAATATTCATAGAGGTCCAGGGAAGGTTTTAAAGTGACACGAAGTTCACCGGAACAGCTAGTACAGCATAAATACTACATACCTACATGAATATTATAGTAACAAAAGTGTCTTTGAAGGCGTACGTAGTTTATTCTAACGTCTAAAGATTTCCTTTCACAATACCTCTTTGTAGCGAAAGGGCTTTCTAGGAATGTACCAATAAACATTGTATCGAGTACTCGCTGGCATGTACATTTCTTTGTGAACCGGTTAAGTGTGGAGTGCAAAATATTTGTCCTCACATCCAAGATCGTGGAATTCGATGCGGTAAAATAAATTGTATGGCAAAGTAAAGAGTTACCTTAGATTGAATAAAGCAGTTCGTGAGTGCATCGCAAAGTTTCAATATCTGTTTGGAATTGGCATGTTTTGTACGAGCTCTGAGGGTACGTTCCGAAACTGAACTTAGTATCCAGTATAACGGGTTAAATTACGTATGTTCTGTTTAATTGAGAATACTGGCTAGAGCTTATGACATTAAGGGCCTGTTTCACCGCTTCCCGATAAGGTGCCCGATAGGCTCATTTGACAGATTCTCCATACTCTATATGCCAAGTTAAGTGGTAAGATAGCCTTATCAGGAAGCGGTCAAGCAGGCCCTTAGAGTCGTTCGTCTGACAAGACTGTCGCCATACTGTTGATTCGTTCCGAAATATACGCCAGTGCTTTACGTATATGAATTTGTAAGGATGTAATACGTCACACTTGTCTCACAGCAGTACAATATGGCGTCGGATAGGAACATCGACTATTTACGAGTAGATAAATGCTGATCTTTTAGGGCACTTAATTATAACGCAACTTTATCAACAGAATTTTTCCAGAAAACCAGATTGTCTGTTTAATACTATAAATGGTCACTGTATTTTTTGGTGAATTATGAATGCAATCCATATATGATCTAAAGAACATGACTGCATTGATAACTCAATACGTAATTTTCCGGGGGACGATACACAAATGCTTAACAGCGTCCTGGAAATATAACCTGATAAAACTTAAATATATCTTATATAACCGGATAGGGATCAAACCCAGCCAAGTAACCCACGGCCATTACTCACGGGTAGGGTTACCAACTTTTTTTTCAAGAAATAAAGTATATTTAGGTTTACGAAGAAAATTAAACAGTATTTCAGACATATGAACAGTAATTTTATTTTTTATTTATTTTAAACATATATTTTTTAGTACTCCTCGCACAGCTCAATAATTTATCATCATTTTTAAAAATATCATACGCTTCACCACAACTATAGCTTAAATTAAATTAAATTTGTAGCTCATTCTTAATTAAATTAATCGATGCTCTATTTCTGTCCTCCCACCACTTAGCATTCATTACTGAAAAAACTCTTTCAGTAAATGCTGAGGTGGCAGGAACAGAAACTAGAAAGTAGATATGAGACAATTTTAGTTATGTTTTTAAATTACTAATGTGTTTGCATGTTGATGCTGAAAACAGTATATTGTATACTTTATTTTTGTTCAACAGTTAAAAGTATAATTGAGTGAAAAACAGTATAATACTGTTTAAAACAGTATAGTTGGTAACCCTACTCACGGGGGACCTGTATATATTTCGCTTACTCGGGGATAAATTTTTATGTCCATTCCAAATATTTTATGTACGCATTTTGATTTTTGACGCTCTGGCTAACGTGTTACTCCTTTATCGGTTAGTCGGTGAAAATTAATCCATATTTTCATATCCATGTTAATATTATAAATGTGAAAGTGTGTCTGTCTGTCTGTCTATCTGTCTGTCTGTCTGTGTGTCTGTCTGTCTGTTACCTCTTCACGCCCAAACCACTGAACCGATTTTGCTGAACTTGGTATGGACATAGTTTGAGTACCGGGAAAGGACATAGGATACTTTTTATCCCAGGAAAATGTACGGTACCCGCGCGATAAATGAGTTTTGGCGCAACGGAGTTGCGGGTATCATCTAGTTGACTATAAGTACCTACCAACAGAATTACATAGTATAATCGAAAGCAGAAGACACAGTTTAAAAATGTAATAAAGTGACGTTATGTTTTAAAATAAAATTATTATGTATCGTTTCAAATTTTGTCTTGTTTCGACACTGATATTATGCTTCGTGCATTTCCAAATTAGTCACTGGAACCTCATTAATGTGATCGATCTCTTGAGCACTAAATTTTGTGCAGCTGGCTTCAAGCCCATGGGCGGGAATTGTTGAAATTTGAATTTCATATTCGGAGGAATATTGGGTTACATTTTGTCAGTGATTCAATTTGATGTGTTCTATCATGTATTGTGAAGCTAGACTTGAAGAGTTTACGCTCATTAAAAAATATATTAAAATTGGTTTGGTTGTACCTACCTTCTGTCTATTCTATTTTTTTTAATCCGACATTAAATAATGGACCCATTTATGCATACCGGACTCAACCCACACGACGATAGTTCTGAGAAAAAGCCGTTTTTATTAAAATTGTGTATTCTTTAAAACTGATTGTTATTTTAAGTAAAGTTAATTTACAATAGTATATTTGGCAATTTATTCTATGCGTACAAACATAAATATGTTAAATATTACTACTATTTCCAACAAAAATTAAACAAAAACAGGAGGGTTCCTTTTAGCAAAAGTATATTAGTAGGGGATACATATAATCCAAAGCGAACCATCTCTTTCGATTTATTACACAAGTCAACAGGATTTTCGTGCATGAGATCAGTACACCCGATTTGGATGTCCAACATCTAATTAGTTATAGAAACAACGATTTTAACTTATAAAATTTGCTTTTAAACAAACTGAGGCCTCATGAACTTTCAAATTTTGAAGAAAACCGGCATTTTTTTCTTTCGGTTATGTAGCAATAGAATAAAATTCATTATTTTTTAGTTTATATTGTTGCTTATATTCCCAAAAAAAAAGATTAAAATGAAAAAAATTCATAATTTAGATTTAAAACTTAATATTTTTTTGTATCTAGGTAAGCATATCCTAAATATATCTTGTTGTATGCTTCGGCAGTAAGTACTTACCTGATATAATGTGGCGCTACTACTTTTTTCTGGTTTTTACAAGGATGTTTAAAACTAGATGATGCCTGCAACTCCGTTTCGCCAAAACTCGTTTATCGTGCGGGAATCGTACATTTTTCCTGGATGAATTGTCCTTTCCCGGTACTCAAAGTATCTGCATACCAAATTTCAGCAAAATCGGTTCAGTGGTTTGGGCGTGAAGAGATACCAAACATTCAGACAGATAGACAGACAGACGGACAGACTGACAGATATACAGACACACTTTCGCATTAGCAGTGATGGTTTCAAGCAACGTTGCAAAAATCTTAATGTAAAAAAAATAATAATAATACAAAAAAAAAAATAGTAATGGAGTATCTTACATTGACATTTTACAAAATAATGAGCCATTATATATGTATCGGAACTTCATTTTCCATTAAATGCAAAGAATGTATAATGTAAGTATAGTAGAAGATTCGTCCGTGAAGTTTTGATGTCTCCGATTTAGTCCAGATTCGGGGAGGGGGTAGCCGAGGTATTGCCTTTGAGGTTGGAAGAAACTCCGTTCCTCTAGGTCTATTGGATTGGTTGGTATTGGGAGTTATGGCTACTTTTGTAAGACATTTGACAGTTGCCGAGCTGTCAATGTCAAAGTTTGAATGCTTGTAACTCGGCAACTATTTGTCCTGGATATGGGGTTCTTCGGCTTGTTCTTCTTGGATTTTTCCCCTCTATACCATCGTGTAGTAACTTTCGCGTGTGCGCAATACACACGACCAGTTATACAAGAGTAATTTTATAGTGCCCAAGTGTGTGCGCAATACACAAAGCCACTCTGGTTTCAATAAAACCAGGCCAGTTACGCAGGGGTAATTTTGTGTCGTGTCGAGCCTGGGTCACAATGACCCGTCGTTTATATCAACAAAAAACCAGCTACGTGACTGACGTGAGTCTTTGTAAGATATTGAGAAGTAAGCCTGTTTTAATATGCAAACGAGAACCAAGCCGCATGATTCTACTTGCCCAATTTAACAAAAATTCAAGGGACCCTGCAGGTTGGATCTTTTTAAAAAAAACAATACTCATTAATTTGTTAGTTGGTAACTTTGTTGTGAAAATGTTTTGTTCTGCCAAAATTGTTAGATTTGCATGATCTTCATAGGGTCGATAAAAGGTCCATTTTGGAATACTTCTGCATTATTAACTCAATTTTGGCAATGGTGTGGATTGGACTCATTTTGCATAAATAGGGTCATTTGTCTATGTGAAACAAGATTGAAGAACTACAGTCGTGTCTTCAATGTGGGGTCGCACTTATATTACAGCTTCTATTTTTTGGTTATTGTCTCAGCATAATAAATCTAATTAAATAGACTAAACCAAAGCCGAGTTAGAAGTCTCATTTTTAAGTTTTAGCCAATCAGAACTAATTTAATGTTAGCGAGCCCGTAGACGATCAATTTTAATGTGCAATATCACGTATTCTGCACGCGGTTACAGTAGAATTTAAGCGAAGAAACTATTGCCATCACGCTTCACCCTGTAATAGAGACAGACACAGTAAATCGAGGTTCCTCTGATTCCTCCTTCAAAATAGAGCCTATCTAATTTTTTTTTTTATTTTTTTTTTTGAAAGAGTGAGTCTATGCCTCTACATTTTTATTTTATCTTAAAGATCTTTCAAAATTGTTTTATGGTTGATGGATTGGCGGGGTACGGGACAATCATATTTTGCGATGTTTGAAGGGTCATATTTTTTTATATTATATGTATTAGTAAATTTAGAATAAATCGATAACGTAGAGGCATAGTTTTAACAGATCCCAATATTGCATAAAAATCATTTGTCTAGACGCATTGCCCTGGGAGTAAATTGGGGAATACGTTTGTATGGAAAAACAGTGTTAGCGTGTGCTTTGCACTTTCAAAATCAAATGAATCTTTCTTATTTACGTATAATTAACATTTTTGATGGGGTTGTCAAATTGTTAGTCATAATTTATACAATGCAACACTTGTCTTAACTCGCACAAAGCATAGGCACAAAGTTCATTGGATCCACCAAGTGTATTCATTTGTTCTTTGATCGGGTAGTCGATCAATTTCTGTGATAGAACATAACTCTTGTAAAAGACCAAATTAAAAACGAATTAACGGCCATTCTCCGGTTTGGCATTATTTGCCTCATTACCGTAACCATTTTTTTTCTTCGTCGATTTGACTTAGACACATTGAAATATTAAAGAAATGAAAGATACGAACACAATAATAAATGTGGCGTTAAACAGTTAGTTAAAGTTTTTTTGATAATGAGACTTTAAAATTTATGGGTACGGTAATTAGACAAATGTAGTGTTTTACGTAACGATACAACGACACAATTGACAAAAACTAGCTTAGGGCAACGTACGTAGGCCAAATTATGTAACATAAACATAATATACACAGTAAAAATCTAATTTAAACATAATTGAAAAGTAACGATTACGGTAATTAGACAAGTTTGTAACCAAAGCTACGGTAATTAGATACTAACATGCTTTATCGGCGGCACACTAACATTAACTACGTGGGGCCGCTGATAGGCCATGGCACACACTGAGGAGAAGCAACCCGTGCACTCGTAATGTTCCAAATCCTGATATTTTTGGATGGGCATCCAAAAACAGCAGGTTTTACGGTAATTAGGACTTTTGATCGGACAAGCGATTATATCATGATAACTATTTACAGGCTGGGCCTATTGAGTCGATATTTTGCAATGCGATAACCAATTTTAATAGGCGTTTAAAACCATGAATAGATTAAATTAAATAGGTACGTTATAAAAATTACAAGCAAGTTTCGAGATCAAGTTGGCGTGGGGAAACGTTACGGTAGTTAGAAAAACATAGTTTTTGAACACAACTTCAATTAATTTAGTTTGAATTACTTAAATTAGAATCTAATCAAATCAAATCAAAATATTTTTATTCGGAGTAATTTTTTTACAAAAACATTACCGAACGTCGATACTACGGTGCCTACCAGAAGTCTGTGTTTAAGTTTGTAGCTAGATACTGATGCTATCTATCGTTTAAAAATATTACATATTTGAATAAGATAATATTACAGAGTATACAAGCCCGGGACGCGTAAATTTTGCTCTCCTGAGAATGGCCGCTAAGCAAAGATCGCGTCTGAAACAAACCAGATGCATAAGAATTCGGGTTTTATTGTGTCCCTTGGGTCTTATTTATGTCGGTTGTCTGATTGGCTCTTGGACCCTGTAATCCTGATTATTTGTAAATTGGGACCAAATTATTACGCCGTTTGGGTTCAGAAGAGTCGCTATAATTTAAAGATCTGTTTGTCAAATAGTTCATAACCCCCGATGAAAGCAGAGAGTTGTTGCCAAACTCCTCCGAAATGGCTGGATCAAAGGTGTTCAAATAGTGTGTGCTTATTTTGTGTCTCAGAAAATCAGCCACATAAAATTTTTCGTTTTCAAAATAACCGTAAGCAGTATTTGTGCTAAACGTTGCAAAAGCGACAACATTGGGCTCAGAATATTATCACGTCGTATATATAGCAAAAAAACGTTTGTCGAATCAGTTATAGTCTATACTATAATATTATAAAGAGGTAAACTTTGTTTGTTTGTTTGTTTAATTGTAATGATAGGCTCAAAAACTAATGGATCTATTTTTAAAATTCTTTCACCATTCGAAAGCTACATTATCTACGAGTAACACAGGGTACTTTTTATATTTTCGAAAATATAGGGTTTCGTGAGATATTTGGGTTTTTCTGACCCAAGGTGAAAAAAAATCAACCAGGAAAGTTGCTTATTTTGCGTACGCTGCCTAAAATATAAACGATAGAACCATACAATGTTCCAAGTAAATGTAGATCTTATAAATATCTACAAAAATGTCCGCGACACACTATACCTATCTATGTCAAGTGAGGCACAACAACCATTTTTATTTTTTTATTTTAAAATCTTGATTTTTTTTGGACTACATTTAAACGCATTTGTTTTACTCATGCTGACAATCCTTATCAAAATAAATTATTTCATCACTAAGTACAGTTTGTGTAGATAATATTTGGTCTTTAAATGATTAAAATTGGACGTTTGATCTAGAAGTTATGGCGAAATTAAAAATTGCGATTCACGCCCGTTTTGAAGTGGGCGCTACCAAGGCGGGGGTGCGCAGTAGCGAAGATCGAAGATTATGACCGGCCCTGCAGCTGGTGAATTAGCTCATAATATATACCAAGAATACCAATGATCCCTACTGGTTTGCCTATAAGTACCTATTTTCAAAAGGCTCCAATTTCCTGTAAACATTTCTTTTGCACTAACGATAAACAAATCCCAGGGCCAAACATTCAAATTAGTAGGAAAAGATTTACGAAAAAAATGTTTTACGCAAAGTTGCCCAACTTTACATTGACCTATCACGAGTCGGGGCTCCCAACCATCAGTATATTTTGTTACCTGAAAATAACTTAACGTCAAATGTTGTTTATATAATAATCGCTTTAGTTATCTATCCTAAAACAACGGGTTGCACTCCGGGACGTCACAAGTGAAAACTAGGCTTTTTGCAGCGGTAACCGACATCCACGCGGGCGGAGCCGCGGGCGATCGCTAGTGTATTATAAAATAGCTCCGAGAAAAAGCATCAACAAACCGCGACGCAGATAATAATTTCCGTTTGTTCCATTAATCATTGTTATCTTTGCCTATACCTTATAGTTGCGTGTGTACGGTAAATTATACGGCTATTACTGAACCAAAGATTTCCTTTGGTAGGATTGGTCCTTATGGCCCAAGGATGGATTTAAGATGTAGAGCCACCGCAAATTTTGATGTAATTTTTTTTTAATTTTAGCAGCTTCTGCTCTGGAGGAAAATAGAGTCTCAATCTGTATATAGGCATTAATTATGGTAATATTCCAAGTTCGGTACCATATTCGGATGACTTAAGAATGCTTAATTCATTTTAGGACTCATATTTTTACGATAAAGATGTTAAACAACGTAAAAAGAAGAAGAAGAAGAAGCATTATTTAAACGCGCCAATCTTAGTATGAGTCAGTAATTACTGGTCCGATTTGAAAAATTCTTTCAGTGTTAGATAGCTCATTTATCAAGGAAGGCTATAGGCTATATTTTATTACGCTAAGACTAATATAAGCGAAGAAATAGAGGAAAATGTGGAAAAAACGGGGGATATTATTTGAAAGGGCTTATTTTAGGAACTTCTGGAGTAATTTTTCTATTATTTGGCACAGATAAAAAGTAGGAACGTGAAGGATCATAGGCTATTTATTGTGGACTAAGTTTTCTTAAGTGAAATATCTAATTTACGCGGGCGAAGCAGCGCGGAACGTCTAGTAATATTACAAAGCTGTTGTTGAAGAGTTGTTTGTTTGAACGCGCTAATCTCAGGAGTTACTCATCCGATTTGAAAGAATCTTTCAGTGTTTGATAGCCTATTTATCGTGAAAGGCTATATCTTATCACCAATAGGAGCAAAGTTACAGAGGAAAATGTGAAAATAAAGCTGAAGAGTTTGTTGGTTAGTTTGTTTGAACGCACTAATCTCAAGAACTACTAGCCCGATTTGAAAAAATCTTTCAGTGTTTAATAGCCTATTTATCGAGGAAGACTAAGACTAATAAAAGCAAAGATACAGAGGAAAATGTAAAAAAACTATATAAGTACCTAAATCCCACGCAGTTATTGACCTCATACCTTGTTAAAGCTAAAAAAAACCCCCTCCCCCACCTGCATGAAATATTCAGGTGGCTCCACATCGTAAACTCATCTTAGGGATATAAAGGTCAATCCTACCAAAGGAAATCTTTGGTTCAGCAAAAGCCGTATTCCTCGTTTTTTTGTCTTGTACGTACACGACTATTACCTTTGTTTGTTTCCAATATTGTTTGTGAAACCTTATTATAGAAATTATACATATATCTACAAACAACAATTTCAAAAATTATATAGCTATAATTTGTTTTTGAAAAATTATTTTAACACTTAATAAAAATAAATGCTGCGGACTTCACACAGTTTTAAGATGACTCGACAAAAACGAAAGAGGAATACCTTTTTATTCGTAGGTCTCTTTGGTGGGTCGAGGAGTGAGCGGGGACCGGGGACACGCTATTGGTAGATCAGTGATTGGATGCGCCGTCAATCGTCATTGGTATTGCAAGTTACAGGTTACAAGTAATAATTGGTCTATTATTGTCCACATGCACCAACATCCCCATTCCTGTTTCATCAAGTGATCATAATATTGTAAGCAGACATTTTTTTTTATTCTTGTTGTGTCACTTATAGAACTATCTCGCAGACGCACAAGTTTTTTTCGCATCGACCATCGGGTAGGAACTTCTCTCTGCACGCCCTCTGGCATTTCCTCGTGTCACATCCGTTTCCGGTGTGTGGTTTGTCCCTGGACAGCATCTCCGCAGCCTCGAAATCTAGGAAGGGATTATTTTATAATGATGTATTTTTATTTTATCCTAGTTGTCGTTATAACAAGACAACTAGGATAAAATAGAAATAGGTATGGGTGGGGCCGCCAATTTTTGCTGATATGACGCAGAAAATTTTTGCGAGAGAAAGAAAATTGGCGAATATATACGCTGCTTGTGACGTTGGGGCACCAAAACTGTACCGAATTTATTCCTCTACGCTATCATAGCATTGAGAAATATGACGTTGAAGCACCAAAATGATAGCGTAGAGGCTATCATAGCGTTGAGAAAATTAAACTTATCTATGTAAAGAATACACAATGTGGTTTTTATTATAGCCCCAAACATGGCCCTTTTGACTACTCACATGATGCATTGATAGTTTTATGTGAAACAGTAATACTTACATTTGTGTCGCAAAAAACTTCATTTGAAAAAACTGTACACATTCCGACTGAGGTTCAAATGTGAACTGTCGAGAAATGGCGGATATTACGAGATTTTCCATAGAATACGTAAAAACTGAGCGTTGTCAGTTGCCACCACAGATTTTACCTTCCCTAACACCCAACGATAACAATAAATCGGTATTATTGATGACGTTTAAAATGTGGGGTAGAATTGATGTTTCTAACGATTCATTTGATTTTAAAAAGTTTATAAAGAAAGTTATCTTAAAATACTATAAGAATTAGATGAGGTAATAGCCATTTATATAAGTATTCATAACATATCCGATTTATCTTCAAATCTGTCATACTTACTGCTACAGCGACAGTTAAAGTGCACCTCTTCCACGGCGGATTGTATATTTTGAGCTATTTTCTTACCTTTTTTTATGTTTAATTGTAAATATATTTTTAGACTCTTATTGGGACTCAAATAATTCTAATGCATGCTTGAGTACTTTGTTTTCTTCATTAGAATCAGTTTTCGAGCACAATCCTTTTTAAAATACAAAGGGCGGAGAAAAATATTGCAAAATCAGCAAAAATTGGCGGCCTCACCCGTATTTACACCATGGCAATAAAAATTGTACTTTGTTAAAAAAATGTAAAGAAAAAACAAAAAAAGAAAAAGAAAATTACCGCCATCCTTGACTTGCCACTGCTGCCAGGCTGATGCCAATGCCAGCAGAGCGAAGAGTGTAGCAAACAAAGTAAAATACTTCATGATGCCAGTCACTAGCCAGCAGTAGAATACAGCAGCCAACGGTCTAAAATGATAAACAGAAATTATGTTTCGCCTTATATGCACCTACGAGTATAATTGCAGAATGTATTTATTTTCTGTAATAGTATATTTGATTGGATTCTTTTACATGTAAACATAACATTACGTAGGCAATTAAAATAAATGTGACATCATAAAAATTATTATTCGAAACCTACTATCCTGGGTAGTATTCATTGCGTTTTAAATCTAACGTCATAGTGCACTGGTGTCTCAGTGGTGACACAAGTGTGACGTATTAAATAGCATCCCAAGCAAGTTATAAACGTCAATGCACTGGGCTGTATTTCGGAACTTATCATAGGCAGACTACTACTACGTCTTGTTGTTTTTTAATTCAATTATTATTTTTTTCTGAGTGAAATAAAAAAAATGGCTATGACCCAAAAACACGAGGTGAGTCACAAAAATTCATACTTATTACTACGTGTCTGTATGAAATAACATTGTACCTCTTTAAATTTAAATGATTTAATGTATCTTTTCAGGAAATACAAGAAGACGAGTCGTCGATATAATACAGCTATTTAAAATCTGGGGATTCCTAAACTTTTGCGATAGTCTCAAATGAAAATGCATTGAATGAGGACTGTGCAACGACACGGTACATAATGTACAATTTGTACATATCGACAAGTTCCAGCTCGAAAACAGTAAGTTTTATAAAAATTTTGTTTGAATAAAAGTTGTAACTAATTTTGTGACGAACAAACTTTCTGATTTACATTATTATGAAAAAATCATTTTTTCCTATCGAAAATACCGTTGTAACACTTTTTGATCCATTAGCGCTCTCTACTTTTTGTATTTTAAGTCGGATGTCGTCACTCCAATGACAAAAATGTAGTTCGCAACGCCCTATACATTTTTTATTTAAAAAACTTTTTCCTAAAACCAATAATTTCCGAGAAAAAAGCATTTCAAATTTTTTTATTCATTTTTCGGATTTCTCAAAAACAGCAATTAGCGCGACCTTTTTCATTTTTAACCGACTTCCAAAAAACGAGGAGGTTATATGTTTGGCTGTGGATATTTTTTAACCGACTTCCAAAAAACGAGGAGGTTATATGTTCGGCTGTGGATATATTTTTTATTTTTTTTTATTTTTGTATGTTCAACGATTACTCCGCCGTTTGTGAACCGATTTTCAAAATTTTTGTTTTGTTGTATTAGGTTTCACTCCAATTTGGTACCATGTTCACAAAAGTGGTGACCTGATGATGGGATCCAGGAGTAATCGAGGGAACTCCTCGAAATTTATATGGAAACATATGGTGATTTTGGTTTTATGTGAAGTGTACTAAGAATATGCTACCAAAAAGTCAAATATTGGGTCAAGGTATACCATGGTTTCGAAGATGCTGAGAGAACTCCTGACTCTTTATAGATACACGTTTGGGAGTTTCGGCGTTGTTTTAAGAACAGAAAGCATATGCTACCATGCAATTCAAATTCATCATCATCATCATCGTCATCATCATCATTACCACGTCGTGTTAAGGTCACCAATGTCTCATGGCACAAAATAGATAATAGTACAAGGCATAGGTATGGATACAATAATAATAATTATGTACATAACAACACCAATTATTATAGGCTGTTTAATATACACGGCGGTCGGCGCCGCAGAGGCAACGGCGTCGCCGCGCGGCGCGCGACGGCGCGCGGCGACGCGTACGTAAACATCGTATTCAAGTTCTAACTGGAATGTCAGGGCATGCGGCATGCCGCCAGAGTAGACAGAATGATAGAGTATGCCGACTTAGAACTGATGTAATTTTTTTAAGTTTGACGTATTATGACAAAAGTCGTCGCTAGGGTCGTAACCTACAAATTTAGTTGTTTATATTTTGGCACATGCAAAGAAAACTGTCAGAATTCAATTTCAAAATCTTATTTTTAAAATTAAATTATACCAGCCAGCGCGCCAGCCTTTAACTTATCCTGGCGAAACACGAAAGAAACGACAGATATTAATACTCGTCAGTCTCATAGCAGTCGAAGTACTGGTAGTTATGTCTATTTTGATGCCGCGCTGCGAGCATTTTGCAGCACGTGTTCACTTAGATCTTTTTAAATGTATTGTTTAAATTTATCTATCTACCTGATATTTGGGCCTTGGGGTATGCCGTATGACTCATATCAGTCTTAACAAATTGTAATAAGATACGTAGAATATACGCAGTACCACCGACGACCACTTATAAATTCGCGGACTATGACGGAGGTCAACTTAAGGTGAACGCAGATTTGGCCGCACCGTACGCACCGCAGTCGCCGCATTCGGAATTCTTTATATGAAGTTATAGGCAAGCTCGCATACCTACCTACCCGCGCCGCAGTCTTCGCAACTTCATAATAATATGAAGAATTGCGAATGCGGCGACTGCGGTGCGTGCGGTGCGGCCAAATCTGCGTTCACCTTTATTAACAATTATACGAGATCAATTACCACTCAATATTATGATTTATGTTGTCAATTCAATGCTCACTGCTCACACCAAGCTCACTGTTGAGTTGTCAGACGTCAGTTGCTTACAAACTTTCAACAACACAACGAAAATCTGTTATAAGTTACAACTACCTATATAAAACTTCTACGTACAAGCGATAGCGCGACACAGGAGCGCCTCAGTGACATTTAGTGAAGACAATATGAAACTATTTTTTATACAATTTGAATTGGCACTAACAGTTTACCTACTAGGTAACTAAAAAGAGTGAAATTATTATTTTTAACAAAAAATTAAAACCGACTTCCAAGGTAAAAACAATATTAATAGCATCCTTATAATATGAACTAAAAAGTATTAAATAATTTTTCCTATCTAATATGTAGTGCCTTTTCCCGAATTCGGCTAAACTTCAACTATTTCTGTACTCAATCTTCATAATTTTGAAGTCGGTGCCGGGTGCTAGTTCCAAAAGTTTCAAATTTTCTGTCAAAGAAATAAAGATTCAGCTATATCTGGTACCGACTTCAAAATGATGAAGATTGAGTACAGAAATAGTTGAAGTTTAGCCGAATTCGGGAAAAGGCACTACATATTAGATAGGAAAAATTATTTAATACTTTTTAGTTCATATTATAAGGATGCTATTAATATTGTTTTTACCTTGGAAGTCGGTTTTAATTTTTTGTTAAAAATAATAATTATTTTATTATTTTTTATATTTTTTTTGTATGTTCAACGATTACACCGCCGTTTGTGAACCGATTTTCGAAATTTTTGTTTTGTTATATTAGGTTTTACTCCAATTTGGTACCATGTTCACAAAAGTGGTGACCTGATGATGGGATCCATGAGTAATCGAGGGAACTCCTCGAAATTTATATGGAAACATATGGTGATTTTGGTTTTATGAGAAGCATCCTAAGCATATGCTACCAAAACGCAAGATTTTGCCTGTAATAGTATATTACAGGCAAAATATATGTATACTATGGTTCCGAAGCTACTAAGAGAACTCCGGATTCCTTATAGATACAAGTTTGGGAGTTTAGGCGCTGTTTTAAGAACTGAAAGCATATGCTACTATGCAAATTACATTCATCATCATCATCATCATTATCATCATCATCATCATCATTACCACGTCAGGGTCACCAATGTCACCAAATTCAACCTTATCTCCAGAGCATAAGGAACACATTTGACATTACTCCTGAGAAGTTAAAGTTGCTTCGATAGTGTAACATTCTGTTTCACTTCGCCGAGATATTCTGGAAAACAACCTAATTTCAACCTTTTGCATTGCGTTTAGCGTTCATAGTATAATAACACATCGCATCGCATATCTGCCAGGCCTGTCAAGCAAGCGGCGCGGCGGCGGTGGCGCGGGCCGGGTACTTCCTATGCACAGAATACAAATTACTCACGGAGGTACTATGTGCGCTGCGTGTGCGACAAGTCGAGCGAGTGCCAGCCTATTGAAACTAGTCCGGTGGCCGGCTACTTAGCACGTCACACGTGTTCACTTCGATTTTTTAAAATGTATTGTTTAAAATTATCTGCAGGCTGCAGCTGATATTATAATATTTTGTAAGTGTGACTGTAATAAGATACGTAGAATAATATACAGGTGTATTATTCTACGTATAGTACGCGTTTGCTTACTAGGTAACTAAAAAGAGTGAAATTATTATTTTTAACAAAAAATTAAAACCGACTTCCAAGGTAAAACAATAATAACATAGTATAAGGAGGGGAAGTAAGTTATCTTCATACAAAGGCACCGCGCGCGGTTTGTATGTGTGCGCCATAGTATCAATGCGTCGCCGCACGCACACTTATTAAAATCTCGGACCGTTTTCGGACCATACCAGGCGGGGCTTACACTTTACGCTGCATGCCCGCGTCGCGCTGCGCCGCGCCAAACGAATCAAAAAAGTCAGATCATAATCGCAGGAGTAATAAATATTGTTGTGTGTTTGGGTGTTTTAATAGTAATGCAACAATTCCAGAATTGTCTTTGTTTAAATTACCGGTTGAACAGGAAAGGTATGTACTACTCACTTATTCTGGCATAATATAATTTTTACTTGATGATCAGATACCTACTTACTTCTTTTTTAGGGTTCCGTAGTCAACAAGGAACCCTTATAGTTTCGGTCTGTCCGTTCGTCTGTCCGTCTGTCCGTCTGTCTGTCTGTCTGTCCGCGGTTTTACTCAGAGACCATAGGACCTACAAAGCTGTAATTTGGCATGGATACACATATTAGTAATGGCAACAAAATGGTACATGAAATCGTAAAAAAATATTTTTTTATGGTACCTCCCCTACACATCAAGCAGGCATGATTTTTTTTTCGCGCCCACCCCATCGTATGGGGTGTCGTTGAATAGGTTTTTTAAAAATATTGCGAGTATTCATAGATCATTTTCCGATTTAGGGATCCGTTTGTGAAATATAATTTTAAAGTGGAAAAAATCGTTAGAGTCCAGTGTAGAAGCTTCCAGCTGGTAGAAGGGGGGGGGGGGGGGGCTTTTACCAGCTAAACCGTTGGTTCTGGAAATGTCAAAAAATTCAAGGTAGTAGGAAATATGCTGAATTTAAAAGGAAAACTATCACGGCTAAGAAGACTTCATAAGTTATTGAGTAATAGTCGATTAACTAAAAAAAAAATATTCGGCGAAGTATAAAGGACCTTTTCGTTCAAATTCCTTTGAAAGCAACTGAGATGATGTTGTTAGTAGTGTAAAACACGCTTTAAATGTACGTTCATTGACCATAAAAATTATCAAAAACTTGCAGTACTACGGAACCCTATATTGCACGTGGCCCGACACGCACTTGGCCGGTTTTTTATTGTATTAGTTTTCTATCACACAAACTTTCCCACTAGAACATAGTATCCATATCCATACTTAATATTATAAATGCGAAAGTATGTCTGTCTATCTGTCTGTCTGTTACTTCTTCACGCTCAAACCGCTGAACCGATTTTGCTGAAATTTCGCATGGAGGTACTTTGAGTCCCGAGAAAGGACATAGGATAGTTTTATCCCGGAAAATCTATATCCATACTAATATTATAAATGCGAAAGTGTGCCTGTCTGTTTGTCTGTCTGTCTGTTACCTCTTCAAGCTCAAACCGCTGAACCGATTTTGCTGAAATTTCGCATGGAGGTACTTTGAGTCCCGAGAAATGACATAGGATAGTTTTTATCCCGGAAAATGTACGGTTCCCGCGCAATAAACGAATTTTGGCACAACGGAGTTGCGGGCGTCATCTAGTAAAATATAAGAGAATGTTTTAGGTAAGTACTTTTGATCAGTCAACTAATTTGCCGCTATTGCTTTGTTTACGTTTAGTAATACCGATTTCTCTGTATTGTAGGTATATTATATTAACTACTTACAGTCAATTACTTATTTTAAATCGTAATTAAAAATAAGTAATTGACTAATTGTAAATCAGATATTAATTATACACATAAAAAAAAGTTCGAATCATAACAACAGATTTGTTTATAGTAGGTACCTATAAGAGACAGGCGTTAGTTTTTAATGTTGTTTTAAAGGGTATATTTATAATTTTATACGTCGGAGTATATGCACGATCCAAGTGCCGAAATATGCATGCAAATATGCATAAAATTGGCCGAAATATGGACAATCAAGAGTCACTTATTAATTATTATTATTAAAAGTCGGAAGACCGCGACGTCGCCGCTGTTCATGCGGTTGCGAACGAAGCGGTCCGCGCTTGCCGCTCCCACATCACAAAGCGCGCCGCCGCGCCGCCGCCTAAAATTGACAACCCTAAAATTGACAGTAGGTAATTAAATCGCGGATTGGGCCGGAGTTACCTTACTTCCCCTCCTTTTACTATGATAATAACATCCTTATAATGTGAACTAAAAAATATTAAATAATTATTCCTATCTAATAGTGGCTTTTTCCGAATTCGGCTAAAACTCAACTATTTCTGTACTCAATCTTCATAATTTTGAAGTCGGTCCCAGTTCCAAAAGTTTCAAATATTCTGTCAGAGAACAGAAGATTCATCTGGTACCGACTTCAAAATGATGAAGATTGAGTACAGAAATAGTTGAGTTTTAGCCGAATTCGGAAAAAGCCACTATTAGATAGGAATAATTATTTAATACTTTTTAGTTCATATTTTAAGGATGTTATTATTGTTTTACCTTGGAAGTCGGTTTTAATTTTTTGTTAAAAATAATTCTGTGACCTCTTGACATGCCCCCCTAACGATTCATCACGTCAAATAACGGTAGGTCTTTATTGGGAGGAAAAATTACATATTGATTGTACTACAGCTAGGAATCAATTTATCTGATAGTATTTTAGTACTAATAGAAGTCTCCACAGGTGCACACTCTAGTTCTGCTGCAATTTCCATCTGGCTGGCCGTGGCTCCTGCAGTATGCTCCACATGACCTCCAGGTGCAAGGATTAGGTGGCGAGCCCACGGCGCGGGGAGCTCTTATCTTACCTTGCGAAGTCTCTGTAAGAATACATTGAGGGTAAGGGCCTGTTTCACCACTTCCTGATAAAGTGGTGGATAGGCTATCCACAACTTTTTTGACAGATTCACCTCTGTCGAGTTAAATGGTGGATAACCTATCCGGCACTTATCAGGATGTGGTGAAACAGGCCCGAACGGCACTCGTCGACGGCGCAGCACGCGCATAATAGTAGTCCGACAAAACGGTCTTGACGTGGGAGAGCCATGCCTTGGCGCGAATGGGCTGGCTCGACCGGAGAAATACCACGGGCTCACAGAAAACCGGCGTGAAACAGCGCTTGCGCTGTGTTTCGCCGAGTGAGTGAGTTTACCGGAGACCCCATCCCCTACCCTTTTCCCTTCCCTACCCTCCCCTATTTCCTTCCCTACCCTCCCCTATTCCCTTCCCTACCCTTCCCTATCACCCTATTCCCTCTTAAAAGGCCGGCAACGTACCTGCAGCTCTAAAAAAATATGATGCTGCTAGTGTCCATGGGCGACGGAAGTTGCTTTCCATCAGGTGACGTTTGCTCGTTTGCCCTCTTATTAAATTAAAATAAAAAAAAAAAAAAAAAAAAAAAATAGCATGCCAGTTTCGAGATTCAGAATGGAGATAATTTGAGCCTTGAGGAAGGATAGTTTTTGTCCTGGTTTTTTTTTTATGAAATAAGGGGACAAACGAGAAAACGGGTCACCTGATGGAAAGCAACTTCCGTCGCCCATGGACACTCGCAGCATCAGAAGAGCTGCAGGTGCGTTGCCGGCCTTTTAAGTGGGAATAGGGTAATAGGGGAGGGTAGGGATGCGAAGGGAGGGGAATAGGGTAGGGTAGGGAAGGGAATAGGGTGGGGGATTGGGCCTCAGCTCCGGTAAACTTACTCACTCGGCGAAACACAGCACAAGCGCTGTTTCACGGCGGTTTTCTGTGAGAATGTTGTATTTCTCCGGTCGAGCCGGCCCATTCGTGCCGAAGCCATGGCTCTCCCAAGTTAAATATACGGTTCCTAGGAAAGCTTATTTATACGGGGTGTAACAAACTAAGTGATAATACTTTAGGGTATGTAGGTATGTGTCTTTTATTTAGAGTTCATTGTGAAATTAGCAACGCTGAAAGAGATTTTTTTGTGATTTATATGGACCAGCGCCCCAGCGCCATGCATTTTCCCATGGAAAAGTTTTAAAAAGTTGGTCTTTTAGCCCTGCTACTTTCACATCGAACTCTATATAGGGACACCCTAAAGTATTATCATTCAGTTTTGTTACAACCTGTATAACGGCGTAACGAATTCGCGGGCAATATGGGCCAAGATGCCCGATATTTTTTTTACGAGCCTCTACTATCCCACTGCTGGGCAAAGGCCTAAGGTCTTCCATATGTCTCGCACCAACGCCACCGCAGGCCAGCCTGGCTTGTAAGTTGTAGGCATCCAGTTCATCTCGCCACCGTCCACGGTGGCATCGTCCGTCCTTTGCCCAACGGTCAGGATGCATGTGGCTGGTATGACCCGCCCAGTCCCACTTTAATTTTGCAGCTTTCAGCTTTGCCGACGTCTTTAACACCTCTTTTGGAGCGCAGCGTGCTATTTTTTATTCGGTCAGCTAGTCTTACACCTAAGATGCTGCGCTCCATTGCCTTTGACAAACCCCGAGCTGGGATCTTTGCGACTCGGTCAGTGACCAGGTCTGAGCACCGTAGGTTAGGATGGGCAGACACAATATGTCGACGAGTCTGCATTTCATCATAGTATTCATGGACCAGTAGCTCTTCCAGGCGTTTTCAATTCGACGATTGACTTCCTTTCCTAGTCTATTGTTAAAGGATCTACCTACTCGTCGACATATTGTAATTCTTGCCCATCTACCTCGATCCTACGTTTTCTGCTATTGGTCATCATTTGGGTTTTGGACCGACTCATCGCTAGCCCCACCCCGAGGCTTGCTTTGACTTCAAGGCATGGTTTGTAATTCCAAGGCTGTGGATGCGAAGAGAATAATGTCGTCGGCAAATCGAAGGTTTGTTAGGCTCCTGTCACCGATGACAATTCCCCTCGTCGCCCATGAAGCAGCCAGTTTTCTAAATACTTCCTCTAGGACACTTGTAAATAGTTTAGGAGAGAGCGGGTCCCCTTGTTTGACTCCTTTGAGGACTCGGAATGATGGACCAGTGCTGTTTAGTTTTATATTGGCGGCTGTTATGGTCGCCAACGCCTCCGTGGTCTAGTGGTAAAGAGCGCGGCTCTTGACTCGGAGGTCGTGGGTTCGATTCCCGCGTTGGAAACATGATATTTTCCAAGTTTGGTTAGGACAATGCAGGCTGATCACCTGATTGTCTGACAAGTAGAAGATCCATGCGTCGGATGGGCATGTAAAAAGTCGGTCCTGCGCCTGATCTCTCGCCAGTCGTGCCGGTCTCACTGGGTTATGAGAGTAAAGGAATAGAGAGTGCTCTTGTGTACTGCGCACACACTTGGACACTATAAAATTACTCTTGCGTAGCTGGCCTGGTTTCAATGAAACCGGCCACCATCACCGAAACCGGTGTGGGAGCTATTATTATTACTGTTGTGGTAGATAATAGATCTAAGAATGGCTGATATTAATAAATAAATAAAATTAAATAAATTAAATATGTAGTTGGAAATAATAAAGTTAGTTTACCTACCAGAATTAGCCAAGACACTGGATAGAACTACCAGTATTATGGCAATAATCGTTAGTGTTCTCATGATGAAACCCCAAGCTTGCCGTTCTTGAAACAGTGAAGCTTACTATAGCAATAAAGTCCACTGAGTCTTAATTTATATACGGTATTATTTTACTTAAAACATTAAAATGATTCACAAGCTGTTATTCGCAACGTCGCTCGCATAAAGTTGTTGTTGCATGTAGAAGTTGATTCCTAGGCGGATGGGGGACTTACGTAGTTTGATCGCATTACGACTTACGTCAACTAACATTAAAAAATCACAATTTACCGACCGATCCGACCAAATAACGTTGGTCTGTCAACTGCCTAGGAATCCATTTCCTCGATGGTAACATGGAGGAGTTTGTGCACAAAAACTGTGACGCGAGAATTTTATATATTACTATAATTTATTGTTAATGATTTCGTTCGGATTTAAATGTCACTTAATGGCACGTTCATTTGGTTACTTAATTTTAATTTTTTTGTTCACAGTTAGTTCATACTACTAAATCCAAATTTAAAAAAGTGCTCCGCGGTGCAATAAAGTACTTACAGCAAGTCTAAAATAGAACAACAATATAATATAATTAATAGAAATATATCCACACCAACAGACACTTTATATTTTAATTATTAATGCAAAATAATTTACACGTAGATAAAAAAAAAACTGTCGTGTAATAAAACTTAAAACTACTGTTTACATTGTATGGAATAATGTCAATATTGTGATAAAACGTAGTAACTGCGTAAAAACCCGATATGTTTCCATCAAAATAAGTATCATAACCGACTTTAAACGTCATCATAATTTTTTTGGGGCGTGGCGATTACGTTACTTAATAAAAAATTAAAAGAAATAAACATTTATTTCACTCAATATGACAAAACTACAATGATTTACATCAACGATTAAAACATAACAATACAACACGAATAAAGCAGAAACACAATAACATCTCTTCATTAAATTGAAGTTAAATAATTAGTCATTAAAATTAATGTCTCTTAATACAAAAGCTAGTCCTAAAAATTATTTTGTCGAAAAGTGAAAACCACGAGCTAACTATTCTTCGACTGACTTTTTTTGTCGTGAGATTTTTTCAATCCTAGACAAAAGCCAATCTTTTAAACACTGCGTTTCTTAGCAAGGGGGTATATTTGCACACGTATTGTACATTGTATAAGCAGTCAAAAGACTGGGCATTAAATTTCGGCTGTCATAACGTCTTGCGCTGAAACTCCATGCATTATGCACAATATTAAAATATTAAAGAATCCAGTAGCAACGTTGGCGGTGGGCGCTACGCCAACTGCTTTTAACCCTGTTCACCATTTTAAAGCAACATAGATGAAAATATAGACGCGCAACTCGCAAACAATGATTTCTAAACGTGCCAAGATGTACCTGTATGTTTGACGGAAAATGCAGGAAAGGTAACGTCATCTACGTTGTTGATCAATGCACTGCCGCGCCGCGCGACTCTCTTTAGTATAGAAGTCGCGCGGCTGCCGCACTACTGGCGACGTAATGTGAAGGCATGCCCTTAGGCATGTTTGTGTCGTGTTTTTGTGTCATTTAGAAATTCAAAGATAAGTTTCTACGACGCGACGTCGTACGACGCCGTACGACGCCGTGTCGTGGTTTTTTACGACGCGCGTCGTGGATTCCCACGACACGGCGTCGTGCGGTGTCGTACGACGTCGTGCCGTGTTTTTGTGTCCCGGCCCTAAAGCCAACTCCCTTCCGCCTATTGGTCGGAAACGTTACGTTCTTTGTTGTATTATCCTATGTCCGTTTCCATCTTTTAATTTATTTCGATACAAAAAAACCTTCTATAATATTTGTTTACATGTTCAAAAGTAAAACAGACAGACACTCAGATGAACTATCGTAAATTATTAAATATTAGGTAATAAGGATTTTAAAAAGTTTGACTTTAATTAAAACCATTTTTGTGAGTAAAAATTTTTGAAATAAGTACTAATAAGTAATAACGCTCGCTTTTCAGCAACATCTAATCAATGCATGAGATGAATTAATAATAATTTATGTAGTAATTGCTTTATTTGCCTAATCACCTTCAAATATGTTACATTCATTCATACAGAAAAACTGTAGTTGATTGGGTGTTAAAAACCATAAATAATAACATTTAGCTCTGTCGCATCTACACACAGACTAGTCTATGAATCTGTTTAATACAATGATGTAACTCGCACGTGTGTGTGGCATGTGTATGTGTGCAGTAATTCAACAGAGTGCTACTAATGATAGACGTCGGTCCAGCTTTACAACACTTACATTACCTTTAACATTTTACATTGGCAATCCAACAAATCTGGTAAAATCTTAATAAGTTTTACTAGCAACTTCAAGTGGAGTTTGTTTCGAGTTAGTTATTTTGATCTAAAGTAGGACGATCTCAAAACAATCTACAAATCGGAGGCTATAATGTTCCTGATGTTATTGAGAGAGGCCTATGTCCGGCTGTGGACGAATATAGGCTGATATGATGATGATGATGATGAATGTTACTAAAGGTGGCTTTCGGATTAGCCGCGAGCGACTACGACCGGTAAAAATTAAAATAAAATGATACTATATTTGATCTATGTCTGTGTTTATGACATAGAATATAGGTATCATTTTCTACTGAGGTTTGCGTGGCGACCCACGTTGCCGCCTTCGGCGGCGTACAGGCGCGGTCCGAAGGGAGGGTCACAGGGGACATGACCCCCCCAAAATCTAAGGTCAAATAGAAAAATCTCAAAATCTTGCCAAATAATAAAAGGAAATTTCTATCTATCCCCTAACCACCAGTAGGTATGTCCGACCTTAGACAGCTGAGACTGTCCCCAAAACCGTCCGAGGGTGCAGATAAAAACAATATTATACATATTGGCAGTGACTAGTGAATGACAAATTTCAGCCTGCGACCACGCCTGGCACCTTATCTAGCGCCTTATCTAGTTTACTTACCGATTACCTATAAACGATAACTACAGGAAAAAGATAATTAGGTTGTAATAATATTCTATTTTCCATGTATGTGTCGTTAACTAAATAGTGATAATTAGGTCGGTACTACCAATAAAATGCTTTTTATTGGTAGTACCGAAATTTTCCTAAGCTATGAAAACAAATTTTATCAAAATCCAGGTATATTTCTTCTATAATATGTATACATATTATAAAACAATAGTCGCTTTAAAACTAGGTACGCAACGGATTTTGATGATTATATTTTCAGTGTTAGATAGCCCATTTATCGACGAAGGATATAGGCTATATATTATCAAGCTAGGACTAATAGGAGCGAAGAAATAAAGGAAAATGTGGAAAAAACGGGGGAAATTATTTGAAAGGGCTTATCTTGTGAACTACTGAAGCAATTTTCATGTTATTTGGCACAGATAAGAAGTGGACCACGTGAAGAAGGATCATAGGCTATCGATTTTAATCATTTTTTCAGTGGCTATATATTTTATACCCGTGCGACGCCGGGGTGGGTCGCTAGTCCTTTATAATATGTTCTTCATTTGCCCATATAAATTTGATGAAACTAAGCATAAAAATATTATCTATACTTATAAAATTACATGTCCTGACTGACTGACTGATTCATCATCGCTGAGCAAAAACTGTTAAAGTTACAGCCACGAAATTTAGTGAGTATTGTGTTGTGTTTATTAAGTAGACACCCACTAAGGAAGAATTTGAAAATTTTACCCCGACGCGAAGGTGGTGAAATAGGGGTTGAAAGTTTGAATGAAAGTCCGTCATTTCTTAAGTTAGTAACATGAAATTTTATTTTTGGGTTACTGATTAAAAATGAATGGATACGTATTTAAGCGTTTTTGGAAATTCTACCCCCAAGGCGGTGAAATTGGGGTTGAAAGTTTCAATGGAAGTCCGTTATTTCTTGAGTTAGAAACATGAAATTTTATGTTTGGTCTACTGATTAAAAATGATTGGATACGTGTTTAAGCCTTTTTGAAACTTCTACCCCCAAGGGGGTGAAATAGGGGTTGAAAATGTAAATGAAAGTCTATATAGGTATACTATGTTAACGTGGACGAAGTCGCGGGCAACAGCTAGTTAAGTACATTTGTAGCAACATTTTAGATCAGTAAAAAAATTGCAATCAGATAATATTATTATTTGAAAAAATCACTTTTCATTGTCCAATTGAATTTAAATGCGATTTTATTTGCCACCCACTTGAAGGAACGCTTAAAAGCTCTCGAACAACACTCAATGATAAATCTCTCAAACTCAAACTCTTATTAAAATAAGAGTTTGAGTTTGAGGAGTTTGAGAGATCCTTCCAGACTCAGACGCCCTACATGAACTATTAACTATGAAAATAAATCGACTTTATATTTTTAATTCTTGTTAAACTTCTACAAAAAGAAGAGGCGTTATAAGCTTTTACGATGAAAGAAGACAATATTATACATACGCCTTAATATACCATTGTCGTGTCTGTCTGTGCCATCGTGGCGTCCAAATAGGAGGACCGATTTTAATCTAGTCGTTTGTTAGGGTGGGTTGCACCAGAGGTGTTGTTAGGCTACCTTCAGACGTGCGCGTGTTCTGCGCGTGTTTCACTATAGCGCATGGGAGAACACGCGCGCGGCACGCGCTGAATCCGCGCCGACCGACCCCGCGCGCAGCCTGCGCGCGTGTTTTCCCATACGCTATAGTAGAACACGCGCAGAACACGCGCACGTCTGAACGTAGCCTTATGGTTAAGGTTAATGTCAAATATGGCGTCCATTATTGACTTAATTAACTAGAGATTTGACAGTTCATTTGACATTTTGTTATAGTTAAAGTAGCTAGTTAAAACCCTTAGTTTTGAAGTCTTTGGGTTCACAATCATCAAAATCGTCACAGACAAACTGCAGGTGGCAACTGATGTATGCGATTTTGTTAATATTTAAGTGGTTCGGCTTAATGAGTTGGTAATAAAAGTTCATGCGATCAATTGGCTGCCAGCCAACTTGTTAATGTAATCAAGTTCGGTTCATTTATTTAGTTAAGTACATCAATATTTTAATTAACACAATCATTGAAAATGTTTGTCTCATCGATGAGATACAAACCCACGACCTAAGGCTTAAACGTCGACAACTGAGTCACAGTGGTCGTGGTATCCTCATATCCTCACAAGATTTGTTGAGGTAACCAACGTGAAAAGTTTTTTGAGCCCGTGTAAGTCGCACACAACATATATACATACTTCAGCATGTAAAACCCGACATACAATACATTTTTATAACCAGAGGATAAAAATACAGCGAAGGAACGCGGGCATATTACTATTGACGTACCATTTACCGAAAAAATACAGATTCAAAAGCATATTTACATCACGTTTCCAATATCTTGAGGCGTTGTATTATTCCTTTCATATTCTATGCTGTCTGAGTAATAGAGTTGCTGGGTGTCAAGCTATAAACATATAACATGTATATTACATTCTATATACTTCGGAAATCTCGGATCGATTTGCATTTTGCACACTTATGCCTCGGTAATAGGGTGTAGTTTCGCTTGGAAGTCCATGGTGATGAACCGTGGTAATATTATGTGACGCAAGTGCGAAATTATATATCACGCGATTGTCACGTTTGTGTCACAACATAATGTGACACGTCTCGTTAGGGCGACGTAGGTTCGAAATTCTGACAGGTTTATCATATTACCTACGGGCGTTTTAAACAATACGATTTGCGATAGAACTAAACAGGCTGGTCACGCTTTTGCCGGGACAAGATAATGTAATATTAAAATATTATATCGTACCATAATGTAACACGTATATTATGATACTCACACACTGGTTTCGGTGACAGTGGCCAGTTTCATTGAAACCAGGCCAGTTACGCAAGAATAATTTTATGGTGTCCAAGAGTGTGCGCAACACACGAAAGAACTTTCCTACGCACGTGCGTCAAGCTTCGCTTTGCAAGAAAATATATATGCGACTGTGTCCACTGCAACCCACGGACACGCTACGCACGAATTGACGTAGTCAACGTGGGCCGCGTGGCCGTGCACAGCGTGCGCCGCGGTGGAATGGCGGCTTTACTCTCACAACCCAGTGGGACGAAAGACCAAGACACGTATACGTAACTTAACTTTTCGACCCTAACATGGAATTTACTGCTAATCTATAAATAATAAAAACTAAGGAAGAGTCTCTGTGTGAAAAAAAATGTCCACGAGTCTACAAAATGTAACCCGAATACATGCATACTTTATGCATGTATTCGGTACACAATTTTGTGTAATATAGATCTCCATGCCAAATTTCATCAAAATAGATAAAATAGTTTATGCGAAAATCATAAAAGTTTATTGTGCAGGAACCGTACATTTTCCGGGACAAAAAGTATCCCTATTCCTTTCCCGAGACTCAAAATATCTCCATGCCAAATTTCATAAAAATAGACTGAATAGTTAAGGCGAAAAATCAAAAAAGTTTATGGTGCGGGAACCGTACATTTTCCGGGACCAAAAGTATCCTTTGTTCTTTCCCGATACTCAAAGTATCTCCATACCAAAATTCATCAAAATCGATTGAATTGTTTACGCGCAAATCATAAAAGTATATTGTGCAGTAACCGTGCATTTTCCCGGGACAAAATGTATCCTATGTGTTTTTACTGGCTCTAAGCTACCTCCTCACAAATTTTCAGCCATATCGGTAAAGCCGTTCTTGAGTTATAAATAGTATAACTAACACGACTTTCTTTTATATATTATAATATAGATATAAAAAAGGTTCACCCTGTGAAAAAGATATGAGATGTAGAGCTAAGCTTCTGAATCTACACGGCCTAACTCTACTGACACAAATTCTACATATTATCAGTAAATATTTATGGCTTGGCTATTTCGTTACTAAAACTAAATATTCGCATCACCTCCGCGACGCGACTACAGCGAAGCCATACTTATATATTTACTGGTATGTAGAATTTGTTGAAGTTAGGGTCTACTGACCCTATGACCTATGACCTATGACCTAAGACCTATGACCTATGACCTATGGCCTAACTCTACTGAGTTAGGCCATGTAGATTCAGAAGCTTGGCTTACATGAGATCGCATATCTTTTTCACAGGGTAAACTTTATGTGGTCATCTCGGCAACATTTTACAAGAAATGTTTTTGGTGGAATCATATATTATATTTAATCGAGTATACAAATTAATAAAGGGTCATTAGAGGCCTGTCAGGAGCCCTGCGGGCACTTGCTGACAGGCTATTTGCATTTTAATAAAACCCCAATACAAACAAAGTACGTCTATAACGTCTGTAACATGACGAGATAACGCCAGCAACTTCGTTGCGTTAAAATTCGTTTATCGCGCAGAAACCGTATACTTTTCCGGGATAAAATACACGCACGGAAACATTCTTGTACAGGTCTGTTATTTTTTCACGCGACTATGTTAGTTAAGGTATAAATGTGGCTTCTGGCTATTTATTATTAAAAAAATCAAGCTTTGTTAATATTTGGACCGAAAGATTGCTTAGAAACAATATTGGAAATTTTAACCGAAGGTACAGGTATAGATAAAAGTGATTAATGGAATAAACGGAAATTACTTTCTGGGCCACGATTCTGCTGTTATTTATTTGTTAGCCATTTTATAGTAAACATTGTATGGAAGATAAAACATTAATTGTGTACTTAAACAGAGGAACAAAATATGAAGCCTGGCCGCACATTGTCCGAAATTTCTGATCAGAAACATTTGAACTTCGGCCGGACCGTCACACCGCACACTATCCGAAATTTCCTTCCGGCGAGTTCGAGCTCACTCGGCTCAGTACAAAATGTAAGAGAGAGCGCGATCCGATTTTCTGATCAGAAACATTTGAACTGCTACCGATCGACGTCATCTGACATAAAATTTCTGACGCCCGCCGGAACGCAATTAAAAATTTCTGCCATCCGATAGACGGCATCTGACAACTCATCCAGACCGGACGTCAGACACAAGATATATGAGCAGATTGCGTAATTCAAACATAATATTATACAGGCTGTAAGAAAACAAAGTGATAATAATTTAGGCTGTGTATGTGTCACTCGTTTAGATTTCACTGCAAAAATAGCAGCGCTAAATGAGTTATTTTTATTTTTGTACTAGATGACGCCCGCAACTCCGTTGCGCCAAAATTAGTTTATCGCGCAGAAGCCGTACATTTTTCCGGGATAAAAACTATCCTATGTCCTTTCCTGGGACTCAAAATATATCTGTACCAAATTTCAGGCCAATCAGTTCGGCCGTTTAGGCGTGAAGAGGTAACAGATAGACAGACAGGAAGATAGACAGGCACACTTTCGTATTTATTAGTATGGTTGGGCTAATTCATGAAGCTGGGGTAGATCCCCATGGAAACATAGAAGTCAAAAAATATAATTCTATAACCTCTGATACTTTAAAAGTAAACTCTATTTAAAGTACACATACACACCCTAAACTCCAGGGTATCAAAACTTTTTTGGTTACACTCTGTATATCAGTATAATATTATATATCTATGCTGTATATTAACAATATTTATTCAATATCATGATTACGATTTAGGGTTAATTCAGACCGCAACGTGCGCGTAGATGCATTTCTAGTACTGAATTGACAGATTTCAATTGCGCGAGACATTTTGCAAATCTGTCAAATCCATACAAATATACATCTGTATCTTCTATTCTATTTCTATATCTATACATATTATAAAACAAAGTAGCTTTTTTTCCCTCATGTCCCTTTGTTCCTTTTAATCGTTAAAACTACGCAACGGATTTTGATGATTCTTTCAGTGTTAGATAGCCCATTTATCGAGGAAGGTTATAGGCTATATTTTATCACGCTAAGTCTAATAGGAGCGAAAAAATAGAGGAAAATGTGGAAAAAACGGGGAAAATTATTTGATAGGGCTAACTTGAACGCGCTAATGTCAGGAACTACTGATCCGATTTGAAAAATTCTTTCAGTGTTAAATAACCCATTTAATAAGGAAGGCTATAGGCTATATTTTATCACGCTAACTAATAGGAGAATATGGAAAAAACGGGGGAAATTATTTGAAAGGGCTTATCTCGCGAACTACTGGAGCAATTTTTATGTTATTTGGCACAGATAAGAAGTAGTCCACGTGAAGTATCATAGGCTATCGATTTTAATAATTTTTTCAGTGGCTATATATTTTATACCCGTGCGACGCCGGGGCGGGTCGCTAGTTTAGAAATGTATCTACGCGTCGCGTTGTGGTCTTTGTGCACCCGGGGGGGTATGAAACTGTAGGGGTAGGTAGGTGCTAATAAAAGAATAATGCACCTATATATATATATATATATATTATACCTAAGTATATAATATTAGCTCCTAACTCTTTACATCTTTATCTCTTCTTTGTAAAAACATTATATTACTAGTACACAGCTCCTACAGCTATTGGTTTATGCTACAGGCACCTATAATTATTCAGTCTATACTCCTTAATTCGTATGAGATTGAATTTATGCAACTTTCGTGCCATTTTGGGATGCAACGCGGATTCAACAGCTGTGGAGAATCCGTTGTAACGCCCCAGAGGTTAATTACAGGTGTTGCAGTTACCAATTGGTACACAAAATGCTTATTGAATTACAACCTGGGCAAGTGGGCATGCCAAAATAGATTCGTCCACTGCAGGGGCCCGATTCTAAAGTTTCGAATATCAAATTTCAGAGCAACTGAGTTGCCAGTGTCAGCTTGTAATCTATGCATATTATAAACGCCTCCGTGGTCAAGTGGTATAGAGCGCGGCTCTTGACTCGGGGGTCGTGGGTTCGATTCCCGCGTTGGAAACATGTTATTTCCAAGTTTGGTTAGGACAATGCAGGCTGATCACCTGATTGTCTGACAAGTAAGATGATCCATGCGTCGGATGGGCATGTAAAAAGTCGGTCCTGCGCCTGATCTCTCGCCGGTCGTGTCGGTCTTCCGTCCCACTGGGTTACGAGAGTAAAGGAATAGAGAGTGCTCTTGTGTACTGCGCACACAATTGGGCACTATAAAATTACTCCTGCGTAGCTGGCCTGGTTTCAATGAAACCGGCCACCTTCACCGAAACCGGTGTGGGAGCTATTATTATTATTTATACTTATTATAAAACAAAGTCGCTTTTTTCCCTCATGTCCCTTTGTTAAATCTTTAAAACTACGCAACGGATTTTGATGATTCTTTCAGTGTTAGATAGCCCATTTATCGACAAAGATTATAGGCTATATATTATCACGCTAAGACTAATAGGAGCGAAGAAATAGAGGAAAATGGGAAAAAAAAACGGGGAAAATTATTTGAAAGGGCTAACTTGAACGCGCTAATCTCAGGAACTATTGGTCTGATTTGAAAAGTTCTTTCAGTGTTAGACAGCCTATTTATTGAGGAAGGCTATAGGCTATATTTTATCACGCTAAGACTAATAGGAGTATGTGGATAAAACGTTGGAAATTATTTGAAACGGGGGAAAATTATCTCGCGAACTACTGGAGCAATTTTTATGTTATTTGGCACAGATAAGAAGTAGACCACGTGAAGGATCATAGGCTATCGATTTTAATCATCTTTTCAGTGGCTATATATTTTATACCCGTGCGACGCCGGGGCGGGTCGCTAGTTATATTATAAAACAAAATGTCTTTTTTCCCTCATGTCCCTTTGTTCCCTTTAATCTTTAAAACTACGCAAAGGATTTTGATGATTATTTCAGTGTTAGATAGCCCATTTATTGAGGGAGGCTATAGACTATATTTTATCACGCTAAAACTAATAGGAAAATGTGGAAAAAACGGGGGAAATTATTTGAAAGGGCTTATCTCGCGAACTACTGGAGCAATTTTTATATTATTTGGCACAGTTATGAAGTAGACCACGTGAAGGCTATAGATTTTAATAATTTTTCAGTGGCTGGCTATATATTTTATACCCGTGCGACGCCGGGGCGGGTCGCTAGTAATATTATTATAAACAACATAATATTACAAAAATATATTCTTAAAGAATAAGCAGGAACAGTATTGAAATTTTAATAGCATCTTTATTAGAAATTTAATATGAAACATCAAAAGGAATACAGATGAGTTTATATCGATTCGAAACATCTGCTACTTGCCAGTCCTCCTTTAATTAATATTAAAATTAAATTATAGCCAGCACGAGACCGCAACGCTTAACTTCTATTAACATATGGGAATTTCTTAGTAATATTACTTTATAAGGTTTATAAAGATAAGATCGTTAGAGTGAAAATATAGCTTTCGAGATTTAACTGCATAAATTATTATACTATGAAATTATATTATTAAATTATAATAAGTAAGTATGTGTCGCGCATGCTTCATGGTCGCTGGGCAAAGATAGAAGTAAGACTAAGGTTTCCGAATTCGTTTTCCGTATTCGGAAATCCGAATGCAAATAATAATAATAATATCTATGGACGCATCACACGGCACACCACATCAGTCTTGCCCCGTGCTAGGTACCTGAAGGACTTATGTTACAGGTGCCAGACAACAGAAATATATTTAATACTTTTATACTATACATATATTTAAGATTTTTATTGTAATATGATACACATATTTAATACACATTCATGACCCAGGAACGCCACCCCCGGCTTGAGCTACCTACAGCCCACCAACTGAGCCACAGAGGTCGTCAATCAGTAGAAACCATTAACCGGCGCACACGTTCCCCTTTTCCCGAACGGAACGAATTCCGCACGTACGTTTCACGTGCAAACCGGCGCATTCGCACGTAAAAAAACGGACGTTTATGCTAGACTCATGGAATTCCAAATCGTAATTCCACATTAGAAATTCGAATACGGAAAACGTGTGTATGCTGCCAGTTTAAGGCGCAGAGTTTTTGGTCTTTGATTATTTGTGTGGAGAAATGGCGGTGTCAACACATACCATTTCATCCAAAAGCACAGCAGTTTTTTCCACGAAAATTACAGTTGATGAAAGCGATAACGCACACAGCTATAATCGGAAACACCTGTACTCTTCTTTCTCTTTCTACTATCTCTGCTCCTTGTTTCTCATAACAATTTCTGTTATAAAATTCTTTATAAATATTTTCGGGTCTTCTACTTCCATTTGTGTACGTATCCAAGCGCAAAGCTTGTTATTTGTGGAGCAATTCACACCAGCGGAATACCCGTATCATATTACATTCACAAAACAATTTTGATAATAGTTACATTTCTCAAAAGGAAGGCAAAGCAAAGAAAGCTTAGTAGCTGAGATAATTTGGAAGCCTCGTATTGTGTACGTTGTAGGGATTTTGTGGAGAACCTCCTTTGAAGGTCGATTTTTTTAAAATACAATAAGGGGGCAAACGAGCAAACGGGTCACCTGATGGAAAGCAACTTACGTCGCCCATGGACCTCGTAGCATCAGAAGAGCTGCAGGTGCGTTGCCGGCCTTTTAAGGGGTAATAGATAGGGAAGGAAATAGGGAAGGGTAGGGAAGGGAAAAGGGTAGGGGATAAGGCCTCCGGTAAACTTACTCACTCGGCGAAACACAGCGCAAGCGCTGTTTTCTGTGAGGACGTGGTATTTCTCCGGTCGAGCCGGCCCATTCGTGCGGAAGCATGGCTCTCCCACGTCAAAACATATATAATCATTATTCGATAAAATTACGAAGACAATAAATGTTTGATAACTGAATTAATTACAGAATTTTGTTTACAGCACATTCAAACAAATGCCAATACCTAATTTGTTATTAAATTATTGTTTTCATGCGCTAATAAATTTCCATCCGCCAATACAAGTGAGAGACATCTGATTTCGAATCCTTATAAAGAAGAACTCAATGAAAAGGGAATAATTAAAGAAGAAATCCGCGAAGTATAAAATTTAATTTATGCATTCAAAGAAAGTTCCGAAGTTCTGCTCGAAATTGGAGACTTTAACCTTTTCAGATGTAAAATAGTTCATTGAATACGCTGCAAAGAGCCGATGCTCCCAAACATGAAGCTAAGACCGGGTACACGGTTTTCGCAGTTTGAACCACGGAAACTAACAAATCCGTAAAACTCCTAAAGAAATTTTCCACAGTCAAGTGCAGAAACTTTCTTTAGGACATTTGAAGTTCATCGATTCATCGAAAAAAATAAAAAAAAAAACGATTTACCGCCGCAAGACTGCTGGTACATAATGTATATTTTCAATTAATTAAAATAATAATTAACGTTACGATACAGGAATGCTTTTGTAAAATTTTGACTCAATAGTTCACATTCAAACTTAGAATAATAATTATAAAATCATGTTACATAATGTATAATTTAAGATACTAGCGACCCGCCCCGGCGTCGCACAGGTATAGAATGTATAGCCACTGAAAAAATGATTAAAATCGATAGCCTATAACCCTTCACGTGGTCTACTTCTTATCTGTGCCAAATAACATAAAAATTACTCCAGTAGTTCGCGAGATAAGCCCTTTCAAATAATTTTCCACGTTTTTTCCACATTCTCCTATTAATCTAAGCGTGATAAAATATAGCCTATAGCCTTCCTCAATAAATGGGTTATATAACACTGAAAGATTTTTTCAAATCGGACCAGTAGTTCCTGAAATTAGCACGTTCAATTAGCCACATTTTCCTCTATTTCTTCGCTCTTATTAGTCTTAGCGTGATAAAATATAGCCTATAGCCTCCCTCGATAAATGGGCCATCTAACACTGAAAGAATCATCAAAATCCGTTGCGTACTTTTAAAGATTAAAGGGAACAAAGGGACATGCGGGAAAAAAGCGACTTTGTTTTATAATAATTAATAAGAATAAGTATAGGTTAATAGTATGCCATAAATAAACTTACGAGTCCACTTATTAGTTCATTATTTCCGTTGTCATAACAGCAAGCTGGCACGACAAGGGCGCGTTAGTTACCAGTGTGCACCAGGCCTAACTTCCAGCATTAATTAGCGTGCAACAGTGAAATGGGCGATTTTAAAACAAACGAAACATTCTACGTGGCCCGCCTTCGAAAACTTTAAATGAGTCTACTTTTCATTGTATTTATATAGTTTGTTTTGTTCATTTAGCGTTGGCGTCTTCGAGCTTCTTAATGAGAGAGTTTGGTCTTTGACGGAGGTCTAAGGATAGGGTTGCCTTTGTCGCTGTACTAATTACGAGGGAATATCCAATATCAAAGATACCTTCACCTGACGTAATTAGTCATTTGTATATAATTAATATTTAGGCCCCTCAATTTAACGCTCGATAAAGTTAAGCTCCTATTGGCTTTATACCATTTTATGCTATAAAGCCAATAGAAGCTTAACTTTATCGAAATCCTAACGCTTAGTCATTGGTTTAATTTTCGTTAAGTTTAATGATTGTTTATATCTATGGTAGGCGAAAGAATCCATTTTTTTCATATTTTCACTATATTTTTACTATTATTAGAAAAAAATAACAAAGAAAATTATTGTAAAATTAGCTCAACTTTTTAATTTCTGAAGACAAGTGGCAATAGATGAAAGGCTAAATAGATAAAAATAAATTCAATATCACCGAAGAGTTCTTAGAGAGTAATGAAACTTCCAGCAGCGGATAATATCCGGCCATGTGGAGCTGCTGTAACTTTATTGAGCAATATTGAGGCAAAAAGAGCAAAAAGAGCAATACCAGCAATAGCGTATACTTTGGGTAGCATAGACAGTTTGATGTGAAAATGTTAGATAGATTGGTGTTTAAATTGAGATGTCCGGAATAATTTCATGTGTATAGACAAAAAGCAGTATATAAAATTACAACTTATTAGATGACGTCCGCAACTCCGTTGCGCCAAAACTTGTTTATCACGCGGGAACCGTACATTTTTCGGGATAAAAAATATCCTGGGACTCAAAATATCTTCATGCCTTTCAGCAAATTCGGTTTAGCGGTTTGGGCATGAAGAGGTAATAGAGAGATAGTCAGACAGACAGACACACTTTCGCATTTATAATATTAGTATGGGAAGTATGGATTGGCTTTGTTTTGGCTCACAATGACTTTAGAATTGTGCGTTACCCGGTAAAAATGTTTACCCAAAAATATAAGAAAGTAAATTTATCTCTTTATTAGCATTAGCTTATATTAATTGAGTATATACATAAGCTTATTTATTAATAATAATAATAATAATAATAATAAGCCGGCAGAAATAAATTCCAAGGGGTGCAGATTTTAGTATTTTTTCTTTTCCTTTGGTTTACTTTTTACGAACAAGGACTGTCTATTTACGTCAACAGAATGCATTTAGTGCCGAAACATAACGAACTATCTTTGTACGGCATGGTAATAGGGTTACAGACGGTTTTTTATTTCAATAATTCCCGTTGATCCCGAGATTCCCAAGGGGTGCAAGTGCACCACCTGGCACCCCCCTGCCGGCGCCCATGAGTAAGTATATACATTAGTATATACTTACTTAATAAATAAATATAATATTGCTGTTCAAAATTGTTTCTTAATGTGTACTATATTCTATCTTCCATGATCTCATCCCCATAAGACTCATATTATAAGTGCTCTTAGCAGTATCCTCTCACCCACATACATATTATTATCTTCGTAAAATAGGAAAAAACCTACAAGGCTCTATTTCTTTGTTCTGGAGAATACTTGAAAAACTGTCGGCCCTAGTGTGCCAGGGGACAGGCCTCCTTCATAATTAATTGGTTTTCGTACAGCCAAGTATTTCCCCTGATAAATTAGTAAGGTATTTCGGATTCACGATTTATTAAAAATTAATATAAAAGTGAAGGTAATTTTGGAAACATTGATTTTTGCATTACATGGAAACGAGCGGAAATTGTAATTTTGGTACGTACCTCCTGTTTTTTTTAATATAATATCATAAAAATATAATTACGTTTCGTATTTTTTATTTAAAAATGTCGTTAAAAGGAAATACATCTAAAAGTTTAGGAATAACTTCTTAACTACTTAAGCTGCGATACTAAAGTCTCTAATACGATATAGTTATTAGAATTTGACTGGATTGAACATAAAACGAACAGACGACCGCTGGAATTGAGCCCAAAATAGGTTTTAAATTTTAACACCTTCATCGTGGATATTGCAGACACAATAGATTTTCAATTGTTATGCGGCAGCTGGCTGCAGCCGCTTGGGGATTGATGGGTTAAAAGGACCACTTTGATCTTTGCGCTATATAAATAACTAGATGATGCCCGCATCCGTTGCGCCAAAATTCGTTTATCGTGCGGGAACCGTACATTTTTCCGGGATAAAAAGTATAATATGTATTTCCCCGGGACTTAAGGTATCTCTAAGCCTAATTTCAACAAAATCGGTTCAGCGGTTTGGGCGTGAAGAGGTAACAGGCAGACGGTACACTTTCGCATTTATAATATAAGTAAGTATGGATGATATGATTTGTAAGTATTTAGTACAAAAAAATTGAAATCGATTTGCAAGGTTAAGACGATAATAATCATAAGTGAACTAAAAAGTATTAAATACGTCTTACTCTGTACTCAGTATTTCTGTTCTCAATGGTCATTATTTTGAAGTCGGTTCCAGCTAATTTCATCATCAGTTCTATCAGTCATGACAGCCGGCAAGAATATCTGCAATTTATGGGACTGGTATACTTCAAAATATTATGAAATTGACATGTTAGGAGTCGAATATCAAGTACAATTATTATTTCGACATAAATAATAATTGTAGTAATATTTATGTCAATTCGCTACATTTTTGATCGGTGAGTTGGTGATTCTAAAATCATGACGTCATAAAGAAAACAACACAACGCACGCCGCCCGAAGTGTGTTATCGCCTTAACACATATTATCGTTTCATCTTAAAGGTGCACGAGGAGCATTCACCGGGAGCATTCGCTTGTAATGTAACTTTAGAGTCGAGCAGTACATCAGTAAGGGAGGATAACCGAGCATTACAATGCGCACCATGTGATGATATAATTTATAATAATACGACTTGTAATATCAATGTTACGTGATAGTAAAGTCAACTTGCTATGTAAAGCTCAAAGTCGAATCTATAATGTTAGATTACACGCGAATGCTCCCATTGAGGCTCTCTCAATGGGAAACCTTTACAATATCGAATGTAAAACCCAGTACAAATTTAATTGTAGCTTAGACGACCATCGGGCTCCACCTAGAAACCAATTCCTTGCCTGTCACAGCCTCACGGGAAACTTAAAATCACTTATTTAAATTCTATTTATACTTCCAAACTGCATTCTTAAAACTAGTTTTAAAACGTACTGTATGTTTGTGGTAACAATAGTAAAATACTTATTTAATATTTCCAATGTACTAAAAATATCTTAAACATTCTTTGAGAAGGCTTACACGATAATATGTATGGCGTAGGCAGCCTTTTGAGCCTTATCACCATAATAATACGGTTGTGCAGAATTTTATAGGAACTTAAAATTAAATCAGGGATCTCACTTGAACTGTAAAGGCGTCTTTAGCGTTCGCTGTCTTCTTTAAAACAATGAAAGAAATTGTTTAAAGATTTTTCTTATGGAGCGTTGCGGACCGAGATTTTAATTGAGAAAATATTTCGTTTTCCATTTGGGTTAAAGAAATTACCCGTTTTGAGAATAATATTGCAGAGCATGAATATTTATAGCTCGTTATGCATTCACTTCATTAGTCTGCTTTGCGTTCTATTGGAATTTCGTTGGTTTTTTTCACCCCTTTTTTAATTGGAAGAAATAAGGTACACAATGTACCCGTGCAGTTCTAGTAATTTAACCTTTATATTATATTATATAATATTACTATTATTCGACATAATAACGTTAAAATCATTTTGAAATTGTGGCTCTCTATCAAAACATATTTTATTAAAAAGATCTAAAGACAATTAAAGGCTTCATGTGCCGCAGCCTCTTAAGTCTTAATGCTTGCCATTATGTTTATAAGCCTCTTAATGCTTAAGTGCCTGAACGAAATATTTCGTGTAAATTTATGGTTCCAGCTGATCATAGATCTATCTAATATCTAAGCTTATCCTCTTACGTATTCTCCCACCTCACTCATTACCTCATCGAAGGAAATGAAATTTAAACTTAAGCACAGCTAATTAAATAATTTAGCTACCTCTAATTTCAAATTTAAACACTTTTTAGGCTATTAAAATTTTAATTGTTACCTCAGAATCCGTCGCGTAGGACGCACATGTATCCCTAAGCCCCTAAGTACCGGCTGCATAATACATGAGTCGGAAGTTACCACCTGGCTTACATTTATGACTTCGTATTCATAATATTACAATCCCATTACCATTCCTTTTAAGGTCAATGGCATGTTTTTCTGGGGAAATAAAGCTTACCAATCACGGCAGCTTTTTCTTCGAAGAATATACATAGAAAAACAATAACACATTTTGTAACAAAATAGTTCTCATCGTAAGTCCGTGATGTCGAAACATCATCCTTATGACAAATAAAATATTTCTTTTCTTTCTAAACGTGATACATAAAATTTCCGCTTTAATAAAGAAATTCACTTGTTTAAATCACAAACAGCTTACATAATGAAGATCCTAGACAAAGATCATGAAGATTTGTTCGCATTTTACAATCTTACTAGTTATATAACATTAATTAAACGGTATTTGCAATTTCACGC
Organism: Lysandra bellargus; assembly: GCA_905333045.1. Classification (NCBI taxonomy): domain Eukaryota; kingdom Metazoa; phylum Arthropoda; class Insecta; order Lepidoptera; family Lycaenidae; genus Lysandra; species Lysandra bellargus. The sequence goes on from HG995338.1 coordinate 9,554,625, forward strand.
TTACATAATATATGCACAATCTTCTGAAATTGTAATAGCAACGTTCTTTTTAAATCTCGTTTTTGAATAAAATTACGATTGACGTCATAACAAGCTCATTCCTTAAACAAGACAATCTCAATTGAGGCTTGATAAGCCGACATTAAGCTCCATAACAACACAGTACAATATCCAGTAGACCCTTCATACTTCTAAATCTTTTAAATGTACTAAATTGTATTGAATTTTGTGATTAATGATAGTTGTTTTTATCTCAGAGTGATTTCAGCATAGAGTCACTGAAAATAGATGTCAATGACGTACGAGGAGAACGACGGATACTTTGTTTAATGACATTTCTACTTATCTATATTGTGATAAAAGTCCTTATTCCATAATCGAAAAATTGTACACATACTTGCACATTTTGACATTGAAGTCAATGTGGATATCATAGATTTCGGATATCTTGAACTATAAAGTAGCAAAACGCGCGTAAAACTAATTATGGCGTGTGTAAAACTAGTTTAAGTTCAAGGACACACTAAGTTACTTTACTGTATCTTATTTATACTATGAGCAGTTTCAAGCGCGGACTGAATAAAAGATATCAAAAGGCCAATTCACTTCTTTCCTTTGGCTACTTTTAACACAAAATATTTGTTAAAGATAATAGGATGGTTCTTTTATGAAAATTCGTTAAGTCACTAAGTAACTCATTTTGAAGTGATTTAAAAAGAAGTACAAAATGATTGAAGATAGCATTTCTTATTACATAATATTATCAATATTATTTTTGTGTCGCGTTGTTCTAGAATCTAGAGTATTAGTAAATTCAGAGAAGCTAGACTGCTAGATTGACTTTTGTATTGCTCGAACACTAAGTTTTTTTAAATATTTTCATTAATTTTTTCAACAACCCAAAAACTTTATACATATAGTCACTATTATCTCTATAATTTCATCTAAAATAGCTGCAAAACTTGAAAAAATTCATCAAGTTTACGCGAACAATGGTCTAAATATGTGGGGCACACATGAATGGCGTACCCGAGTCCCGAGGCTATTAGCGGTGGCTGGCCGGGTTTCAAAAGTGCCCGGACAGCGCCCCGTTAGTCCACCTGCGGCGATTTTCTTCCCCGCTAAACATATGACCCGTGAAAGCAAATAAAACACGTACACTGGGAAACAATAAAGTATTCGCATCGTATGCGATAAAAATTGACATACAAATCAGCTATCGGCGAAAAATGCATACCTGTAGCCGTAGCACGGCGACCAGTGGAAATGCGAAAGTATAGAAAAACTGCGGAGATAAACTCAGGGTGCCGTTCCGATCTTTTTTCGTTCCGAAAAATTCAATTAAAATGCCACTTTATGACAGACTATAATCCTAAAAATTCAAATAATATCCTACTTTATGACATATACTATAGTCTGTCACAAAATGGCATTTTAATTGAATTTTTCGGAACGAAAAAAGATCGGAACCGCACCTTAAGCTTATCTCCACAGTTTGGCTACTGGTAGATGTCTGTATAATATCACTTCATAATTATTATATATATTTTATTCAATAAATCGATATTGATGTGATTTTATTTCATAATTAGTGATTCAACCAGTATGACAAAGGGTAAGTTTTTATTGGAAAAAGAGGGTGTAAGGAAGGGGGGTGGGATGAAAATTTGTATCATTTTAAAATAATTTTGTATTAATATAAATAAAGAATCAGTTTTAAGTTTTTAAAGCGTTACTTTGAGGGGGATAAAAAAGGGGGTCAGCTAGTGTTATAACATTTCTCTTTATAAAGAGAAATGTATTTATTGTTTGTTTACAATAAATCGACTAAGAAACTATCGACACTAAATTTTCAGAGTCAAGAAAATGGTTTTATGGTATTATATTATTTTTTACATTTTTATTTTGATTTTCGCGTTTATTTCTTTAGACTGACTGTACACGTGTTTTATTTTTTATGACTTATTGAGAAGCTTTTAAGTTGGCCATTACACATAATATTATGTACTATTATTATTAATAATGCCTCTGCGAACAAAAAAGTTAAAGTGGGTAGACTGAGCAAGCAATGTTTTGCTATTCTTATAATACAACTCCTGCAATCGTATCTATTCAATTATTATTACTACCATCTGAATTTGCATACCAATCGGTCAAGCAGTTTTGACCGAAATAACAAACAGGGGAATTAGAAGTTTTAATAAGATTTGTGCAAAACTGTGGGCATAAACTAGTTTAATAAAATAGAGCTAAGGTGGGATTTCACCAAACACACATAAAACTTAGCTTTTTAAACTTAGTTTCCATTGAACGCGTTCATTCTGCGACGTAAATCTCGTTTTGTTTCGATTGGATTTCACTACCTTCTTTTGATCGCGATTATTAAATCTAAGTTTACGTGACGTCTCGCAATTATTTTACATGTTTTCAGTATTTTAAAGCCTTTTCACGTTAATTTAACTTCAAAATAGAAAGAAACAATACATAAACTTACAAACGCATGTGTCATTATTATTTTTAACAAAAAAATTAAAACTGACTTCCAAGGTAAAAACAATAGTAATATGAACTAAAAAGTATTAATAGTGCCTTTTTCAGAATTCGTCTAAATCTCAACTATTCCTGTACATATACTACAGTCTTCATTATTTTGAAGTCGGTACCAGCTAATTTAATCGTGAGTTCAGTCAATGTCAGAATATCTGAAACATTCGGAACTGGTACCGACTTCAAACTAATGAAGACTGTACATATGTACAGAAATAGTTGAGATTTAGACGAATTCTGAAAAAGGCACTATTAAAAAGTAAGAGTTATTTAATACTTTTTAGTTCATATTACTATTGTTTTTACCTTGGAAGTCGGTTTTAATTTTTTTGTTAAAAATAATAATTTCACTCTTTTTAGTTAAGTATCTACAAAATAAGGCTTTATGCGTAAATAACCAATACGAATGTTAACTATTCACATTATGTTACTGTAAGCGAAATTGTGGTAAATGTTTGTAGTTATCTAAGCGATGCTGCAATTTCCAAACTTTTATCTTTAAAGGTTCAGGAGTTCTGTTCAGTGCTTTTGGACCAAGAGACACCTTTGTATGAAATTTCTCTTATTCGTAACATAAAATTATGTTTAAGTTACTAGAAACAACATTTTAACCACTATGAGAATTTTGATAAATTTCAAGGATTTCCCTCGATTGCTTATAGACCCCATCATCAGCTCACCACTTTCGTAATTGTTAAGTATACAAAATTAAAATTATATCCTATACAACAACACGAGAATTTTGAAAATCTGTCTTCAAACTGCGAAATCATCATCAAAAACATCTGCTTCGATGCAAAATATCACGAAAAGTACCAATAATTGGGTCATAGTGTGATGACCATGGTATAATTATGGTTGTGATGATGATGACCAATCAAATTAATGTGTTAGCTTCTGCTTTCAGTTGTTTAAACAACGCCGAAATCCCCGAACCTGTACATATAAGCATTCAAAAGTTCTGTTCGGTACCTTCGGATCCAGGTGCGAAATCTTACTTTTTGGTAGCATTTACCTCGTATGCTTCTGAAAAAATCAAAATCACTATATATTTCGATACAAATTTCAAGGAGTCCCCTCGATTCCTCAAGGATCCCATCATCAGATCACCACTTTTGTGAACCACGGACAAGAAACGGCTGAGTGATCGGTGAACATACAATTTTTTGTATGTTCACCGATCACTCAGCCGTATGTATCTTTTTAGATACATACAGCCGAACGTATTACCTCCTCCTTTTTGGAAGTCGGTCAGAAACTGTTATATTGACATTTCTTTTGTCTATGTTTTTCGTTCCGCCATGACAGGGCTTGAACGGGTTTTATGACGTTGAACTTCGGACTTTGGGCGTTCAGAAGATAAAACTCGGATTTGCTGTGAACGCGTTCCGTTTACGCTGGTGAAATGCATTTCGATGTTATAATCGCATTTATACGTTTTGATCCGGTTCAGAGTGCTTTGAACGCGTTCCATTTCTTTCGTGAAATCGCCCCTAAGCCTTGAGCAGTTATAGCTAATGAGTGAGACACATGGCTGTGCTTTTGAGCTGAATCGGGTCAAGCGGCCGGCGCGTTCTAAATTCATAGCTTCTGTACGTTAAAAACATTGTGCGTTATAGTGAGCGTCATATTCAGAGTGTACAAATTAGTACATAAACTAAATTTACAAAAATCCAGTATAACTCTCACAACCCTAAAAAAATAATCATCATGATAACGCCCAAGCTTGGATCTGACCAGATGTTTGTGTAAAATTTTTGGACCGTCACGTGTTTTCGGACACACACACCGGTTGTTGTGTGTGTCCAGAGTTGATGAGACTTCAAGCCACGTCGTAAGATGTGATATTTAAGTCTATTTCATGAATATCAGTCTTTTCGTGGCACGTCTACGCTTTGTAGCACGGTGCTACAAAGTGTAGAAGTGCTACGAAAAGCGTAGATTGAAGTGTAGGCACAAGTTAGAAGCCGGCTACATGAAGCGACAGCAGACGACGTGTCGTCGCGACACTACTGGTTTCTATGTATTTCTATGAAATACCCTCCGCAGCTAGCGACACGAAGCTAGCGCCACTTTTCATAGAAATACATGGAAACCAGTAGTGTCGCGACGACATGTCGTCTGCCACCGCTTTATGTCGCCGGCTGCCAACTGGCACCTTTACATAGCGTAGTAGTGCTACCAGCTATGAAATGCGTAGGCCAAAGAGTCACGAAGAGCAGTAATGGTGTTAAAATTAAATAAATAAAATAAAATATGTTTATTTTAAAATATGTTTCAGATAACTGAGATCCATAAGATTGTTAGTAAAGAAACTTATCGCTATGTTAGTATTCTATTCTAAAGAGAGATTCCTATTTATCATAAAGTCGATCAGAGGATCTCCCTTAGGACACTGTGGCTGCTGCCGCGGACCCTGGCCAATAGCGATGCAGTCCTTTTGCGGAGTATAGCTTCAAAACTATCTATACCCGCAAAAGCAAACAACAACCACTAGCAACAAAACTACAGAAACGTGTCAGCCGCAGCAGTGCTCTAAAAGCATTATTAATATATATAATATATTAATTGTTGACTGCCATAGTGCTTAAAACAGCTTGCACCCTTTGGAATTACGCCGAGATGTAGCTTCACTCTGCATCCTCTATCGGTTGTATCACGGAGAGTGCTCTGAGGAATTGTTCGGAATCATACCACCTGCAACTTTTCGCCATCGTCCCACGCGAAAAATATACCATCCTCATCACCTTGATGAGTGGCAATCTTCCACAGTGCGTTTTTCGCGTAACTTTCTGCCGCGCACTGTGAAACTCTGGAACGAACTGTCACCAGCAGTATTTCCGGACCTATACGACCTGCAAACCTTCAAGAAAAGAGCGTATTCCCTCTCAAAAGGCCGGCAACGCACCTGCAGCTCTTCTGATGTTGCGAGTGTCCACGGGCGACGGTAGTTGCTTACCATCAGGTGACCCGTTTGCTCGTTTGCCCCCTTATTTAATAAAAAAAAATATGTTAAAAGCGTGGCTCAAAGTTTTACAAAGCGTAGCCACAGTATAGCAATATGTTGGTAGCGTGGCGTAGCAGTGATACGAAAAGCGTAGGCCAAAGAAGGCCAAAGAGTTAAGATGCGTAGTATAGTGCTAAGAAAAGCGTAAAATAAAGAATTTTTAACTCGCGTCAGGACACGTGATGTGGTCAAAAATTCTTAAAAAAGAGGAAGAGTTTCCCACCGGCAGGGCGTAATCAAATTCATTAATCGTACTGCAAAAATATACAGACAATAAAAATATTTATTTGCAAGTTTTCCATTATCTAAAGAGAAAAACTCTTCGAGTAAACACTCAATAATTTTTCAGTAATAAGACTTTAGATATTTGGGTATTGATATTACGTTGCTCTTAGAAAGTCAATCGCACGTGTATGATAAGTCTCTTATGCCTGTTCAGTGATTTCATAACAACAATTTCGTTATAGTATATCCTAAATGATAATATTAAAGTACTGATTGTAGTATTGTTGATGTGTATTATCATATCATCAGTAACTCGATGAAATATATTTAAACATCAAAATATAGCGCCAACGGCAAAGTCAAAAGGTCTACTTAAAGCAACTTCTGTAACGATGGTAAATCTTCACCATTTCAAGTTTATTTCAAAGTACTTTTTAAAAATAAAAAATCAAAATAACTTGCACCATGGCGTCAGCAAACTTACTCCCACGTTTTGCTTTCTTCCATCTTTTAGATCTAAGCGGGACCCAGATATTTTATGCTAAACCTAAATTTGCATGAAATTGTTCCGTGAATCTACAGCGATGTAATATTAAAAGTGAGACGATTCTTATATTAAATTAAATTCTGGACATCTGTCGTACAATCTGGTATAATTCGTTTCGGGATTTGGCATTAATGAATATTTTAATTTTTGGGCTCACAGCACACTTATCACTTATCAGTTTAAAAACGGATCGTAACTATGTCATCAAATTAAAAAAAAAAATGTAACCGTATCGCCTCGATCGTATAGCTGTTTGGTGGCTTAGAAAACACGTTATCTATATCGATTCTTTATAAATCGATTGAATTGTATGGAATTGATATGACATAGTACATTTATGCCAATTTCATACATTTTTATCGGCGATGCAATGAAGAAAAAGTTTTTGTGCCTTCATATCGTGTTCTTAATATGAAAGTATCTGCAGCAACGTACACTAATCGGACGCAGACTGACTGTGAGGCGATAAGATGTCAATCACATTCCGAATTGATATGTGTGCTGTGACCTTTAATTTGATTAAAGATTAGGAGTTGAAAGACCCAAACTTTCAAACGTTTCAATTAACGTGAATTTTGAGTTCGAGGAGTCGTTCATTAGTACAATGAATAAGCTGAACGGAGAAAAGAATATTAACTACTGGGTGACGCCTGCAATTCCGTTGCGCTAAAATAGGTTTATCGCGAGAGAACCGTACATTTTTGCGAAATAAAAAGTTTTATATGGCCTTTCCGGGTCTCAGAGTATCTCCACACCAAATATCAGCAAAATCTGTTCAGCGGTTTTGCGTGAAAAGGTAACAAATGAACGGACTTTATCGCCTTTATAATATTAGTATGAAAATATTTACATAACATCCAGCGATCACCACAAAATTCGAGGGCTAAAAAAACATGTTATGGACAACTAAGCAAATCGTTTATTATGAACTAACGGGTTTTAGTTTAATTAAACTAAAATAAAATCTATGCGACATTCGTTATGGAATTAAAAATCGATTCATTGAGTATCGCTTTTAAATTAATTTACTTAAAAGCTCTCCCGTAATTGGACATTTTAATAAAATACATTGAAGAGCATTTTTTAAACTTTCCAACTGCATACAAATACTTATCTTAATTCAACTGAAATAGTTTTCTTTTATTTCATTCGCGTACAAATTAATTAGTTGAAAAAGTTTTTATAATAATCTGTATAATATTTTCTCTAAATAAAGTGATAAATTTATATTATATTATACAATTTTATGATATTATAATATTGCCAGTACCTCGCGTCAAAGGATCACCAAGAATAGGATTTTCCTTCGAAGTACTTACTTATGTTATTAATGCAAAAGCGTGTCTGTCTGTCTGTTACCTATTCACACCTAAACCGCTGATCGATTTCACTAAAATTTGGTATGGAGTCACTTTGAGTCCCGGGACAGGACATAATATTATAGGATAATTTTTAACCTGGAAAAGTACGCGCGATAAACTCGTTTTGGCGCAACGGAGTTATGGGCGTCATCGAATTCGTCAATTTATGAAACGCCGTTTCTACGTCGGCCGATGTCGCCGTTACTCTTTCAGCGCTGCTACTTTCACAGTGAACTCTATACAAATGACACACACAAACCCTAAAGCAGTGGTTCTTAACGTTTAGTCACGAGGGACCATTTTACCAAATGTTTGTCTAGCCGAGGACCACGCAGTTGGCTTACCTAAACAATTATAGAGACCTAAACTAAGGGTTGTTTGATAAAGAAAACAAGCACAACTTTATATTAGCACAATTTTTTTTATTTGGCAAAAATCTGAAAGTTACAGATTTTAATTTAATGTGATTTTTGTGACTGCATAGTGCATACTCTTTACTAACTTCTGAATTCTCACATATTATTAGGATGGCTCCGCGGACTGCTTAAGAATCACTGCCCTAAAGTATTATCACTATGTTTTGTTACACCCTGTATATTTCTAAAGTAGGTATACGCTACGTACAATATTCCTTATCACCGCCGCCGTGACATAGCGACACTTTGATTATATTTTGTGATACAAGCGAGTTCCCTTTCTCCGGCTGATAAGGCGAGACGTGCCTCTGAATAAATCTTATTCGTGATCAGCATAACGCTACACTCCGTCTTGTAGCCCGTCGAAGAATAATTGGCTGGATAAATAACGTGGAATACGATATTAAAATATTGATACGTGAAATGCGTTCAAAACAGATACCAGGTGTTGTAAAAATACTATGAATTCGAAACGACAACATTCACATTACAACCCTTTATGATTTTATTTTATTTTATTTGGTTGGCTTACTGTTAACAATATTATATTAATATGCTTAAAAGCTAGATAGCAAAAAAGCCAATTACAAGCCTTCACGAATATTTTTTGCATTTAGCTTGTTAAGTACAACCTAGTAACTTCCAAAAAAAGGAAGATGTTTGGCTGTAGATATTTACTTGAATTGACTCCGTGATATCGTAGTTTTAACCGTAGCTCTTGATTCGCAGATGAGAAGTTCGATTTCCGCATTGGCAAAACATTGTATCGGTCAGAACAATGCAGGCTGATCACCTGATTATCTGACATTAACCCTCTACTACCTGACCCTAATCCATGGATGCATGTTAAGAGCCGTTGTCTGATCTCTCGTCCGATTATTATCCATTCCGCTGGTTTAAGAAAAAGGAATAGAGATCTTGTGCACTGGGCGCTTACTTGTACTCAGGCGTATTAAAATCACTTCTGCTTAGCTGCTAGTTTTAGTGGAACCGGGTTTTAGGCCCGTATTTTTGGTCAGTACTTAAGATGCGACCCGGTCTCAAGACACGGTTCGGCTCTGTGATTGGTCCAAATTTTGACAGCCAACCAATCACAGAGCCTGAACCGTGTCTTGAGACCGAGATGCATCTTGAGTACTACTTCGGGATAAAAATACGGGCCTAACTGATATCCGTGTAGAGATAAACTATGATAACATGGCGCACCCCTCCAAAATTCAAAACGATTGAAAGTAAGTATATTTTGTGAAAATATGTACATAGCACCACCATTAAGTGAAATATTATGAGTACTGGTTGATTGGTTGAATACTTACAACTACATACAAACTCTTTTATAAGGATGTGACTACACACATTGGAACAGTGATTTGGAGGGGCACGCCATTTTATCGTTGTTTATCTCTAACAGGCATTATTTAAGAGTAGCTCAAAATTTGTATAGTATTTGCAGTCATTACTAATATATTATATGATCCAGAGTTGGGTTCCAACATGTGGAATAATGTAAGCCCGCGATTATATTATGCCAAGCAGGCAAAAATAATGCAAACCGTTTCTCATTTTACCATAACTGTAAATGTTAAAAAGTGAACAGAAAAAATGAATAAAAAACATAAAACAAAGAATGCAGTTTCCTAGCTGTAATACGTTAGTGTATTGTTACGATGAATTTATTCATGGCCCCGTTTTATCCTGGAGTGGAAATCGAGTGTCATTCGACTCCATCATTATGATAGTCGTTGGAAATGATTTTACGGCTATGGATGAGCTCACATTTAAAATATCTCACGGGAACGCTTTGTACTTTTTCGGGATAAAAAGCTACATTTTGGTATGAAAAGTCGACAAGTTCCTAACTATAGAAATGAAGGTATTTACACAGCGTATAAATGTTTAAGGTTATCTGTCTTTAACTTGTCCCATGCGCCAGACAGAGACGAACCGATTTTCTTATTATCTGTCACATTATTATGATAATTGATGGGTATATAACGTTCTACTACTGTCACCTGGCCGGCACAGGGACAATAAAAAGAGATAAATAAAAAAAAGAATTAATAAATAACAAATTTATTTAAATAAAAAAAAATACTAGTAGCCAGCGGAGAGAGGGGAACGCGGGCACGAAACCTAGCCTCGGTCTATTTCACAGTCTTAGCTCTCGGGTTTAGGGACACGACACTTATCTGGGGACAGGCAGCGACTTGCGGGACTCCAGCTCCTCAAGCCTCCGCGATCCCGGCAACAGGTGCAGCGTCGATGGCCAGGTGTTGGTAGCAGTGTACGGGATCCCGTATGTGGTGGCAGGTACGGTGTGTGGCGTCAGATGGCGCGTCAGCCAGACGGCATGGGCTGACACGTGGCAAGCCGGTGGGGTGGTAGAACCTCCGGAACGTGGCAGAAGAGTTGCTTCAGAACGTAGCACAGTTCAAGGAGCTGCTCCGGAACGTAGCAGAGCTGAAGACAAAATTTAGAAAAGCAACACGTAACGACTAAAATAAAATTGTTACGCCTCCTAGTAACAGGTAAAGGGCCCATTATATCCACGGATATTACTTGAAAGGGTCGTGCACAGTCTTTAGGTCGACCCATCTCGCCTAGGACTTTATGGTTTTGAGACTTGTACTGCAAACATTTAGAGCACTGCGAAACATATGCCACTACGTCGCGGTACATATTAGGCCAAAAGTAATTAAGAGCGAGCCGCCTATAAGTTTTAAAAATTCCCATGTGACCAGCACTGGGTTCATCATGGTTAGCACGAATAACATCAACACGAAACTCTTTAGGTACAACTTCTTTCCAAGAAAACTCTGAGGTTAAGTTATGTTTATTCTTAGATAGTCTAAACAATTTATCATTTTTAATAGCAAAATTAGGAAAAGAAGTTGACAAGTTATTACAGCCGTTAAAAATATTAAGGTACCAAGTATCTGTGCCGGTATACTTAGGCCAAGAGTTAGAAATAGCGTTAACCGTTACCGCGCGAGAAAGAGCGTCCGGAATAACATTGTCGCTGCCTTTACGGTGTTTAATTTCAAAGTTGAATTCCGACAACCTAACACACCAGCGAGCTAGTCTGCCAGTCGGGTTGGACAAGGACAAGAACCATTTAAGAGCACTATGGTCAGTATAAACAGTGAACTTTTTACCGTTTTCCAAGTAACAGCGCCAATGTTCTAACGCTACTAGAACAGCTAACGTCTCACGCTCAGTGATGCCGTAAAGTCTCTCCTGCTTGGTGAGTGAGCGACTCATGTAGGCGACGGGGTGTTCCTTGCCATCGAACTTCTGGGTGAGCATGGCCCCTACACCGTAGCTACTGGCGTCCGTATGTACTTCGAAAGGCTCGTCGTACTTCGGACAGCGCAGTACCGGTGCGGAGACCAGGCACTCCTTCAGTTTGGTGAACGCCGCGTCAGCCTCTGAAGTCCACTCAAAAGGAGGGGCATCCTTACGCGTAGACGTAAGTTTATTTAAGGGCCCTGCCAAAGTGCTAAAATTAGGCACAAACCGTCTGTACCAAGTGGCAGTACCAAGGAAACGTTTAACACTCTTTCTACATGTTGGAGTAGGAAAATTTAGTATCGCGGCGACCTTGTCAGGGTCAGTACGAAGACCGTTACCGTCGATAACATAACCTAAGTATTTTAGTTGCGGCCTAAAAAATTTACATTTTTCAAATTTAATAGTAAGGTTTGCCTCTCTGAGAGTTTGAAGAACTCTCAGGAGCGTAGCTACATGCTCGTGAAAGGTTTCACTAATAATTACCACATCATCAATGTAACAGAAGGTTTTATGGCCAAAACTACCGAATAAGGAGTCTACCAAACGTTGTTGCGTGGCGGGTGCATTGGTCAACCCGAAAGCCATACGCTTGAATCGGAACATCCCACGACCAGGAACGTAAAAAGCGGTCTTATCACGGTCAGACTCCTCGATAGCCGTCTGCCAAAAGCTGTTAGAAAGATCTATAGTAGATAGATAATGAGCGTCATGTAAGCTATCTAAGATTTCAGAAATATAAGGTAAACTATAGGCGTCTTTTTTAGTTACCGAGTTTAATTTTCTACTGTCTAGACAGAATCTAAAATCGCCAGTCTTTTTAGGGACGACTAGGACAGGAGAACTCCACGCAGATTGACACGGTTCGATTACGTCCATCGCCAACATTTCGTCAACCTGTTCAGCCAAAATCCGCTGCTTTTCAGGCGACATCCTATAATAACGCTGGCGAATGGGTAACGCGTCACCGGTGTCAATCTTGTGGGTTATCAAAGAAGTTAACCCTAAACCCTTCTCTTCGAAAGAAATCGATTTAAATTGTTTAATAATATCGTCGGCAACCGAACGCTCCGAGGGGTTAAGGTGTTCGTACCCATTGATAACCGGTTTAGTCACTGGATTAGATGTGACCTCTTGTTCGGAAGCCGTACTAGAAATGGAATTGAGGTATTTAGGGCAAAGCTTAAAAATACGCCAAAAGTCTATACCTAAAATTAAGTTACTAGTAACCTCTGGTACTACATAAAACTTTAATAAGTGAAATTGATCTTCAAAAGTAACAGGTAAGTTTATGTAACCAATAGATTTTAAATTTTGACCACCAGCTGCAAAAATTGAAATATTATTATTATCAGTGATGAGCTGATAACCTCTATTAATAATATTTAAATGAGAATTATTCCCTAGCAAAGAAATGCAAGAACCGGAATCTAAAAGACCGCACATGCGAAAAGAGTCTATAAGTATATTGACATAAGGTCGAGAATCAGAGTTATTATCCCGGACCGTGTTCACTGAATAGTATTTAAAGAACATGCCTACTGTATTAAGCCATTGTTTCCAATCATTAAGATCGGTAGAGTGGCTAGATGGCTGAGCACGATCCGAACAGACTAGTTTTTTGGATTGCTAGGAGTTGACTTACGGCAACGACGTTGGGCGCCAATTGTCACCTGGCCGGCACAGGGACAATAAAAAGAGATAAATAAAAAAAGAATTAATAAATAACAAATTTATTTAAATAAAAAAAAATACTAGTAGCCAGCGGAGAGAGGGGAACGCGGGCACGAAACCTAGCCTCGGTCTATTTCACAGTCTTAGCTCTCGGGTTTAGGGACACGACACTTATCTGGGGACAGGCAGCGACTTGCGGGACTCCAGCTCCTCAAGCCTCCGCGATCCCGGCAACAGGTGCAGCGTCGATGGCCAGGTGTTGGTTACAGTGTACGGGATCCCGTATGTGGTGGCAGGTACGGTGTGTGGCGTCAGATGGCGCGTCAGCCAGACGGCATGGGCTGACACGTGGCAAGCCGGTGGGGTGGTAGAACCTCCGGAACGTGGCAGAAGAGTTGCTTCAGAACGTAGCACAGTTCAAGGAGCTGCTCCGGAACGTAGCAGAGCTACTCAGGACGTAGAAGAGGAGTTGCTCCAGACGGTGAACCCCTGGAATGTTCGAGGCAGGCCTTAGGAGAGTGTTCACGCTGTTGATGACCCCCCCTGCAAGCACGTGTTCTCCACCCGAAGACTTCGAGCACGTGGTTGCAGGGTCCATCACAAACATTAAAAAAACACTAATTAAAAAGGGAATTAAGAAAATCAAAATACGATTACTAAAGAGCAAAAGGTTATTGAACCTCTGACATTGACATTCAAAACTAGGTCAGGGCCATTTTTGTTATTACAAAAAAGAAAACCAAGAAAATAACTTGACCACGGTGAAAGAATTAATATTAGAGAGTTAATATTACAAATAAGAATCTACTTTACAAAATAAAAGGTTGAAACAAGAAGCCTTCAAACACGTGGTCTATCACAAAGAGAAATTTTACAATTTAGACAAATATATAATGTGATTTTCGCCACAATAAAAACCAAATACAGAATTAAACTGAATTTACAATAAAAGGTATTAAAAGACAAGAAACTTGGAAAATCCTACAAACACAACACTAAACACGCACTCACCAAAAACGGGGGGTCCTTTGAAAGTGATGAAAAAGAAAGTCATTCTCAAGCCGGGGAGTTTTATACCCTCGAGCCGGTATATTTTTTTTTAAAGTTGACAGTGGTAGCGGTCAAAGGACGCGATTTAAAAGTCACCAACAATTTAAAAAAAAAAGTTAAGTTAAAAAAATATAATTATCTTTAGGTAGATGTAATTTAAAACAATACTTTTTATTTAATTATGAAATAGTTAATAAAAAAGGAAAATATCTGGTAAAAATAACAGATATCCCAACAAAGAGTTATAATAGTTGCATCATTACCCCAAAGATGACGCTACTAACCTCATTCCGAGTTATAAATTATCGATAAGCGACGCAATCTATTAGGCGTAAAGGTTCTAAAGAGGCCTAATAGATGTCGCTACGCGACACTACTACTATATCAAATTAGAAAATTCGTTATGCATTTTTGTTACACACACACACACAAACTGACGACCTCCGTGGCGCAGTGGTGAGCGCGTTGATCTCAAGCCGGAGGTCGCGAGTTCGAGTCCCGCCGACGGAACAAAAATAAAAGTTTATAAAGTTCCTGGGTCACGGATGTATAATTATTAAATATGTGTATCATATAATAAAAATCTTAAATATATGTATAGTATAAAAGTATTAAATATATTTCCGTTTTCTGGTAGCCGTAACACAAGTCCTTCGGGTACTTAGCACGGGGCCAGACTGACGTGGTGTGAAGCGTCCATAGATATTATTATTATTATTATTATTACAAACTGACGATTGTGTGTGATAACAAGTCACTGACTCTTTTGGGGCACTCATTTCGGAGACAACTTTAGTGTAGATATGGCTACCCTTACGTCAATATAAAGCCGACGCCTGTGGGAAATCGGAGAGGATCCTCAGCCATTCATCATTATAGGTTTCAGTATTCGAGTAGACAATAGTTATGATCTGAATTGGAATTAAATACTAGCGATTGCCCGCCTCATTTGCTCTTATTTAATTAAATACTAATATTATAAATGCAACAGTGTGTCTGTCTGTTACCTCTTCATGCCCAAACCGCTGAAGCGATTTGTATGAAATTAGGCAAATATATACTTTCAGTGAGAGTAAGGATACTTTTTATTCCGGAAAAATCTGCGACTCCCGCGCGTTAAACGAATTTTGGCGCAACGGAGTTGCGGGCGTCATTTCGTTATAGTATTAATCGCGTATCATAATTTTTTGTGACGTTGCGATGCATTCGTCATTGATAAGTCTTCTTTGATGTTCAATTTTTGAATTTTTTACCAAACCACAAACTCACATCGAAATCGATAAACTGTTTTTGAATATTAATTTAGACACATTATACCATCGAAATTGCGACGTTTATCAAATTATTAATTAACGGGGTCCCATGCAACGTTCATTTACCTATACTCGGATTCTGTTTAATTCATCGTCAGTGCAGCTTCGATCCAGTCTGTATAAAATGAAACGTCAAAATACGTTAACTGAAATAAATATCAAGTGACTTTTACAGGTTTGACCGTTCAGAACATACAGTGGTCTAAAATCGGCGGAAATAAAAAACCATTAAGCATTATTGTCGATTACTATCTTCAATAATCTAATTACCAATAATGATAATAATAAAGTAGTATAAAGAGTGATGGCCACATAGGAAGATCCTCCGGCCGGGCGAAGTTGTATGAGCAATGGAGCATACACCGCGCTGTTTGGTTAGTTAAATAACTACAAAAGCAGAGCCTTTTTGACGATTTCGCACTGCCAAATATCTATGTTGACTGGGAGTAGAATCAAGGTAGTGATTTCAATAATGACTCGCGTAATTCCAATAATTATTGTAGCGATAATTTATGAAGGTTCCGATTTATTTGTTGGCACCAAACAAATGACATTCATTCGCTAATTTGCTGTGGAAACGGAAGTAGGGTTGGCACATTCTAATTATAATTATTTTTAAGCTATTCCATAAGCTTTTATCCCGGTCTTTGAGAGCGGCGACCGAATCATTTATACGTGAGAGAGCCATGCTTCGGAACGAATGGGCCGGATCGACCGGAGAAATACCACGTTCTCACAGAAAACCGGCGTGAAACAGCGCTTGCGCTGTGTTTCGCCGAGTGAGTGAGTTTACCGGAGGCCCAATCCCCTACCCTATTCCCTTTCCTACCCTCCCCTATAATTCTCTTCCCTTCCCATCCCTACCATCCCCTATTACCCTATTCCCTCTTAAAAGGCCGGCAACGCACCTGCAGCTCTTCTGATGCTGCGAGTGTCCATGGGCGACGGAAGTTGCTTTCCATCAGGTGACCCGTTTGCTCGTTTGCCCCCTTATTTCATAAAAAAAATCAAGAAACTCTGTAACGAAAAAACCTAACACACCCCATTCCGACCAGCACGACTGATCAGTGCGGCGTTGCCAGACATCTGCACGGTGCTTGTGTGCGTGCGACTAGACACCGCGATAGGCAGATAGCGGACCTACGTAATTAATTGGTCGCGTTATGTCAAACTCAGCCAACAGTTATCACGATTCACGACTTGAATTGACACAATCTAACCAAACGAGGTGTTGCTACCTACCTATGAATCATTTTCTTAAATTATATATAACCAAATTGTCGGTGAACACTCCAAAAGCGTACGTAAAAATGTACGTGTAGCTAAGAAAACCATCTATTTTATAACGTTTTGAAAAGTTTCAAACGGCCCGTGAGCACTCTCGGAGGAAAACGTATGGAGTATTTCGCGAAAGTTAATCCAAGACTTTAATTAAAAAACTCTGATATATCTTCGATCTTTCTTACTTAAGTGATCTTTGATTTTGGTTTTGTGGCTAATCAATAAATATTTCCTGGAAATCCTGAACTTAAATTCGTCGTGAAAAATCCCCTGTATGTTTCAAACAGAAATGGAAGTCGTTTTACCGTGCAGACCCATGTCCGTTACACGTCTGTTAAACGTTCAAGGAAATTTGATATCTATTGTTTTGACATAAAGTACAGTTTGACCTGAACATCAAAATACTGGTACTAAAGACATTTGTATTGAATAGATGGCCCTCCAAACTCCATATGGGGCTCGACTGAACACTCGAGGGCTAAAAGACTCCAATCATCAGTAATTGTACCAGGATACGTGACGTAAACTAAGGTTAAACGTTTTATATAGCTGTCAAGTTGCCCGCTATAGTTGGTTCTAAGTCCATTTTATTTCAATTTTAATCGAGGTATTATTGAGACTAAAGGTGCCAGTTGGGAACAGGCGACATGGAGCAACCGCAGACGAAGTGTCGTCGCGACACTGCTGGTTTACCCCGCGCAGCTAGCGACACGAAGCTAGCGACACTTATTGATAGAAATAGAGATAAACTACGATAACATGGCACGCCCCTCTAAATTACTGTTTCAATGTGTGTAGTCACATCCACATGAAAGAGTTTGTATGTAGTAAGTATTCAACCAATCAACCAGTTCTCGTAATATTTCACATAATGTCACTTATTACCAAGATTTGTTGGTCAACTAATCATAACTAGCCGACCGCGCAAGACAATGCACTTCAAACGTTTCGACAACGCACTTCAAACGTTTTGAATTTTGGAGGGGCGCGCCATGTTATCGTAATTTATCTCTACATAGAAACCAGTAGTATCGCGACGACACGTCGTCTGCTGCCGCTTCATGTAGCGGGCTTCCAACTTGTACTTTTATGCTAAGACATGGCAAAATTATTATCTAAAGCCGGTATAAATAGTCACTACTTAAGATGGGACCCGGTCTCAAGACGCGATTCGGCTCTGTGATTGGTCCAAATTTTGACAGCCAACCAATCACAGAGCCTGAACCGCGTCTTGAGACCGAGATGCATCTTGAGTACTGACTATTTATATCGGCCTAAGATGACTTGATGACTGATGACATTAGATGACAATTTCGTTGCGCAAAAATTCGTATATCGTGCGGGAACCGTACATTTTTCTGCGATAAAAAGTATCCTATGTCCGTTTCCGGGACTCAAAATATATCTACACCAAATTTCATTAAAATCGGTTCAATGAGTTGAGCGTGAAGCGGTATCAGACAGACAGAAAGATACACTTTTATAATATCAGTATGGATTCAGAATGTGTAGTATAAATGTCTGTATTATACTAAAAAGTCGTTTTATAATCAAATACCAAAAACGTTAATATGTAATTATAACCTTTATGGCTGCGTGGATCTTTTAAGTTCTTATAGTTTTTACAGCTTCATTTTCTATTCCTATAGATCAAATAGGCCTTGAAAGGAGTTTACCTCTTTAGAGTCTACAAGCAAAGAAAGCCACGTAAATGAAAAATCGCGGATATTTTTCATTGAATTGCAAAAGCTTAGCGATTCAACTAATGTTAGCGTTTGCAACACTAAAGTGTATTCACGGGGTCACAAGTTGGGGGCCAATGTTGACCCACTTCGAGAGACATCGATAAAAGCCTTCTATTGAAAATAGGTAACCTAGGCACCTAGGCCCCAGGAAATGTTTCCAGCTCAAATTCGATATCTGTTGCCGGTAAATTCGAATTCCGAATGCCGGATATATTCTGTAAATGTCTAATTGCGATTTGGATTTGGAAGGTTCAAACTTCGAATTGTAGTAGAGGAGGAGAAGAGGGGATTTCGGGAGTAGCTCGTCAGTCAGATTAAGCTTGTATAGGCTTCCGACATGTGTCGTATCATGGTATAGAAATCAGATTTCTCACGTGGTGGGTAAAAACAATTTTTTTTGAATATTGAAATGTCGGCTGATCTGTCAGATCAGATTAAGATAGGGGATGTTTATCATACCCCAAAAGAAGCTTCCTTAAAAAGCACTGACGATTCAAAGGTTAGGTAAGCCTGTAGGGACATGTTAAAATATAAAAAATACTACACAGATATTTTATTTTGCTCTAAACTAAATGATTTAGTCTTTGTTGTCTAAAATATATTTATAATTTATCTAATTAAGCAATTTTCAGAATATATTTTCTTTTTCAAAACTTTAAAATGGCTGCAGTTTCTAAACCCACCGTTAAAATAATCTTCTTATTCTTTTATCAGCTTTACCTAATGTACAAAACCAGTAGGTTTTGTACATTAGGTAAAGCTGAGATCTCCATGACGCTTGAGTGACTACAAAAATAGCACGCTCTCCTCCTCTACTATAATTGTGTTTGATGTAATCGACTTAAAGCTTTCAGATCACTTGCTGGTCAATAGGTAGTACTAGCTTATGTCCTTTCCCGTGGTCTATTCTATTAAATTACACAAAAATCAGTCCAGCAGTCTCGGAAATTAGCGCGATAAATCAATCAAACACTTCAGATGTATAAAATTAGTACAGACTAGCTATTGCTTGCGACTTCAATGACCAATCATTTTTCCAATTTTTCCACATTTTCCTCTGATTATCACTTCACTCCTATTATTTGCACGGTAATATTTATATAATATTACCGTGATATTACTAGTCTTTCGTCGAGTAAGGCTTTAGGCTATAGCCTAAAGCCTTACTCGACGAAAGACTATCCAATATACAGAAATTAGAATAATCTGGTTCGAATCGAAAATTCGAACCAGATAGTTCGCGAGCGTAGGTATTTAACGTATAAAGATACAAACAAACAATCAATCAAACAAACAAAAAGCAAACGAACTTTCTGATGAATAATATTATTATTATCTATAGATTTACTCGTGGATATCAAAATTCTGGTAATTGGGGGCGTTATCCTGTCGGCTGTGACTATCGGCGTCGTTACGCGTTATTCCTCGCAAAAATGATCATTTGATTTTATATCACCCGAGATAAGGTTACCTTATTTAACGCCCCTCGTTTCCTTTTATATAATTTTATAATGCTTAGTACCCTGTAGAATAATTTCGTGATTCATATTTAAATCTGTGAGCCGTATTTTGGTGGAGCTTATCGAATCTTAAGTGTGGCATTTAAATGAGAATGCGGCAGTTAGACATTTGAATTAAATGCGACAGTGTCTGTAATATTTTACACTGATTTTTTCACTCTTTTTAATTTTTTAATTTTTTTTTACTTTCTCCCCCTGGTGAGATTTCGTGAGATTTTATTCAACCCCCCTCCCCCCTAAAATCTCGCGTGATATTTTTCAAAATGTGGGTTTCTTACGTAAACGTTTGGTTTAACAGTCAGTAGACATTCTTTCGAACGAAATTATGAATGATCTTAATCGTATAACGATTACGCTTACGATTAAATCTTAATATTGAGAAAAAAAATACGTGAGATTTGCCGAGACCAACACCCCCCCCCCCCCCCCCCTTCCTATACAGCTCACGTTATTTGTGGACGCCCCCTTACTTACAAACATTAAATTATATAAAGTGGAAACAATGAGTTCTATATCACCTAAAACTATATGAAATAACAATAAAACACGTTCTATCAACAAGAACAACAATAAAAGTATACAAAAAGCTCTAAATAATAACGAAAAGTGGTTGCCGAAAATAAGATTGGTACAAAATCACCTTTCACAAAGTTAGCGCAATAAAAATCAGTCACCATTGCCCTGAAGCTGCGGTGTGAGGTCAATCGCCTTTGATTATTTTTAGGATTCCGTAACTAAAAAAAAATAGAACCCATATAAGATCCGTTTGTCGAGTATCCGTCTGTCTGTCCGATCCTTTCAAAAGCGCCAGAATTAAAATTTACGAATCCGACGATTCGACATTTCATCAAAGTGGTCCAATTTTTTCCCTTTATACAATATTAATCAAAATACATAGAATACAATATATATCTTCATGCTTCATTTTTACGAAACTGAACGAATTCGGGGGAATACCCCCCGGTAACCTAGAAAATATACTTCTTTCCAAAAATACTATTTTTTCTCAGAAATAATTTCTAAGAAGAAGCATATTCATTACTAATATTTTCTGAGTTATCAGAACAGAACCCTATTGCAAGCCCGACTCGCCCTTGCCGATTTTTGACATTGAGTACTATAATAATTTAGCTCAATAAACTTAGCGTAAGTATGGCACATAATTAAGTATATAAAAAAACACTTTACGTGTCTTGTTAGAATTAAGTAAATTAAGTGACTTTAGATCCTTTGTTAAGTTTAATTAAGTTCAAAGATTACAAAGATAGTGTTGCAAGTCTTTATATTGCAGTAAACGCTTTAATGCGCATTATCGTAAAATTTATGGTGTACTGCATTGTACAGAGTTTTATCTCCCCTTTTGTTGGTACTTAGCTGATGCTTAATAAGGATATTAAAAAGTTAGGCTGGATTTATACGCGCGGTTTGGCGGCTACACCGCGAAGTGACAAGCAAATGTAATATGACAAAGCTCGACTGCCCCGGCCACCGCTATCTATATATTAATACGCGAGCGAAAAATTTTGGATCCCTTTTCACAAAAAATGCGGAAACGTAGGTGGTTGAAAATTTATAGTTTACTAGCTGTGCCCCGCGGTGTTACCCGCGATTAATTAGGTGTGATTAGATAAAATAAATTGTGTTGTAATAGTATTAGAGACAAAATAAATTGAGTTTGATCATCGGAAACTTCAATTTTGATGGATTGATGGAAGTTTGATAGAATGTTTTGTGATAAGCAGCACTTCTAGGATTTGGTAGAAGATGGGACGAAAATTAATCAAATGACCCTCGAAATCTGTATGTTTAGGGTCGAATAAATTCACTTTTATAATAAATAACTTAATTTGTTTCTAAAAATGAGAATTAAGACCCAGTACTAATGACGCTACACTGTTTCGTTAAAAGCAACAGTACCAATATGGGGATGGGGGGGTTTGGGGAGGAGCAGCCCCCCCCAAGTAGGAGACAGAAAAATTTTGAAAATCGAATTTTATTTTATGTAACACTTCTAGGAGAGGGGCCTTGGAGGCACAGCCCCCCCAAATAGGAGACGGGACGAAAGCCTATGAATCAAATGACACTCGATATTATCTGTATGTTTAGTTTAGGTAAGAATAAATTCACTTTTATAAATAATAACTTAGTTTGTTTCTAAAAAGGAGAATTAAAACTCAGCACTAACGACGCGACACTGTTTCGTGATTATTATTATTTTTAACAAAAAATTAAAACCGACTTCCAAGGTAAGAACAATAATAACATTAATATGAACTAAAAAGTATTAAATAATTTTTACTATCTAATGGTGTCTTTTTCCGAATTCGGCTAAACCTCAACTATTTCTGTATTCAATCTTCATTATTTTGAAGTCGGTACCAGATAGCTGAATCTTCAGTCCTCTGACAGAATATTTGAAACTTTTGGAACTGGCACCGACTTCAAAATTATGAAGATTGAATACAGAAATAGTTGAGGTTTAGCCGAATTCGGAAAAAGGCACCATTAGATAGTAAAAATTATTTAATACTTTTTAGTTCATATTAATGTTATTATTGTTTTTACCTTGGAAGTCGGTTTTAATTTTTTGTTAAAAATAATAATAATTTCACTCTTTTTAGTTACACTAGTAGGTAAACCTTCGCGTATATTTTACGTAAGTATCTTATTACAATTTGTCAAGAGTCACAACTCACACTCACAAAATCATATATTATCAGTGAAGTGAACATATTGTGCTAAGTAATTTAACAATTTTAATGCTTCAAGCCCCAAGCGGTCACCGGCGATTGAGATAACAATAGAAAGGCTATATTGTGTCTCGTTTTTCCACGATCGAAGGATCTATCAGATAAAAAATTGTATAAACTTGCATAGGATGTAGCGTAGCTACTCATAATATTTAATATTATCATAATTATTGACAGCTCTGTTCTTGTAAAGCGCTTATTCCACTTATCCTAGCTAGGAAGTCCTAGCTAGGATCCTAGCTTTATAAATGTTATTCCACTTGACTAAATTTTTTCCGATTTAGGATCCTAGCTAGGATCCTAGCTTCTAAATGTTATTCCACTTGACTAAATTTTTTAGGACCCTAGCTAGGACTTCCTAGCTAGGATAAGTGGAATAAGCGCTTAATCAAGAATTCAAATCGATACTTAGTGCGCCATCTATCTATTAATAAGTATAACTGATTAAAAAGACACTTAATGACTTTGTTTTGTGTAAATGCTCGTTTTAAAATAACTTTATTTTAATTCTATTTGTCTATTTAAATTTTATAAAGTAATTAGTAAAGTATTCGATCTGTTGTCTGCCGCCACGCGCCGCGCGGCGCGGCGGCGCGGCGACGCCGTCGCCTCTGCGGCGCCGACCGCCATGTATTAAACAAACAGGTGTTGTTATACAGTACATAATTATTATTATTAGTATATCCATACCTATGCCTTGTACTATTATTAATTCTGTGCCATGAGACATTGGTGACCTTAATGATGATGATGACGATGATGATGATGATGATGATTATGATGATGAATATGAATTGCATAGTAGCATATGCTTTCTGTTCTTAAAACAACGCCGAAACTCCCGAACGTGTATCTATAAGGAGTCAGGAGTTCTCTAAGCATCTTCGAAACCATGGTATACTTTGACCCAATATTTGACTTTTTGGTAGCATATTCTTAGTACACTTCACATAAAACCAAAATCACCATATGTTTCCATATAAATTTCGAGGAGTTCCCTCGATTACTCATGGATCCCATCATCAGGTCACCACTTTTGTGAACATGGTACCAAATTGGAGTGAAACCTAATACAACAAAACAAAAATTTCGAAAATCGGTTCACAAACGGCGGAGTAATCGTTGAACATACAAAAATAAAAAAAATAAAAAAAAAAAAATATCCACAGCCGAACATATAACCTCCTCGTTTTTTGGAAGTCGGTTAAAAAGCAACACTTTCAGGAAGAGAGTGGGGGTTTAGTAAGTAGGAGACGGCAAAATTTTGAAAATCGGTTCAAAAACGGCGGAGTCATCGTTGAACATAAGTAATAAAAAAAAAACCGGCCAAGTGCGAGTCGGACTCGCGCACCGAGGGTTCCGTACAAACCTGCAAGGTTTACGAAGTTCGTCATAGAAGTTTGATTTTTTGAGTTTGACCTGAGTATTTGGTATGAATTTCAATTTAATACCTCTACGCGTTTATGAGGAAATGGGTAGTAAGTTTAAAATTATTAAAAAAAATATATATTATGTGATGTAACTAAAAATTTATGGTTTTCGTAATTTTTCCTTTATCTGTGCTATAAGACGTTGCTTCGTACCAAATTTCAAGATTCTGAGTTCACGGGAAGCACCCTGTAGGTTTTGATTCCCTTGCAAGTGTCGAAAATTTGCGGCATAAACGGCTGTATCTTTTGATTGCGTTGGCTTAGAAGTTTGATTTTTTCACAGCTTCAAGGGACAGTAGACCTGAGTAATTGATATAAATTTCAGCTTCATACCTCCACGCGTTCCTGAGAAAAAGGGTCTTGACAGACGGACGGACGGACAGACGGACAACAAAGTGATCCTATAAGGGTTCCGTTTTTTCCTTTTGAGGTACGGAACCCTAAAAATGAACATAACACCTCCTCCGTTACGGAAGTCGGTTAAAAATGTAGCCTATGTGTTAATCTAGGATGCTACCTCCTTGTAAAGTTTTGTCGAAATTGCTTCAGCCGTTTAAGCGTGAAGAAGTAACAAACATACAAACTCACAAACTCACATACTTTCGCCTTTATAATATTAGTAGGATAATATGGCGAATGAGTGCATCGAGCTAATATTATTTTGAAATTATACTTTTATCATATATTACACACACTACAACACACACACTAGGAGATTTTGATTGACAAGCCTAGTTTTTTATTGAATCTTAAATACTGTTAGACATTATTACACGGCCAATAATAAAGTCAATATTTTGACAATATAATAATAAATAGAAAAGCATTGAAATTTGAAACCTATAATTAAATTTTCATTTGAGGTCGAATTGCGACCATTGGGCGATCTTTAGTTCAAATAAATCGAAACTTACATTTGCTTGTAATCTCACATCAGTCTCACAGTGTAGCTGCCAAGCCGCGCGTCCGGGCTTGCGCATGTAAATACAGCCTTATGTTGTTTGCTCATGGACACAATTCCTACTATTGCTTCGCCGAAATAAAAACCAACGAATCTTTGTGACTTTGCCGTTTCAGACGTACGCTATGAAACTCAATGAAAGCATGCGCAAGCAGGGTGGTAAGAAGAAATACCTGATGAAAAGCAGCTACCGTGGCCCATGAACATCCACAAAATGATTTGAGTTGTAACTTGTAAGTGCGCCACCGACCTTTTAATAGAGAATACGCTCTCTTCTTGAAGGTTCGGAAATTCCGCTATCGATAATTTATCATAAAGTTTTAATTTCTGTGTGTTTTATTGCTTTTTATTCTACACATTCAATATTTAGAACAAAAGGCATCCAAAATTGTTCAACCTCTTTTTCACTTTCATAAAACGTTAACATCACTTTGTCGGTTGTTTCGACGAGAAACTTTTTTGTATAAAAATCAATGTAATGTTTTAGTTTTACATCGGGATTTTCACAAAAATGATCTCTATCGCAATCGGGATAAAGGTCGCGTAGGAAGTAAAATAGCTCTAAAGTACGGTCGCAAACTTTTCACCGACGCCTAATATTGTTTATCGCCCTTTGGGAGTGCGAATTGTCGCGAAACTTTATTTTCCGCTCGGGTGGATGGCTGGATGGCTGGATGGCTGGCCAATCAGCAGCAGAACAGAAATATTGACAAACTTTATATTACTCTGTTCATTGAAACTTCGACGGAGATGTTACGGTGCACAACGTAATAAAGGTTGTACAAAATGTAATACGCAAGCTGATCCGTCAAAAGTTGTTTTACCATATTATTATAATGTTATGGTATGTACCATATTAGGCATTTATTAAACATTTATATTTAAATATTTATCTTGAATTCTAAACTCTATCTTTTTAAAAACATATAAAAATACGTTTCGTATTTTTAAATGCCTGACCATATTAAGAAATGTAGGAATTCAAATAATATTAATACGATCTTACCCAATAATTTAATAAAGTATAATAATTTTGTATATTCTGTAGAATGTTGAATAAAATGGCAACTCCGATACATATGCCGGGCCACGCGTTACGGCCAGCCGGCACATGAATATAATATTATATCGGCCTGTATCTAATATAATAGCTTAACCCTTTACTTAAACTGTTATTTCTACAAAAAGTTCAATCTTAGCTTAGTTTAGTTTGTTGGTTAAAAAACTACTTTCATTTATTTAAATAGAAACACTAGACGACGCCTGCAACTCCGTTGGGCCCAAATTAGTTAATCATGCGGGAACCGTGCATTTTTCCGGGATAAAAAGTATTATAATTATGTCATTTCCCGGGAGTCAAAGTATTTTCATCCCAAATTTCAGCAAAATCGGTTCAATGGTTTGGGCGTGAAGAGATAACTGACACACAGTATGGATATTGATACATTAAAAAGATTTTAATACTTAATTAGCTTCTAACATGAAATATTCAAAATTATCAGCTAATCCTAATTGCTACATTTCTTAATTTATTAAGAACTCGTCGCCTCAGAAATCAGAACACGTAATCTGATTGATATAATTCGTCAGACATAGGAACATGCATGTTTATTTATGAAATAAGGGGGCAAACGAGCAAACGGGCCACCTGATGGAAAGCAACTTCCGTCGCCCATGGACACTCGCAGCATCAGAAGAGCTGCAGGTGCGTTGCCGGCCTTTTAAGAGGGAATAGGGTAATAGGGGATGGTAGGGATGGGAAGGGAAGAGAATTATAGGGGAGGGTAGGAAAGGGAATAGGGTAGGGGATTGGGCCTCCGGTAAACTCGCTCACTCGGCGAAACACAGCGCAAGCGCTGTTTCACGCCGGTTTTCTGTGAGAACGTGGTATTTCTCCGGTCGAGCTGGCCCATTCGTGCCGAAGCAAGGCTCTCCCACCTATAAATTCTTAAAAAAATAATGTGTTATTGCAGGTCATTAAGGGTAGGGATGGGAAGAGAAGGGAATACGGGAGAGTAGGTAAGGGAATAGGGTAGGGGATTGGGCCTCCGGCACAGGAGCGACACTCCGTGTACATGAGAGCTCGAGCGCCGGTGACCTTGAACGGAACCTGTACACCGCTAGAGTTGACACCGAAATGGAATTTAGACTTGTGCCAAAGCAAAGATGTATACAGGGTGTAATAAAAACAAGTGATAATACTTTAGGGTGTGTACGTGTTCCCTGTAGAGAGTTCACTGTGAAAGTAGCAACGCTGAAAGCCCAATTTTTTTTTCACTTTTGTATGGGCAAGGGCCCAAGCGTCACGAGTTTCCCCATACAAAAGTGAAAAAAATTTTTGGCCTTCCAGCGCTGCTATTTTCACAGTGAACTCTCTACAGGGAACACGTACACACCCTAAAGTATATATATATATATATATATATATATATATATATATATATATATATATATATATATGTGTGTGTGTGTGTGTGTGTGTGTGTGTGTGTGTGTGTAATACGAAACATAATAATAAAATAATATATTATAATAATATTATCTATTAGCTGTCCCGGCAAACGTTTCTTTGCCATATAAAGTATTAGATGACGCCCGCAACTCCGTTGCGCCAAAATTCATTTATCGCGCGGGAACCGTACATTTTTCCGGGATAAAAAGTATCCTATGTCCTTTCCCGGTACTCAAATTATCTCCATGAAAAATTTCAGCAAAATCGGTTCAGCGGTTTGGGCGTGAAGAGGTAACAGACAGACAGACAGAAAGACAGACACACTTTCGCATTTATAATATTAGTATGGAAGTATGGATATTTATTACCTATCTATAATATAATATCTGTATTATATCGATAAAAATGTTATCTATATTTATTATAATATAATAATACTAGATGTCCCGGCAAACGTTGCTTTGCCATAATATAAAGTATTTCGCCCATATTATTTTATTGAAGTGACTAAATAAGTATGTCGCCATGGCAACGTCGATCGCTATCCCGTCGCACAAACAATAGTCGCCGTCAGTCTCAGGTTGTAATAATTTACTATTATTTATTCAACAAATGCACTTATCAATATATAAAGTACCGAGTAGCCGATTCTCAGACCTACTGAATATGCATATAAAATTTGGTAAAAATCAGTAAGGCCGTTTCGGAGGAGTTCGTGGACTAACATTGTGACACGAGAATTTTATATATAAGATTAGCTTTTATCAGTTTCTTTTTGGTTATAATACCACAGCCGTAAACACAACAATAGTGGTCGGCCATGATTACTCGTACCGCGTACGTGTCGTGCGTCAGGTGCGTGCGACGCGTGTAGGAGTAGCGCGCTCGCTCCACCTACAGCAGCTAGTCAGCCCTGGGCCGCATAACTCCCGGAGCGAGCGCTCCGCGCCCCGCGCGCCGCGCACAACCCCTGCGCCGATCCAGACACACACACATAGCCGTGAGCGATTTTACGAGCACACATGTTTAAGTGTCGCTTCTTTTCGCGTAGTGTATATATTCTTTGCCTCCGGTAAACTCACTCACTGGGCGAAACACAGCGCAAGCGCTGTTTCACGCCGTTTTTCTGTGAGAACGTCGTGTTTCTCCGGTCGAGCCGGCCCATTTGTGCCGAAGCATGGCTTTCCCACGTAAATATATCCCACGCATCTTATTAATTCATATTTTTTTAACTCGTGGCAAAAATGTACGCCTACTGTTATGTTTTCACTTAGTCATCATTCCCGGAGTGCAACCCGTTTTAGAATTTCGCAGTCAAATGGAAAACAACGAATGCCTTAGTCGTCATATTCGTCTGTATGTCACTGCCACTTTTAAGCTATCGCATAGCTATTATCGCGGACCTAATCAAGAAAAATTTCGTTACGAAAAAAACCTAACACCCCCCAGTCCGTGTGCATTCTGGTATGGCGTTGAAAAAAAAAAATAAAAAAATAAACATTGTTTTATTTCTGAATAGATTTTAAAAAAAATACTTTCAGAACGTTGATACTACTGGTGCCTACCACCGGTTCGGGAACTAACCCGGCGAGAAGAACCGGCGCGGTAAGAAACTCGCACGGGGTCCCACTTTTTACCAAAAAAGTGAGAAAAAAAAATAATCTTTTTAAAATAAAATTTACAAAATTTGTAACTTAAAAATATACAATGTCAATTAATAATTAAATTAAGGTGCATTCGGGTAATGTCGAAAATCGTCATATTCCGAAAATATCATTTTTCTACCAAACGCAACGATATTTTATACTGTGGCAACATTTACCTTGACGCCGTCCTAAAGCTCCCCCCGCTTCAGTTGACTCAGGTCGCTACGTAGGTCGGTACGTGTTACAGCGCCGCATTCCACGCAGTGTCATTTTTCGCGCGTTTTCAGCTATTACGGAATTACACGAACTTTCGTATCTCAGAAATTTGGTAAGTTATTTAACTGATTGTTTTTTTGTTTTATAGATTTTAATGTTTAATATAGTTTTTAATTGGTTCAGCGCATCCTAAGTATCTTTTTCTATTTTTATTGAAATTACCCGAAGAGGGTAAATCCGAATCAAAAATAATTCGGATTTAGCCGATGTTGCTTTTCTATGGAGATTTTCAGTGATTCTCAAACGTTCTCAATACATATGAAAAGGAGAATAATAATGAAGACCATTAGCCTAAAACACGATAAATGGTTTAGTCCAGTGACCTCCATTATACAAGTACGCTGGACATTAAGATACCCAGCTGTTTTTTGTGACTATTTGAAGCGAAACCAGCGCCCCCAATGCGGGGGAAGAGAACTGAATCTGACGTAACCTGCAAATGGCCGCTCAATCGCTATTGGTTGTAGAAACCAAAGAGAATATAATCACTACGGTGGTAGAAACTAGTATTAGTTCAAAGTACTCCCACTACTGCTATCAGCGCCAATATGGCGACTTTTAAACGTCATGCTTACGTTAGATTTAGTTCTCTTCCCCCGCATTGGGGCGCTGATTCCGCTTCAAATAGGCACAAAAAACAGCTGTCATTTCAAAGGGTATCATAGGTCCAGTGTACTTGTATAATGGGGGTCAGTGGGTTTAGTCAGAAAAATAAATACATAAACACAAATATTGCTCAATACAAAAATTTGTACCTAGTAGATAGTAGAATAAGGCGCTATCGATAATTATTGATATTTTTCGTAATTGCCCAACCATTGGAATAACCCAAACTGATTTAGCATATATTAAAGTTTTTATTTGAAAAATGAATTCGTTTGATATGTACCTACCTAGTTTTTACTCACCTTATTTATACTTACTTTGGTAAATACTATATAAATATAAATAAATTATAAATTGTTTCAGAATCATGCCGTATAAATATATTAAAAAACGAACCAACCAAACTAAAGTACACACAAAATGATATGGACAAAGCAATTCAAGATGTTAAAAATAATGGGCTGTCACGTCACGTCTACAATGAAAAAAAAATGCAGATGAAACACCACCGGCTAAATATGTATCAAAGAAGCGGGACTTGAAGAACAAAGGAAAGTTAAAGGCAAAACAAACTGATAAGAATACACTTGCAAAACCAGGTACTTCAGGAATAAAATATAAAGAAAAAGAAGGCAAAAATAAGTTAAAAAGGAGACGAAAAGTTTCAGACAGCTCTACAAGTGTGTCCGATATCATTAGTTTACGCAGTGAAACCGATTTTGATTTTGTTGATAATTGTGACTATGAAGCATTAATTGACGGATTCTGGGGTAAAGAGTATTTGGAAACAGAAATAGAAAAGGAAAAACCGCAAACAGAAGTAGAAGGTGAAAATCCAAGTGAAATAAAATAATGTGTGATATTACAGGTAAAGAAAAAATATTAGGTGCTGAAGATTTTTTAAACTAAAGAAAAAGGGAAAGAAAATAAAGGAAAAGGTAAAGACAAAAAAAAAAAACAAAAATAGAAAGGAAAATTATCATTTAAATGGAGATTGTGATAATCAAGAAAATTATAAGGCTGCCATAGTTCAAGAAAGCTGTAGAGAGAAAAATAAGACTGAAAATAAAAATGAATGTATTAACAAGACTGACGATGACAAAGAAGCACCTAAAGAGAAAAAAAAAACTGAAACAATATAAGACTGACAAACTTCCTGAAAATATAGATGAGAACCAAATAATAATAATAATATAATAATATCTATGGACGAATCGTCGTCGTCATCAAAGAGAAAATAATAATAACTAAAAGAATATAAGACTACCAAATTTCTTTCTTCTTCTGAAGAATCTTATGGAACAAAACAAGACTGACGATGATGAAGAAGGAAATAAAGAAAAAATGAAACTGAAACAATATAAGACTGACTCTGAAAATACTGATGATAACCAAATAGAACAAAATAAGACTGATAATGACGAAAAATATAGCTTAAATGATACAGTACTTGTAAGATACTTTAATAGAAAGAAATGGACTTACTACATTGGATTGAATATGAAACACAAAGACGACGAAACCTACTATACTATCAACTTTTTAAGAACAGTTAAGAAGCCAAGTCTTAAATTTGTACAAACAAAGAAACGAGATTATGACGAAATTACAGAATTACAAACTGTATATTTGTGATTTTGCTACCTACTGATTACTTACCAAAGAAATAAAATTTTATTTTTATAATTATATTTAGTCTTATTTTCAAACAGTTTTGAAGTCATAAATACTTGAAGAAGCCTACGTAATTATTTCCGTTCATAATACAGAAAATCTTAAGGCGGGCATAAACCCCAATTTGTTATTCCGTGACTCCCGGTTTACCTAGTTCCAATATAATAACGAAATGTAAAAAATATGAGATATAAAGGACAATATTTAAAATACTTTAAACCATAAACATTTTTATAAAACGTAATACTTTGGCTGTAATTAATTTACAAACTCACCTCTGACAAAAATCTAATTCATCGAAATGTAAGTATTAACTAGGATAATAATTATACATTTTATTTGAATAAATTGTTAGTAAATCTATATTAAAATATCTTTAACCGAACAATTTTGTTTCTTAATATTTATTTCCAAAGATATTTTAAAAAAACATGAAAAATAGAGAAGATCCGCTCCTAGTAACTACAGTTTTATGCTAAGCTAAAATGAATGTTATTGCGATGTGTATACGCTTGGTCTTTGGTTGTGTGCAAGGTTATCGTTTTGGATTGATATTACGGTATCTACCGTACTAGCTAGCTACCATTCGAATCTCAGGAGTACTCGCGAGTTGCGACCCAGCAACGAGACCCGGCGGCGGTGCTACCGAGTCGCGACTAGCGAAACTGTAGGCCTACTACAAAACCGTTTTGAGACTCAAACAATCGGACGAGAATGCTGAGTCCTGCTCTAACAACGTCATTTCACGTTTGTTTGAGTAGGACGCAACATTCTCGTACGATTGTTTGAGTCTCAAAACCGTGTCGTGGTACGGGCCCCCTGGCCTTGTACCATGAAACTGTTTTGAGACTCAAACAATCGGATGAGAATGCCGCGTCCTACTCTAACAAACGTGAAATGACTTGGTTAGAGCAGGACGCTGCAGTCTCGTCCAATTGTTTGAGTCTCAAAACCGTTTCGTAGTAGGCCTACTACGAAACTGTTTTGAGACCACCTCCTTGTATGGATTTGTATGTAACGCTTTCCGATGCAAACTGCCCGTCCGCGATGCTGTAGGGTCACACTTCACGGCATGCATCGGAAGAGGTAGCATACAAATCCATTCAAAGCGGTGCGCAGTTTGGGCAGTCTCGCGACTGCCCAAATCTGAATGGAACTTTTAGTATAAGCGATCATTTTGATAGCGATATAATATTATTGTAGTGTATTGATAAAAAAATATGGCCGCCAGACGTGAGAACTGTCGTCCACTCCTTGACCAGCCACTGCCGATAGTAGAATGTTCAGTGATACAGTATTCTGTGTTTAATTTACTCTTTCAACGATAATGTACAAATTGTACAGTTATAATAATTTTTAAAACTATGACAATAATCGCGTGAGTACAAGAATCATAATTGCTCTTTACCCGCTAAAAGATTGAGAACCATTCACCCATCGGCGGGTAATTCCGAAATAGAAATTTAACACAAATGTGTTCAGGTTATTCTGTGACAAATATCGTGAATATTATTTATGGAGGGTATTTACGATAGAAAAAGAACTATGTTCCTTTTGTCAAAAGTGAATAAAGTCTAGTTTTAACTGTCATTCGGAATTGCCCGTACATAATTCGAAATTGCACTAATGCAAAGAAAAAAAAAGTAAGTTTTTAAACACATTTATTTTAAAAACTACTGCGATATTTATGAAAGATCTCTGCATAGAGATCTAGGCTATATATTCAAAAAGACGAAGTGACTACTGTAAAAGGCATACAACCCACTGATTCTGCTTGGATCATCAAAATACAAACATTCCATCAATTTGTCGGAAAACCATTCGGTATTACCCGAATGCACCTTACATAATTATTGTAAGTCATATAATAATGTAGAAGTAGCCTTGCAAGCAGCCATCCTACTCCCAAGATGTGCCATCGTTTATGAAATCATTGACCTTATAATAGGCTTTGACACACAAACGCTCTTTGACTACTTTCTTAAATTTATTAATGGAAAGATTTTGAACCTTTTCTGGGATTTTATTGAAAAGGCGTATACATTGACCTTTAAAAGATTTACTGACTTTACTAAGTCTGATCACTGGCAAATCTAGCTTGTGCTTATTTCTGGTGTTTCTTAATGAATGTCACCTTTGGCTTTAAATTTACATATATTTTTCTAACATATTGTTACGGATACGGGCAGTTGTTTACGTGTTACGAATACGGGCAGTTGTTTACCTGCGCGCGACAGTTGCGCGTACCTTCTAGAAAAGCCCGACCCTTGTTTATGTGATTGCGTGTTTACGTAAACAATCCAAAATAGAACGCTCCAGAAGGCGATGCGGGCCATATAAAAGGTAAACAAGCCGGCGGTCAACTCAGTTCGATCCGAGCGATCATCAAGGCGATTTCAAAGTGAAAACAAGTGATCAATAGTGAGTGATTGTGATAGTGAACTAACGACTCGGCTACGACCTAGGACAGTGATAGTGCTCAGTGATTTGGATCTAGTGCTTAGTGTTTGGACTTAGTGATTTGTGTGAGCTAGTGTTTGTGAATAAAGTCTTCAAGAGAGTCACCAGGTTTTTCTCTCCGAATCCTCGAACCCTAGCACGTAACAACTGGTGTCAGAAGTGGGATTTGGAGATGCCATTGACTCCGAGAGAGGACTTCAAGGGGAGTGTCAGGACAAGGGCACAGCGAGCTGCTGCCATTGACTCCGAGAGAGGAGTTGGAGGTGGAGCTGCGGAGACCACACCCACTAGGGACCAAGCTCCGCCCATTGCGGGGCAGGTCCCATCCGCTGGCCCCGCCCACCAGGACCCGCCCACTGACCACGCCCCCCAGGCCCCGCCCACCTTGGACATGGCCACGCCCACCGGCTCCGCCCACCAAGCCACGCCCACTCAGGCCACGCCCACTGGCCCCGCCCACTGGGCCCCGCCTGCTCAGTCCCCGTCGACTAGCTCCATCCAGCCTGCCACGCCCGTAGTTTCTACGGCCCCTCAAATGGCTCTTCAATTGGAAAGCATAATTGAGTTAATTCAGGCTCAAAGGACAATGATGGAGTCACAAGATCGCAAGCTCAGCGCTTTGCAGGAGTCACAAGAGCAACAAAAGGACCTCCAAGAAAAAGCGCTTCTGGCTATAAATGATGTCAGTGACACGGTGACTAAGCTTCGAAAAGATGTCGACATAATGGAAGAACGAGTTACCGGGCTAGGAGTGGATATGGAAAGTGTAAAAACCGGCCTCACGGAACTACAAAAGTGGAAAGTGCGCCTGGAAACCACAGGAGTCGCGACGTCTAGTGGAACTACCGGAGTGGTGCAAGTGGTACAAGGACCAAGAGTTAAAGTGCCACCATACGACGGTACTACTTCTTGGAACGCTTATCGTCAGCAATTCCAGACGGTTGCTTCTGCCAACGGATGGACTGACGAACAATGCCTGACCGCTCTCACTGTTGCGCTCAGAGGGCAAGCTTTGTCGGTCCTAGAAGTACATACAGGGAAGGGGTTCCAAGACCTGATGGAGGCCCTTGAATCCAGATACGGGGAGCGACACCTGGAGCACGTGTTCCGTGCTCAACTTCGTGACAGAGTCCAACGCTCAGGAGAGGGACTACAGCAATGGGCGTTGAAAATTGAAAAACTGGTCAAGAAGGCACACCCAGGAGCCGATTCCAAGATAGTCGACACGAATATTGTGCAAGCATTTGTCGACGGAATCAGGGATCTGGAGGTCAGGGCTGCAGTGAGGCTAAGTCACCACACCTCGCTAAAGGAAGCGTTGGCACATGCTTTGGAGGTCGAGGCTGTTCGCCATGAGATACAGCAGACCCATAAGATCCGCAAGGTCTCCGAAGGAAAGGCTCCTGCAAGGAAAATATTTGAAGCCATGTGCTATAAGTGCGGGAAGAGGGGCCATCTTCAGCACAACTGCCCGCAGAAGGAGACCCAGATGTCAAGGATGAAAAGGCTCGAGCAACAAGTAGAGGAGCTGAAGAAGCAGGGGGCTTCAGCCAGGACTAAGAGGCGTGTACTGGCTGACGCGGAGGAAGCCCCAATAACCGTTGTCTCCCAAGCAAGCAGCAACTACGGATTAGTGACTGAGCTACTCGACGACTGCAAGAGTAATCTGACTTATTCGCAGAGCATGCAAGCTAAGAAGTTTTTACAATGCCACGCGAATATCTTCTCCAGTCAGGAAGGCGACCTTGGAAGAACGTCGATGGTTCAGCACAGGATAGATACCGGAAGCGAGAACCCAATTCGTCAACGAGCAAGACGGATACCTATTGCAAAGGAAAAAGAAGTTGAAGGCCTTTTGGAGGACATGAGAAGGCATAAGATTATTGAACCGTCTGCAAGTCCGTGGTGCTCACCTGTTGTGTTGGTGAAGAAGAAAGATGGCAGCACAAGATTTTGTGTGGACTACAGGCGTCTCAATGATGTCACTAAGAAGGACAGCTATCCATTACCTCGAATCGACGATACTCTGGATACCTTGAGTGGCATGAAATGGTTCTCGACCCTGGACCTGAAATCTGGATACTGGCAGGTGGAAATTCATCCAAAAGACAAGGAGAAGACAGCTTTCTCCACAGGTAAAGGTTTATGGCAGTTTAACGTCATGCCCTTTGGATTGTGCAACGCACCTGCCACATTTGAGCGACTCATGGAGTGTGTACTGGCAGGCTTAGTTGGAGAGGCTTGCTTAGTCTACTTGGATGACGTCATCATTGTTGGCCGCGACTTCGAGGACAATTTGCGAAACTTAGAACGAGTTTTCGCCAAAATAGAGGGGGCCAAGTTAAAGCTGAATCCGAAAAAGTGTCGTTTATTCAGGATTAAGGTCAATTATCTCGGCCATGTTATCTCCAGTGATGGAATCCAGACGGACCCGGAGAAACTGGAAGCAGTTCAAAATTGGCCAACCCCTAAAAACAAAACTGAAGTGCGGGCATTTCTCGGCCTGTGCTCCTACTACAGGCGTTTTGTTAAGGGATTTTCAGAGATAGCCAAGCCTTTACATCGGCTGACAGAAGATAAACGACAGTTTATGTGGGACGAGACTTCTGAAGATTCTTTTCAGAAACTGAAGAAACGTCTGTGTGAAACACCAATCCTGGGGTATCCACAACCTGAAGGCCAGTTTATAGTCGACACGGACGCAAGCAACACGGCCATTGGAGGGGTGTTATCTCAAAAGCAGGGTGAAAGAGAAGTTGTAATTGCATATTTCAGCAAATCTTTATCTAAACCAGAGAGAAACTACTGTGTGACAAGAAGAGAACTCTTGGCTGTTGTAAAGACGCTACAACATTTCAGCAAATATCTCATCGGCAGACAGTTTTTACTGCGAACTGATCACGCAGCCTTGAAGTGGCTACTGCAATTCAAGAACCCAGAAGGCCAAGTAGCTCGATGGATTGAACAACTCCAGGAGTACGACTTCAAGACGGAACACCGCAGCGGAAAGGCGCATGGGAATGCCGACGCACTTTCACGAAGGCCGTGTTCAGAAGACTGCAAACACTGTGTTAAGCAGGAATCTAATGAAGTAACATTAAAGTTAACGAATACAAGTCCTTTGGGTCCATGGGAGAATGATGCTATGAGGGAGGCTCAAGAAATAGATGACGACCTACGGCACATCATCACATGGAAGAAACGAGGTGACGAAAAACCAATCTGGAGTGAGGTTGCACCCACTGGCGCTGTCACTAAGGCGTACTGGGCGCAATGGGATAGTCTGATACTTCAAAATGGAATACTTTACCGAAAATGGGAGAAGACTAACGGCAGAGAGTTCCATCTTCAGATAGTTGTCCCAAGAACGAGAGTACCGGATGTTCTCCGTGAAATACACGATGGCGTATCAGGAGGTCATCTAGGTGTTAAGAGGACGTTAACAAAAGTGCGAGAACGATTCTACTGGTTGCATTGTCGAGATGATGTACAGGATTGGTGCCGCAAATGCACTACTTGCGCTGCAGTGAAGGGACCACAGACCAGGAGCCGTGGGAACCTGCGGTTGTATAACGTTGGCGCACCGTGGGAACGAATTGCAGTTGACGTAGCTGGGCCATTTCCCGTGACGGAATCGGGAAGCAAGTACTTTATGGTCTTCATGGACTACTTAACCAAATGGCCCGAAGTGTTCGCCATACCAAACCAGGAAGCTACAACAGTTGCTTCTAAGCTAGTCGAAGAAGTGATATCTCGCTTTGGTGTGCCTCTCGAAATCCATTCCGATCAGGGCAGGAACTTCGAATCGCAGGTCTTCCAGGAAGTGTGCAGAATTTTGGGAATGCATAAGACGAGGACCACCGCGTACCATCCACAGTCTGATGGAATGGTTGAGAGATTTAACCAGACTCTAGAGAGGCATTTGGCGAAATTGGTAGATGACAGACAAAAGGATTGGGACAAGTATATACCACTCTTCCTTCTCTCGTACCGTACCTCCGAGCATGAGAGCATAAAAGCTACACCGGCTTATGTCAATTACGGTAGAGAACTACGAATACCAATAGACCTCTTGACAGGAGCGTCACCGGGGGAACCAAAGACCGTACAAGACTATGTCTGCGATTTAAGGGAAAAGATGCACTACATACACGCCATGGTTCGGGAAAATGGGTTACAGTCAAGTGAGAACATGAAGACCAGATACGACCGGAAAGCGAACACGAGCGGCTTCGAAGAAGGGTCACTGGTATGGCTGCATAACCCAACTCACCGAAAAGGGAAATCTCCAAAGTTGCAGATAAAGTGGGACGGCCCATATAAAGTGGTTACCCGATTGAATGATGTGACTTACAGGATTCAAAAGCCACCAAGAGGCACATTCAAAGTGGTACACATAGACCGTTTGGCGCGTTATCATGGCAGTAACAACGATGCTCGGGACGAGCATCTCTAAGAGGGGAGTAGTGTTACGGATACGGGCAGTTGTTTACGTGTTACGAATACGGGCAGTTGTTTACCTGCGCGCGACAGTTGTGCGTACCTTCTAGAAAAGCCCGACCCTTGTTTATGTGATTGCGTGTTTACGTAAACAATCCAAAATAGAACGCTCCAGAAGGCGATGCGGGCCATATAAAAGGTAAACAAGCCGGCAGTCAACTCAGTTCGATCCGAGCGATCATCAAGGCGATTTCAAAGTGAAAACAAGTGATCAATAGTGAGTGATTGTGATAGTGAACTAACGACTCGGCTACGACCTAGGACAGTGATAGTGCTCAGTGATTTGGATCTAGTGCTTAGTGTTTGGACTTAGTGATTTGTGTGAGCTAGTGTTTGCGAATAAAGTCTTCAAGAGAGTCACCAGGTTTTTCTCTCCGAATCCTCGAACCCTAGCACGTAACAATATAATACATTATCCAAAATGTATTGAGAAGCTACTGTCATAATACCAATTTCTTTAAACTTTTCTCTCAAAGATTCAAATGTAGACATTTTGTAAATCGAACGTATAGCTCGCTTCTGCAGCACAAAAATAGTATTTAAATCGGCAGCGTTTCCCCAAATTGTTGTCATGCATCTTTAGCACGGTGCTCGTGTACGTGCGACTAGACGTATGTAAAAACCATTTTCACTTATTAAATTGATTAACAATGAATGCTTTGAAATATCTTTACCGCGGCAGTCTCCGAGTGCCACACGTATTTAATACTTTCTGTACTACATCCGAGAGTGGGTCAGTACTGCTTCACTTGCGTTCCCGGTACTTTTTCGATCAGATGTCGCCATTCAAAGAGCCTTTCACAGAACCATTTTGTAATGAAAAGAGTGATTGATCCGTTGCGACAGCGATACGATTGAAGGCTTCTGTTTATGTTCATTGCCTATGAATGGCAAACTTTATTTTATAACTTTGACTCTGATTCGATTGCTTGTTTTACTGTATTAAACAAAATTTGATTCGAACGTTATAGATATTTGATTTGAGAAAATATTTCCAACTAATAGATGAAGTATATTGTGTTTAAACCTCCTATATTGATGTTAACAACATACTTACACTCAAAATCAAAATCAAAAAAAACTTTAGAGGTGTCAAAGGACACCCGAGTGGAACGAAGTTATTTCTTATGTTCAAAAAACCTGTAAGTATTATTAAAAACGCCATCTATTGACGCCCAGAAATACTAACAACGCGTCGCTGTTTATTTAAAGAAACGCCATCTAGTTGACGCTTAGGAATACTTCTATCAACGTCCTTTGTCCCTACCATGCAGGTACTAATAAAAAAGTGTCGAGGTCAAATCAAGGTCAAATTTAATTCTGTCTAGCCTTCAAGATTTACGCCGAACGTGAGATAAGGAGCTTCGTTCCAATATTAATTATTTCCGAAGTTAACACTTTTAAAACGTCTACATGAGGCCTACCACCGGCTCGGGAACTAACCGGGCGAGATGAACCGGCGTAAGAAACTCGCTCATCCCAAAGATAGTCAAATTACAGAATAGATTGGAGAAAGTGTAAAGTAAATATATTTTATTGATCAAATAAATCGTTACATACAATTGCTTATGATCTCGTGGTAAAGCGGCCATATTGAACCCACTGAAGTTATGTTATTTCGCAATCCAATTTCATATATTTTGATCAAAGTTCATGTTACAACTTTATAATAATAATTGTTACCAAATGGGCTAAAAGCTAGTAATAATATTATGATACAAGAAAACTCCGACAAGGCCGATCATTTTGTGGAACCATTTTTTCACTCTTACATAGTGAAGTATTTCGATGGGAAATACAAAATTAGTTTGAGTTTTTTTTTTTTGCATTTGCCGCAGTACATGCTTTTGTGCGCCAGTCGCCATGAAATAGATTCGTACTCTATTCGTACTTTTATTTCTTTGTAACATCCCACCATATCGTGGTCACGAGCACAATAAAGCTTATCACAGCAATCTGCTAGCTTCGACTTCGCCGAATTCCACACAAAAGACCATTCTTATATTTCACTCAGACATTTTCCAAACCCAGTTTAATTCGGCGCGAATTTGTTCTATCTCACTGTCCAATTTGGCTCGATAAGTAAATATTGATAAAGTTTTCTCCGGATTTCGTTTCGACAAATGTGAGGATCCGGATAATTTCGACTAAATATCGAGCAGACAATTGCAACTGATTTTGAATATATTCGGACATGGAATACCATGAACCCATGCGTATCCATACTAATATTATAAATGCGAAAGTGTGTCTGTCTGTCTTTCTGTTACCTCTTCACGCTCAAACTGCTAAACCGATTTTGCTGAAATTTGGCATGGAGATACTTTGAGTCCCGGGAAAGGACATAAGATACTTTTTATCCCGCAAAAATGTACGGTTCCGCCGCGATAAATGAATTATGGCGCAACGGAGTTGCAGGCGTCATCTAGTATTATTATAAATGCGAAAGTGTGTCTGTCTGTCTGTCCGTCTGTCTGTCTTTTACCTCTTCACGCCCAAACCGTTGAACGGATTTTGCTGAAATTTGGTAATATATTATATCTAGCAGATCAGCTATTTGGGCGTGAAGAAGTAACAGATTGACAGATTCAATAACACGTCACATTCACATTTATAGTATCGTCACATTCATCTTGAAATGATCCTAAGAGACGCTTCAAAATAAGTCCACAATTTACCAAGGTTCATCTGAAGATTTTAAGGTTTAATATATTTTCACGTACTTATATACCTTTTGTACGAACAGTCGCGACTCGCGACGGAATTGGAAGACAGACGTGACGTCACATGACATTCGATTTCAGTCGATAGTCCATTTGGAACAAAGGTGTATATCGTATAAGACCGAGGTTACACTGGCACTGAGTTGTGTGTTGTCGTTGGAAACGCAGTATGCCACATAACTGCGTTGCGGTAACGCTCTATAACGTGAGAGAGCAGCGCGTAATTTCCATATTCGTTCCGTCAAAACAACGATTCTGTCCTATTATTGTGGCTAATAACTATTAAATCTAATCCTATCATTGTGGCCAATATTGTAAATGTTATGATAGTATGTATACGGTTGATGGAATTTGCTATGTAGATTTTTTTTTACTGCCAAAAACGTAAAGTAGTAAAGTTTTTTTCCCAAAAAGGAGCTGCTTCCGCTACATAAACGAATTTCAGTGCAACATAAAAGTGTATAAATTATGTGAAACGATGGAGCGTCGGCCCTTTGGTAGCAGATCTGTGATATTAGACTTTATATCTCTGGCCTCAAGGTACTTATATTTAGATCACAAGCGCTCAACGCTCGTTTACAACTAAATACATTTTATCCAGGCCGTGTACATGCTAACGCGCATTTTCGCCAATAAAATTTATATTGTACAGGCATGTATAATAGTTTTTACTTAGCATGGAATTAGACGACGTGATGTACGCTACCTGGTCTTTATACTATTGTATAATATTATTGTATGCATAATAAAGAATTTTAATTTGAATTTGAAGAAGTCGTTGTCAAAACGCGCGTTAAGTGTTTGCCGTCTGTACATACCCTTAGAGTAAAATACTTGTGATCGGTATGTACCTATGTCCTATATGTCTGATGAACTTGTCTACATTGTCTGGGGCGAAATGACATGAAATGGTTTTAGTTCCACGTGCAACTTAGGGCCTGTCCAGTGTCCACATCTCCGCGTCACGACGTCGTCAACGTGGAACGGCGCGGTAACGTGGCACGGTACGTTGTCGTGACGTAAAAATGAACAATACGTATTCTGCTTCTGCTATTGTTGACGAAGAGAGACATTTAAGAAAAAAATACGTAAAATGTTCTACACTGTAACGTACATTTTCACATTACGTTGACGTAAATTTTCACGTCACGACAACGTACCGTGCCACTGTCCATACTTCCACGTCGTGACGTGGAAATATGGACAGGCCGTTACAACTTATAAGGTAACGAAATGTCGAAAAATTGCCACTGGTTCGACCTTGATTAAGTGCTGGCATGCTATATAATATGGAAAAAGCCCTTTGCTTAAATTAAGATAAAAAATAAACCTTGACTATGGCGTCTTGGAGTAAATTAGATTATTCTTTATGTGTTTTCTATATCTACTTATAAACAAAATATTCGTTATATTTAGCTGTTTATGTCTGGTTTTACTTTTGTGACTACTGTTTTGGTTATATTACATTTCAATAGTTTTATGGTGCGTGTACAAACCACGTAATATGACTACGAGCCGTGATTTACGTGACAATAGTTTGTATAATGACGAACATAGTTTTGTCAACCTGTACATGTTTCAAAGGAATTAAAATCAGGCATTCACATTCAGTGTGGACGATTTATAACAGAAAACTAGATGTTGCGCGCAACTTTGCGTCGAAGCTCGATTAGCAGGAACCGTATATAATTTTTTTTTTCACTTAGAGGGCAAACAAGCAAACGGGTCACCTGATGGAAAGTGATTGTCATCCTATGGACAATGGCAACATCAAAAGAGTTGCATTATACGTTACTGGCCTTATAAAAAGGAATACGCTATCTTCTTGAAGGTTTGCACGTCGTGTTTTTTAGCGATAAAATCTATCCTATGTCCTTTCCCACTACCTAAATTGTTTTTATATCAAATTTCATTTAAATTGGCTCAACAGTTAAAGAGTTAAAAAGTCTCATTGGTAAACGCCACCTAATCTCGAGTGCGAGTCGAAGATCCTCAAAATAGACCAGAGACATTTCACTGAAATGAGCATTAAAAAATATAAGATTTGTAAGTACTTATTAGCTTGTAGAATAACCTTAGCCAAGACATCATCAGTCAGCACTAATTAAGATCACTAGACAAAACAAAAAGTCTGTGATCAGACTAAACATAGTCGAATTAAATCCGCTATTGTGCGATTTTATAATTCTGGGCGTCACGTTATCGTGGACGCCGGCTTCCACGATAAAACCTTTTGATTTTACGCACCGCGGACGTTTTGTGCGGTTCAGAAGAGTGTTGACGTCGTGACGTCCTCTAACGTGCACGTTAAAAAGTTATCGTCGATGGAAATTTAAAAGCGTCTTCATATATTTCCATACATTCTACTTCACTATGTTATAGTTTAA
Organism: Lysandra bellargus; assembly: GCA_905333045.1. Lineage (NCBI taxonomy): Eukaryota > Metazoa > Arthropoda > Insecta > Lepidoptera > Lycaenidae > Lysandra > Lysandra bellargus. The sequence continues at coordinate 9,598,464 of HG995338.1, forward strand.
CCGTGGACGTCCACGATATTACCGCCACGTCCAAAATTATAAAAACACACATTGTTTCGATATCGAAGATTTAGATACAAAAATGTATGGGTTTTAACTTAACGCATCGCTAGCGCCATGTAATGACACCGATGCGATTTTTAATCCCAATACGTTTTTGACATGTAACTTCGATATCGAAACTAGAAATGCAATATGCCGAAGCACTATGAATTCTGTATTAATTATATTATATTGTGTTGATATTACTCGCTTTTATATAACCCATCAAGCACCGTAAGGCCCATATGGGCCGCGATAACAAAAGATTTCGGAATTGGTGATCGACGGAATAATAGTCCTAGTCAAGGATCTTAGATCGTAATTTTTCTATCACAATATGATCATAACGGCATCAGTTTAAGAAAGTTTAAATTTATCAATGGACACGTCCTTACAAGATGGCAGCAATTGTTTGCGTTTAGCTTTAGTCACATGCCAAAAGTACTTCAAAGCACTGTACTTTAAAGACCTGTCCTTGCAGTTTCAGAGATATAATACATTAAATGTTCTCATAAAATTCCAATCAAGTTTTTGTGTTCTTGTACTGGAAATATTTTTTTTTGTGATTAGAGGATGCGCGGCGTAGATTTTCCATTAAATAGATAATAAAGCTTATCACTGCAGTGGACAAGTGCAAGTAGCGGTGGTAATTACACTTACCCAGCTTTGTCGAGCTTAAGTGTGATTCAATGGGGTATTTTATAATTGGGAATGGAGGAATTTAATTTGCGTTTTTTGTCATAAATACGAGATGACATGTGGTTAATTAATCCACGAAATACGGTTGTAAAAAATGTTGACTGACTCTAAGGCCTACACAAACAACACAGTCAGACTAGTCATAATGTTTGAGCCAACTGTAATAATTTCAGACGTTGTTTATGTTACGCCGAACTCTGATTTAGAGAATGTGCACTGTTTAGTATATTACAACGTTATATCGAGGATATAAAATAGAGATTAGTAGATCTTCGGACCCACAAGATGAGTTTACAAAGTTTCAACCATGGACGTATAAAAAAATCGGACGGAGTCCAACAATACACAAAACTGTGTCCTTCAGAGTCGGCCAGCTGACTGCATGTACACGCACACATTGTTACGCTATTCCATACCATTTGACAGGCGTAAGGATGTGTGCGTGGCCGACTCTGAAGACACATTTCTGTGTATAATAAGGCTTCTTACAGACGAACGACACGTGTCGTCGTCTGCCGTCGACTGCCGCCTACACGTGCCGTTCGTCTGTAAGCGCTCTAAGACTCCGTCCGCCTTTTTTTCTACGTTCATGGTTTCATGGTTTTAACATTGTCCAGCCGATTTGGAGGGGTTTGGCAAAAAACACCGCGACAAGTCGAGTAATGGAATAATATATTGCTGCAGTGTTTTCACGCTAGAGGCAGTACCAGCAGACAGTTAACAAAAGTTGTGTTCGACGTTTGACAACGTTTCTGTCAATATTCTGATATGACGTACGTGTAACACGTTGGATACTGGGCGAATTATCATTTACTGTATATTATGTACTAGTAGCGCTCTCTGCTCCGACCTTTACGTAACTGCCTTTTATAATATTAATACTTAAGACACGCCCAGGCGTCGCACGGGTATAAAATATTATATAGCTACTGAAAAAATGATTAAAATCGATAACCTATGATCCTTCACGTGGTCTACATCTTATCTGTGGCAAATGACATAAAAATTGCTCCAGTAGTTCGCGAGATAAGCCCTTTTAAATAATTTGTCTCATGGTCTACATTGCAAATATTTAATATTGATGCGTTTTATCGGTAACAATTTTGAAGCTGTTAAACTATGCAGCCAATCATTAGTGTCAATATTGTATCGCTTATGAAATTGCCTAATTTGTACTGATAAGCTGGCGCATAAATTTATATGTCGGTTTCAAATATCAATCATAAGATAACACAATAATAGCGGTTAGCTAATATAACTCGGTCGCATTATTTTTGACATACAACTGAATAGAATGCGAAAAGCTGTTTAGCTATGTCCACATTATACGCTTTCGTCTTCAATTTCCGTCATCTTCTTTCATTCAACTTTCGTTTTGGCGCATTTAATAATTGAATGCGTCAAAGACAGCAACGCCAACTGTCATTTTTAATAACAAGGCGAAAGTTTTAGACGGATGCGTCGCGGGCATGCCTCACGTTCGCTGTTGACTGCGCTATAACGCATGCCCTTGATGAACAGAAAAAGGCACAGTGTGGATAAAGCTATTGGAGTAAAGAGAGTTTTATACATAGAATCATCACAATATCACAATCACAATATGTAACTGGAGCAGAGAACATGGACTTCTGATTAACCCCGATAAGTCTCAGTTAATAATACTTGGCAGTCCGGGGCTCGTATCAAGAATTGACTGGGCCACTCTTCCCGCCGTATCAATTAACGGTGTAACTATACCATATAGTAAGGTTTTTTTTTTTAAAACGGGCAAATGCCCCACCACACATTCCCACCACTGCAACTCCTGCGTCACCAGGATCAACAGTGGTAACCAACCACGGAAACCCTTTGATATGATCTCAGGAGTGCCCGAGGGACAAGCTAAATCTGTCTTGGGACTCGCAACGAAATTAATCAGAAGAGGGTAGGAGGAGTAGGAGAAATCCATCCATATAGTAAGGTTGTGAAGAATCTCGGCGTTCACTTTGATGAGCATCTTTCCTGGTCATATCAACTGAAGGAGATTAGTAGGAAGGTGTACTCAACGTGGCATTCCCTAAAGCGGCTTCGGTGTTTACTGCCAGTAACTACTAAAGTAGCCTTAGCGGAATCACTATTTCTGTCACACCTCGACTACGCAGATGCCTGCTTCATCAACTTGACCGAAGACCAACTCAACAAACTGGAGCGCCTTCAGAATATGTCAATCAGGTTCGTTTTTGGCTTGCGGAAGTTTGATCGCATATCTGAGTTCCGCAATAAACTAAAATGTTTACCAATCCGCCTTCGACGCAATGCCCGTGCACTTTCCTTCCTCTATACCATCCTATTCGACCCTAACAGCCCTAAATACCTGAAGAATATCTTTAATTTCCGTCGCCCCGACAGACAGGAGCTACGTTCGTCCAAAAATCTCCTCCTAGATATCCCTATCCACCACACAAAATACTCACATTCCTCTTACTCCGTACAGTCCGTTCTACTCTGGAACTCTCTCCCTACCAGGCTGAGACTCTCTAAAACTTTAAATACATTTAAGTCCTCCCTTAAGGATTACTATCTCAAGATGTGATCTTAGTATAGACTGGTATGGCATGAGTCATGACATTCATTTATTTGGTACTGTATATACTTTCATGTGTATTACGTAAATTATATTATGTATATTATGGTATGTATATATTATATAATTATATGTATTATATTATTAATTATTATATAAAATATATATTGTTGGTAAAATATTTATTTTATTATATTGTGTATGTAGTATTGCATAATAATATGTAGGCATTATGTGTGTATTTATTTCATAGGATAGTATTTATATGTAATGTATTAATGTTAAGTCTGTAAGCTTTATTTTTAATTGTAATTAGATAATATACTTTAAGCACAACGCCCTTTCTCCAGCAACTTTTTGTTTCCTTTCCTTCCAAAGGTTGTCTGGAAGAAATTGCTATTTAGTAATAAGACCGCCTTTGTGTACTCGTCATTTTATGTGTTTTTGTCGTATGTTTGTTGTTACTGTAACTGTGTGCACAATAAAGTATATTCATTCATTCAATCACACTGTCACACACTAGACGACGGCCAAAACTACGCTGCGGGAAAATGGTTTTATTGCGCGGGATCCGTACATTTTTCTGTGACAAAAATCCTTCATCCTTTCCCACGGAAAAGGATGAAGGGATGGATACTTGGAGTCCCGACTCCAAGTATCCATCCCAAATTTCAACAAAATCGGTTCATCGGTTTAGGCATGAAGAGGTAACAGACTGACAGACCTACTTTCGCATTTATTAGTATAGATAAATACAGCCTCCTTCTGGCGTTCATTGTGTTAAAGTTCAGGCATTTTAACTGTGAATATGACGTACCAGCGAATATTCGTTTCGCGCAATTTCAGAAAATGTTCAAAACATTGGAACTTTTTGGTCCAAAATGATTACTTCATTTATTTACTTTGAACCTTTGACCCCAACTCGGTTGTAAAACCACTAATTACTGACCTTTAAGCCGCAAAATTTGTACCAACTTTACGATTCATGAAAAATATTTGATGTCTCGTTATATATTCAAACCTAAAATTATTTATTAACTAATTTCCATTTTAAGTGTAAAAAGTTTGCGCCGAGTGATAATTTGTTTGACTTTATGTCGACCTATAATTTCAGCAAACTTTTATCTTCGGGGTTGTATTTTCAATTTTTTGGAGGCGCCCTAAAATATTTGCATATCAAAGTTTAGTTTAATTTTTTATTTTAAAAAAGTAAATAGTTGAATTAAAAAATACAGAATTGCAAAAAAAAAAAACAAGAATCTAACTGTGAAATGTATCACGCTGAGTTTCATATAATAATTAAAAGTAATATTAAAATTATAAAGAGTAGTGAAATGAAACCATACTGAAAATGTTAAAGTTTTCATTTTCTCGTAATAAAGAAAAATCTTTAAAAAGCTTTATAATAAGGTTCTATGAACAAGATAAAATAGTGTACATTATAAGTATTTACCTTTAATAAATTGTTTTTACAAAATGAAGTCTCGAGTCGATAGTGATGGATAACGTCTTATAGCGATAAAAGTATAATAGATAGATAGTTATGATTAATATGATATGCTTAATATTTTTTTAAACGCCAATATTAACAATAGCTAACATAGCAAACAATTTTCATTTCAGTTCTTTCCTAACATTTTCCACGTAGTCATATACGAGTTTAATCCGGCACGTCATACGTCATATCAGAATATTGACAGAAACGTTGTCAAACGTCGAACAAAACTTTTTGTTAACTGTCTGTGCTGGTGCTGCCTCCAGCGTGAAAACATTGCAGTAATATATCCTACTAGATGACGCCGTTCGTTCGTTGCGCCAAAATTCGTTTATCGCGCGGATGAACCATTTTTTTTTAAAAGAAGGCAGGTCGCTATAGCCCTGACGTCACTGCGACCCATGAGGATTTATTGTGACTCCTTCGCACTAGATAATCATCCCCAACCCAATACTGCTAATAAATTGAACGATATGGTTGGGGTTGGTGCCACAAATTTCCTCTGTGGATGAGTATTCGTGGCGACCAAGGTGCCTGTTCCTTCTCTGTGGTAGAGCAGGGCAGTCGAGGAGAAGCTGAATAGGTGTTTCATCCTCCTCCTCACAGAATCTGCAAGTCGTTATGCTACAAATACCCATTCTGTTCAGGTGTTTGTTGAGCTTGCAGTGCCCAGTTAGGCTGGTAAGGATTCTTAATTGGTTCCTACCCAAGGTGAGCATTAATTCTGATAGTTTCTTGTTGAAGCCAGGAATTAGTGCCTTGGAGTGTTCAAGGCCAGGGGTCTCAGCCCATTGCTTCCTGCATAGTCTGTGACCCCATTCCTTGAGCACTTGCTTTGTGGTACTAGGAGTTATACCACAGACTGGTTCTGGGCCATATATGAGACTCTCGGCCCCAAGCCTAGCCAGTTTGTCAGCGGTTTCATTGCCGGGGACGTAACTGTGGACCGGGACCCATACTAGAGGGAACCGTACATTTTCCGGAATAAAAACTACCCTATGTCCTCGGGACTCAAAGAATCTCCATGCCAAATTTCAGCAAAATTGGTTCAGCGGTTCGAGCGTGAAGAGATAACAGACAAACAGACAGACAGACAGACAGACACACTTTCGCATTTATAATATTAAGTATGGAAGTATGGATTATACTTTGTTTTTAAATATTATTTTCATCGATACTTCATATTGTCAATCCCTACGTGTGTGTTCGATGATCCAATTACAGGATAACATCGCAATCGCATTGTTTGTGCACGGACGGTGGCGTTTTCTTAGAAATATTGCAACTTAGAGAATCGAGTACCTTCGTTACCTTAGTATTGTTAGCTACTACTATCAGCTAGATGACGCCCGTAACTCTGTTGCGCCAAAACTCGTTTATCGCGTGTGAACCGTACATTTTTCCGGGATAAAATACTTTTTATCCTGGAAAAATGGATACTTCCTATGTCCTTTCCCAGGACTCAAAGTATCTCTATACCTCAGCAAAATCAGTTCAGCGGTTTAGGCGTGAAGAGATAACAGACAGACAGACATACAGACAGACATACAGACAGACAGACATACATATAGACACACTTTCGCATTTATAATATTAGTATGGATACTACATAGCCGCTCTCGAGTTTTGGCGAGACTAACAAAAAAAAATACATTTTTACTTGCATATCGCACATCTGAAAATCACAGAAAATATTAACAAAATCGATTAAGACCTTTCGGAGAAGTTTAACCCTAAACACCACGCCACGAGAATTTTATATATTCAATGCATGACTAAATAATAAACAATAACACACTCTTTTAAACAATAACACGCTCTTTTCATCATCGCCGCTGTCAGCTAGTTTCGCTTTATCGTATCTATTTACCACCTCGCTACATAGCCTCATTATTCTGGGCAGTGTCTTCAATTTACTGTAAAAGCTTGTACTTACAATATTATTACAGCTTCAATTTACTAAAACTCTGCAATGACGCACAATCTGGTTCATTAGAACTCATTAGAATTCTCTGGTATTGGCAATTCCAGCAAAAAAAAATATCAAAATACTGGACTTCATCCATGGTCAAAAATAGAAAGTAAAAAAAATAATTTTAAATTTGAAAATCGACGTGAGTACGACGACTGTATTTAACCAGTAACCAATTTCTGAGTTCGCAGCTTACCTTAGCTCACCAATAATACAGTGGGTTTCGGCCTGACCAAGCGTACTACCTCGCATGGCCGGAGATCTCCCTTTGGCGCGTCTAATCATAATATTACCAGAGGAGGATGGACAATAATAATAAGTAAACGCAGGTGCAATGTTAAGGCTCCTCTCCGTGAGCCATGATGGATATCCATGATTGCGAAGATATTAAACCATAATTGACGTCGATCATGAACGAATTTGACCCTCTACACGTTTGAAAATTAGTGTTTATTAATGTCCATCTATCCATTTTCGCTTGTGACTGTCATCTTCGTTGCAAATATTATTATGATATTAATTTTACAATAAAATATATTCTAGCAACAGCAGTGTGCAAACGATATAATCATCTATTGTAGAATTAGAATTGCAAAGCATTGATTGAAATCTAAAAACTATCACAAACTGTACTTGTAAAAGTTTTATTTAACTTGTCTCTAAACTAGTCTTATCCTTCTCTTATATTATTCCTGATGCTATATAACTCGTTCCAGGTACTTTCAGGTGTCGAGTCGTAAGGGCTTATCTCAGTGAATAATGCCAGGGGTGATCGAGTAACCGACCTTTCCTCCAGGCTCCGACGTTTTTCGAGAGCAAGTTACGGATAAAAGGGGATAGGAATAGGGGAACGTACTTAGTAATAGATAAAATATTGAACGAAGATTATTGATTATGTTACAATAAAAGTGGTAATATATGTGACGTTTTTTATGGCAGCACCAGCACAGGCAGTAAACAAAAAGCTTTGTTCGACGTTTGAGAATATTTCTGTCAATATTCTGGTATGACATCTGCAATTTTTTACTGTATGCGCTAGTGGCGCTACTACTGCTTCGATCTTTAACGTAATATTTCCTATTACACAAACGCCAGTTCAAATAATTAATGATCGATTCTATCTTGTAAATAAACTGTTCTTTTTCTCTTCATATTTTTTCCTTTTATCATAGTCTTTTTAAATATACTTAAATAAATAAAAAAGCATAAATCATGTCGTATTCACTCCTTTAAGAATAAATTGTGTTTATTTCGTAATAAAGTAAAATAATATCAAAGCACAAACTATTCATGTCATTGTTTATAATGATTCCACTTTTCAGACGTAATCGCGCTCTGTTTAAATCTAATTTGCATTTAAATCCTTACTTAACAGTTGTAAGCCTTTGAACAGCCAGTGTGAAATGTAAATCTACCGAAATAGGACACAAACTAGTAGGGAAAATTAAAAATATTTCCAGCGCGCTAGCAACAAGATACCACAAAAATTCATTTACCATCGGCTTTGTTATTCAAAACAAGTTGTTTCCCAGCTTTCAACATGTTTTATCACAATCGTCTGTAAATAAATTTTCTGGATTTTAAACAAGTATGTTCAAGGCTTTGAGACTTAGTTTAGAATCTACTTCAGGAATTTTATGAATTTAGGGCATTCGGGACATTTTTTTTTACAAAATAAGGGGGCAAATGAGCAGCACCTGATGGAAAGCAACTACCGTCGCTCATGGATACTCGCAACATTAGAAGAGCTGCAGGTGCGTTGCCGGCCTTTTAAGAGGGAATACGCTCTCTTTTTGAAGGAAATTGATACAGCTTCGCAAAACCAAATATTTCTAATTTCTAAAAAAAATACTAAAAAAAATCCTTCAATCTCAATAAAATATAATATCTTTTAGGACCATAACAATATTATATTCAGGCATTTGTTAAGTAATGTACACTGTCACACTGATCGCAGCCCGGCTGATCGGTCTATAGTAAAACCAGTTTAAGCATGACCCTCGTAACATACATTTTATGTTACGAGGGTCGCGCTTAAACTGGTTATAAAGTGACATACACGGGAATGCATAAAATGTGTCTGACCTAGTCTTAATCCAATCAAATCCATACTAATAATATTACTTATATTATAAATACGATAGTGTGTCTGTCTGTATGTCTGTATATCTGTCTGTCTGTTACCTCTTCACGCCCAAGCCGCTGAACCGTTAATTTTTCTCAAATTTGGTATAGAGATACTTTGAGTCCCGGTATCTCTTTAACCCAGTAAAATGTACAGTTGCTATACAACATAGTTAAAAACGAAATCGTACGGAAAAGTGTTATATGAAACAAATTGTAAATATCGGGATATGAGCACGCCAATAACATAAGTGACGTCATACGTGTCAATCTTCTGTGAACAAACAAGCGGCTCCAACTCCGCCACGATCAATAATTCGATCTCATGTATTTTGTTACTAAATGATGCCCTCAAGCTCAGCTCTGTTTCGCTAAAATTAGTTTATGTCACAGGAACTGTGCATTTTGCAACTGCAACAAAAACTATCCTTTGTTCTTTCTCGTCTCTCAAAATATCTACATAATATTATCAATCGGTTTAGCTGTTCGATCGTGAAGATGTAACATTTTATGTGACATAATATTATTATGTTGATCATTTTACGAAATGGCCAACGAAACATAATAATAAACAACACTCAAGTTGGCCATGATAGATCCAGTTCGTTCAAATCCCATGATTTCAATAAATTCTCAGTGTGACCGAGCCCTTACATGTGCACATGACAGCGAGTCACATAATATGACGTGTAGTTGACAATACACTCCGACCGACGACCGCAACCACAACCATCGCTATTGTCAAGACGTGCTCAATATACATAAGTGCTGCTCATATTAGAGTACTTTGTGAAAAAATCTATTTAAAGAATAAAGAGGATACATTTTAAGAATGATGTTTAGAGTTAGGCAAAAGGATTTTGAGCTACGAAAAGTAACCGAAATGTCGGTAATAAGCAAATCAATTTTCTAATACTACTTCGATTTTGATGTTATTTTGCACAGACGCAGACCATAAGAGAGGAAATTCTACTTCTTTTCTTTGATGAGCTGAAACAGCCGGGTACAGGGAGCTTACTCGCGATTGCCTTCAAGATTATGAGATTATAAAAACACTCGTAGATATAAAACAAAAAAGCAAGTAAAATCCACTAAACTGAGTAAAAACCTTCCGTAAAAACAGATAAAAAAGTTTTTGCTTGTAAGAAAAACAGTCTTATTAACCTGCACATGTTTACGATGTCGCAAAATTTTATTAAGTACTTTAAGGACGTTTTTTAAAAGCTCTTATAGTTTACTACCAAAATATAAGCAGATAACGTCTAAAAGCGTTAAGAGTATCATAATTTACATAGTGATATTTTTATAAATATTTCTTGTTACCGGTTTTGCTAAGATCGTTATGAAATAGTATCATTTTAGATATTTTTTTTGTTTTAAAAATGAATTTATGCGCTCTCTCTAGTCGGACCAACAAGTGATTACGAATATCCTTTCACCAACAAGCAGAGTTGGTCCTCTAAAATCTAGGTAACAAATGAATGCAAATAATCACTATGTGATCATTATATTTTGACATAGATATTACGCCGATAGGGAATACTTAGGTCGGAGCAAAGGACGCTATTAGCACATGCAGCAAACAATCCGAGCAAAATCCTTTTGTTTACTGTCTATGCTGGTGCTACCATCGCGGTAATATATTATTATCCTATTATTCGTTGCTCTCTCCCAAAACCCCCAAAAAAATTGAGGCAACAACCGCGTCTAACCCAGACGGGGTTGCTGTCTGTCCATCCATCATGAAATTGGACCCTGATCGCATAAAAATTGCCCAAACGATCAGAAAAGAACGCAATAAACATCCCATTTAAAATATTCGTGAAACCTTTCCCCATCAGTTGTTTGCCTACGAAATGTGTTTGTGCGATATTTTAAGAGTCTATTAATGTCTGTTAGACAAATGTCGCTCCTCTTAAACAAAGTGCTCCGAGTACACTCTACAATTTAGCTGGAAAAAGATTTTGTTTTGCTCGAATTCCGGTCGCTAGTGGAAAAAGGTTTTTAAAATTTTAGCCATTATAGCATCTAATTTTACTCGTGAATGTTCGCTGGAAATTTTAGATCTGAGTTGGGTGCAGGGACTTGAAACTATGTTACTGCTATGCGTAGACGTAAATCAGGAAAAGATAATCATTTTTCACTAAAAGCCTGCTTTACTATCTTTGGAGGTATAGCCAGAAACTTGATTTTTTTCACATAGGCATTTAAGTAGTTTATTATTAAAGGTATAGCCAAAAACTTGAACTTTTGGCCACTAGACATACTAGTGTAAATCGTGCGACAAAAACAAGCGACGTTTTCATCTGAATTATCCTTATGGCGGCCTAGTATAAAAATGGTCTATTTAATATTATTTGGCTTTGTCCCCAGGTAAAATGGCCGCTCAATAAAACGCATTGTGATAACAAAAATGAGGGAGTCTTTTAGCGGAATCCCCGGAACGCAACCTCCGCTCGAACGACTGCGATTCAATAAAGAGAATTCCTGTAACATAATACAAAAATACCGCACGATTTTTACAACGCCGTGTGCTTATTTTGATAGCCACATCACAGAGTAAGCACTACCAGAGAAACTACAAAAGAAGATGTCAAATCGTTTCACTGCTACAAGCGTAGGTTTATACAATGTAATTATGACATCACGGCGCTGTGCACAAATGCTTGTAGCAGTGAAATCTGTTGATTTTCGGGGGTATTTTTCGATGATTGTTTGACTTAATTATTCTTATATTAAAAACCGATATTTTAGAAAAAAAAACTTCATTAGCGTTGGCCTAGCGTAAGACCACGTGGCGTAATTATTGATTATGCACACTTCTTCTTACTTAGTAAGAAGAAGTCCACCGGCGCCGTGTGGGAGTGGAAATAACCCCCCTTTCTCTACCGCGCGAAAATGCCACTTCTGCCAGCATTGCCGTGATATGATATCCGTTATCTCTTACTCTGTGGCGGATGGTCTAGGCTTTATTGCATTAAGCTATTGCGGCGCCGCAGAACTCAATTTTGAAATAGCACGAGGTTCTTGTATTTTTGGACAGAGGTTTGACTGGACGCTGCAATTCTTAAGGTTGTTACACATTCACAAATCATATTTTGCTGCCTTTGCAAAGCCAGCATTTTTAAACGAGCCAGTCAAATCTAAAGTTTAGTTACTATAGAAAAGATATAAATATAAAGGTGTGTGGAAAATCTGTCTATTCGTCTAATCTGTCTATTCTATCCGATACCTTTTACTATAATATCTTAGAGATATAGTAAAAGTAAACAATATTTATAAACATGACACTTAGCAAACATAAAATAATATTCTAGGTTTAATTAAATCGTAGCATATCTAGGTCATGTCTGCGTACGACCTTCCAGCGGCTAGGTTACATAAAATATAATACAGATTATTTTGCTCTTTTAATTTTATGTCAAAAGAAAATTCACATTTTGTAATATAAATAGAGAATGTCGAGGGTATAAAAGAGCTTTATCGCTACGTTTTAATTATAAAATCGAAGTAACATCATCATTATCAGTGTAGCTATCGATATATTCAATAGCTAATTGTTCACCTCTCTGTTCGACAGTTATCACGTTAATAACCACTGAACCAATTTTGATAGAACATTGGTATTTTGAATCGAAGAGCAAAGGAAAGTTTTATCCCAAAACAACTCCTACTTCCTTTTTTCTCCGATTACCTCACTTGGACGTTTTTTCACGCCAGTTTTATGTGTGTTAGCGAACTTATTCGTGCCGTTGTCACATTTAAACAACTCCTACTTCCTTATCTCTCTATAACTCTTCGATTACCTCAATCAGTAGACGTTTTTTTTTCACGCCAGTTCTCCCTGTTTAAGCTAACCTAATCGTGCCGTTGCCACATTTAAAACCACCCATCAATTAAACGCTTTGATTGAAGATGTTTTCCGTCATCGCGCCGCATCTGCCGCTACTGACAAATGACGTCATTTATCACCAGCCTTACGCAGTAGAAATTGCTTGTAATGCTGATGTAAATTCGTTTGATTCCACCGCTTAGGCCCACTTGCGCCAAACTGTCTGAAAATATCATTCATACTAATATTATAAATGCGAAAGTGTGTCTGTCTGTTATCTGTTCACGCCCAAAGCACCGAACCGATTTAGCTGAAATTTGATATAGAGATACTTTGAGTCCCGGGAAAGGACATAGATCATCTTGGTAAAACGTACGGTTCCCGCGTGATAAACGAATTTAGGCGCAACCGAGTTGCGGGCGTCATCTAGTCCGTATTATAAATGAAAGTGTATGTTTTCTGTTATAATATTATATCCCTATTATAAGTGAGAGTGCGGCGGTTAGTAATCAAAAGCTATATTTAAAAAAACAATAAGAAATCTTCTCACTATGAAGTATAATCTATTACAAATTTATTATAAATCGTGGTTTTAGTTATAGATAAAGCTATGTATAAGTTTTAATCTCGAATCCGCCTCTCGCAAGCTTAGGGTGCGATTATTCATTTTGTTGTTAGGAAGTTAGTATAAGTCGGGGTTCAGAACTAACCGCCGATTCGTATAATAGTTTAACCAACTGGAAAAGTTACGTACGTTGACTAATTTTAACGTATTGTAGCAAGTTTGACATAACTTACTAGTAAAGTTTACACGGCAAATCGTGGCGGTAGCGGTCAATGACCTGCTGTAAATTTTTTCCACATTTCATCGTTTTCTATATAAATTGCGGTTGAAAATGAAGTGACAGATGTTCCTAGCCTGATATCGTATTTTACATACTCGATTAGAACTTAGTATGGAGTTTTTTTTTTTGTTTTTAAAGTTAGATATTATCATTGTAAGAGTTAGCAAGAGCCGATAAACCCATAATAGTCTGTGTCTTTTCAGTAATAAGAGTTTGATTATTATTGTCAAACTCTTATTGCATTTTACCCATCGTTCCTAGACTAGAAAGGTCAATGACCGCTGGTGCCATCTTATTTAATTTTAACGATATATATCTTAAGGTGAAGTGTTGATGGATAACAATGATTGCTGCCAGGATTGTTTTCAAAGTTCCTGGGTCAGGATGTGTATTAAATATGTAAATCGTAATATAATAAAAATCTTAAATAAGTATTTTATGTATGGTATAAAAGTATTAAATATATTATTTCCGTTGTCTGGTACCCGTAGCACAAGTCCTTCAGGTAAGGACTTGTATTACGGGTACCACAAGAAGTCCTTACCTATCTGAGTAAACACGTTACCACCTTATACGAGTACCACGGGGCCAGACTGACGTGTGTGAAGCTTCCATAGATATTATATTATTATTATTATTTTATTATAGGATTGCGAAGCTGTCTATAGCGTGCACGATGGTCGCCGGTCAAAATTGCTACTTGACGCGTCAGCCGAGATTTGTGAGGGCTCGCGTCGTTTTTCTGCGTGGTAATAATCTTTAAGTTAGTTTTTTTTTTTATATTTTAATAGTAATTAAACCTTGACTGACTGATAGTAACACATCTACATATAAATAAAAATTCCTATGTTTTACACAAATCAATAGGCGTGATAGTTTTTCCGTAAAGTGTACCACGAATGTGCTCAGGTTGCGGGATATACTATGATGAAAATCTTTCAAGTTGTAACAGGCAGTGCGGCGGCGGGTAACAATCATAATATTAATTCAATGTGTATCTTCTTACATAGTACTTATGTTCAGTGTTCTCAGTGTTACATTATTTCACACGATCTAAACCTTACCTTTGACCAAAAAACTAATATCTACTTAATTGCCAAAATTAGTTAAATCGGTCCAACTGTTCTCAGATTTTAACGTGACAATTCGCAATATACATACAAAAGTAAGTATCTATAAACATTTTATCATAGAACACATACAAATTCCGAACACGTCCTCCCAAGGGCCAAAGGCTATTGAGCTTAAGAGCTTCGTTAATTGTTTTGTGTCGTGGACACGACTATAGCCAAACTATTGTCGGCTATAGTCGAATATTGACGACTATTATAGTTTATAGTCTACCCCGTTACATATCGGGATCGTGCATGGATTCGTTCGATATTAATTTCAGAACTGGAACGGAAGCCAATTAAAACTTTGTAAAGGATAACGAAGGATGTAACGGCTCCCAAGTCTAAGAATTATATCGCCAATAATGGGGAAATTTAAGAGGAATTTGTCAAAAGTTTTGTGATACAGAGTTAATTATTATTTTGTTTGTAGCTTGATGACATACTAGGTATTCAGTCTGAAACAAATAGACCGGTGGGGTATTATGCTCAAAACTGATATACGTTTTTGATTTACGACATGTCGACGACGATTACGACATTTTGATGTCGATTTTGAGCTAGTTTCGGTTGTGATGAACTTTGGACAAATTCGAATTAAAATAGACATCGCTATGACCGATTTTCGAACTTCTTGATCCAGCAGAATGATTACAGTCATGTCGGTCTTTAAAGAGCCAAGCGTGAATCAACACATCTGTAACACACAATACATGCACGTGAGCTCAGATGATAGGCAATTACCTTCTTGTTATCTTCTTATAAATAAAAATTATTATATAATTTTTTCTCATTTTCGCAAACTCCGGGCTTTATGGACCCCACACGACCAACCGAGGGTTAACAGGGTTAGCAGGTTAACAAGGTTAACAGGGTTAATACCGAGGGTTGTTGTACATTTCTTATTTGATTTTCATTATTCATTATTTTGATATGATTATTTTAGTTTAATAACTTGTTGTTATATCGGAGAATTCTAGCGACTCGACCGACAGATTTTCATTATACATCGGACATATCCTCAATTGGGAAACCGCATTTGTGTCAGTGTGTAATTGGATTGTTAGATTATGGGAGATTAGCGACGTCTGGACTGAAGACGCATCGCCGGTTCGACAGGTGGCCAATGATTGATGTCTTGTATCGTGATTAACTATGTCCACACTGTGCATTTTCATCTTCGATTCTCGTCATCTTCATTCAACTTTCGTATTGACTTGGCGCATTAAATAATTGAATGCGTCAACGAACGCAACGCCAACATTGTCATTTTTTTTGTCCAGTTGCAGTGTCTGTCAGCTTATAGTAACATGTGCGACGAGTACATTTTACTGGGTGGAATATGTGCGCCTTATTTGGTCATAAAAAATTCCAAAAAAAAAGAACAAAGCGAAAGTTTTGGATACGGTCAAAGGGCATGCGCCGCGGGCGTGCCTCACGTGCGCTGTTGACTGCGCTATGATGCATGCTCTTAATGAACAAAAAAAGGCACAGTGTGATCATAGCTTATGGACCACTATACCTGGCCGTATAATCACGTTTTCCGAATTTGTTTTCCGTATTGGAAATTCGAATGCATGGCATCACGAACGGAGCGAATTCCGCACAGGATCAAGCATAATAATAATTATTATAATATTTTTAATATCTATAACGATTCGTATTCATTGCCAATGCTTTTAGTTTGTATTTTATTAAAATTATAAAACGTAATATGCTTTAATGATGAAAGAATGCGAATAAAAGTACTGTGATTTAAAAACAATTTTACTTTCTGCAATAATTATGAAAATGTGAAAATACTTCCATAATGACGTTGTTGTAATGTGTTGTTTCAATTTTAGAATGAAAATAATCTTTATAGTATTATCAGTAGAGTTGAAATACTAATGAGCCAAATAAAATTTTAAATAATTAAATGCCGATTTACATTCCTTTTCTTTCTTAATAATTATGTCTTAGATGCATTTGAGTAAGATGACAAGATAATCATTTGAGTGTGAATGATAGATGCTCAGAATGAATCCACATTTAAATGTTTCTTCAAGATTTCATTGACGAGAAGTCGATTACGTGTTGGGCTAATTATCTCAGAAAAATGTACGGTTCATGCGAGATTTGCTTCTGTCGAAAGAATTTAAATAACAAAAAATCTAGATGAAGCAGGGGAATAAGAATGAGTCTGATCAGTTATCACTTATGTAGATTGTACGCGTGTTTTTGTAGCAATAAAAAGTATACTGCCTTAAATTTATCGTAAGAC
Organism: Lysandra bellargus; assembly: GCA_905333045.1. NCBI lineage: Eukaryota > Metazoa > Arthropoda > Insecta > Lepidoptera > Lycaenidae > Lysandra > Lysandra bellargus. The sequence goes on from HG995338.1 coordinate 9,615,411, forward strand.
AATGTCATAAACCAAAATGTTTGCAACCAGACGTTCATTAGTAACCAGGTCAGTGGGTTGCTCTGGAAAAATAAAGTTGTAACATGTCTAATAAAAACAACAATCGTATACGTCACCAAATTTATAGCAATATTCGGGGGCGCGCAGCGAGCAATATTTTCTTTGTCAATAGCAATATAAAAGTCCTTTGTTGCCTTATAAAGTTTTTGTTGGTAGTTTATTTAGTAAATCCATACTTCCATACTAATATTATAAATGCGAAAGTGTGACTGTCTGTCTGTCTGTCTGTCTGTTACCTCTTCACGCTTAAGCCGCTGAGCCGATTTTGCTGAAATTTGGCATGGAGATACATTGAGTCCTGGGAAAGGACATATGATAGTTTTTATTCCGGAAAAATGTGCGGTTCCTGCGCGATAAACAAATTTTGGTGCAACGGAGTTGCGGGCGTCCTCCAGTATAATATATTTATCAAACACCTGAAACAATATTACTGTCGTCTCAGGTATTAAAGTCTTGAGCGAACAAGTAATATAACTATTAAAGCAGTTGTTGAACGCGGATTAAAAGCAGTCAGTAATCAATTGTATTGTTAGTTATTCATCTGCCATAGTCGAAGAGAATTTTTAAAAATGTTGGATTTCAGAGGTGTCATCAATTTCGTCTTTGTTATGAGGACAGTGGGAAACATACTTTATGGACACATCTGAAGCACAAAATATGCGACAAGTCGCTTAGGTTCTTGTGAGTCTACACGTGAGTAACATATATATTATATACCCACTTTATTATAATATACATACGAAAAACACCCTTTTGACACGGTCGGTTAAAAATCTGAATCGGAAACTAAATACTGTTCATTTTAGCAACGTACTTCTAGAAATGGTTACGTAAAACCAAACGGTTTGTTAAAAACACATTAACTGGGGGAACGCTTCACGTTAAAATCACAACAAACAAAGAATTTAAAATACCTATTTGAACGTTAAAATCCCATTTCAAAGGTCGTTTGAACATCCTGCGGGCAATAGCAATACTTCAGTGAACATTAGCCCTAATTGGCATTCTAAGATAGGGGCTGACTCCTTCCAAGTTCAAAGTGATTTTTAAGTTTAAATAATACCTACATTTTGTAACTTTGCACGCGATTGTGTGGGAATAGTAATTGCTGTAAAAACTGTTTTAAAATATAGATTGAACAGATAGATAGATTGAAACTACGGAACCCTAATAATAACAATCAAATAAGATGGATGCCTCGCTTAGGCAAACGTAAACGACCGACGATTTGAAGCTGCCCAAGATCGGGATGGTTGGTGCTCATTGGGGGAGGCCTATGTTCAAAAAGGGAAGGCTAGGCTGATGATGATGATGATGAATAACAATCAGACTGTACAAATCAAACTCAAAACAAAATATTTTTGTATTTGTTAAAAATTTATTTTTTATTTTAGGAAACTTGAACCACAGACACTTATTTATTTATTTATTTATTTATTTATTTATTTATTTATTACACTTCTTTCACAACGTACAATGGCGGACTTAATGCCATATGGCATTTTCTACCAGTCTTACTTATCTTTATACTTCTCGTTTTGAAAAATCCTTTCTTTGAAGACCGTTTGGCGTGGACAGGGGATAGGGGCCATAGAACAGAGAAAAGGAACATATGACGGAGATAGAGGATGGATTACAGAAGACGGGAATTAATGTAGGCATCTATCCCTCTTTAACCTACCTCTTACACTCAGATTCCTAACCTACAATTAAACCAGAATAAAATAACACTTGAAGATGATTTTTACTTACCCAAAGGGTAATTTCTTTATGGGCGTTGGTGCACCAGCCACCACACATTCCCACCACTGTATCTCCTGTATCACCAGGATCTTCAGCCGTATCCAACCACGAAAACACTTTGATATGATCTTAGTGTGCCCGAAGGACATGGTCAAACTCGTTTGGGACTCGACTCGCTGCGCTCGCTCTGCTCCCTCTGTCTTGTGGTCTAATTTCTAAACTAACTTAACCTACTTTTGGACTTTCTGGATTATGTTAGTTTTTGTTTTAGCGGGGGGCTGTGCCCCTCGAGCCCCCCTTTTATTTTATGACGGTTGCCGGCTGCTGCCGCAGTACGCTCGCTGCTCTCTCTCGGCTCCCTCTGTGTTGTGGTCTAAGTTCTGACCTAACCTACTTTTGGACTTTGTGGATTGTGTTTGTTTTTGTTTTAGCGGGGGGCTGCGTCCCCCGAGCCCCCCTTTTGTTATATTACGCTCGCCTCCTGCTGCCGCAGCACGCTCGCTGACCTAACCTAACCTAACCTAACCTACTTTTGGACTTTCTGGATTGTGTTTGTTATTGTTCTAGCGGGAGGATTTTATTTTATGACGGTCGCCGGCTGCTGCCGCAGCACGCTCGCTGTGCTCGCTCGGCTCCCTCTGTGTTGTGGTCTAAGTTCTAACCTAACCTAACCTACTTTTGGACTTTATGGATCGTTTTTGTTTTTGTTTTAGCGGGGGGCTACGCCCCCCGAGCCCTCTTTTGTTGTGTACCGGTGGCCGGCTGCTGCCGCAGCACACTCGCTGCGCTCGCTCGGCTTCCTCTGTGTTATGGTCTAAGTTCTAACCTAACCTACTTTTGGACTTTCTGGATTATGTTTGTTTTCGTTTTAGCGGGGGGCTGGGCCCCCCGAGCCCCCCTTTTATTTTATGGTGGCCACCGGCTACTGCCGCAGCACGCTTGCTGCGCTCGCTCAGCTCCCTCTGTGTTGTTGTCTAAGTTCTAATCTAACCTTACCTACTTTTGGACTTTCTGGATTGTGTTTTTTTTGTCACAGATAAGAAGTAGACCACGTGAAGGGTCATATTCTATTCTAGTGGACTTATTTGTCTGTGAAATATCTAATTTACGCGGGTGAAGCCGCACGGAACGTCTAGTTTTCTTATAAGGAATCAGGGTTCCATTCAGCAACGGAACCTTCGGAAGCCCCTGGGATATGTCTTGGTGCTAATCTTACTTTTTGGTGGCATGTTATGTTAATTTTACTTTAAAAAAGAGTGAAAATTACTGTAATGTTTTTGTTCTGTAAATTACTGTAAAGGAGTTCCGTCGATACCCCTAGGATCCCGAGAAAATCAATATCAAGTCACCGTTTTTGTAAACATGTTAATTCAAATTCGGGTTAGCAATATATATAACAAAAAAAGAATGTTGAAAATCTGACCACAAACAGCAAAGTAAACATTGACTCCTCCTTTTTTGGAAGTCGGTTAAAAAAAGTATCTAAGATGTTGACCAGAGATGTAAGGTATCACCATGCCAAATTTCATTGAAATCGGTCCAGCGGATTCAGGGATTAGCCTGTACAAACAGACAAACAGACAAACAGACAGAGAAACAATAATTTCAAAAACAGTTAAAATGTGTTCTACTACTCTTCTAACATGCCCCTGACTCGTTTTTTCAAGTTTATTTTCAATGTACAAAAATTTTACCTCTACGATTTTATTATAAGCTTAGATAGACGTATTAAGTTTGACGAAGCAACTGCGGGGCTAAAATGGTCACATTTAGCAATTACTCTCAATCTATTCAGCAAATGAATTGTCAAAACTGTCAAATTAGTACGAATTACTAAATATGAATTGCAAGCAGAGTGACCATTTTGCGATAAAAAAAATGAATCTTAACATTATGATTCATAATATGATTCTCCAAAGCGACCATTTTAGCCTCGCAGACGAAGAGACACTGTAACATTAATAGAGAATATCCCACTAAAACCACCTGCGGTTTGCCATTAGCCGTATACGGAGGGATGTCCTGGATTTGTCTAATACAGGACTCCCTCCACGAGTGGCCGGTCTACCTCACAAGGGACCGGACTTCCACCAAGTTAGGGAACGCTTAGGCAAACTAAAGCAATAGATCAGGGGTTCCCAATCTTTTTCAGTCTGCGGCGCACTTACAAGTAAACATTTTGTCACGGCGCCCTACTTTACCTAGGTATTACAAAAAGATACATAAATAAACACATTTAATGATTATAGGTAGGTTAAGCAAATAAATAATAATAAACAAATATTATTCTTCTACATGCTTTGTATAATTCATAATATTATAATTTTATTTTATATTTGAGTTATGATGGATAGTGATTAGTGATGGAGGCGGCGCCCCTCTTGCCTTTACGTGGCGCACCAGGGCGCCGTGGCGCACAGTTTGGGAACCCCTGCAATAGAGAATAGCCAGTCTGGTATTATAAGCACTTACGAAAACCTAAACTATGTTAAGACAATAGACCTCAGCTTTATACAATGTTGGCCTCAACTGCCTCATAGTCTTCCTTATAGTGTAAGCTTCGAGCAAACAAACGATTGCCATCGAGCCAACTGTAACCGTTTGTATCAGGCCGTCAACACGTTGACTGCGGCATATCCAATTGCCAATGTGTGTGTGCCGTTTGCGTAACGCTCAGACGTACTCACGTAATTGCGCTATCTATTCAGGTTGCATTAACATCGCTCCGGGCTATCGGTTGACGTAATGAAGTCTGTTATATTCAGTATCTGCAATTAGTTGAGTGCCATATCGAGTTTTATTCGCCTTTAACTGCCGCAACCGCCAACCGGATATCGAGTACGTTATAATATCAGTATATTCGTTAGTTTTATGGCTCAACTTACATTGGGGCAGAGTCGAAACTTCGCGACGCGTAATGTTCTTTGTCTGCAGCATTTTCATCTCTATAGTTCTATTAAAGACGCACGCGTTCGCTCTTTGACGCTTCCATATTATTTTCATAGCAGAAATTTGTATTTATATGATAATATTATGAATATAATTTAAATACTTTCTGTTATGAAAGAGATATTTGTCTAATGTATATAATATGCTTTGACGAAAAGCATGACGCGTCGCTTCGACTCTACTCCAGTGCATATTGAGTCGAATAAGTCCTGCAAAGGGTTCCGATTTGTACGCGTCAAAATACAGTCCGAAGTAAATGTAAAACAATTTGTTTTTACTTTGCTTGCCTTAATTCTCGCCGGCAGTCACGATCAGCAAAAAAAAAAATCAACACGAATCGGTATAGACTTTCGGAAAAGTTTCGGAACAAACACCGCTATACGAGAATTTTGTAAGTATATAAGATTACGTATAATTATGTGATTGCCAAAAGATCAAGGTAATCTATTTCATTATTTCAGTTATACTTCAGTATGCTGTTCCTCAGAACAACTAAGCAGATTTGGCTAAGTTTAGGCTTGCAATAAACGTGGAAGTCCAGGAAAGGTTTATAAGTAACACGAAGTCCATTGGGACATCTAGTACTTGAATACAATATATCATGACAGAGTTTAAATGTAACGCTCTATCTTGATATCTGTCCTAAATTACGGCCGAATATTTGCGGTAACACTAGACAGGACGTAGCCCATAAATCAGGTTTTTGGTCTGGAACCAGACCTACTGAGATGCACACGTGCGGTAGAGGTTGCGGTCAGCACGTAAACGCATTCCACAAGACCAGGGATCTGATTCTAATAACTAGAATCTCAGATGCAATCGAGTAGGTATACGATCAAATATTTTTCCACGTTTTCGGTGAAATAGTTCCGTTCGAGTTTCTTACGTAGGTAAATTACAACGACAATTTCAAAAGTATTATAATTTAAATACAATAAGAAAATATCTTATTATTAAGTAATATTTCCAGAATGATCCTTGCTGCCGAACTACTGGTTTGGAAGTTGATACGGCGAGGAGAACCGGCGTGAGAAATTGCCAGGAAATAGCACATTGCTAACTTTAAAATATTGTTTTTTTAGGTGTTGATTATGTCATTGTTTGATCACTTTATACTTGACGGTTGCACAATTCATAAGTCAGGAAAATCGTAAATTCTTTGTTTAAACAGCTATAGGCTATAGCCTATTTATTTGAATATAGATATAAATACATTTTGAGACACGGGAAAAGACATAATAGTTTATTGCACTGCAGTTTCCGCATAACAAACTAAGTTCTAGTATCCTAAATTATATAAAAAATTTCGTATCCTGTTTTTTGTTGCGTTAAATTATCTGAAATAACGATGTACAGTACTCCCAAAGTGATAATACGTGTAGAAATTTTCGTAATTTTTCGGCAACGGTCATATTTCCCGAGCGTCGGAAGACGTCGCTGTAAGCGCTGTTTTAAACGAAAAACAGCGCTTTACAGCGACGTAGTCGTAGAGGCGCCTGACGTTGCTTGGACGTTACCATAGTAACGTCGCGATGGCTTCCTGGTGAGTTATAGCATTTATTGACGAACCGGCGACAGCGGACAGTCACCGGCTATATGATATTTATTTCTATTTCCTTTGAACAAGGTGCAAAATGCAAGTGCATTGTTTGGGGCTCTTACTTTTCATAGATTCGGGTGTTTTCGTGATTACGAAAATCAGCGAAGATTTGCAAGCGCATTATTAATTTGGGAGTACTGTACGCTGAAACACACCTGAATCGCGCTATCGAAGTTTGTCTGAAAGTTCTGGAAGATTCTCTCTCAGTCAGAAGACTCATTCTATCAAACAATTTTTTTTTTATTTCTACAAATACATTTTTCCAGATAGTAATAAAAGCAATCAAAACACCTCATCCAGTTACATCAGGCAAATGGTTTCAATATAATAACTCCACATTATTATTGACAGCAATTTGACGTTACGGTGTTTAGGATCAACGATTTATTGCCCACCATAAAGACTCTGCAACGGATTGGTATTTTGGAATCAATTGGCGGTTTTTATCTGGGTTAATTGCTTTGTGTTTCGATAATTGTCGTTCGCAATTTTTCCCGATGAATGGACTGACGCGAAATTGTGTGTCGCGGGATTTTGAACGGATCGTTTCAATTTGAGCTTTGTTTTAGAATGAGGGTAGGTATATTATGTAGTATAATTTTGTTTTTAATTAATCCTATCATAAATGTCAAATTTTAGACAAAAATTATATTACTCTGTCTGTTACTGTGACATCCATATGTTTTGTACTAATGTTTTAAATATGAAAGTGTGTTTGTCTATCTATCTGCCTTAACAGACAGAAAGACAAAAAAGCAGACAGAGACACACCTCTTCACGACCAAACCGCTTTAACGATTTTACTGGGTATCAGGTACTTTGAGTCTCGGGAAAGGACACTTTATTATCCCGGGAAAAATGATCGATTCCCTCAAAATATACGAATTTGGGCGCAATGGAGTTGTGGTTTTATATCTAGCTAATAATAATATTAATTGTAAGTTTTTAACCGACTTTCCAAAAGTAGAAGGTTATGTTCTATGTAATTATTGATACAATTCGATTCCTTTTCCCTTATCTTTCGTGTCAGCAAAAACTTGTCAAATGCGTTCACAATTTAACAACGCAACGTCTGTAATACAAAATTTATCCTCGAAATAGATTCGCGACGATAAAACGTGAACGTTTCATCCTAAATTCTTTTGCTTGTCGTATTTTTTATATGAACGGCCTATTTGACGTTATTTAAGGAACCCCTCAAAATCATAACGTGAAATACGTGGGCCTTGAGACGAGATATCAATATTACGAACGTAACAAGACGAACACGTAAGTATATAAAAAAGGTAAAGGAAGTTTTTAAATATATTACCGTAGTATTAAGTCAGTCAGTAAGTAAAGTTAGTCAATTCCCTTAGCCGGGAATTGAACCGACTTATTGGGATTTAGCAGAAGACCTATATTTAGTTTATTTTTAATTCACTCTGTATTTTTATCAATATTGATCCGTATACTTAAAATATTGTAAAATTATGTTCATAGTAATTTATTTTCATAGAACTGTATATTTTATAGAACTAGAGACTCTTGTAAGCCAGTACTCAACTTCATTCTAACATAATTGTATTTCGCAACATTAGAATGTGCTGAAAAGATTTAACTTTCGAGAATTGAAAAATCCCGTACTCCAAGCAGTAAGTAAAGTATTCTGTATTCTGCAAATTCAAACAATCCCACTCAAGATTATTCACGAATATGTTCAAGTGAGTTATACTCGCAATAGATCTTACCTCGAATTATATTAGCGGCCAGATGCGCTGAATCACTTCGAAGAAAATATCCCCAATAGTTTTGTCTGCTTTAAATAGTAACATTTACCTAAATCGCTAGAAGTTTGTTTGTATGTTCGCGATTATCTTTGGAACTGCTAGTTTGATTGGAAAAGTTGTTTTAGTTTTCGGTAGTCCATTTATTGAGTAAAGTATCAATTAAGTAGCTTTTATAAACCGTTACATGATTATTGACATAATAAATTTTCATTGATATATAGATAAATGTTTTTCCTTTTTAAGAGCTTTCGTAGCAATTTTGAATATAATATTACATTATAATGTAATTGAATATTACAAATATAATGTTTTCAAGGAGCATAAAATATAAGTCTTTATTTCAAAAGGTCTATCAATCAATAATATAAACCAGTAATTTGAACTACTAATCATTATAATATATCTGACATGCAGAAGATATTTTTGGTTCCATTTTAAAAATACTAGAAAATATTTAGACTTTGTATAAATAGTTCGTATTTGGGTCAGTCGAAAGTTTGGTGCCAACTACCAAGCCACGAGTTTCCCGGGTTGGACGACGCGTTTAGCTTTAGTTGTGTAAATATAGCTATTTAAAGTCATTCCAACTGCATTCTAAACCAACTTCCCAGGTGAGCATAATAGGCGCCTAATATACACGTAACGAAGCAATTGAACGCTGCTGAGTTTATATTACTCGACTAGATGACGCCCGAAACTGTGTTAGGCCAAAATTTGCTTATCGCGCGGGAACCGGTCGTTTTTCCGCAACGAAAACTCTTGTACATCCTTCGAAATCTAAACTCTTGTTATCTTATCAACGATTTAAAAAGTAAAATATGCAGTGTGCAGTAGCTCCGTTTTATATGTTGTACTTGTAATAGATACAGATTTTTAATATCAATAGTGATTAGTGGCAAAAATGCATACTTAGTGCGGCAACTGCAACAGATATAAAATCAAGAGGCTCTGAACATCCGAACTTTTTTTAGGGGTTCAAACGCGAATCACAAAATTCAAGGTCGGAAAATTACATTTTAACAATAGTATTAATTTTAAGCAATAATAAACTACTAGATATTAATAAAGTTACCAAACCACTCCACCTACTTGTAATACACATCTAAGATATTTCAATATAAGCTCAGCAGAGTCGTGTCGGCGATATATTGGAGGCAGCTGGCTGACTCGATTTGATTTGCGGTCAGTGCAGTAAGCAAAATTTGATTGAATTGTAACTCAGTTTAGATGTCTCGGCCAGTACAGTTATTTAGTTTTGTATGCTTCACGCGTTGGGAACATATTTTCAACTAGAAATTTGTAAAATAAACAATAACTATGGAACACATAATATTATAATTCGATCACAATCGGCACTTAAAGGCGAAATTAATGTTTTGAATAAGGATTCATGCTTAGTGCGAGAACCGAACATATTTTTGTGGCGATAAAAACTAGCCTTTGTTCTTTTTCGTGACCCAAAATACTGCCGTGTCAAATATTTCTATGAAAATCGATTCTGTGGCTTAAGTCCTTACTATATCCTCCTCATCTCCTGTAGGCTGTATGGTACCTCTATATTTCTCGAATGTAGAGGTACCATACAAATTGACAGACATAATACTCACAGATGTACTGATAGACGCACATATTTTGTCGTCCCGCCGACAAGCTGCTGTGCAGTTTGGCGGGCTGTTAGAATAAGAATAAATAATTTGGTTTCTCAATAAAATATAATTTTATAAAATACTAGCTGTCCCGGCATACTTTGTTTTGCCATAATATATTTGCCATATTATTTTATTGAAGTGACTAAATAAGTATGTCACCATGGCAACATGGCGCTATCCCGTCGCACAAACAATGGTCGCCGTCAGTCTCAGGTTGTAATAATTCACTATTATTTATTCAACAAATGCACTTATCAATATATAAAGTACCGGGTAGCCGATTCTCAGACCTACTGAATATGCATATAAAATTTGGTAAAAATCAGTAAAGCCGTTTCGGAGGAGTTCGTGGACTAACATTGTGACACGAGAATTTTATATATAAGATAAATTCACATAATTTATAATACTTACCTCTTATAAATAAAAAGTCTTACACTGTGTATACAGACGTGATAGTTTTGTCTTTGCCTTACATGGCACTTTTCTAAAATACTGGACGAGGTTAAAACACAGACACAAACTGTATATTTCTTTTACATAGTAAAAGAAATAGAAAAGTAAAAGAAATAGCCGAACATAGAACCTCGGTCGGTCTACCTAGTCTGTAAAGACAGTACGGATCTTTTATTTACTTGATATGACTGTGAAAATAAAAAATTCAATAGACTCGAATAATAATTATGGCTATAAACCTCGAAGGTTCAAACAATCAGTTCGACGTAGATAGTTACGGTCAGCAAATAAATTGTTAATCTTCACATGGAATGTAATTGTCTGACTGTAGTGTTTCGTACTAGCTGCTGCATTTACTGTAAAGGCATTTCTTATTGCATTCTCTATAACGGATTGATGGTAGGTACTCCTTGCATTTTGGGAACTGAATTTCGCTTCTCTGTTCTCTTCATGCTTAATCCTTATGGACAAATAAAAATGATTTGGTCCTCCTAACGGTTTTTGTTATATAAATACATTCAGTGCCGGGAATAACTGTATAATAACGTTTTTATCTCGCAAAGATGTACGTTTTTTTTTTTGCCGCAACGTAGCATCTAAGAAATTGATTCGTAGGCAGTTGCACCTACGCTATTTGGTAGAGATCAACTACGATAACATGGCGCGCCCCTCCAAAATTCAAATCGTTTGAAGTGCGTTATCAAAACGTTTGAAGTGCGTTGTCTTGTGCGGTAGGCTAGTTATGATTAGTTGACCAACAAATCTTCGTAATAAGTGACATTTACTGAAATATTACGTGTACTGTGATTGGTTGAATACTTACTACATACAAACTCTTTCATAAGGATGTGACTACACACATTGAAACAGTCATTTGGAGGAGCGCGCCATGTTATCGTAGTTGATCTCTAGGAATAAGTCAACCTTATGACGTAATGTCATCAGTCGGCTGGATTTGACTAAACCCGATCAAAATTTTTTGGTCCGCCATCTGCCTATGGATCTACTTCTCTAAAGTGCCATCAGAGAAGTTGATTTCTAGGCATTTGACGGACCTACGTAAGTTTGTGGCGTTATGCCAAACCCACTCGACAGATCATGACTTATTTTGAATTGACATAACTCAACCAAATGACGTAGGTCCGGCAACTGCATATGAATCAATTTCTTCGATGGTACAAACTACAACAAAATTTAGTACTAGTCAACCAAGTTTTGTTAATTATAGAACCATATAATGGAACCCTAACGAGCTGATTTTTTGTATATTGATAGGTTATTAGTTAATTTAAGAGTAATATTGTCCTACAAATAAAACAGTCCATATTTTAGGACCATTAATTCAAAGTATCCTTTCTATCTATGTTAACTACCACTTTCGAGATTTTTCGCAAATAAAAATGTTGTTCGTCTTATCAAAATGAAGCTACTCACAAAAAATTAGCTTGATAGTAATAAAAAAAATGTTCTAGGGCTCCCGTACTATATGGACAAAACTACCAAATGAAACGCATTAGATACCGCTATTAAAAATACAATGGTAGAACAATTTGGTCGAAATACAATATTTTGTTCCCACATTTAGAAAATGAATTGAAATATGAAATATGCTGGATATAAAATAACAGACGTTTTCATAAAATCTAATTTTGCTGTACCATGTGAAACATGAAAGAATAATAATACGTCTATAGTACTCTATAGCCTGCACAGAACGGCAATATAAAATAATTATTCCGTATAATTGTACGTAGACACGCCAGCCTGTAAACATGCTGCAAACTACTAAAGTCCAACGCAACCTCCTAATTTATCATGTTTTGGTATCCATACTAATATTATAAATGCGAAAGTGTGTCTGTCTGTTACCTCTTAACATTCAAACCGACGAACCGATTTTACTGAAAGGTATGGAGACACTTTGAGTCCCGGAAAAAGACCTAGGATACTTTTCATCCTGAAAAAACGATGTACATACTATGCTGGCAACGCACCTGCAGCTCTTCTGATATTGCGAGTGTCCATGGGCGACGGTAGTTGCTTTCCATCAGGCGACCCGTTTGCTCGTTTGCCCCCTTATTTCATAAAAAAAATGCTGCTTTAATATTCACTCAAGCAAAAATGTATCACAAAAGAGTAAAATATTATTATGTAACAAAAAGGTCCTTACTGCGGAATCTATGTAGTAAAATAAACCTTCCTTGTTTGCTAGAGCTAAGGCTAAAGAAGTAAGTTTTTCAATCTAAAATTGCAATATGAGGCAGTCCGTCCATTTACGGCAACTATTTGCAACGCTATTGATAGAAGCACAAATCACAATATGTCAGGTAAATTATGAGGTTCAAATTTGGTATTGGCGACACCAGCTTGCACATTCGTTGTCCACATTCCTTCTTATATAATTTCTGCCGCGCACTGTAAAACTCTGGAACGAACTGTCACCGTTAGTATTTCTGGACCAATACGACCTGCAAAACTTTCAAAAAGAGAAGGTGTTCTCTCTTAAAAGACCCGCAACGCACCTGCAGCTCTTCTAATGTTGCGAGTGTCCATGGATGGCACCAGCAACTAGCTTTCCAATAGCTCGTTTCCAATAGCTTTCCGTTTGCTCGTTTGACCTCTTATTTTATATATGTATAAAAAAATCGTCTGCTCAATAAATGAATTACCTCTCAAACCTCCATCTTAGTTCTTTACCTTACCTGCCTGAAAATTCCACGCGTATTTCAGTTCGCACATTCAAATTTAAGCAGAACCCAACCTTCGCATTAGGTAAATGCGGCCCTTAAATTTACTCACGTTTTCTCAGTAATCACGCAACAGCGTCATGACGTCACGTCCTACCCACATTGATCAAGAGAGGATTATGTACTCTACGCAGGCCCTGTCTTCGGTGACGGCGATTTTCGAGAACATATTATTAGCGTTTTCTAGCAGCAGTTTTCTTCGGTGGTACTATGCTCTCGTATTGTACCAACGAATAAATTGTTCCATAGGCAGATGGCGCACCTAGTCGGATTATTTTTTATTTATTTATGTATATCAGGCTACATGGCCCATACAATATATACCTTAGTGACTACATATAAATTATATACACTTATTAACTACACTTTGTCACGAGTTATCGGCGACGTGACGCGCGCTTCATTCCGGAGTCTCCCCCGGAACGTTCGGTAGACCACATCAGTTGGCCAGAATTCCTCCACTTCAAAGGTCGACAGAAGATGCGTCGGTACTCTCACCACAAAGGAACTGAAGTTGACCTTGTGGCGAGACTGCAGACGTTCGACCCTCAAGTGGAGGGATGTCATCTTACTGATGTAGTTCACGACGTCCTCGACCTCCATGGACCAGTCCATTCAATATTAGTCATGACTTCATGAGCTGTCGGCTGAGTTTGACATAGCGTTACCAAATTACGTAGCTCCGCTAACTGCCTATGGATCAACTTCTCTGCTATCAGCCTTATTCTCTGCATTTTTACTAGAAAATGTACTATTACTTGCCGACTTAATCTTCAGGATGTAAGGCTTATAAAATAAATAAGATTAAAAAAAAAATACTATTACTTTTAAGAGTAAAAAGGCAGCCTAGACGTTAAGTGCTTTAGATTAGCGCTAAAACATTTTCTAATCAACAACCCTATTAAAAACATAGGCTATTGTCGAAAATTAAGTGTAAGTGTAACAATCCCTTTTGGTTAGCAAACTCTTTTAGCTCAAAATGCTATTAATAGATAAACTACTGTCAATTAACAAAAAATTAAAACCGACTTCCAAGGTAAAAATAATATTAATAGCATCCTTATAATATGAACTACAAACTATTAAATAATTTTTCCTATCTAATATGTAGTGCCTTTTCCCGAATTCGGGTAAACCTCAACTATTTCTGTACTCAATCTTCATCATTTTGAAGTCGGTACCAGATGTAGCTGAATCTTTATTTCTTTGACAGAAAATTTGAAACTTTTGGAACTGGCACCGACTTCAAAATTATGAAGATTGAGTACAGAAATAGTTGAGGTTTAGCCGAATTCAGGAAAAGGCACTACATATTAGATAGGAAAAATTATTTAATACTTTTTCGTTCATATGCTATTAATATTGTTTTTACCTTGGAAGTCGGTTTTATTTTTTTGTTAAAAATAATAATTTCACTCTTTTTAGTTACCTAGTAGGTAAACTGTTAGTGCCGATTCAAATTGTATAAAAATAGTTTCGTATTGTCTTCACTAGATGTCACTGAGGCGTTCCTGTGTCGCGCTATCGCTTGTACATAGAAGTTTTATATAAGTAGTTGTAACTTGTAACAAATTTCTGTTGTGTTGTTGAAAGTTTGTAAGCAACTGACAACTCACAGTGAGCTTGGTGTGAGCAGTGAGCATTGAATTGACAACATAAATCATAATATTGAGTGGTAATTGATCTCATATAATTGTTATTAAGTTGACCTCCGTCATATTCCGCGAATTTATAAGTGGTCGTCGGTGGTACTGCGTATATTCTACGTATCTTATTACAATTTGTTAAGACTGTTAATAGTCATACGGTATACCCCAAGGCCCAAATATCAGGTAGATAGATACATTTAAACAATACATTTAAAAAAATCTAAGCGAACACGTGCTGCAAAATGCTCGCAGCGCGGCATGCCGCATGCCCTGACATTCCGGTTAGAACTTGAATACGATGTTTACGCACGCGCCGCCGACGCCGTTGCCTCTGTGGCGCCGACCGCCGTATATATTAAACAGCCTATAATAATTGGTGTTGTTATGTACATAATTATTATTATTGTATCCATACCTATGCCTTGTACTATTATCTATTTTGTGCCATGAGACATTGGTGACCTTAACACGACGTGGTAATGATGATGATGATGAATTTGAATTGCATGGTAGCATATGCTTTCTGTTTTTAAAACAACGCCGACACTCCCAAACGTGTATCTAAAAAGAGTCAGGAATTCTCTCAGCATCTTCGAAACCATGGTATACCTTGACCCAATATTTGACTTTTTAGTAGCATATTCTTAGTACACTTCACATAAAACCAAAATCACCATATGTTTCCATATAAATTTTGAGGAGTTCCCTCGATTACTCCTGGATCCCATCATCAGGTCACCACTTTTGTGAACATGGTACCAAATTGGAGTGAAACCTAATACAACAAAACAAACATTTTGAAAATCGGTTCACAAACGGCGGAGTAATCGTTGAACATACAAAAAAAAATAAATAATAATAATATCCACAGCCGAACATATGTTCGGCTGTGGAACCGACTTCCAAAAAACCTCCTCGTTTTTTGGAAGTCGGTTAAAAAACGTCAATAAAGTAGCCTATATTGTGTTAGCTAGACCTTTTAGTTGGATAACAATAACTTATGAAAAACGCTATTGAATGGATAAGCACCTGTCAAAAAACTCAGAAACCGGCATTCGTGTTTGTAAAGGTGGCTCTTCGATCCGGCTTTACAAAATACCTCTATGAACTAGGATATCTATAGGTTTCATTTTCTACCGAAATTGGTCTAGCGCAGCGGCGGTATGACTACCGCCGCTGCTTTGTAGTGGCAGCAAAATCGAACCTAAAGCCCGTGTCACAAAGTGGCGTTGATCGGAACGGTATCTTAAGATTCACTCGCTTCGCTCTCTCAAGAAGCAACGTGAAAATTCGGAGGTAGGGAGGATCCGGTCGTGATTGATATTAATCGTTTATTGAATATGACACAAACGGTGACCCGTGACAAATGTGACGCCATTCATCTGCGGAACCCTCCCAATAACTTAAAAGACGATTTGATTTAAGAGCCCGTCCTCTCTTTTCTACTGCTCTCTTCACACTCACGCCCGTCTTTCATATGCCAGGTGAAAAAGGACGATCGCCAAGTTAGCGGGCAGATAGAGGTTTTCTGTTTTTAAAGGGTTTTTTATATTGAAGTGGTAAAAAGTAATTCCAACACTTTATAGACGACTTTCTCAACAGTACATTGTATTTTTTTTCATACCGTTAAGACGTCAATACAATCCATAAAAAGGTGATATTCTAAACCTTTTACAGCAAAAATCACAAAACTGTCGCGGGTTTGAGTTGGATTATTTAAAGATACTTAAAAAAAATAAAAAATCTAGCTCCAACACTATATTATAATTGAAATGATCTTACATGTTGTGCATTAAATTTAACTGTTAAATCACGTCTGTTAAATGAGCGAAATCGGCAAAATTTCGTATACGGACTCTTAAGTCCAAGTCTTTGTCCCTTGAAATGAGTTACTTGCAAGGATAGGTGTGTTTGATGTTACCTATTTCATTGCACAGAAATGTATATATTTTATCACTCGACACACCTGGCCATTAAGCCGAAACTTTTTCGTTTTCGCTTCGTTATAGAATCGCCGATCAAAGTGTATGGAATTGACATATGACGAGTCGAAAGTCAACATCATATTGACGAACGCTTAAGTCAATTCCATACATTTTCATCGGCGATTCTGTAACGAAGCGAAAACGAAAACATTTTGGCACACCCCCCTGTATTTTTACCTTTAACTACCCTTTACCACGAGATAAGGGTATCTTCCATATATCGCCAAAATTAAAGAGGTAACAGACAGATGCAGACGTTCTTCAGAATTTATAATGTTAGTGTAGCTAAATAGTACTGAAACATCTAAGATAGATGCAATTAATATTGTGTGATAGTAAAAGCTTATGTGTGTAAACGTCTCACATACTCGTAGAACCTTTTATAGGGTGTAACAAAAACAAGTGATAATACTTTAGGGTGTGTACGTGTTCCCTGTAGAGAGTTCACTGTGAAAGTAGCTGCGCTGAAAGACCAAAAATTTTTTTCACTTTTGTATGGGCAAGGGCCCGAGCGTCACGAGTTTCTCCATACAAAAGTGAAAAAAATTTTTGGTCCTTCAGCGCTGCTACTTTCACAGTGAACTCTCTACAGGGAACACGTACACACCCTAAAGTATTATCACTTGTTTTTGTTACACCTGTATACCTGCCAATTAGCAGCTGGCGCCGGCTTCCCAGTGGTAAAAAAGATTATGTAGGTACAAGACCTTTATACTTAGAAACTTATATTTTTTCCTACATCCGGCTCCGGATTTCCGGCCTAAAGCCCAGTGTCCACTAAAAAAAAATCCTCGCCTTGAAAATCACTCCGCCTATCCATGCCCGCAGTCTTACGAAAGCCACGTGCAAGTAACGACAACATTTGCTCGGCCCGGCCGCGTTATAATTAATTTGATGGTCAGCCTAGAGCTTGTTCGACAATTGTAACTCTATTCGAGACCCTTCTAGATCCTTGCAACCTACGGTAAGGTCGCGTGTCTTATGTCAGGAAATCACATATTTTTTTTTCACAACTTAAATAATTTTGTTTCACAAATATAATATGTGTACTTCGCAGGATCGACTCATTTAAAATTAAAGTACACATTGCCCCAAGTATTTATAAGGTTTAATAAAACTAGCTCAAACTAATACAATCACAAAATGTGATATAAAATAGCGAAGTTTCTATGAGCATCCTATCCTATCCTCCTATATTTAAGAGATACGATCTCTTAAATCTAGGAGGATAGGCTACAAATATCTACCTATGATTCACTAAACAGTTTCGAAATTGAATTCCACTTGTCAAGTGTCTTCTTCCATAAGTCGAGTAAGTGGACTCCTAATTGTACCTATTAAAGAAGGTGACCCAATCATATTTTATAGAAGGGCCAGCCCTATAGAAACCATCTTTGTTTTTTTAATTTCCCTACTTAGTATGTTACGTATTTATCAATTCTCATTTATTGTTTTCACATCGACAATTCTCGTATTTCAATTTGTGTTTATAAATTGTTAATTAAAGAGCTTCGCCCCGTAGGTGGCTTATCTTTTCATTAATTCATTTTCATAATTAATCCTTGATCATCTCAAATTCGACGAGATGAAAATTCGACGACTTAAAGCGTTATTTAAAAGCTTCATTAGTTTATTTTGCGAAATAACAGCTGGAACATTGGTTAGTTTTTAATACGAGACTATAAAGTTTAAAGCCGAGAGTTTAAAGCCTTTAAACGGCATCAACATTTCAAACAGAATAACTTACAGAAATCGCATTCGTTGGCTCTACTAATACTCTTTACAATGTTGGAGACCTTAATTTGCAGCTACTGAAAACTATACTAGTCTTTTCCTGTCAGGGAAGAGAACATTTAACAAAATATGCACTCGCTCCTCAACTCCGTTGCGTAGAAATTTGCTTATCACTCAGTAACCGTATTTTTTCCGGGATAAAAATTATTCTATGTCCTTTCGCGGAACTCAAAGTATCCCCAAACCAAATTTCAGCATAATCGGTTTAGTGGTTTAAGCGCGAAGAGATAACAGACAAACACACGTTGGCATTTATAATACCTATTAGAATGTATTAAACGATAAAAATAAAAAGTTAATGGATTAACTTTGTAGCTCTTGCCCCTATTAGTTCTTAGATACTATTAAAAGAATCTATCCACATTATATTACAACTTACAAGTTGATGTACAAGAACCCTTTTCCTATACCTACCGTCTGCACGTAGAGATGTTTTTTTCAAAATAGGTAAATAAAAACAAAGTAAATATAACTAAATTTCCAATTTTTTATTGTTTTTGAGAAATATATTTTTTTATTAACCCAGAGGGGAGCCGCGAGGACGTGAGGTTCTATATTTTGACATGTTGATTAAGGCGTGACGCGAGCAACAGACGTGATAGTTGGAAATTCTCATTTCAATTTTTTCCTTCCAGAATACTTGATATGGCAAATGTGGGATAGATAATATAGTACAATGGATCTAATATTTATACTAGACTGTCTGAATCAATTGCATACACACTTAAGGGCGGGCAGGCCGATCGCATTCGGTGAGACTGCATAGGTCTACCTGAGCGGTAACGTTTCGGTGCGTCCACATTTGTATCATTTGCGCGATCAGATCTCCGACCAGATCTCCGTCGCGATCATCGCGCCGTATCAAGTATGCGTAATGCGTATCATAGTGTGGACGCCTATTAGATCATTCTGCCGATCATGTACGTATTTGATACGGTTAATTGCGATCGGGGCATATCATGATATGCGTATCATTTTGACACGCTTCGATGATACGCGACGGAGATCTGATCGGAGATCTGATCGCGCAAATGATACAAATGTGGACGCACCGTTTTGTGCATTCCCGAGCGTGAGTCCAGTCAGTTGAGTCTGCCACCAGTCCTACCAGAATAGATCAGCCTCCCCCAGTAATTTAAAATTAATTATTAACAATGCTGTAGCTTTTTTAAAAAATATTGTGGATGATTTGTTAGTAAAATTCCAATACCATTTTCAAACTTTGATATCAATAAGCTTTTTCTTAATATATAACATTTTGTCACGCAGACCGTAAAATATAACGAAATTTATATCAAATTGTAAGGAATCCCCAGAAACTGCCTAATAAGACATCCGGGGGAGAAAACTTCCCTTGTTAAGCCTTCATTAGCCATACTTTATGAGTTAAGGATAGGCCTCCATTGTAGCTATAACGCAATTTCAACATACACGTCCGACCCTTTCGTTTGTTCGTTCCAAAAGCTGAAAAAATATTATCAATAAGAATAACAAGAATTTTGTACCAATTGTTTGCTTTGTATATTGACATAAAAAACACTGCGAATTGGTGAATTCGAATTATTAGTCAGATATCAAGAGCCACATATTTTGAGAAACCTCTCAAGTAAGCGTATCAAGTAACAGATTGAAAGTACAGTTGAGTGTTTGTAGTAGTTCCTAAATTCCTTTAGTAATTTAAGTCCGCAACTCAATTGACACGCCACATAAGTACGAAGAGATGAGATACAAATTTTGGCTTGCTTGAATTTTTGCTTTGCTAGAATGATATTTCTTGTCAGAAAATCAGGTGATTGGCCTGCATTGCTTTCAGAGGAAACAGCATTTTCGTTGGTTTCAACTCGGAATTCGAACCGACAATGTCTAAGTCGAAAGCCAAGCTCCAAATCAAATAACGTTATGAATATTGTAATGTTTAATTTAAACTGTAACCGAGTTCACGCTGATGTAAAATATGATTTGTGGTCGACAATGGCAAACATAATATTCCCACAAACATTAATTGTGTCATCAATATTTTATACCAAAATCCTAATTAACAATAGAACAATACATTTTTGATGTGTACACAATATTTAGCGATGCATTGAAATATCGACAAAATTTTAGTTCAACAAACAGCACAATAATCTATTGCTCGATGTAGAGAGTTTATTTTTATATTAATTAATTAAGTTTCATTAACAACGTTCTTCTTTCCTAAGTCGGTTAGATTGATAAATATTGTTCAAAATTATAATAATTTAATTGTTGAATATTATAAATTATTTACGCACACCATAAAATAAGCACATACCTACAACAGAAAAACAACTCTCCAAACAAACAGTAAAACAGGTTTTAAGTATAATATATTCGAAAAGAAATTATAATTATCACGTAACATTTTTATAAAACATGATTGAAATATTATGCACATAATTATTATGTTTGAAATATTGTGCAAATAAATTCCAATTATTTCTCAGCGAAAACACAAATTAATACCAAAGTCAAACGTTAATAATAATATAATTGTAAGATTTCACTTTATGATAGAAAATTAAATTCCAAATTAATTAAGCTAGCCCGCATGGAGTGGCTAAGAGACTTCGCCAAAGCTTACGTGGAAAAGAAGTTTGGATCAAAGGAGTGTTTTAATTAGATTTTCTTCGTACGTAAACTAGAAGTTTGAATAAAAATAAATTACTCGTTTGAACAAGTTTCGCCTAAAAAGAAATGTCCAATTTAAAGTATAATATGACTGTAGATTTGCCTGCATGTATCACTTGTGATAAATATTCTCGGGTACTTTAAAAAATCGTCATAAAGAACAAGGGGCATTTTTGTATGGAACCCGTACCCAAGCTGTAGCACATCCAGACATAATATATCAAATGAAAGGGCCTAAAAAGCTGTACATTTGATTATATGACATAAAATCTCTAGACCATGGGAGAAAAAAGTTTGCGAGGGTAGAAGGTAAGGAAAAATCACAAAAAGACATCCTGTAACATTGCATCAATTTATAGTGTTGCTCGTAAGGAATCATTTAAGGAAAGTAATGGTAAGGCAAACTTGAGGAAAGTCTTGTATTTTAGTATAATATTGTTGCATATTTTTAAGAAATGTATGAGAAAACAATAAAAATATGCTGAATGTCGAACCTTTGCCTGATTTTTTCGTTTAATATTATCACTTTGAAGAAATTGTTTATAGTCAGCAACACTAGCGCATAGTGCAATTTATAATAAAGGCTTTTTTTATTTCTTAGGAAAACAACACAGTGAACAACAGTGAACTCTGTACGAGGAACACGTACACACCTTTGTGTTTTGTGTCGAATTTGTAGTGTTTTTTGCATTTGACGTACCAGCCATTATACATAAAATACCACAAAAATAGTACAAAAAACAAGTGAGTAAAAGCAATTTTATGCAGAAAACGGAGAAATTATAAAATAATTTAGTATAATACAACTACAATATATAAATGACACTATGATATGAACAAAATTAAGAATATTTATTACTATGAAACTTCTGGAGGAAATAGCAATATAAAATTGAATAAACTACACAAGAACTAAATTAACCAGCATTTAATCGAAGAAAAACTATTTTGAATTTCTTCACTATAATCATTGAATATATATTTTAATTTTTAACAGACAAATACTAATATATTGACATTATTTCGTCATAGATTGTTCATACCTGGATAACATAACCTTCAGAAGACAGAAAATGATAAAATCAAACTCGGACCAAAACATTACACATATTTCAGATGAAGATGACGACTCTTTTTCTACGTCTAAATTAGACATTTCTACTACCAGCGAGCCGAATATATTGGATAGTCTCGAGGTCTCGAATTTAAAAAATGAATTGAACAGATTACAAAATGAACTCACCAGTGCACATGAAGAGATAGGGAACCTAAACTTGGAGATTGTAACTTTAAAAAGAGAACTACAGGGATCTAAAAAACAAATTTCAATTTTAAAATCTTTTACAGAAAATTCAACTTTCACACCGAAAAAGATTATTAGCACTCCTAAATTCCAAAGGCAATCACTGTCACAAACTAAAACTTCAAGACTATTTTCACCACATACACTAAATAAACAGAATACAAAAATATTATCGACATCTACGGAGGATTGTTTAGCACAAAGCTCACAAATGGTAACAAACACGGAATCACATAATAACCTTATCGACTCATCCATCAATGCAATCGATACCTGTGAGCAGCCCGAAGGACTAGCTGAGACTGATGGCTGCTCGAGAAAAAAATACAATGTTTACATACTGGGCGATCAACAAATGTCGAAGTTATCAGTAGGCATCTACAATAGATTCAAAAATATGAAAGACTGTAAGGTTACTATACATGGTTTCATTAAGCAATATGCTACAAGTGAACAGGTGTTAAGTTATTGTGACATTTTGTATAATTCTAAGATATTGACAAAAAATACAATTGTAATCATAGGAGTTGGATGTAACGATAAAAGCCCATATAAATTGTTTACTGACATTTGTAATGCACTTAGCAAATTAAAAATTGCACAAGTTTTTCTTGTAGGTGTAAAGAATAATCCCTATTTAAACACAGATTTTCTCAATACAACTTTATATTCCCTGATCAAAAATTATACAAACTGTACTTACATACATCCACTACTAGCTAATTCTCAGGTAAAATCTAATTATAACACATTTATCAATCAAATTTATTCAAAATTACAATATCAAATTTGTAAAAATGATTACTTAGAAAACAGTGGGCAAAAGTACAACAAAATAGAATTGAAAAACAAACCACAGATATATATCATCGGGGATCAACAAATTAAGGGACTTAGTAAAATTGTAAAAAATTATAAAAACATTATTAATAATAAATGGAATGACAAATTCTTGATTTCATCTTTTATAAAATCAAATGCAACTTACTCTCAGTTACTTAACATATCAAAAGAAACGGCTAGTAAATTCACAAGATCAGATTATATCATAATAGCTACAAATGTTAGTGAAAATAGTATCAATTCATTTGCGTATAGTCTTATTCTATCACTTCCCAAACTAGCCAAGACCAATGTAATAATATCGCCATATATAAACAATAATAACTCGAATCCCAGTTATATAACAAATAGACTGAAACACATTTTAAAGGAATTTATTAATGTTAAGTTGCTCAATGTGGCAAAGAATATATACAATCACAGCTCGTTTCTACAGAAAATTAGTTCACAAATAAATTTTGAAATAGATAGTCAGGAGTATGAAAAAACATTCTTAAACAATTTAAAACAAAAAAACAATTTTATATGTAGTAAAAAATGCAACATTGAAAATGGCTCATTACATTATTCTATAGAGAAAACAATAATTAAAAAGGACGGTAAACAAGATAAAAATAAAATAACACATTATTTTAAAAAAGTAACAAATAAAAATTTAAAAAATAATGATAAATCTTTTTTATAAAAAACAATAAATATTTAACTTTATTTCACCAAAACATAGCCGGAATTTTGAACAAATTAGACATACTACAAATTGCATTATCAACTACTTTAAATTTACAGATAGGAACAATTGACGTTATTTGTTTGACGGAAACATTTTTAATGAAAAATAATGAGAAAAACTTGACATTACCTAATTACAAGATAGCTGCTACGTATTCTAGAAATAAAAAACGAGGGGGGGTCTTGCATATTAGTAAGGAACGAATTAGAATTTAGAAAAATTGAATCAACAAAAAAGTATGCAAAAGAATTTATATTTGAGTGCTGTGGTATAGAAATAACTGAATATAATACGATAGTTTTATGTATATATAGGGTTCCTAAAAAAAACATAAATATATTTATTGATAGTCTGGATGCCACTTTAAATGAAATGCATAGATCTAATAATAAAAATATAATAATCTGCGGTGACTGGAATATAGATGTATTGAAGGATACAAATGAGCATAGAGAGTTAAAAGCCATTCTTGATAACCATAACTTAAAAACTAATATAAATCAACCAACACGCGGACTGTCCAGCATTGACCAAATTGCAAGTAACTTAAAAACATATGAAATAAATGTGCATCATTTGGCACTATCAGATCATGAGACTGGACAATCCATAAAATTTCCTGTGAATCATATAAAAGTGAGAAAGAAGGCGAAATTTTACTTTGTTGAAAGGCACGATTTTAATAAAGATAATATAAGAAAATTTTTGAATGCTATGGCTGCACTCACTTTCTCTGACACATATAATATTAAGGATACTGAAGAAAGCTTTAGATCTTTTTATGAAAATTTTGTATTATTTTACGATCTTTGCTTCCCAAGGATTTATGTAAAAATAAACAACAGCCCGAAAAAAACAAATTGGCTGACAAAGGGCATTAAAAAATCTACCGTTAGTGAACGTATTTTGTATTACAAATATAGATATGGGACTGCTAATAAAAAAGAACTGCTAAAAAGATACAAAAGTTATAGTAATGTACTTAATAAATGGATATATGAATCTCAAATAAAAAACAATACGAATTTTATAAAAAAATCAAAAAATAAATGTAAAGCCACATGGGCACTCATAAGAAAGAATGTAGATGAAAAAAGGACAAGTAAGAATATTGACGCCATAGAAAAAGATAATAAAATATACACAAAAATTTGTGACATTGCGCAATTATTTAACAAATATTTTATTGACATTACAAAAAATAATTATTCTAATGATACCAATATTAATATTAAAAATAATCCAATTAATTCATTATATTTATCTCCGTTAATTCCTAATGACATTTATAAAATTATAATTTCACTAAATAACACACAAGCAACTGGATATGATCATATCTGTACAAAAATAATAAAATTAGCAGCAAAATACATATGCTACCCTTTATGTCACATAGTCAACTTATCGTTTGAACAGGGACATTTCCCGTCGCAACTAAAAATATCAGTAGTTAAGCCTCTGTTCAAAAAGGGTAATGCAAAGCACATGTCAAATTACAGACCGGTGACACTTATACCAGTAATCTCAAAAATATTTGAAAAGGCCATGCAAATTAAATTAGTTAATTATCTTAATAGGAACAATTTACTTTGTAAGCAACAATTTGGATTTACGAAAGGAAAATCAACGACAATGGCCTGCTTTTCACTGGTTAAACAAATCACACAAGCTATTGACCAAGGACTAGCTGTAGCTGCTGTTTTTCTTGATCTAAGTAAAGCGTTTGACTTCGTTGATCATAAGCGGTTATTAGATAAATTGGAAAAATACGGTATTCGGGGAAATGCACTTAAATGGTTTAAATCATATCTTACAGGTAGGAAGCAGTGTGTAGAAATAAGTCAATTTGAACAAAACAAAGAAATATCGCATAGATCAGAATATGAAGATTCTGAATGCGGAGTGCCGCAGGGTAGCATGTTGGGACCAAATCTCTTTTTAATGTACATAAATGATCTGCCAGAAATAATAAAATATGACTGTAGTATGTTCGCTGACGATACCACTCTCTTAATAAAATGCCCAAGAAATATATTAAATGACGAATTGCAAAATGAAATTAAAAATGTTACAAATTGGCTACAAACTAATAATCTTACGGTAAATTTAGAAAAAACAAAAATTATTAAGTTTTATAAAGAAAATATTGATGAAAATAAACATTTAGAAAATAAAATAACGCCAATTAAATGTGTTTCATCAACTACTTTTCTAGGGATACATATAGATAAAAATCTGAATTGGAAAATACATATAGATAATACCTGCAATAAACTTAATAGATTCATATTTGCGCTTAAAAGAATTAAAAATATAGTATCGAAGGAAGCCACTTTAGTAACTTATCATGGTTATGTCTCCTCATCTCTAAGATATGGTCTGATACTATGGGGCAATTCAGTGGATGTGAACAGGGTATTTTTAATACAAAAAAAATGTTTACGAGCCATGGCAGGGGTAGACAAGTTCACTCACTGCAAACCGCTCTTTCAAAAATTTAAAATTCTTCCACTAGCCTGTTTATATATACTAGAATCATGTCTTTTTGTAAAGAAGCATGGTTTCCTATTTGAAAATAAAAACAATAAAGAAACTAGAAACAAAAGAAATAAAAACAAAATAAATGTACCTGCACAAAAATCAGCATTGAATAGCAAAAACGCTTACTGTATGATAATTAAAATATACAATAGCCTGCCAGACAATTTAAAAAATGACAACAATAGTTATAATAAGTTCAAGAAGGCTCTATTTGAATGGCTATTAAAAAAATGTTATTATTCAGTACAAGAATACTTCAACGATATAGCAGTGGCAAATAAATTTAAACTAACTTTAAATATATAGAATAGGTATTTGACATAATATAATAAGATGACATTTTATTGGATCTAGATTATTTTTTTAAAGACTGAATTTATGACATTAATATTATATATTTATCATTAATTATTTTACTGATCACAGGACATTATAATTAGCATAGCAATTTATTGATATAAAGAAACATGTATGTGAATATTGTGATTTGTAAATGTGACTCTTGTAGGCCTGACATTAATGTAATAATTATACCTATGTACTATTTAATTCTTTTGGACATATATTATTTAAATGTAATTAAGATATATATTTTTTTAAATATAAATGGAATTTGTAAACTTGACCTTATTATCTGACATTATAATTTTATTTTATTACATTTTTAATCAATTAATAAACAATTTTGTACCTTTATCTCACTATATAATATTGTGTAGTTATGACTGACATTATTATTTTAAACTGTAAAAGTGTGACTGTAACATGAATTGAGGTTGACCTGTATACTGTATAGCTTTCCTCCTTAGACTTCCATTTTTAATAGGTATCTGGAGTGCTGAAAAGTAAAAACTAAAATGAGATAAAACATTCAAAACAAAAAACATTTAATAACAAACGACATATTATTTTAAAACCTCCATTGTAAAGTTGATACTGAATTTTAGCTTCTCCTCCTCCGTCTTGTTATATTTTATTTATACATTATTATTTTTTCTTCGATTTATTTATAAATACTATGACGTAACTATCAAATGACTTTAATGTATGTTTTTGACTTTACTTTATGTTATAATATTAGGTATGTTGAAATATGTAATAAGATCTTTTTAAATAGGTAGTTACATAAGGCACGTTGCATGTTGATTAGAATAAGATTTAAAGAAGATGTTTTGAATAAGACAATATTATTTCCACGCCAATGAGGCAGAAATTTTGATACCTTACATAAAATTAAGACCATTGTTAAACAAATTTCCTGGAAATAAATGATATTCTATTCTATTCTATTCTATTCAAAACAGCCAGTATTATTGCAATTTGCATCATTCGCTAGTATTGCTTATTATTTATTATAAACATTTTCTCCAAGGTAACAATATACAAGGAGTAAATTATAGTACCTTAGAGAAATTGTAATCTTTTTTAAAGAATTGGCACACAGAGAAAACATTGTAAAAATATATTATATTTTTCATGTCATGATGCGAGTTTAATATTGTCACCCATCTCAAAAAGGTGCACAACGCCACTTTAGACATTCTCACTGGAACATAATAAACAAATTGGACAAAATATAGAATAGCAATAAGGAAAAAAGAACAGTAAAATATTCTCGCAAATATTCCTCACTTTCCTCTTTTATTATTGAAGCATAATATTATTATGCATAGCGTTTTATGGCGCTTGTGTGTTAGATCAAGGATTTGATGTCTATTGCATAATATTTATATTGCGTAGGCAATATACATAATATTAACGAAATAAAAACGAATCTATAGCTTGGTCATCGAATACGCAGACATTTTACCATTGAGTTATTACTAAACTTACATTATATTACTAGCTGTCCCGGCAAACGTTGCTTTACCATAATATAAAGTATTCGCCCATAATATACTTTTATTGAAGTGACCATGTAGAAGTGACTAAATAGTATGTCGCCATGGCAACGTCGATCGCTATCCCGTCGCATAAACAATGGTCGCCGTCCGTCTCAGGTTGTAATAATTTATTCACGGATTAAAAAAAATACGGATGGAACATTACACTATAAAGAGGTGAAGCATGCAAGGTACGACAATTTCGTCACAATTTCGTTTATTGTACACGTGACCGACACTCACACACGCAACTAGGTACTACAACCCGCTGTCATTGTACATAGAGTGACGGCGCCAATGACACGCACACATCCTACACGGGCGGCCATTACTGTGCTTCACCCGGGATTAGACAAGGTTACATCCGTATTTTTTTAACCGACTTCCAAAAAACGAGGAGGTTATATGTTCGGCTGTGGATATTTTTTTTTTATTTTTTTTATTTTTTTTTTGTATGTTCAACGATTACTCCGCCGTTTGTGAACCGATTTTCGAAATTTTTGTTTTGTTGTATTAGGTTTCACTCCAATTTGGTACCATGTTCACAAAAGTGGTGACCTGATGATGGGATCCAGGAGTAATCGAGGGAACTCCTCGAAATTTATATGGAAACATATGGTGATTTTGGTTTTATGTGAAGTGTACTAAGAATATGCTACCAAAAAGTCAAATATTGGGTCAAGGTATACCATGGTTTCGAAGATGCTGAGAGAACTCCTGACTCTTTATAGATACACGTTTGGGAGTTTCGGCGTTGTTTTAAGAACAGAAAGCATATGCTACCATGCAATTCAAATTCATCATCATCATCATCGTCATCATCATCATTACCACGTCGTGTTAAGGTCACCAATGTCTCATGGCACAAAATAGATAATAGTACAAGGCATAGGTATGGATACAATAATAATAATTATGTACATAACAACACCAATTATTATAGGCTGTTTAATATACACGGCGGTCGGCGCCGCAGAGGCAACGGCGTCGCCGCGCGGCGCGCGGCGATGCGTACGTAAACATCGTATTCAAGTTCTAACTGGAATGTCAGGGCATGCGGCATGCCGCCAGAGTAGACAGAATGATAGAGTATGCCGACTTAGAACTGATGTAATTTTTTTAAGTTTGACGTATTATGACAAAAGTCGTCGCTAGGGTCGTAACCTACAAATTTAATTGTTTATATTTTGGCACATGCAAAGAAAACTGTCAGAATTCAATTTCAAAATCTTATTTTTAAAATTAAATTATACCAGCCAGCGCGCCAGCCTTTAACTTATCCTGGCGAAACACGAAAGAAACGACAGATATTAATACTCGTCAGTCTCATAGCAGTCGAAGTACTGGTAGTTATGTCTATTGTGATGCCACGCTGCGAGCATTTTGCAGCACGTGTTCACTTAGATCTTTTTAAATGTATTGTTTAAATTTATCTATCTACCTGATATTTGGGCCTTGGGGTATGCCGTATGACTCATATCAGTCTTAACAAATTGTAATAAGATACGTAGAATATACGCAGTACCACCGACGACCACTTATAAATTCGCGGACTATGACGGAGGTCAACTTAAGGTGAACGCAGATTTGGCCGCACCGCACGCACCGCAGTCGCCGCATTCGGAATTCTTTATATGAAGTTATAGGCAAGCTCGCATACCTACCTACCCGCGCCGCAGTCTTCGCAACTTCATAATAATATGAAGAATTGCGAATGCGGCGACTGCGGTGCGTGCGGTGCGGCCAAATCTGCGTTCACCTTTAACAACAATTATACGAGATCAATTACCACTCAATATTATGATTTATGTTGTCAATTCAATGCTCACTGCTCACACCAAGCTCACTGTTGAGTTGTCAGACGTCAGTTGCTTACAAACTTTCAACAACACAACGAAAATCTGTTACAAGTTACAACTACCTATATAAAACTTCTACGTACAAGCGATAGCGCGACACAGGAGCGCCTCAGTGACATCTAGTGAAGACAATATGAAACTATTTTTTATACAATTTGTATTGGCACTAACAGTTTACCTACTAGGTAACTAAAAAGAGTGAAATTATTATTTTTAACAAAAAATTAAAACCGACTTCCAAGGTAAAAACAATATTAATAGCATCCTTATAATATGAACTAAAAAGTATTAAATAATTTTTCCTATCTAATATGTAGTGCCTTTTCCCGAATCCGGCTAAACTTCAACTATTTCTGTACTCAATCTTCATAATTTTGAAGTCGGTGCCAGTTCCAAAAGTTTCAAATTTTCTGTCAAAGAAATAAAGATTCAGCTATATCTGGTACCGACTTCAAAATGATGAAGATTGAGTACAGAAATAGTTGAAGTTTAGCCGGATTCGGGAAAAGGCACTACATATTAGATAGGAAAAATTATTTAATACTTTTTAGTTCATATTATAAGGATGCTATTAATATTGTTTTTACCTTGGAAGTCGGTTTTAATTTTTTGTTAATTTTAAATACGTGAATTTATTATTATTTATTCAACAAGTGCACTTATCAATATATAAAGTACCCAGTAGCCGATTCTCAGACCTACTGAATATGCATATAAAATTTAGTAAAAATCAGTAAAGCCGTTTCGGAGGAGTTCGCTGACTAACATTGTGGCACGAGAATTTTATATTCAAGATTTGTCTACATAATATTGTGTAATAATATCTACTATTTATTTTTAGGTTACGACAGGATGGCTATAGTGTTTTTAGGGTTCCGTAGTCAACAAGGAACCCTTATGGTTTCGGTCTGTCCGTCCGTCCGTCTGTGTAGTGTGTACTACGGAACCCTATATAGCGCGTGGCCTGACACGCACTTGGCCGGTTATTTTCGTTTGAATGATTTGGCGAAAGGGGCTATAATATATATGTTGCAGTCATCTGGTTGAGTCTGCTATTGAATGAATGACTAGCGAATTTGTGAGTGAAACCAGCTCATTTACGGTCAGAAACTAGAGAGAAGGCAATAGAGTTTTTCATTACCGGTTCTCAAATTTTTGCAGAGCGAATCGATGTAGTAGATCTTATTCCTCAAGTGATTTAGTTGGAAGGGCTATAGTAATGGCTCCCTGAGGGATCAAACAGGGGAAGATTCACAAAATGGTGACCTAAAAACTTCCCAAAATTGGTGCCGGTAAAAAAACTTTTGAAATAGATTACGACTTAAGATGTAACTGGGTGAATCAATTGTAATTTTAGGCTTTGTAGAAGCATAATATTGAACAATTAGATGTTGCCTTTAACTTCGACTATGACTCCGCGCCATCACACTATGACAAAGATGAATAATTCTCTCCTATTTTCATATTTTCTACTAATTCTTCGCTCGTATAAGTCGCAACCTGATGTTACAATATACTCCCTCAGGCCCCAATCGGTCGCATGCGACCGCGATAAGAATAGATTTCGAAGAATTCGCGATCGAGGTAATACTAAAGCTTTTCCGATATACAGGGTGCAATTAAACCTTCCTGCCAAATTTTGATATATTGACCTTTGTTAAAAATAAAAATACACGTATTTTTTCTTTTATAGTCACTCAGTACTAAAATGTTGAGAAATAGCTTTCGAAAGTTATCCTAAAAACACTACAATTAATGGATACGATGCGTCGGCCGCGCGTGACATGCCCTCGCGCGCGCGCCTCATCCCGCGCACCCCCTCTTATTCCCCCGCGCCGCGAGTAACCGTTCTGCAACGATTTTAAATGGGATAAAATATGTCATTGAAAAAAAAAATCCAATTTTTTTGGTTAAATGGACTCTCTTAATGATACCTAAGCCCTGGAAAAAATTTGGCAGGAAGGTTTAATTGCGCTCTGTATGCATTACCCATCCCAAACATAATTATTCAACCCCAGTCCCCAACCAGTAATTAGAAATTGAACTTTGAAAATCTAGTTGAATAAGTTTAAATATGTTTAAAAACCTTGTTATTGGCTGTACAGTCGTCGGTTGCGATAAACAAACGTAGCGATAGCAAACGACACAATTGTAGTCGGTCTGCAGTAACCCTTAATGAATACCTCGCAGACTTGGGGTAGGAAAAAATGGCAGTCAGTCTGCGCCACCCCTTAATGAAGACTACGCAGACTTGTGGCAGTAAAACAAAATGGCGTCCGATAAACATGATATATGCGATATGCAGCATTACAGTGCCGTCATAAATTTTATGGATAGACACGTTTTATTGTTTGCCCCAGCGAAATCTGAAATTGGGTGCGTATTATACAGCTATACAGCAACTTTACAGCTATACAGCAACTATACAACCACTGTACTCCTGTGACAGTTGAAATGTATTACTAGAATGCGAATTCCCGTTGCAGGTGCGAAATTGGTTCATTTTATCATTCATCACAGAGAATAAGTGTGAGTATTAACGTTGATATAGTACACTTTCAGTTTTAATCGGTGACTTTTAATTCATAGATAGATCCGCTGAAAACTATGTCTTGTGTCTCAAAGTATCTCCATAGTCATCTAAATTGGTTAGAATTTTAAACATGAAGAGGTTACAGACATATAGACATACGTATAAATTAATATTAATAATATTGATAAGGATTGAATTGTGTAGTCTTTGTATCGTATTAGCTATGTCCACACTGTGCCTTTTTTGTTCATTAAGGGCATGCATCATAGCGCAGTCAACAGCGCGCGTGAGGCATGCCCGCGACGCATGCCCTCTGACCGTATTCAAAAATTTAGCTTTGTTCTTTAATGACAACGTTGGCGTTCCGTTCGTTGATACATTCAATTATTATCGAATGCGCCTATACGAAAGTTGAATGAAATAAGATGACGAAATTGAAGATGAAAGTACACAGTGTAGACATAGCTAATATTATACCTTATATATATATACATATGTTGTATGGTAATACCTCATTACCATACAACACTATATGACTCGTGTCCCTATAAGTATTTAAAGCTACTAAATACTCCGAAATCGCTAGACTAATTATATTAAAATTTCGTGTGTGTGGGAAGGTCTACAGCCACACAAAAACAGTTCAAAACGCCCCTAAAGAAGTTTTAATTCAAAAAATCGGAAGAAAAAGAAAAAGTTTAAAAAAAGTTTGAATTAAAATCTAGCAAATATTTACAAAAACGCACTATGTTATATTCAGCAAAGACAGGAGCTTACAAACGAAATCGTCTGGCAAGACTAGTTAACGATTATTGGTTTTTCTCGTTCTTTGGCTACGTGTAAGCCCGGGTTCCGGATGATTTATTTTGGCAATAAGTGTCGTGTTAAACTGCGCCATTATCGGCGAGCACCCGCAGCTTGTGTGGCCCAAGTGAAGGGCCGTAGCGTGGTTTTGATGAGAAGATATAATAACATAAAAAAAAAAATACTTACAACATTCTCTAATCATGAAATATCTTATCATGTGACCAAGACCCTCTTTGAAATATCTTTTATCCAACAAAAGAAGAACCATTAAAATCAGTGCTTACATGACGAAGTTATCCGGGAACAAACATAAGAAAAAGCATTTATACGGCTGTTTAAGTAGTATTCCGGGAATGTTGTCAAAAATGAATACGAAACAGTGGAAGCAGGCATATTTATTCGCGAGCTGTAAAAAGGTAACGGAAAATATAAAATACTTCCTCTTTTTCACCTCGAAAGCAGTCAATTTATCTTTCATTTTGCGAGTTTTCGGTAATGTCACAATTTACGACGACACATTTTTGACAATATCACAAAATATTTTCTATCTTTGTCGTGACGATTAGGCGTAGCAATTTGTAATGAAATAATACTAAATTGCCGGCCATGACACACCTCATCTATCCATTTTAAGCTTTCTTTTGGGTGAAACAAAACTTCTTATCATTCATGAATAACCTTTACAATTTCGAGACTTAAAAGATTTTTGTGGCCTTTTTATATTTTGACCGAGGTAATGGATACGCTCAAATCTGTGACTTACGCTGCGCGTCAAGGAAAGCGACTTTAACATTGTTTATGATATTTATTAAATGAGCGAAATATGATTGACGTGGCTTAATAAACGGCCAAAATTGTCTACTTGTTTTTGTTTACCGCTGCCCAACGTGTTTACATTGTTTTGGAAATGTTCATAGTTTATACAAGTTCGGCGCCCGTTGTAAATAAGTATTTAAACTAGATTGCCTAAATGCGTGCACGCCATCGAAATACGCCTGTAGAAAAGTAAATGAGTCAAAAATAATTACACGAAATTCATATTTAATATAACTGAAGGCGTCGTACACCACGTAAATCATTTTAAGGAACTTTTCAGGAGAGTGAAAACTGAAAACCAACTTCTTTGACATAAACATGACTTAGTAATTGTTACAATATGTTGTACTTTAAAAAATCGTTTCACTATTTTTGAATTAGTACACTAAAAGTACAATAATTATATTATGTCACTTACATGATGTCTAAGTCTGTATCAAATTAGTCGGTTTTTTGTCTCTCCTGAAAAGTTCCTATAAACGACTTACGTCATAATATATTGTGGTGATAGAACTTAGACGAAAGGACGCATCTCACGTTAACCACAATGGATAACAATGATCTAGGTAGGAACTTTTCAACTAATTAACAAAAAAATTTAAACATCACATTCTGGCCCTATACACCAGTTTATTGTATCGTTAAGAAAATATAAACATGAAAATACACGGCTATTTCTAAAGTAATGTTAGTTATTGGCATGAATTATCTTCCATTAAAATTTTCCTTACATTCCACGGCGATAAAATGACATTTTTAATTAAGTTCTAGTCTGCGGCGCCGATCGAGTGTGCTTATAACTCGCTGGGAGTCGGGAAATTAATTAATGCCATACGGAGGACGCAAATATTAAGAAATATCGGAGTTATTTCGCTTAAAGTTTCTTAGCACGAATGTTCTACATTACATGAAAACAGAGTCTTTTCGCTGTCTTATAATATAATAATAATTATAATATAATTAATAAATATAATTAAATATAATAAGACCAAAAATGTTTGCGGCCCGCATGAAAAATAAAAAAAAAATAGGTAACTTCGTTCCAAAAACAAAAACAGGTTGGGGACCACTGGCTTAATTTAATAACATGACATCAATAAACTATTAGAACTATATCTTCGTGTATCCTTATCGAAGTTACCTTATTTCAAAGATTTTCTTTTCCCCAAACAAAGCGGCGGAAAATATTGTATTATATTTTAAATACAATTATTGAATTATTTTAAATTTGAAACCACTTCGTAAGTTTATTTCAAAATTACATGTTAATTTGGAAAATTAACTTTTAAGGCTTTCAAGCCAATACCCGAAAGTGGATATCTAGCAAAAATAGATTTAAGAGCCTACTTCTTGTTTTCTATTACCTCTCTAATCGATTGAAAGATTTTAATTAACGGATTAAGAGCCTTAAGTCTTGACATACAGACTATCAGATTACATACATTACTTACATTTAATACTTAATACTTACATTTTAATACTTACATTTAATTTTTTTTTTCACAAAAAATATAAAGAAGGAAACTAGACCAGGCGTAGGCTTTATCTAGACTTACCACGCTTTAACAATATCAGTATTCTAGGCGACAATTCTTCAGCCTCAGGCGCATCCTTTTTGTTAGTTTTATTGTCAATAGTGCCATGGGTGTATTAAACCCACAAAAAATATGTAAATATTTAAGTCTTGACGTTTATAATATATATTATTATAACATAACTAGCTGTCCCGGCAAACGTTGTTTTGCCATATAAAGTATTTTGTCCATAATATTATTATTTTACTGAAGTGACTATATCTACTAAAGAGTATGTCACCATGGCAAAGTTCATGATTGCTATCCCGTCGCACAAACAATAGTCGCCGTCAGTCTCGAGTTGTAACAATTTACTATTACTTATTCAACAAATGAATACACTTATTAATATAAAGATAAGAGAGTAGATGTTGCCCGATTCTCAACCCTAGCTCGCTAAGATTCACGAAAGTCGGTCGAGCCGTTTCAGAGGAGTTCAACCACGCACACCGTGACATGAGAATTTTATACATTAGATATATTATATAATAATATATGCCTATTAAAAACGAAATAATATAGAACAGTTAAATCAATGTACTCGTGAGCTCGTGAGCGTATCTCAACTGATAGATATTTTGACACCTTCATATCCTGATTTCTGACCCCCGCCGCGGAATGCAACTAGTTTTAAGCGACTAAAATATTTAATACTAAATAAAATATGCAAAGATAAATACGATAACAGGATCACACTTATTCTTGAATAATAATTGTTAAAATATTCAGCCTGGTGGACCGAGAACACAATATTCTCGACTTTTAACCGTATTAATATGCAATAATCACATTATTCGATTCGACTTAGTTTTTAGATAAATACTCTGTTTAATCTTATTAACTAAATAGACTTATTACAGAGATCTTCGTCCGCTCCATCGGAATCTTAGTCAAACAATTTGACAATGGCTGTAATACGAATCACGATATTATCTTCTACAGCCATCACTGTGCACTGTCATTGTTTATGAACAATGTTGACTTTATTGGTTGGTGACATTGGCTCAGATGAATTTGTGAAGACTGAAGCGTCTTTCGAAAGAAGCTTTCCGGTAAAAATACCTGTATAATAAATACATACCTGAGTAGTATAGTGCCCGGGATCCACTTATGAATTATTTGTTTTTTCTTGCACTCTGTACCAACTGAATACTGGTCATTGACTTAAAACTTTCTGCCTAATAAAACTCGGCAAAATAAAAAATTACGGTTTTAAATTATAGCGGTATCGAAATTTGTATTACAAAGACATCAACTCCCGGGCGTGATTAATTTATGTAATTCCTTTTTATTAAAAAAGAAGTTTCAAGTTATATTTAAGTTATTACGCCGTGCGATGGTTATTCAAGATTATATTAAACTAGCTGTTGCCCGCGACTTCGTCTGCGTTAACATAGTATAATAGCGGAAATGGATAATTTTTGCCTTTTTATGGTCCATTCTATGGTCACAAAAACCGCGGCGCAGACCCCAAGTTGGAGGCTCGGGAAGCGAAGCGCCCCCCACATGGTAATTAAATGATACTGAAAAAGTATATGTTTAGTTAAGGTCAAAATAAATTCACTTTTAATAAATAACATTCTTCCTTAAAAGGACAATTAAAACTAAACACTAACGACGTGATACCATTTTGATGTAAGCAACAATCCCAGGAGGGGATTGGGGGGACTTAGCCCCCTCAGGTACGGGCCGAAGGCAAAGTCCCCCCATATGATACTCGAAAACTGTATGTTTAGTTTATGTTAGAATTAATTCACGTTTAACTTATAACTTTCTTCCTAAAAAGAAGAATTAAAAAGTCAACACTAATGACGTGACACCATTTGATGTAAGAAACTATCCCAAGAGTGGCCCCCCACATGGTAATTAAATGATACTGAAAAAGTATATGTTTAGTTAAGGTCAAAATAAATTCACTTTTAATAAATAACATTCTTCCTTAAAAGGACAATTAAAACTAAACACTAACGACGTGATACCATTTTGATGTAAGCAACAATCCCAGGAGGGGATTGGGGGGACTTAGCCCCCTCAGGTACGGGCCGAAGGCAAAGTCCCCCCATATGATACTCGAAAACTGTATGTTTAGTTTATGTTAGAATTAATTCACGTTTAACTTATAACTTTCTTCCTAAAAAGAAGAATTAAAAAGTCAACACTAATGACGTGACACCATTTGATGTAAGAAACTATCCCAAGAGTGGCAGCCCCCCCAAGTACGGGCCGAGGGCAAAGTCCCCCGCATATTAATCAAATGACAGTCGAAAACTGTATGTTTAGTTTGGTCCTAAAAAGGAGAATTAAAACTCAACACTAACGACGCGATACTATTTTGATGTAAGCAACAATCCCAGGAAGATGCGGGGGGGGGGGTTGAGGGGGCGCAGCCCCCCCCCCCCCCAAGTAGAGGCCGAGGGCAAATTCCCGCGCATATTAATTAAAGGACACTCGAAAACTGTATGTTTAGTTTAGGTTAGAATAAATTCACTGTTAATTAAGAACTTTGTTCCTAAGAAGGGGGAATAACTCAACATTCATGACGCGACACCATTTGATGTAAGCAACAATCCCAGGAGGGGAGGGGGGGGGGCGTGGGCAAAGTATATATGAAATATAAATAGTGTTTTAATTTTAATGATATAGAGCCTATGTGTTGATCCGACCTCTTATTAATATTCAAAATTTGAAGTAAATCCATTCAGTACTTGTTGAGTTTATCCCGGACATAAATACAGACAAAAAGACAAAAATTATCATAACTATATTTTTGACTTCCATATTGATTGTAGATCAGGTACCAAGTATAATTTTTTAAATATTCAATGATGATTTTGTAAATTGATTTTCCTATGATTTTATTGTTTATAGATAATAATTACAATCGATTGTATAGTTTACGCGCAAACTTCAAGTCTTTTGAGTGGGAACCATATATTTTTTCGAGACAAAGATTATTTTATGTCCTATCTCAGGACAAAATGTATCATCACACCAAATTTTATCAACATCTAATGAATAGTTTACGCGCAAATTATAAAAGTTTAAGGTGTGGGAACCGTACATGTTTCCGGGACAAAAAATATATTTTGTCCTTTCTCAAGGTTCAAAGTATATCCTTACCAAATTTCATCAAAATTGATTAAATAGTTTACGCGCAATTCATAAAAATTTATTGTGCAGAAACCGTACATTTTTCCGGGACAAAAAGTATCCTATGTCCTTTCTCTGGACTCAAAATATCTTCATATCAAAGGAGTATGGGCTACTTTGTATGGATCCTGGGCTATCCACGGCCAAGAACAATTCTAACATATATTCATACTTAGGAGTTTAAAAGTAGATAAAATTCATTTTTATTTTTCAAGATGATATTTATATTAGCTTATGTTTAGAGCAAAAGCGGGAAGGTAAGGTTTTTATAAGGAGGACCAGCTATGTTTATTAGTACCGTACTTAATCGGGTTTGATAATAGCACCTAATTCCGCTGCTGATAACCTAACCTAACCTAAGCCTAACCTAACTTAAGCCTCTTTTTTTTTTTGATGCGCAGGGGAAACTCATCATGGGTCCCCCGGGTTGGGAATGTGCCTCAGTTCTGAAGCACCCCGGGGGTATATGAGACTCCTACTCACTAAAACCACCTGCGGTTCGCCTTCAGCCGTATAAAGAGGGATGTCCCGGATCTAACAAACACGAACAAAAACCTAACCTAAACCTAACCCAACCTAACCTAAACCTAACCTAACTTAAACCTAACCTAACCTAACCTATACCTAACCCAACCCAACCGAGACACCAGACTACAGACTGAGACGTGTGCGCAGCAGCACAAACTGGTTTTATTGTTTTGATTGATTTGGAAGCTTAGACTTATGCATTGGTATTAGGTAAACACAAAATATAATAAATAATTATTAAGCAATATTGTTCTATGCGATCACCACGTTATTTCGCATTCAGTTATTTTCTAAACTAAATGGAACACAATGATACGTCCAAAGCAAATGTT
Organism: Lysandra bellargus; assembly: GCA_905333045.1. Taxonomy (NCBI): domain Eukaryota; kingdom Metazoa; phylum Arthropoda; class Insecta; order Lepidoptera; family Lycaenidae; genus Lysandra; species Lysandra bellargus. Next base: position 9,655,366 of record HG995338.1, read on the forward strand.
GTTTCTAAATATCAGTACTTTCATTTGACACTAATTTCATCGTGGCCCAAATGTGCCCATACTCCTTTCATCAAAATCGATTGAATAGTTTACGCGCAAATCATAAAAGCTTATTGCGCGGAAACTGTACATTTTTCAGGGACAAAAAGTATCCTATGTCCTTTCTCGGGACTCAAAGTATCTCCATACCAAATTTCAACAAAATCGGTTCAGCGGTTTAGACGTGAAGAGGTAACAAACAGACAGACAGACAGACAGACAGAAAGACAGACACACTTTCGCATTTATAATATTAGTGTGGATAGGATAAATCAGGTGCTGTGCGAGGTCGGCGCAGCGTCGACACGAGCGTCGACACGAGCATCGACAAGAGCGTAGACACGGGGACTGAAACTGGACACGATTAATGACGATTAGTAAGACGACAAGTCGAAAGGCAGGACTAGCGACTCCAATACTTTCGATATTTTCCTTAGCCATAATTTTATCGACGAACAAAGTTTCGCTGAATCAGTTATAATATTATGTTTAATCACCATGATCCCAGTATGTTATCATTTAAATCACAAACCATAGAGGTCTCTTACGTTTCGTTTCTGACTATTATTATTATTTATTGTTAAATTATTTCTCCAATATAATAATGATTACTTACTATTCATAATGAATATGGTATTTCGTAAAAAAAAAACTTTCTTTCGTTACTCTGAAAATCTACTGGTTAATAATTATATATCGAAGAATGAAGCGAAGAAATATAATAAATGATCCAACGAACTTACCAAGTGAAGTTCGATCATTATGATATGAGTCGCTTCATTCGAAGATATAATCTCCCTCCCACCCAGTCTGCACGAAACTATGTTTGCTGCAATACCCAAAGAAAGAAAGAAATATTTTTTGCATTACTTCTCTCTAAACATAATGAGACATGCCGGAAAGTCCAGTGAACGAGCGTGCGGGTACTTTTTCAACTACCCACATACGTCTTTGAAAAAACGCGATTGCCAAGCAGATACAGAGGTACCACTGGTTAATAATTATATATCTTCGAATGAAGCGACTCATATAATAATGATCGAACTTCACTCGGTAAGTTCGTTTGATCATTTAGTATATTATCTTTATAATACATGATGCATAATAATAATTATTATAGTGGAGAAACGATTTTGTGGGGTGAAGTAATTCTACTTTAATTACTATGATAGATGTATAATATCAGTAATTGAGTATTATCGCAATATTAGTTGTGTGATATATAAATGTGCAGTGCTGCCTATCTGTCAAATCACAATAAAACTAGAGTCTTAAGGCGATATTATATCGAAAATAAATTATACCGCAAGGGCAATTTTATACTTAATTTGTATGATAATAAAGTCATGAATACGCTGCGGCCAGAAGCTATCGGCTCGCTCGGAAAACATGCGACAAAACGTAATTATAATTATTTAAAAAATAACTAGGAGGATTTAGGCAAAATGCTTCTATACGATTTTGAGTTGCAAAGGTGTCTATTAATTAGACTAATTTCCTACAATACATCTATTTTCGTTTAAAAATAATCTTCAAATTTCTTATTTTTAAGAGGTCATTTCGAAAATTAAATGTATCGAGGCAAAATACATAATTAATCATGTTTCTAGTTCTTTTGAAACCTAGATAAGGCTATGAAGTTATGTATATCTCATCTCCATCATACCAGACGTATCTCATTACTAGATTTGTAACATTTCTGAGGGTCCTAAGGCGCTATATTGAAAAAAACTGTCCTTTTTGACGTAATACTATAATAGTATTACGTCAAAAAGGACAGTTTTTTCAATATAGCGCCTTAAGGGGCCGGGCTACCCTCAAAATTCTCATACATCCGTAATACCAAAATCATTTTCTCATACGAAAATATTTAACATGTTTGAGTTATTTTTCAGCTTCAAATAGTAATTACCTAGGTTCCTGAACAAAAATTAACTTCAAAATATTTAAACACTAAAAAAATTTTTTTTGTGTATAAATTATTTTTACTAAATTTACTACTAAATATTTAAACATGATCCGTAGCATCTAAACGAGTGAAAAAAATGATCGACCTCCTTGTATAATATTATGGCCTTTATTTTTACCAAAACAAAATTCACACGCTGTTGCTAACAATAATAATTATTACATGTTCAAAACCTAAAAGTTGATAATGTTTCCAATGAACTACGAACGTGTCAACTGATAGCAAATAACATCTTTTAAACTATTAACTATTTACAGACCCTCTAGATTTTAGTATTAAACTAAATAAGTTGTAAAATAATAGTACATAGTGATTTCATTTTCAAAAAGTTTAATTAGCGCAACGAACAAACTGTCATACACATTAATATTTTTTATTAGATATACGCCCGCAACTCCGTTGCACTAAAATTCGTTTGTCGTGCGTGAACCGTACATTATTACACAAAAAAAAAACCCACGAAGTATCTCCGAATTCCATCTGCTTCAGCGCTTAAGGGGAAGACAGCTGCCAATTCGACATCTTTGTGCAGTTTTCTAGACGTATGTATTTCATTGACTGGCACAAAACAATATATGTGATTTTTGATTATATTTGGAAAAGCTTGTCGAATTTAAATAATAAAATGATGTTCTCCTACTGGATGAAAAAAAAACCAAAGTCACATCTTTCAGGAACTTTAAACAGTTCTAACTAAAGTAATAATACAATCTATGCTTTAAAAATTTTTTTACTTGATACCTTTTACAGAAGTCCAAAGATTGCCGGATTTAATTTTTGGTACTGACATCTAGATTTCCCATAATATTATTTATTTTTTCCTCTAACAAACGAAAAATTTATCCACGCTACCGAATGAACACTTCACATCTCTGTCTCTCTGGCATGAAAATCGACATAGGTGCGAGAGTGATGCGAGATCAAGGTCATTGGCAGTTGTCAGGGTCTTAAGCTTGATAACAGACAGACAGATAGACAGACATACATTCGCATTTACAATAGCTGATATTAGTAAGGATGTTTACTGAGTATGCTAGAGTACAGAGTATTCTCATTTACAATTTGATATTCCGTGAGCTACCATCGAGGGGAAATTGAATAAATTTCGCGCGTGCATTCCGCAGCGTCAGAATTCGGATTTTTGCACATTCATCATCCTACTTTATTGAGAACTCCGGGCGATTTCACGGTTTTAAAATAAGAAATCTTAATACTTAATAGGTTCAAATCATTATAGACTTGATGTTCCGCTCGCGTTTTTAAAGAAATTCTGGCGGAACCGTACATGTTCCTGCGAAAAAAGTAGCCTTAGTCAAAATCTTTTCACTCGTTTGGATGCTACGGCGCCATCGACATATACACAGACAGACGCGTCAAGCTACCACACCCCTTTTTTGGCGGAGTTTAAAAGTACCTTTAGAAAAACAATTTACAATTAGCTTCTATTCACGTGACGGAACGAAGGAGATTGCTTTTCTAATTAGTCTAGCCGTCACAATTGTGAGATTGCGGCAGGTTTCGTTAGGGATTTCACGGATGTAGCCCTTCAAGGTATGCAGGGACCTTATTACAAAGGTGTCATTACCAAATCGTTTAGAATAAAGGTGAATTTTGGTTATATACTTTTTAATCTTCGGTCTACCTCTTTGCATGTAGTATGTTATAATAATAATAATATAATATCTATGGACGCTTCACACCACGTCAGTCTGGCCCCGTGGTAAGTACCTGAAGGACTTGTGTTACAAGTACCAGACAACGGAAATATATTTAATACTTTTATACTATTACATTTATTTAAGATTTTTATTATATGATACACATATTTAATACACATCCATGACCCAGGAACTTTATAAATTTTTTGTTCCGTCGGCGGGACTCGAGCCCGCGACCTCCGGCTTGAGCTACCAATGCGCTCACCACTGCGCCACGGAGGTCGTCGTCGAATGTTCCACAGATACTCACGCTCTCTCCTCTCTCTTACGCACACAAAACACACACACATTCATAGAGACAAACAAACAGGCAAACTTATAAGACTTAGTGTCTAAACACATTCGGTCTTACTACAAAAGATTTAAACGCCCGTTGAACAGTTGATTAGAGAAAAAATCAGTGCAAAATGGTCTCAAAACAACTGTTCAACAGATGTTTAATATTTTGTGGTAAGACCGTTAATGTGTTGCCCCGTGCGAGTTTCTTACGCCAGTTCTTCTCGCCGGGTTAGTTCCCGAACCGGTGATAGGCAACATGTAGTTCAACGTTCTGAAAACATTTGATTCAAATTTATTCAGAAATAAAACAATTTTTATTTATTTATTTATGCCAAATTTTCACGGCAGAAGTTCGGCTTGATTCCGCCTGCAATGTATTTTAAATTACCGATGACACACCATGCCGAAATTCCGTCGCGTTACATTGTATGCGTTTGACATTGCTGACGTAATCATGTGGAATTTCCGCCGCGGAACTTCGGTATAGTGTGTTTAGACACTTAAAATACCGTTTTCTACGTGGCCTAAAATATAAATTAAATGCCATATCAATAAAGCTCATTTTCCCCCAACTTTAGTCGTTCGTGCTAAAAGAATTGTACGTCGGACGCTGATCAGATACCTTATCTCCCCGCATGGAGCACGCAATGCAATTTTGCTACAACATCCAGTTGGAATTGGACGATACGAATTCCGGATTAAACTTGTATTAATCTGTGGCTCTTACGTTGTGTCCAACAGCATGGCAGTAATCAGTAATGTGTTTTTATATAAGTTGTTGTTGTTTTGGCAGATGTATTTTGACGTGATAATGTCTTATAATTCGATATGGGTTGCGCGCCCGAAAAACATGACAGTTCATGCGTCGTTACCTCGCTCTGAGGCGTTCCATATAAGGCTTGAAGTGCAAGCGAGAGCGCGAAACGAGCGACAAGGCTACCACTCGCTGACCGTCTGCGCCGACACCGAAGTGTATGAAACATCAGCGCCGACCGCTACGCGTTATTCAAAATCACTTCCTAGACTTTCATACATCTCGGGCCATCAGCACCGCTGACTCGCGTGCAGTGCCATAGGACTAAAATCAGTAATTTAATTTGGTATAGGTACGATAGGAGCATGATTGCAGTAATTATGAAATAACTATGTGTCAAATCTGTAACCTCTTTCTAAAAACCTCTTTCTTCTTCGGCTTTCAGCATGCGGTTTGTTTTTTTTTTAAATTAAAATTTACTATGAAAGACATCAGCTGTTCATATCGCTAAGTATAAGGAAGAAAATTGCCCTATTAAAGCGTGGCTTGGCATAATTTTTGAATTTTTATCAAAGCTTTAACTTAAAATTACTTCCGTATCACTTAAAAGATTGCTTTAAAATTTACGACCACGATATTGGGGAATATCGGTACTGCCCGCTATATCAAACGAAATTGATGTAAAAGTGATGTTTTTAAGTAAACTAAAATAGGTATCGTTAAATAGCATTGCTTAGTGCAAATAATTGCTTGTCCTATCAGAGAAATCAGATATCGAACCAGCATTATTTGTTCGGTTTGTATCAAGTCCAGTCAACAGATCAGAACTTACATTCACTAGACATAATCCGACCAATTAAATTAGGCCTGCTATCTGCGTATGAAGTGATTTCCTTGATGGCACATTGATATACTATCGAGAAATTGATTCATAGACAAATGGTTAACCTAAGTGATTTGATCGCGTAGTGTCAAAGCTAACCGACTGATTACCACTAAAAAGTTAACATAACCCGGCCAAATTTACTATCATGTTTACCAACAAACAATGTGGATTATGAATTAATTTCCTCGATAGTAATTTCGAGTTTCGATCCATCTCATCACTCGAGAATTCAACTCGAATCTCATTTTGGCGCACCGTGTTAGGGGATTGATCCCACATTCGAGTCCGTTTTATAGCGTCTCTGAAGCTTCGAGAGAATTAAACTCACTTTAATTGAGAAGATTTTGCGGTCCGGCTATATCGTTTTGGCTCGCAAACCGACTCAAATAAACAGTTTTTTAACAAGGAACAAGGAAACGGCGGCGCAATAAGATTGAGGTTTTATTCTAAGCAATTCCATCCCGGGCGATAGCGTAAAAATCCGACTTACGGAGACTTACGTAACACATAAAGGCGAAAGTTTATATTTTACGTTTCCCAACTAAAATATTTTTGACGTAGGCCTGGTTTACCAGAGAACATTCAACGAATCGGACATCCGTAACACGTCGCGTCTGCTATCATGAACCTTGATAGATGAACCTTCAAGAATATTATGTATATTTGTGATCAAGTGATCCATTTACTATGAACCCCAATTTCAAATAGAAACAAAAGATTACATTAGAATTTAGATATCACGGCAGTCGGCATGGCTATTGCTCACTAAATATAATTAATTAATATAAGACCGTCTTTATAAATATACTGATATAATTATCATATGTTTGCTCTCACATATTGTGATTTTTCCAATCTACCAGATAAAGACAATAATGGACCTATTTATGCATACCGGACTCAACCCACACGATGACAGTTTTGAGAAAAAGCCGTTTTTATTAAAATTGTGTATTCTTTTAAACTGATTGTTATTTTAAGTAAAGTTAATTTACAATAGTATATTTGGTAATTTATTCTATGCGTACAAACATAAATATGTTAAAAATTGCTACTATTTCCAACAAAAATTAAACAAAAACAGGAGGGTTCCTTTTAGCAAAACTATATTAGTGTGGGATACATATAATCCAAAGCGAACCATCTCTTTAGATTTATTACACAAGTCAACAGGATTTTCGTGCATGAGATCTGTGCACCCGATTTGGATGTCTAAAGGCCCGTATTCACTTTCATTAGTGATAAGTGCAAGTGATTAGGGCAGGTGATTAGTTATTAGGAAAAAGTAAGTGTGGACAGCGACTGCTTAGTGCAAGTGATTAGCCGGCTGCGTAGTAACGTGATTAGTTCTGTATTCACTTTGATTAGTGATTAAGTGCAGGTGACTAGTACAGGTGATGAGTGATTAGTAGAAAGTAAGTGTGGACAGCGACTGATTAGTGCAAGTGACTAGTCGGCTGCGTAGTAACGTGATTAAAAGCGTGTTCTATTTTTTGCGAGTGCAAGTGCGTGACAGATGAAAACCAATTTTGGTTTCGTTTGACAGCTCGAGATTGTTACTATTATTCTGCTAGGTATATTAACTTTATGGGCCAGACTGACGTGGTGATCATTATTATATATCCATACTAATATTATAAATGCGAAAGTGTGTCTGTCTGTCTGTCTGTCTGTTACCTCTTCACGCCCGAACCGCTGAACCGATTTGGCTGAAATTTGGTGTGAAGATACTTTGAGTTCCGGGAAAGGACATAGGATACTTTTTATCCCGGAAAAATGTACGGCTCCCGCACGATAAACGATTTTTGGCGCAACGAAGTTGCGGGCGTCATCTAGTATCTATTAACGGCCGTTCCCAATATTTGATCTATCTCTGGTTTTGCCCTACTAGAGATAGGTATAGCTCACATTAGACATTAGAGTCATATTATATTTTATGTCAATTCAATGTTAGCTGCGATCGGTGGTATGTCAAACAGAGATAGATTGAATATTGGGAACGGCCGTAAAAGTACAAAAGGACACCCTTTCAATTACTTCCATTCTAATCCATACTTATTACTTATTAATATACTAATATACTAATAATATTATAAATGCGAATGTGTGTCTATCTGTCTGTTACCTCTTCACGTTTATATCTCAGAAGTCAGAACCGATTTTGTTGAAATTTGGCATGGAGATACTTTGAGTCCTGGGAAAGGACATATAAAAATACTTTATGGTCAAATAGTTTTTAATAAAACCAATATTAAAATGAAGGATATGTCAAAATGGCAGTTTTATTTTTGAAACTTGGACGCTCGTGTTGACGGCTACTACTGAATTTACTAAATTAAATTACTAAAGAGCCACTAAACAAGACTTAAACACTTCGCCGCTTCGCCCCCCCAAACCCCACCGCCTCTCCTGAAAATCGAAATCACCTCGTTAGTGTTGAGTTTTGATTTGCCTGTTTAAGGAACAAAGTAGGGAACAAAGTTATAAATTGAAAGTGAAATTATTGTACCCTACACTCCACTTTATGGTACCTGCACTCTCGGCTGGAACGGACAGGCTGATATTTTATCTTTGTGATCGGGTCCCGTTTTTACCCTTTGAGTAAGGGACCATAAAAAGGAGAAAATTAACCATCTCCGTTGTTATGCTATGCTAACGCGGACGAAATCGCGGGCAACAGCTAGTAAAACAATAAATAACTATAATTCATTTGCTCACTAGAATCAAATAAATTGTAAAAAATCCTTATGGTCGTCGATCATTTGAGTAGTTGAGAAGGTTAAGAAATTTATCGAGCGAATCTTAGCCCCAAAATAATTGAAATAAAAATAAAGTTTAAAAAACCAAAACCCGACTACTAAAACGCGCTCTAAAAAGTACGAAACAGGAAAATAGTTAATAGGGATATGGAATTAATGCTTAAAGGATAGCCGTGGTCGTATGCCATCTACTATTATAGCAAAACAGATTAATTAAAGATAGTAAATGGGCATACATACGACCACGGCTATCCTTTAAACATTAATTCCATATCTCTATAAACTATTTTCTTGTTTCGTACTTTTTAGAGCGCGTTTTAGTAGTCGGGTTTTGGTTTTTTAAACTTTATTTTTATTTAGATTTAAAACTTAATATTTTTTTGTATCTAGGTGAGCATATCCTAAATATAACTTGTTGTATGCTTCGGCAGTATGTACCTACCTGATATAATGTGGCGCTCCTATTTTTTTTCTGGTTTTTATATGGATGTTTAAAACTAGATGATGCCTGCAACTCCGTTTCGCCAAAACTCGTTTATCGTGCGGCAACCGTACATTTTTCCGGGATGAATTGTCATTTCCCGGTACTCAAAGTATCTGCATACCAAATTTCAGCAAAATCGGTTCAGTGGTTTGGACGTGAAGAGATATCAAACATTCAGACAGATAGACAGACAGACGGACAGACAGACTTTGATGTCTCCGATTTAGTTCAAATTCGGGGAAAGGGTAGCCGAGGTGTTACCTTTGATGTTAGAAGAAACCTCGTTCCTCTAGGCCCACTAGGAGCGGAGTTATGGCTACTTTTGTAAGACATTTGACAGTTGCCGAGCCGTCAATGTCAAAGTTAGTTATTCGATCCTGGCCTCAGAATTGAGACAAAATTTGATGTCTCTGATTTAGTTCAAATTCGAGGAGGGGGTAGCCGCGGCATTGCCTTTGATGCTAGAAGAAACCCCGTTCCTCTAGGCCTATTGGGAGCGGAGTTATGGCCGCTTTTGTTCGACGTTTGACAGTTGCCAAGCTGTCAATGTCAAACTTTGAGTGCTTATAACTCGGCAACTGTTTGTCCTGGATATGGGGTTCTCCGGCTTGTTCTTCCTGGATTTCCCCTTTATACGATCGTGTCGTAACGGTTGTGTGTGCGCAATACTCTGGTTTCAATGAAACCAGGCCAATTACGCAGGAGTAATTTTATAGTGCCCAAGTGTGTGGGCAATACACAAGACCACTCTGGTTTCAATAAAACCAGGCCAGTTACGCAGGAGTAATTTTGTGTCGTATCGGGCCTGGGTCACAATGACCCGTCGCCTTTATATTGCAACAAAAAACCAGCCACGTGACTGACGTGAGTCTTTGTAAAATATTAAGAAGTAAGCCTTTTTTAATATGCAAACGAGAACCAAGCCGCATGGTTCTACTTGCCTAATTTTAAAAAATTCAAGGGACCCTGCAGCTTGGATCTTTTTTAAAAAACAATACTCATTAATTTATTAGTTGGTAATTTTGTTGTGAAAATGTTTTGTTCTGCCAAAATTGTTAGATATGCATGAGCTTCATATTGTAAGCATTTGCTTGCTCGATGAAAAACCCCTTTGACCTTTAAATCCCTAATCTTTATGATCTGGCGGTTCGTGCAGATATTTTCATTTGGAAAAATCCAGTAGGTCGGGCGATACTTTATTTAGCGTTATCAACGGCGGAGCTCGGCGCGCATTACTTTCAATCACCGTGCTTCCCCGTGAATGTGAATATGCATTTTATCACGCTACATTTATATGAAATCCCGTAGCTTATGCTTTTTACGATGTACGTTTTTCCCCGACGCGAGTTTGTCAACTACGATGAATCGATTTCACAATATCTACTACAAATAAGTTTTTTTTTATGAAATAAGGGGGCAAACGAGCAAACGGGTCACACTTCCGTCGCCTATGGACACTCGCAGCATCAGTAGAGCTGCAGGTGCGTTGCTGGCCTTTTAAGAAGGAATAGGGTAATAGGGGAGGGTAGGGATGGGAAGGGAAGGGAAGGGAATAGGGGAGGATAGGGAAGGGAATAGGGTAGGGGATTGGACCTCCGGTAAACTCACTCACTCGGCGAAACACAGCGAAAGCGCTGTTTCACGTCGGTTTTCTGTGAGAACGTCGAGCCGGCCCATTCGTGCCGAAGCATGGATCTCCCACGTATAAATCTCCCAGTCTGATGTGTCAGCGTTCACGAATCCATTTTACTAGTTATATGCACATAATATAATAATATAATGTTATTATTATTAACTATGAAAAGAGTTAAACTTTTGTCCCGGGCCCCCATCAATGATATCAAATGATTTTACATGTGGCTGAGTTCTTCAATCAAGAAACAACTAAAAACTATTTGAAATTAGCGGATATATCGACTGCTGCAATTTTCTATTCATTTTATTTATTTATATAGCAAATAGCAATATTGTGCAATATTCTGACACCCCTAAAATTAAGATTATGTTAGACTTTGAGGTGGTCTGGTAGTGGGAAGCTACTGATAAAAATTAAAAATGTCTGGCAGTAAAAGACGAGTATCCTACAGTTACCCCGAAGAAAGAAAAAAATGAGCTTACTTTATCTGAAATCAGGTAAAACCTTCAGAACTGGATACCTCCTAAATTAACCGCTACCAAAAGTCCATAGTTTCTGGTCGTCCTTATAACTCTATACCCCTAAAGAGTTATATGGATGATACAGGAAACATAATATACAATAATCCTATTATAAAGGCGAAAGTTTGTGAGGATGTATGTATGGATTTTTGTTACTCTTTCGCGCAAAAACTACTGAACGGATTTTAATGAAACTTTACAATAATATAGCTTATACATCAAAATAACATATAGGCTACAATTTTAACCGACTTTCAAAATGGAGGAGATGTTATATTCGTTTATTTATGTTTAACGATTATTCCGCCATTTGAGAACCGATTTTCAAAATTTTTATTTTGGTGTATAGGGTATTATCCTAATTTAGTACCACGTTCACAAAAGTGATGATCTGATGAAAGAATCCATTAGTAATCGAGGGAAGTCCTCAAAATTTATATGGAAACACGTGGTGACTTCAGTTTCGCGAGAAGTATTCGAAGCATATACTACCAACAAATAAGATTTTGCACCGAAGTATATCATGATTCATGGTTCAGAAGGTGCTGAGGGAGCTCCTGACTCTTTATAGATACGAGTTTGGGAGTTTCAGTATTGTTTTAAGAACGAAAAGCAGATGCTACTATGCAAACTATATTTATCATCATTATCATCATCACTACCATATTATACGTCCCATGATTTCATAATCATGGGACGTATAATATGGTAGTATAACTAATACTAACCAAACTAACTATAGAAGACTATGTAAAACGTACCAATAATAGGGTCATCCCTATTATTGGTACGTTTTACATAGTCTTTTAGATCGAGACTCAAGTTTGTCAAGTGATTAAAAAATCTATACTAATATTATAAACCTGAAGAGTTTGTTTCTTCGCTCGAACGTGCTAATCTCAGGAACTACTGGTCCGATTTGAAAAAAGTTTCAGTATTAGATAGCTCATTTATCGAGGAAGGCTATATTATCACTCTAAGACTAATAAGACTGAAGAAACAGAGGAAAATGTGGAAAAAAACCAGGAAAATTGTTAGAAAGGGTCTCTACGCGGACGAACTACTGAAGCATTTTTACCCGACTACGGCGAAGCACAAAGATGGGTTATGATTTTGGCCTGTATGTATGTATGTATGTGGGTATGGATGTTTGTCTGTTCCCTCGTAACTTTAAAACTACTTGTCCTATTTAGATAAATGAGGTGTTATTGGAAGCGTCTTGATTGTCCGCTGGTTATAGGCTACATGACTTTACGTAAAATTGGCTATAGCGCCATCTAGGTCACTTAAAGTATAGAACAAAAAGAACAAGAACTTTGTTAGCACATTTCAAATATATAAATTTATTAGCTATTTCCCACGGGTTTGCTTGCAATCACCTGATTATTGCATGAATTCATGATATCACTTTAATACAATATAAAACAACAATTAATTATATATACCTTCGCCCTCGCCTGGATCTTGGGGGGTCTGCGCCTCCCCAACCCCCCCCCCCCCCCCCGTTTCCTGAACATGTAGTCGCGTCGTTAGTGTTGAGTTTTAATTCTCCTGTTTTTGGAACAAAGTTATAAATTGAAAGTGAAATTATTGTACCCTAAACTAAACATATACTTTTTGCCCGACTACGGCGAAACAAAAAGGAGGGTTATGATTTTGACCTGTATGTATGTATGTATGTATGTATGTATGTATGTTTGTATGTATGTATGTGGGTATGGATGTTTGTCTGTTCCCTCGTAACCTTAAAACTACTTAACCTATTTAGACAAATGAGATGTTATTGGAAGCGTCTTGATTGTCCGCTGGTTATAGGCTACATGACTTTACGTAAAATTGACTATAGCGCCATCTAGGGCACTTAAAGTATGGAACAAAACAAAGTATACCTGACTATGTTGTGTGGGGTATCAAATGAAAGAACTTTGTTAGCACATTTCAAATATATAAATTTTATTAGCTATTTCCCATGGGTTTGCTTGCAATCACTTGATTATTGCATGAATTCATGAATCATTCCAATACAATATGAAACAATAACTAATTATCTATAGCAACACCAATTCAAAGTAACTCTAAAATCAGTTAAAGGTGCTGTCGGGCACTACATTACTATATAATATGGTGTACGGCTTTGCTTGCAATTACTTGATATTTGCATGAACTAACAAAAATTAGTCATCACTCTCACCGATATGAGAATCGTCCGGAACTTGGACAATGGGGCCCAGCTCGAAATCGCGTCGTTAGTGTTGAGTTTTAATTCGCCTGTTTTAGGAACAAAGTTATAAATTGAAAGTGAAATTATTGTACTCTAAACTAAACTCATACTTTTTGAGTATCATTTGATTACCATGTGGTACCTGCACTCTCACCTGGAACTAAAACAAACCACGGTAAACCCCCCCTCCCTCCTTAAAATCGAAATCACGTCGTAAGTGTTGAGTTTTAATTCGCCTGTTTTAGGAATAAAGTTATAAATTGAAAGTGAAATAATTGTACCCTACACTCCACTATGTGTGGCACCTGCACTCTCGGCTGGAACTGAACTGAAAATTGAAAGTGAAATTATTGTACCCTAAACTAAACATATACTTTTTGAGTACCATAATTATACATTTGATTACCATGCACTCTCGCCTGAAACTTGAAAATCGAAATCACGTCGTTAGTGTTGAGTTTTAATTTGCCTGTTTAAGGAACAAAGTAGGGACAAAGTTATAAATTGAAAGTGAAATTATTGTACCCTACACTCAACTATATGGTATCTGCACTCTCGGCTGGAACAGACAGGCTGATATTTTATCTTTGTGATCGGGTCCCGTTTTTACCCTTTGAGTAAGGGACCATAAAAAGGAGAAAATTAACCATCTCCGTTATTATGCTATGCTAACGCGGACGAAATCGCGGGCAACAGCTAGTAAAACAATAAATATTATCTATGCCCGTTTATTATCTTTAATTAATCTGTTTTGCTATTATAGTAGGTGGCATACGACCACGGCTATCCTTTAAACATTAATTCCATATCCCTTTAAACTATTTTCTTGTTTCGTACTTTTTAGAGCGCGTTTTAGTAGTCGGATTTTGGTTTTTTAAACTTTATTTTTATTCATATTATTTAGCACAGATATAGAGAAGACCACACGAAGGTACATTTAAGCTTTTTTTTGCTGGAAAATGTACGGTTTTCGTAAAATTCCTAATTTACGCAGGCGAAGCCGCGCGGGACATCTAGTTTTTTTTTTTTAAATGGCGAAAATCTGGCTGACGCAAACAACTTGCGTTATAGTATTATTATGTAACGTAGATGTAACCATCCACTATCTAAAACAGTCTCATGAATTTTGAATTTTTGATTTATGGGGTACTTTCGGCTTACCTATGTCAGCAAGAAGAAGGGGTTTTTATGAGGAGTCTAAGTGGAATTGATTACTGCCCCTTTCCCTCTGGCAGGAAATCTTGGCAAATATATTTCTTAAAATCCACTACGATTGATGATAGCCAAGACAATTGAAGACGAACGCATTATTTTCACAAAAAATGCTTTCATAATAAAGAATATTAAATTTTCTCATCCATACTAATATACTAATAATAATAAAAATGCCAAAGTATGTCTGACTATTCGCCAATCGTTTGTCTGTCTGTTATCTCTTCACGGCCAAACCGCGAACCGATTTTGCTGAAATTTGGTTTGGGGATACTCTGAGATCTGGAACAGGATATATACATATAATACTTTTGTCCCCGAAAAATGTACGGCTCCTCGGGATAAATGAAATTTGGCATACACTTCTGACGTTTAGATGATAGGTAGCCATTGACATAAGAAAATATAGCAGGTAGGTATAACAAAAGATTTGGAGAAATTAATAAAAATATTTCGATCTGTCTGCTTTTTAATTTAGAGATCAACTACGATAACATGGCGCGCTCCTCCAAATGACTGTTTCAATGTGTGTAGTCGCATCCTTATAAAAGAGTTTGTATGTAGTATGTATTCAACCATAGTACACGTAATATTTCAGTTAATGTCACATAATACCAAGATTTGTTGGTCAACTAATCATAACTAGCCGACCGCGCAAGACAACGTACTTCAAACGTTTTGACAACGCACTTCAAACGTTTTGAATTTCGGAGGAGAGCACCATGTTATCGTAGTTGATCTCTATTTAATATTAACCCATCAAGCCCCATAATTTCACCGGTGAACAAGACACACTAGAATAAGAATTGATTTCCAAGAATCCACGATCAAATGATTAAAATACTTGTGTTACTGCTTTAGTTTATTTCGGTTATTTCTTCATGCATAAACAGCTAAGCTGATTGTGACAAAATTTTGTCTGAAGATGTCTAGGGTCAGAGAAAAGGAGAAAATGTACGGTCCCCGTGTAATAAGCAAGTTTTGGAGCGACGAAGTTAGGGGGGAACAACTAGCAGTTTACACGTACCGCTCGCGCGCTCGTAAACTTCTTGAGGATTATACTTCCGTCTTTATTAAATATTTTACAGAGCACTTTGTTTACAGTTAGTCTTAGTACGTTATTAAAATATAATTATGAAAATACTTAATTGTGCGTTAACTTTGATGAAAATTAGTAACAAGAGCATCATGAGCCATTGAAATATGTTTTAATCCATGCTAATCTTCTATATCAAACACAAATTTTCCTCGTTTGCAAGCTTCTCCAAAACTGCTCAAACGATTTTGATGATATTTTGTGTCAAATATTGCTAGGCTTGCTGGTCTAGGCCGACATCTACTTTTTACACGATATAACATACACCGATCTAACATTAGCAATATCAAAGTTTCCGAGATTCGGGTGGCATAATATTATACAACCCCACTTACAACTCGTCATGTTTCTTCAACAAGCAGAACAACGTTTGTCGAGTCATGTACAAAATTATCAAATTAGACACTTGCACGGATGCCTTCAAAATAAATACCAATGGCACGTGTGAGTATCGTATAATACTGCCGTTTACCAAAAAATTGTTGGGAAGTTTCAATAAAAATCCTATTTTTATTTGCGCATTGCGGGTCTATGAAAATAAAACTTGAAGGTTTTGTACCAAACATCACATTTCGCCGCTACCTGCGTTTTTCTATTAGGGGCGTCCACAAATTACGTGAGGTGTTTTTTACATTTTCAGAATCTCCCTCCCACCTGGTGAAATTTCGTGAGATTTTATTCAACCCCCTCCCCCACCCCCCAATCTGACATGAGATTTTTCAAAATGTGGGTTTCTTACGTAAACGCGTTGGATTGTTTGAAAGTCAGTAGATGTAGTATAACGTCAAAGTAGTTTCTTTCGAACGAATTAGTGAATGATCTTAAT
The DNA here is from genome assembly GCA_905333045.1 of Lysandra bellargus. NCBI lineage: Eukaryota > Metazoa > Arthropoda > Insecta > Lepidoptera > Lycaenidae > Lysandra > Lysandra bellargus. Next base: position 9,671,766 of record HG995338.1, read on the forward strand.
CGTCTACGATTACGTTTATGATTAAATCTTAAGCATACGTACAATCTGGATGAAATGGACCAAAATAGTAAAGCAATGAAAAAAAAAATTTGTGAGATTTGCCGAGACCTCCCCTCTCCCCAACGTAAGATTAGATGAGATTTGACTCGACCCCCTCCCCCCCTTAAACACCTCACGTAATTTGTGGACGCCCACTTACGCCGGAGACCCTTAATATCCTACCCTACGAATTACGTATTCACTTTTAGATGTCACCTATCAGATTACATTTAACCTTGTCCTTTTATCATTGCCCATTAATATAGGCTAAAAAGTATATTGCAGACCTACTTATAATATAATATTATCTAGTAATTGTAAATCTTACAATTATTATTGTGGACAAATTGAGTTAAAAACCTAATAAAAATTGAAAAAAAAAAATAGTTTTCTAATATCGATCAATTTAAAGAATTGGCAGTAAGTTAAACAAATGTTGAATTACATAGAGATGATCAATGAGATGATAGCTTATAGGTTACATTCTACTCATACAGAAGAGCAAACTACGAAAGGATACGAAAATGTACAGTTTCAGATCCTGAAAATGTACAATCCCTGACAAAACTCCTTGTTACAATAATAAGGCTAAGTTATTATGGGCAGTAATACAAACACGGGCAAAGATAAATGTAGGTGATTATCGGTTTAAGTACGACAAGCGTAAGTATAACATAATATAAGTACGATAAATAAGACCGACAAGCTATCTATGAGAAGTGCGCAATACATTTTACACAACTCGATATTTTCATTAAATTGCGTAAAAAACTTAACCTGCGGGATTAGAGGAATACACACGTACGCTTGCAATCAGAAGGAGCGTCGATAAATTCGACTCCCACTACTCACTAGCGATATATAGCTCCTTGAATCCTAAGATTCTGTAACAGCCTACAAATTGCCGGTAGTTCACAGTCACTTACGTGAGCTGTGTTTCGAGCGAGGGTCGAAATATCCCGGACTCGAAATAGAATACAAAGGGACGGAACGATCATCGGAGTTCGTATTATTTTTTCTTATCGCAGCTCGAGGGCACTTACAACTTCAAATGACGGGACCATTCTTCTTTTCGTGAAAATTAAAGAGTGTTTTCTTGATCGCTGAACCATGACAAAATATTTATCAGGATATGGCTTTGAAATGTTTTACACTGCAATTATTGCAAAACGTTAAAAACTTATACAGCTGTTATAATCACAGAAAACCGGCGTGAAACAGCGCTTGCGCTGTGTTTCGCCGAGTGAGTGAGTTTGCCGGAGGCCCAATACCCTACCCTTTTCCCTTCTCTACTCTCCCCCCTATCTCCTTCCCTACCCTTCCCTATTCCCTTCCCTACCCTCCCCTATTACCCCTTAAAAGACCGGCAACGCACCTGCAGCTCTTCTGATGCTGCGAGTGTCCATGGGCGACGGAAGTTGTTTTCCATCAGGTGACCCGTTTGCTCGTTTGCCCCCTTATTTCATAAAAAAAACAGTGGAGGCCTTATCTTGATATTTCAGTGATGCTACTGTAAAAGTGCACTAAATACTAATTATTAGCGACTATTGAATTGAGTTCACGCTGTATTGTCCTTAATCAACTCCTCATCTGTGTCCATCAAAATCAGTAGTAGTTTCAAGATATTTTTACTCTTTTACATTATACCACTATGGATTGGCACAACGCTTGCTGTGTGGTGAATAAATAAATAGCATAATAAAGTAGGCTCAACGGATTTGGACCAGTCGCTGCCCTAAATTAATGCTTAAAACTATCCATTTTTAGCGGACAAAAGCCTGGTCTTTTGACATCGTTGTTTTAATTCTAATTTTTAGGCTGGGAATTTAAAATATCTCAGTTAACTAGTAGTATATCTTTATGAGTAGGTGAATGTGTACAATGCGACATTGAGCTTACATTTAGTGAAACTAGACCAAACCAATTCTCAAATACTGGAACTACATAAATCCTGCCAATACAAGGCTCGCTCCGCATAAACTGTTTACATTCTTGTAATTGAAAGGGAATCTTTGTAAAGGAATTGTGCTGAACGTTTTGGACGTGTAAGCATTTGCTACATTGTTGGAACAGAATATACTAGATGACAATCGATGCTGGTGTTGCAAAGCTTGCGATTATGGACCAAACCTTAAGTCAAAAAGATTCATACAAACACAATATTATGTAGTTTTGACTGTAGGTCTAACTCATTGACAAGTTCAAAGGCCCCATACAGGAAGCGATCAAATCCAGTTGGACTGAATGCAAGCCGATCTGATATCAGTCCGACCGGAACAATCAGCCTCACCGCATATGAAAGACTATACGAGCGAGGCCGCCAATATTTGCTGACTTTGCAATTATAATATACTAGCTGTGCCCCGCGGTGTTACCCGCGATTAATTAGGTATGATTAGGTAAACTAAATTGTGTTGTAATAGTATTAGAGACAAAATAAATTGAGTTTGATCTTCGGAAACTTCAATTTTGATGACTGAGAGATGGAAGTTTGATAGAAGACACTGTTTTGTGATAAGCAGCACTCCTAGGATTTGGTAGAAGATGGGACGAAAATTAATCAAATGATACTCGAAATCTGTATGTTAAGGGCCGAATAAATTCACTTTTATGATAAATAACTTAGTCTGTTTCTAAAAAGGAGAATTAAGACTCAGTACTAATGACGCTACACTGTTTCGTTCAAAGCAACACTACCAATAGTGGGATGGGAGGGTTTGGGGAGGCGCAGCCCCCCGAAGTAAGGGACGGCAAAATTTTGAAAATCGAATTTTGTTTTATGTAACACTTCTAGGAGCTTGGAGGCACAGCCCCCCAAATAGGAGACGGGACGAAAGCCTATGAATCAAATGACACTCGATATTATCTGTATGTTTAGTTTAGGTTAGAATAAATTCACTTTTATAAATAATAACTTAGTTTGTTTCTAAAAAGGAGAATTAAAACTCAGCACTAACGACGCGACACTGTTTCGTGAAAAGCAACACTTTCAGAAAGAGAGTGGGGGTTTAGTAAGTAGGAGACGGCAAAATTTTGAAAATCGGTTCACAAACGGCGGAGTCATCGTTGAACATAAGTAATTGAAAAAATCAACATAACACCTCCTCCGTTATGGAAGTCGGTTAAAAATTTAGCCTATGTGTTAATCCAGGATGTCAGCTACCTCCTTGTAAAATTTTGTCGACATCGCTCCAGCCGTTTAAGCGTGAAGAAGTAACAAATATAAAAACAAACTCACAAAGTCACAAACTCACAAACTCACATACTTTCGCCTTTATAATATTAGTAGGATTAGTAGGATAGTATTGTGTTAATCTTATGCTCGAAAACTGATTCTAACGAAGAAAACAAAGTACTTAGGCATGCATTAGAATTATTTGAGTTCCAATAATAGTATAAAAATATATTTACAATTAAACATAAAATTATTATTTTTAACAAAAAATTAAAACCGACGTCCAAGGTTAAAACAATGGTAATATGAACTAAAAAGTATTAAATAACTCTTACTCTTTAATAGCACGTCTTTTTCAGCATTCGTCTAAATCTCAAATATTTCTGTACATATAATACTACAGTCTTCATTATTTTGAAGTCGGTACCAGCTAATTTAATCGTAAGTTCAGTAATGTCAGAATATCTGAAACTTTTGGGACTGGTACCGACTTCAAAGTAATGAAGACTGTAGTATATGTACAGAAATAGTTGAGATTTAGACGAATGCTGAAAAATACGTGCTATTAAAGAGTAAGAGTTATTTAATACTTTTTAGTTCATATTACTATTGTTTTTACCTTGGAAGTCGGCTTTATTTTTTTGTTAAAAATAATAATTTCACTTTTTTTAGATAAGTATCTACAAAATTAGGCTTTATGCGTAAATAACCAATACGAATGTTAACTATTCAAATTATGTTACTGTAAGCGAAATTGTGGTAAATGCTTTTTTTTTTGTATGTTCAACGATTACTCCGCCGTTTGTGAACCGATTTTCGAAATTTTTGTTGTGTTGTATTAGGTTTCACTCCAATTTGGTACCATGTTCATAAAAGTGGTGACCTGATGATGGGATCCATGAGTAATCGAGGGAACTCCTCGAAATTTATATGGAAACATATGGTGATTTTGGTTTTATGAGAAGCATCCTAAGCATATGCTACCAAAACGTAAGATTTTGCACCGAGGTATACTATGGTTCCGAAGCTACTAAGAGAATTCCGGATTCCTTATAGATACAAGTTTAGGAGTTTAGGCGCTGTTTTAAGAACTGAAAGCATATGCTACTATACAAATTACATTCATCATCATCATCATCATTACCTCAGGGTTACCAATGTCACCAAATTCAACCTTATCTCCAGAGCATAAGGCACACATTTGACATTACTCCTGAGAAGTTAAAGTTGCTTCGATAATGTAACATTCTGTTCCACTTCGCCGAGATATTCTGGAAAACAACCTAATTTCAACCTTTTGCATTGCGTTTAGCGTTCATAGTATAATAACGCATCGCATCGCATATCTGCCAGGGCTGTCAAGCAAGCGCGCGGCGGCGCGGGCGCGGGCCGGGTACTATGCACAGAATACAAATTACTCACGGAGGTACTATGTGCGCTGCGTGTGCTTGTCGCACATGTCGAACGAGTGCCAGCCTATTGAAACTAGTCCGGTGACCGGCTACTTAGCACGTCACACGTGTTCACTTCGATTTTTTTTAATGATTGTTTAAAATTATCTGCAGGCTGCAGCTGATATTATAATATTTTGTAAGTGTGACTGTAATAAGATACGTAGAATAATATACACGTGTATTATTCTACGTATAGTACGCGTTTGCTTACTAGGTAACTAAAAAAGAGTGAAATTATTATTTTTAACAAAAAATTAAAACCGACTTCCAAGGTAAAACAATAATAACATCCTTATAATATGAACTAAAAAGTATTAAATAATTATTCCTATCTAATAGTGCCTTTTTACGAATTCGGCTAAAACTCAACTATTTCTGTACTCAATCTTCATAATTTTGAAGTCGGTGCCAGTTCCAAAAGTTTCAAATATTCTGTCAGAGAACAGAAGATTCATCTGGTACCTGGTGCGACGTCTTACTTTTTGGTAGCATTTACCTCGAATGCTTCGGAAAAAATTGAAATCACTATATGTTTCCATACAAATTTCAAGGAGTCCCCTCGATTCCTCAAGGATCCCATCATCAGATCACCACTTTTGTGAACATGGTACCAAATTCAAGTTAAACCCTATACAACACAAAAAGAATTTTGAAAATCGGACCACAAACGGCTGAGTAATCGTTGAACATACAAAAAAAAAAAGATACAGCCGAACATATTACCTCCTCCTTTATGGAAGTCGGTCAAAAAGGTAAGAAAATAGCTTAAAATATACAATCCACCGTGAAAGAGGTGCACTTTAACTGTCGCTGTAGCAGTAAGTATGACAGATTTGAATATAAGTCGGATATGTTATGAATACTTATATAAATGGCTATTACCTCATCTAATTCTTATAGTATTTTGAGATAACTTTCTTTATAAACTTTTTAAAATCAAATGAATCGTTAGAAACATCAATTCTACCCTATATTTTAAACGTCATCAATAATACCGATTTATTATTATCGTTGGGTGTTAGGGAAGGTAAGGAAGGAGGTGGCAACGCTGAGTTTTTACGTATTCTATGAAAAATCTGGTAATATCCGCCATTTCTCGACAGTTCACATTTTGAACCTCAGTCAGGCTGTGTACACAGTTTTTTCAAAGGAAGTTTTTTTGTGACACAAATGTAAGCATTACTGTTTCACATAAAACTATCAATGCATCATGTGAGTAGTCAAAAGGGCCATGTTTGGGGCTATAATAAAAACCACATTGTGTATTACTTGCAGAGATAAGTTTGATTTTCTCAACGCTATGATAGCCTCTACGCTATCATTTTGGTGCTCCAACGTCATATTTCTCAACGCTATGTTAGCGTAGTAGAATAAAATCGCTACAATGTTGGTGCTCCAACGTCACAAACAGCGTAGATATTCGCCAATTTTCTTTCTCTCAGCAAAAATTGGCGGCCTCACCCATGTACTCTCAGAGAAGTTGATTCCTAGGCAGATGGAGGACCGAAGTAATTTGGTCGCGTTACGTCTAACCCATCCGACCGATCACAGTTAACTTTGATTTGACATAATTCGACCAAATGACGTAGGTTCGTCAACTGCCTAGGAATCAATTTCCTCGATGGTACATAATATTATATAATACATACATGTATAGACTGTAGGGGGCAGCTGGGGCCTTAAGAGCCCGGGTTACCCTCGAAATTCTCATACATACGTAATACCAAAATCATTTTCTCATACGAAAATATTTAACATGTTTGAGTTATTTTTCAGCTTAAAATAGTAATTACCTAGGTTCCTGTACAAAAATTAATTTCAAAATATTTAAACACTAAAAAATAGAGTAAAACACTAAAAAATATATACATAAATATTAAATTTACTACGAAATATTTCAACTCTAAAAATATTTTTTAGTATTTAAATATTTTGTAGTAAATTTATTATTTATTAATATATATTTTTAGTGTTTTATTCTATTTTTTTGTGTGTAAACATTTAGTAGTAAATTTAGTAAAAAAAAAATTATGCACAAAAAAATTTTTCTTATGTTTAAATATTTTGAAGTTAATTTTTGTTCAGGAACCTAGATAATTACTATTTTAAGCTGAAAAATAACTCAAACATGTTAAATACTTTCGTATGACAAAATGATTTTGGAATTATGTATGTATGAGAATTTCGAGGGTAACCCGGGCTCTTAACTATCTTTTTTTGAAGCCATGCAAAACCCTTTTGTGGCCTTCTAGTTTTATTTGTAGGGGTCTTCGAAAACAGATTTAAAATCCGTAAACATTTCGACGGATATCTAAAAACGACTTTACAGTTAATGTTTTCTTGGAAACAATGCAAAAAGCTGTACGTGCATCCCTAAATACAGCTTCGCGTGCCGTCGGATTGGATTTACGTTCGTTGAAGTTACAATAACTTTTTATGTTTATTAAGCCATAGCCGAGTCTTAGTATGAGTTATGATAATTTTTACTGCGAAGAAGCTCGCCTTATTAATACAGTTAAGATCGCATTAAATGTTGTTATTGCTTTATTACTGCAACAGAATGTTCTACGTCATAACATTAACCACTAAGCATAGCTAATGCATTGGAAAAACAAGGATTCTTACAATTCTTAACCTAAAACAAAGTTGGGTTTTTTATATAACTTTGCATGCTTTTGTATAGTTTTAATGAAAATAGTTTACGGTAAGTATATTTCGTGGGTGCGAGTTTCTTACGCGAGTTCTTCTCGCCGGGCTAGTTTCCGAACATATTATGGTAGGTATCATTCAACGTTCAAAAAGTGTATTGAAACTTTGAAAAAGGTATTTTATCAATTTATTTACTTATCTAATTAAAAATCCGATTCAATCATCGGGTATAAAACATCGTAACACCAATCAATTCGATATTGAATTTAATTGACTACGTGTGAGTCACGCGAGGTGTAGTTTAGGCCATTTTCCTTCCGAAGAATTCCCGCCGTTTCATAGGATTCCTTTGACATGGCATTCGACCATTAAAGAATGATTGCTGCGTACTTTGGAACACATATTGCGAGGAAATTCTTGTTTGTCAATATCAGTATCGTCATGTTCTATTTTGGAATATCCCGAATGAAGTCACAAAAATTATGATGTAAGTACAAAAAATCCTGATAAAAATCATAGGCTATTATACACATATACAGGTGCTTTCAAAATATTTGCTTTTTAAGGGTTCCGTAGTTTTTGTATACGAACAACATTCAACTCTAACCAGACAACAGAAAGAATTTGGAATGCTTACTGTCATATAACATAATATTATTATTCTTTTAACTTCGCGCTTACTTTCAATAAATAAATAATATTATGGAGTTGCAAGATAAGCTCTAACATTTTTTGCAAGAGTCGACAATGATGCTTCTAACATTATGATCATTTGGTATTCCATTTAGCTTGGGCATAGAATACATTATAAACGATGCAGCCAGCCCATGATCTCATATCCGCTTTAATCTAAGTACATCACTCACTTTATGATACATAACACAATATTTAATTATTCTATATTGATTACCTTCTGATTTTGCTTATTTTTAAATAATCCAGACTAAATGACGTCCGCAATTCAGTTGCGAAATAAGTCATTCATCCGTATATATTTCCGAGATGAAAAGTATGCTATGTCCTTCCCCAACTCAGAGTATCTTCGTACCAAATTTCAGCTAAATTGGTTCAGCGGCTTGGGCGTGAAAAGCTAACAGGAGTCAGACAGAGATACCTTTGCATTTATGATATTTGTGTGGACATTTAGGCAGCGTATAACTATACGTACGCTGTATTTGTCTGTGTGTTTTAAATAATTTTTTAACCTGGGCTCACTGTTAAGGGCGAAGCTAAACAGCGCAATTTGTGAGTAATTGTAAGTCGCAGAATTTCGGTTCGGCAGAATTCTGCTGCATTCAGTTTCATACAAAAGTCCTGTTTGATTCACACGAGCGTAATTTTGTGAGTCATGATTTGAATGAAAAGATTTTTACGCGGCAGAAATTCTGCGACTCACAACTCACAAATTGCGCTTGTTTGGCTTCGCCCTAAAATCTAAATCTGTACGATAAAAGAAATAAAAATAAACAAAGCACTATTCGAATCATTTAATTAAGGACGAGCAAGGGTAAGCACCTGAGTAGTAAAATAAATGGAATGTTAAACGTTTATTACTTATTAAGCCGGGATTATACATTCAGTACTGATTACCATCAAATAGAGCTCAGCACGCAACTTAACTGCGAGATCATTACGTATTAAAGACAACTGAGTACCGAAATCAATAGGTGTTTAGTATGTTCACTAAATAGTAAAATGAGCCCACCATTCTTCCTCCATATTTTTTAAAATATTGGTAAATAAATATTAATATTATAGATCTTGCTTTGACGCTTTCAAGAAGAACTTTTGAGAGGTAGTATTATTACCTAATCATACTAACTAATATCCGTTGTATATTTAGTATTTCAGCCTTTTTTATTAGTTAGTTATTCGTAGATTTTAGTAGAATTACAACGAAGACGAATAGTAAATTCATTCAATATAACGGATATTATAAAGACTAAGCGATTTCGAGATTCGTGACCTTGCCTAAGTATGAAGCAAGTAGCAACCCTAAGGGCCCTAGCATACGGCGACTTTTTGTAGCGAAGATCGCATGGTCAGCACGATTGCATCGCTAGTCGCTACTAACGCTTGTTAGTCGCAACTGCAACGTGCGGCTGTAGCGATCCAAACGCTCGATTGTAGCGATTCAAACGCGCGACTGTATGGATCCAAACGCGCAACCGTGTCGGTGACAACAACCAGCGAGGGAGGGTTTGTAATTTGTAACGTTGCTGAAGCGCGTTTGTATTGCGTTTCCATCGCGACTAAATGAGCGCCCCGTGTGCTAGAGCCAACCAACGATGGCTTCGCGATTGCATTGCGAAAAATAAATAAAAAACATGTTTATTAAACACACAAGAGACAAAACACAGCAATCAACTAAACAATAACAAAATTTAACAACATCACAAATAGTATCGCGATTGCATCGCTTCAAAAAATCGCCATGTGCTAGGGCCCTAAAATGAAATATATTTGCGAAGCGACACAATAATTTACTGCAGATCATTAACGAGGTCTAATCTTGTTTTTATCCACATTTTATTCGCTCCCCTGCGATTCAGATTGCTATTTATATCGTCGTAATTACGTTTCCTTAGTCATTTAACCGCAAGTTGCGACCCATTGTAAATATTTTTCTGTGCTAACAAGTGGTGTATCTTCATTAACCTTCTGCTAGAATATTTACTGTGTATAAACGAGCTTTATCGTATGTACGGAATAAGTTAGCACCTTAAGGCCTGATTACAGCTACCGAGTAAAGTGGCGAGCCAGTGCCCTCGGTATGTATGTAAGTAAGTACTAGGTAGGTATGTAAGTACTATCAGAGAAGTTGATTCCTAGGCAGATGGCAGACCTAACCTCTCCTCGGTCGCGTCAAGTCAAACCTATCAGACCGATCACAACTAGCATTGAATTGACACAAGCCGATCAAATGACGTACCTAGGTCCGTCAACTGCCTAGGAATCAATTTCCTCGGTGTAACATTAATAATATTATGTACTCGGTCGAAAGCACTGTCATCGCCTCTTCCACACAATTGTCTCCTACATAATACTTACTAGTCAGCCTGCTGCTTTCAAGTATGGTTTAGATAATGCAGGTATAGTTTTCAAACTGTAATATTTTTAACCGGCTTCCAAAAAACGAGGAGGTTATATGTTCGGCTGTGGATATATATCGACACCGGAAATATCACTTAACGTAAGGGACATTTTGGCGAAAATGAGTTATATATGTCATTGAATTCAGAATTTCGAGTACTATCGTTTGGCATACTTGAAATTCTTCTATCGTTAAAAAATGTCCCTTATAGTACACATTTTTTATAGTCTAGACAGGTTTTTTCCTAAAAAAATTGATTTAACGGACGTAAATATTTTTACGTGCTAAAAAAAAATAACGTAAATGCTTTTAAAATAAAATTCAGTCCCTTACGTTAACCTTTAGCTTAGTACAATTCTCTTAACATGTCCTTTACGTTAAGAATTGATACATAATAATTGTCATAGCTTCACTAAAATTTGTCCCTTACCTTAATTTTAAATATCATTTTTCAAGTAAGAAGATAATTTTTTGGCACCTACTCAAAAAGTATTATCCGTAAAAGTTTAAGGTTTTTTATAAAGTTTTAGTATTTTAGCTAAACCTTTAGCCTTTAGGTATACACAAGTAATGCGGTCAATTGTATATAGCTAGCATTAAAGATGACAACACTCTCCTGGCTGCAAATGAAATCGAGATGCAAGAACTGTTTTAGAGAATGAAGCAAATGATCAACAACTTGGGCCTCTCATTTAATAATAGGGAAACCAAAAACATGGTCATAGACAGAAGCAACACTCTGCCTTTGACTGGCGCGGTAAAATGGAAGTGGTTAGCAAATTTGTATTTGATCTTTACGAACAACGGCTCCTGTTAACCAAATATACGTAGAAGAATTGGGATGACTAAGAGCGCCATGTCTCAAAAAGCATAAAATTCTGGCTTGACAGGAAGATTTCGTTAAAAACTAGGAGGAAAATTGTGTACGTGCTCATATTCTTCATCTGTCTTTAATGATCCGAGACATGAACTCTGAAGTCTGCAGACCGCAGACGTATCGACGCCGTCGAGGGTGCTGGAGGAAAATGCTCTGAATTCCATAAACTGCTTTCAGAACCAACTCATCCATTCTGGCTCAACTAAACATACAAACAAGGCTCTCTACCATCTGTCTAATAACGCATCTTAGAATATTTCAGACACATTACCAGAAAAAAGGAGGAAACCTTGAAACCATGGTATGGAAAACTCATGATAATTGGCAAGATTGAGGGGAAAAAGACGGCGGAGCCGCTGTCTCATGCGTTGGTCTGATCAAATCCGTACCACACTTGAGTCGACTGTCTGCGACGCTCTTCGAGTGGCCGATAATAGAAATAGCTGGCGTAACACTATAAAAAGGAAGGTCATAGAAGGGGAAGGTCATGACTGGGCACTGGCGAAGCAGCTCTGACAGGTGCGATAAAAGAGAACAGTAGCTCCTGATAAGGTGAAATGAGAAGCTTAATACCAGGTCAAGAACGAACATTTAGACTTGTGGTGTGCGATCGCTAGTTCAGGTTCACAGAAAGAGGCCGCAGAGCGGAACAGGGAGGAAGATCCATCTTCTATTCGGCTCAGGATACAGATTTCGGTAGGACAAAAGAGCAGAGACGTGGTTTTGCAAAGTTTCACCTTGTCTAAAGGGGCTCTGGGTGTAGATGGGAACAGTCCCGGTGCCAAGGGAAATGCTTCAGTCTGTCGAAGTTCCCTTATTTTGCTGGAAATCCTATCCCTTATGTGGTAGACCAGCCAGTCGTGGTGGGCTTATTGTGTTAGATTTTAATATATTACATCAAACTTCCTCCAAAGCATAGTTTTTTATGTCCTTTACAGTATATTTGTGTCGCAGTTTCATATTAAACTTGGTGCTTACTTTAATATGGCATAGTTGACATTTAAAAAATTCAGTGCTGTAAGGGACAAATAAGCAAATTTTTTTAATGTAAGGGACATGCTATTTTCTAAACGCGTAAATTTACGAAAATATTTTTTTATAGTTATATAGCCGACAAAATTCTAAGAAACTTTGCCATAAACACCTTTAAGATCGGACTAAATAATAAAAAGTTACAGACGAATTTGTAAAAAAAAAAGTTATTTTTTCGCTCTCCTGAAAAGTCGTGTTTTGTCCCTTACATTAAGTGATATTTCCGGTGTCGATATATATTTTTTTATTTTATTTTTATTTTTGTATGTTCAACGATTATTCCGGTGTTTGTGAACCGATTTTCGAAATTTTTTTTGTATTAGGTTTTACTTCAATTTGGTACCATGTTCACAAAAGTGGTGACCTGATGATGGGATCCATGAGTAATCGAGGGAACTCCTCGAAATTTGTATGGAAACATATGGTGATTTTGGTTTTATGAGAAGCATCCTAAGCATATGCTACCAAAACGCAAGATTCTGCACCAAGGTATACTATGGTTCCGAAGATACTAAGAGAACTCCGGATTCCTTATAGATACAAGTTTGGGAGTTTAGGCGCTGTTTTAAGAACTGAAAGCATATGCTACTATACAAATTTCATTCATCATCATCATCATTACTACGTCAGGGTCACCAATGTCACCAAAATTGAACATAACAAAATATTCAACCTTATCTCCAGAGCGTAAGGCACACATTTGACATTACTTCTGAGAAGTTGCTTCGATAATACAAGTAACATGCTAGAGTGCACAGCTGTCACACTTACCAATCGCGGCAACGGGCGGCCGTAGACTTTTCAAGCGATACTATGTAGGTATTACAATAATAAAGATAAAGTTTAAAATAATATGACACTGACAGCCTCGCCGCTGCTAAAATTCCGGCTTGCCGGCGACCCTAGCACGTGTCCACTTCGATTTTTTTTAAATGTATTGTTTAATATTATCTGCAGCTGATATTATATTTTGTAAGTGTGACTGTTAACAAATTGTAATAAGATACGTAGAATAGTATACAGGTGTATTAGGGCCGATTCACACCGGAATGGCGGAAGCGAGGCGAGCAGTTTCAGTGTCACGCTGTGGGACGCTCGGGGCCTCTTGCGGCCGCCGGCGGCGTCAATTTCTCAAGCGATACTATGTATTACAATAATGAATATAAAGTTTAAAATCATATGACACTGAAACTGCTCGCCTCGCCTCTGCCATTCGGTGTGAATCGGCCCTAATCTACGTATAGTACGCGATGATTTTACTAGGTAACTAAAAAGAGTGAAATTATTATTTTTAACAAAAAATTAAAACCGACTTCCAAGGTAAAACAATAATAACTCCCTTATAATATGAACTAAAAAGTATTAAATAATTATTCCTATCTAATAGTGCCTTTTTACGAATTCGGCTAAGACTCAACTATTTCTGTACTCAATCTTCATCATTTTGAAGTCGGTACCAGATGAATCTTCTGTTCTCTGACAGAATATTTGAAACTTTTGGAACTGGCACCGATTTCAAAATTATGAAGATTGAGTACAGAAATAGTTGAGTCTTAGCCGAATTCGTAAAAAGGCACTATTAGATAGGAATAATTATTTAATACTTTTTAGTTCATATTATAAGGGAGTTATTATTGTTTTACCTTTGAAGTCGGTTTTAATTTTTTCTTAAAAATAATAATTTCACTCTTTTTAGTTACCTAGTAAGCAAACGCGTACTATACGTAGAATAATACACGTGTATATTATTCTACGTATCTTATTACAGTCACACTTACAAAATATTATAATATCAGCTGCAGCCTGCAGATAATTTTAAACAATGATTAAAAAAAATCGAAGTGAACACGTGTGACGTGCTAAGTAGCCGGTCACCGGACTAGTTTCAATAGGCTGGCACTCGTTCGACATGTGCGACAAGCACACGCAGCGCACATAGTACCTCCGTGAGTAATTTGTATTCTGTGCATAGTACCCGGCCCGCGCCCGCACCGCCGCGCGCTTGCTTGACAGCCCTGGCAGATATGCGATGCGATGCGTTATTATACTATGAACGCTAAACGCAATGCAAAAGATTGAAATTAGGTTGTTTTCCAGAATATCTCGGCGAAGTGGAACAGAATGTTACATTATCGAAGCAACTTTAACTTCTCAGGAGTAATGTCAAATGTGTGTCTTATGCTCTGGAGATAAGGTTGAATTTGGTGACATTGGTGACCCTGACGTGGTAATGATGATGATGATGATGAATGTAATTTGCATAGTAGCATATGCTTTCAGTTCTTAAAACAGCGCCTAAACTCCCAAACTTGTATCTATAAGGAATCCGGAGTTCTCTTAGTAGCTTCGGAACCATAGTATACCTCGGTGCAAAATCTTGCGTTTTGGTAGCATATGCTTAGGATGCTTCTCATAAAACCAAAATCACCATATGTTTCCGTATAAATTTCGAGGAGTTCCCTCGATTACTCATGGATCCCATCATCAAGTCACCACTTTTGTGAACATGGTACCAAATTGGAGTGAAACCTAATACAACACAACAAAAATTTCGAAAATCGGTTCACAAACGGCGGAGTAATCGTTGAACATACAAAAATAAAAAAAAATAAAAAAATATATCCACAGCCGAACATATAACCTCCTCGTTTTTTGGAAGTCGGTTAAAAAGTATTAAATAGTTTTTCCTATCTCATGGTGCCTTTTCCGAATTCTGCTAAAACTCAACTATTTCTGTACTCAATCTTCATAATTTTGAAGTCAGTGCCAGTTACAAATGTTT
This sequence comes from Lysandra bellargus, assembly GCA_905333045.1. NCBI lineage: Eukaryota > Metazoa > Arthropoda > Insecta > Lepidoptera > Lycaenidae > Lysandra > Lysandra bellargus. Next base: position 9,686,868 of record HG995338.1, read on the forward strand.
CAAATATTCTGGCATCTGCATTCAGCTACATCTGGTACCGACTTCAAAATTATGAAGATTGAGTACAGAAATAGTTGAGTTTTAGCCGAATTCGGAAAAAGGCACCATGAGATAGGATAATTTCTAACGCGGAAATCAAACGTACCAATTCGGTATTCGTAAGTTTGATTTCCGCGTTAGAAAAAATATTCCTCTATAGTAACTAAGTAGTTCTTACTACTTACTATTTTATGAGACTGGATCTCGTAGTTAATTATTAATTCAGTGGCAACCAAGTTATTCAATTCTACTATAAAGCCCGTCACAGACTTAGCTATAATATATATTAATATATTTATAGCAAGGCATATTATTCTATACTAAATCCACATGTCACAGAAATATATATTATAGCTGAGTGTGTGGTCACGCGAAAATTAGTATAGAAAATATATATTAATATGCCTAGCTATAAACATATTAATATATATTATAGCTATGTCTGTGACGGGCTTAATAGTCACACGGAAACATTATACCTATTTAGCAGTCAGGCTAGGCTTGTCTTACAACAAAGGAGTGTCAAAATCTATGACAACGATTACGAACATTGAAATGCAAAGTGGCTGTTATCATATTTAGAGACTGAACTCACGGAGCGGTTTTCGCTCGCGCCTGCCGCGGTTGCGGAGCTGCGGTTTTATGACAGAACTCACGAGACCACTGATTTGTGCGGGCCCGCAGCCGCCGCGGTCGCGATCAGCGCCCGCAAACTCTGCGGGCGATGATCGCAAGACGGGCGGTTTCTACTACGATCGCCTTAGAGGCTACTGCGATCGCCCGCTAAACTATCGCCCAAATCGCCGCGGCTGCAGGCGACAGCCGCCCGCCGCGCCGGTGCAGCGGAAGCCGCAAGCAACCGCGCGAGCCGCGGGCGAAAAAAGCGCCGTAAGTTTTGCTACAATTTTTAACATACAAAACTGTATTCTGCGAAGCCTGCGGGCCCGCAACCGCGGCGGGCGCGGGAGAAAACCGCTCCGTGAGTTCTTAGCCTTACGGAGGGAAATGAGTGGGCGACGATCGGTAGCTCCCATAGTTAATTGGATTAATTATTATAATAATAATTATTATTATTGTGTAGCGCCTAGCGGATTAAATAGAGTACCATCTTTAATCGCAATATCCAAGTTTCTGAAGGCGACGCTATTTATTTTAATGCAGGCTTTTTATACTTCACTAGATGACGCCAGCAACTCCGTTACACCAAAACTCGTTTATAGTAACCGTACATTTTTTCGAGATAAAAAGCATTATATTATGTTTTTACCCGTAATAGGTACTCAAAGTATCTCCTTATTAAATCTCAGCAAAATCGTTTCAGCGGTTTGGGCGTGCAGAGATAATAGACAGACAGACACACAGATAGACAGAGATACTTTTGCATTCATATTAGTAAGTATAGATTTCCCGCTAGGAGGCTGAAGTATAAATAAGTAAATTCCATTCAAGGTACGGGGTATTTTGTGCAGACATAATATTATACAGTATGCACTGTATCCTACTATTATACATAAAATCTCTCAAGTGTGGATTATGACGATATGGAAAGATTTAATGGGACATATCGTGCTGTATCATATTTGCATTATAGCTGCTGTGTGTAAGGTGCTTTACAGATTTATTATAAAATAAGGGGGCAAACGAGCAAACGGGTCACCTGATGGAAAGCAACTACCGTCGCCCATGGACACTCGCAATATCAGAAGAGCTGCAGGTGCGTTGCGGAGGGAATATACGCTCTCTTCTTGCAGGTTTGCAGGTATATTGGTCCGGAAATACTACTGGTGACAGTTCATTCCAGATTTTTGGTTAGACGCACTTTTTTTTATTAAATAAGGGGGCAAACGAGCAAACGGGTCACCTGATGGTAAGCAACTACCGTCGCCCATAATATTTCATATGAGGCCGAACCTGCGCCTTGTAGAGTTGTAGGCGATGGTCCGGACTGAAGTACTGTCTCGCTCTGTTAAAAACACCAAGCTTCTTCGAAACTAATTTGTCCTTACCCTCTAGATGATATTGTAACTGGACTTCGCTCGATATGTTGACTCCAAGTATCTCAATGCTAGGGGAGATGGTTAAAGATGTGCCCTCGAAACGAGGATATACGACCATTGGTGACTTTTTAGTGGTGAACGCGCAGACTTGTGTCTTGGCGGGGTTGAATTGGCCCAAGTTACGTCTACCCCATTCAGAGACCTTCTCCAATGAATTCTCCACCTTAGACACAAGTTCGTTTCGATTCTCAGTGACATTTTGCCGAGAAATATTGGGGGAGCCGGTATATACAGCATCACCTGTACTATCATCCACATAGCAATGAATGCCGTTGGCCTGTAACAATATGTCATTGATATGCAGTATGAATAGAGTAGGTGATAGCACACAGCCCTTTGTAACCTACTTGCCGACATAAAAACTTTAGAAAAACGTCAAAAGCGATATCGATCCTGCAAACACTTAATAAAATCGTCGTGATCAGATAGAATCAACAATTCCGCTGCGCCGGCTGATCTAAGCCCGATTTACTTTGTAACAGATAAAATTGGGTTAAAGCAAATTATTTATCAGATAAGGAGAGCTCTCCAGTTAGTTCCTTAGATAAGGAATAATTCCACTAATGACTTAACTAACATCTAAAGCGATTAATTATTATTAGCGACTAAGCAAATCTATAAAGTGATAATTACTGAGAGTAATTATCACTTTATAGATTTGCTTAGAAATTAATTATCGACCAACTTAATGTGATGTTGATATAGTTTATCTTGTATGTTAGGTGTGTGATTTTCGACACTAAGGCTGCATTTCCACCTGAGATGTGTTGCAAGGAATGTGTTTATAAGATCCAATAGAATCGCTTCTGTATTGAATTAAGAGCATTTTGAAACATTTGTACACGCGACCAAGCTCAGCGCAGCGTCAGTCAACACCCTAAATATAAATAATTACGAGCTCATAGCCTCTTTATAATGGATATGTACAAATTCAGTAGTGAATATAAAATAGTTGTGGATTGTCAAAATGCACGAATGTTCAAGCTCAGGTGGCTCGGAACTGCGCGTGGCGTTTTTAAGCTCTATTCATCACATCGCAGACGAGCACTCGGTAAATTCGTGTAAAAATTACTTTGTAAGGGTGATTGATATTTTGTGAATGAAAATTTATTGCTTTTGTATAGTTTTTGTCCAACATAACATAAAAAGTTCAATACATTTCCTATCAAACTACAGATTCATTATCATATCATATTATCGTATCAATGAACATAATGTCTTACATGCTAAAATTACTAAAAGCTGGTTTTATTTGAAGAATACTAATCGCGTCTGCTGGGTAGGTAATCAATAATCATGCCAGCTTTCAGACAAAAAAGTACTTAAATAAAAATTGGTCCACCCGTTTTGAAGCTAAGACGCCACGGACAGACACACTCAGATGATTTAGATAGACAGGTCGAACCTATAAGGGGCGACCCACACTTACCACAACACCACAACACCACAACACCACGACAACCACAACCACACCACAACGTGGTCGGGCGTATATTTCGTATTGTAAATGAAGTAGACCATTCACACGTACCACATTATGCGGTCGTTGTCGACCTCTTGTGTGATACCGACCACATCACAAACACAACGTTGCGTTGATGCAATGATAGTGTGCGCACAACTCCCGCGCTCCTCCCCCCCTCCGTTTCATCGACTGTTGTACGTAGCCACATCCCAACCACATCGCAACCACTGGCGACAACTCAACCACGTCCGCATTTTGTCGGTACCACAACGCAACTACAAAAGCTGCAGCGACACCATTCACACGTAACCACTGCTCGACGACATTTTGTCGTTGCGATGTCGTGTGGTTGTGGTACGTGTCGGTTGGCCCTTAAACCCTGATTATTTCGTCGGTGGTTAATAAAAACAATTTAAATAATATTCAAGATGTCGCTGAGAGGGAACCACGAACAGATACTTCGAAATAAACGCTACAATAAACTTGTCACGATCGATATAATGTTTTATTTAAAATACTTTTCGACACGCGAAAATGGCTTCTATGTGATTTGCATAAAGACCATCGGTGACGTGGACTGAGTTAATCAAATTATTCAAATAAAGCAGATTTCCTCGCCTCGGAGGCGCCTGTAGAGTTTTCAACAAATAAGAGTGTTTACTGGAACGACCTGCTAGGAATTGCAGGGTAGTTTTGCTTTGTTTAGACGTAGAAATATTAATCTTTTTCACTGGAAATGTAAATGCAAAATAAATGGTAAAAGTGTCCATTCAGGAAAAATAACACAAGTCTTACTTTCGTAACCCAGAGGAACGGATAGGTTTAATAGACATATTTATTTTATTTCTTAAAAGAACTTACAATACAATTATAATTGTTGTTATTATTGTGTTTTCTCATAATATAAGTCAATACTTTATGAGAAAACATAACTTACAATTATTATCAGTTACCTATTAACCTAACAACTAACAACCTCGAAGTTAAAAGCCTCGCTATAAGCTTTTAGTCAAAAATAGTACTTTTATACAAATTTTTCTTCATCCCTAATGGCCATCCAAACGTTATATTATACTCAAAGATCTCATCTGACGCATTTATCATTCGCTTGATTATCGAATCCTCAACAAATTATTGCCAACGAACCAAATTAGTACGGTAAACAGGAAAGTGTGGTTACAACGCGCTCCCTGGCCGCTTATAACACAATATACATAGAAGAGTAACAGCCCCCCTAGACAAGCGGCAAGCGATTATCGTAAACGCCAACGCTAACGCCACAAAATGTATGGGATTTCACATTAGTATACGCTAGCAAAGCGATGACTTGTGTCAAATCGCATACATTTTGTGGCGTTAGCGTTAGCGCTTACGATAATCGCTTTCCACTTGTCTACTAGGGCTGGAACAATAACTGAAAACTGAAATCAAACTCGTACATTATAGACAATTTTACGCTCGCTTTTTCTCCCTGAGGTATGTTCACACCACAAAGGGTCTATACACACTAGGCTGAATTACGCTGACGTAAATTCCGCCGCGTTTACGCCGCGTTTCAAATCCATACAAAATATGGGCAGAACGCGACAGACACACTATGTCGAAATTCCGTCGTGAGCCGAATTTCCGTCGAGCCGAGTCGAGCGTAAAGTTCGGCAGCGATTCACACACACTATACGCGACGGAATTATCAAAACCGAACATAGCAAATCCAACCTTATCTCCAAAGCGTTAACGCACACATTACATCTGAGAATTTTAAATACTCACTTAAGCGCGCGTTCGGCAACGGAAATTACGCCGCGTTTCGGCTCTTCGCGTAATTTATAGTGTGTCGCATCAGACGTAAGCGGCTGCACGTAATTTCAGCCACGTAAATTACGCCGGCGTAATTCAGTAGTGTGTTTAGACACAAACGCTCAATGCTCAAAGTCTGATTAGCAAGTGCCATTTTCGTCAAAACCTGATCTCATGCACCGAAAATTATAATTTTGGGCTCATTAGATTTGGAATACCATCTAGAACATTCTATCAAAATTCCAAGAGGGGCTGAAAAAAAATGCAATAGTTATAAACAATTAAGTAAACATAAAAAGAAGGGTTTGGATTTTTTTTAATATTTCGAAAACTATTTGAGATAATCAAAATTTGAAAATAGATCCTTAAAGAGCAGGAAATTTATAAAAAAAATTTTAGATCCTGGAACCCTACCAATAATCCTTATAGCTTTAAATGAGCGGCGAAAGTAACGGTAAAAACGCGTAGTTCGGGTTTCGCGTGAATTGCCGCAATCTGCCACGCGAACTAAAAAATATATTTTAACTGATTAAATATTAATATAAAGAAATTACGGTACTTTTATATGCAATTATTGTTATTATTTTGCGTTGTTGTTGTTAGAAGCCAGATAACAATATATATTTTTATATTTATAACTAATAAAATTTTAATAATCATTTTTATTGATGAAAAAACCCTAATTGTTTTATTTACATGAAAATTTCATGAATGCCTTTGATTGTTCATAAAAAAGTGAAAAATCAAAATTATTGAAATTTTCCACCGGATATCTCTTCTAAACCCTTTTAAGATTAGCTCAAAAGAATAATAAAAATTTCTAGATTTCTTGTTTAGAAATAATCAGCGTTTTTATGTTAACATTAAAATGGTGACTATTAACAAATGAACAAAAGCATAACATTTATACAAATTGTGATAATTTATTTTTGTTGACGGATTATTGTTTATTGACTGTCTACTTAGTTCCCAATTTTTTTCATTCCTTAATAATAATATTTAATCACTTAAAATATTTTTTTAGTTCACGTAGCAGATTGCGGCAAATCACGCGAAACCCGAACCACGCTGTTTTACCGTTACTTTCGCCGCTCAATTAAAGCTATAAGGATCATTGGTAAGGTTTCAGAATCTATAATTTTTTTAGGAAATTTCCTGTTCTTTAAGGATCTATTTTCAAATTTTAATTATCTCAAATAGTTTTTGAAATATTAAAAAAAAACCAAACCCTTATTTTTATGTTTACTTAATTGTTTATAACTTTTGCATTTTTTTCAGCCCGTCTTGGAATTTTGATAGAATGTTCTAGATGATATTCCGAATCGAATGAGATCAAAATCATAATTTTCGGTGCATGAGATCAGGTTTTGACGAAAATGGCACTTGTTTACCAGAGTAAAACGCTTTATTCGTGAAAAGGCGCGCTAGCATGCGTACGGCCTAAATGAAATATTATATTATAATACTAGCTGTCCCGGCTAATGTTGTTTTGCCATATATAAAGTATTTTGCCCGTATTATTTTATTGAAGTGACTAAATAAGTATGGCACCGTAGCAACGTCCATCGCTATCCCGTCGCACAAACAATGCTTGCAGCCAGTAGCCGATTCTCAGACCTACTGAACATATAAAACTTGGTAAAAATCAGTAAAGCCGTTTCGGAGGAGTACGGTAGGTACATTGTGACACCTGTTCCGCTCCGCCGGCGTAGGACGGGAGTGCGGAGGCGTCGCTATGCGAACCTCCAATAACTTCCGTCCCACGGGGCTCCGGGTCAGGATGGGAACCTGCCCGGCTTAGCTAATCCCGGCGCCGAGGGGAACGCTTTAGTTTGCCTAAGCGTTCCCTAACTTGGTGGAAGTCCGGTCCCTTGTGAGGTAGACCGGCCGGTCGTGGAGGGAGTCCTGTGTTAGACAGATCCAGGATATCCCTCCGTATACGGTTGAAGGCAAACCGCAGGTGGTTTTAGTGGGTAAACCCAAAGTCGGGAGTCCCACATACCCCCGGGGTGCTTCAGCTTAGCTGAGGCACATCCCCAACCCGGGGCACCCATAAAGGGTTTCCCCTGCGCATCAAAAAAAAAAAAAAAAGGTACATTGTGACACGAGAATTTTATAATTATATAAGAAGAATAGATGACGCCCGTAACTACATTGCGTCAAAATTGCATTTTGCTTTGCATTCATCATTGCAGCAAAGTACCTGTCAAACCGTAAACATCTAAAGTGTTACGCTCTCGACAAGAAATACTTATTTTTGGCGAAAACATCAAGTAATCTACATAGAAGACAAATGTGAAGTGAGTTCGGAGTGCGAGGTAGCCGCATCAGTGTTGTACAGGACCTTTCCTGGTTCTTTTTCCGTGAAATAAGAAAAGATAAGTAGTAATTATTTACCCTCATCCTGAAACTTGCGCACCAAGTACCCACTACTATCACACATCTTAACTGTCAAATTCAACTGACAGCTTTCATTTCGACTTTGACAACTAAAACGGATGTGTCAAATTCAAAAGACAGTCAAATTTTGATCTTGAAACATCGCATATTATTGCCATACTACAAAAAAATTACACTATTGGGAAATTTTATACGATGACTGTCTGCAATAAATGTAGCAAACAAATTAAGGCAAGTGATCTTAAAACTTGCTCCAAGTGTGATACCGGCTACCACTATCAATGCCTGGGAGTACCTGTGGAGAATTTCGCCAAGGAGTCGAAGGCCTACAAAACTACTTGGAAGTGTGCAGTGTGCAAGTCTGCTGATAAACGAACTGACAAACCCAGTACCTCTTGTCAACTAAAGAACCTACACGATAGTACTGACCCGATCGGGGGAAACAGTCTAGAAGACCTAAAACGATACTTCGACATAAAGCTTGACGAATCTCTTAAACGGCTCTTAATACAGATTAATAAAGCGCGATTTTTCAGCAGACAGCTTGGATACTCGCACTAAGATCCAGGAACTGACTGAAAGCGTCAATTTCATGTCAGAAAAATACGACAAACTTAAAGAAGCATTTGATGCCAAGACCCAGGTTATCGCGACCCTGCAACAAGAAAATACCACACTGCGGTCCCACGTAAACGACCTTCGCTCGCGTGTTGGAGATCTCAACGCTCGCCTCAACAATCTCGACCAAAAAGCCCGCGATTGCAACATTGAAGTCCAGTGCGTACCGGAACACTCAGGCGAAAACATAAAAACAACCGTACACCAACTGGCAACAACCATAGGCCTCGACCTCCCGGAACGCGAATTAGTAAATTATCATCGCGTCGCTAAGCTGAACAAGGAGTCGAACAGGCCTAGATCAATAGTTGTGAAACTCTCTAGTCCTTTGGTCTGCGATTCTTTCATTGCTGCGGCGAAGATCTTTAATAAAACACATAGCAACGCCAGACTCAACTTGGGTATCGCATCCCAAACTAAGAAGCCCATCTACGTTTGCGAGCATTTTACTCTGGCCAACAAACAACTACACGCAGCAACTCGAAAGGTAGCCAAAGAAAAGAAGTACAACTTCGTGTGGGTGCGGAACGGCGTTGTTTTTATTCGCAAGGACACGAGCTCGAAGAGTTTTATTGTTAAGGACCTAGAGTTTCTAAGCACCCTGTAACACGACTAACTCTAACCGAAATAACTCTAACTACTAGTATATGGTTTCTCACCTAAACACTGACTCAGTGGGTAACCTTTAAATTATCTACCAAAATGTTCGTGGCTTAAGAACCAAAACTACAACAATCCTGACCAATGCATTGAAGCAAGAGGCAGACATAATACTACTTACTGAAACGAACGACTCGGTGTATGATTATGAAGTGTTAGACCACAGATACACAATATATAGGCGCGATCGGTCCTCATCCGACAGCGCTAAGCACGAAGGAGGGGGAGTACTTATCGCTGTTCTAAAGAAACTTGAGTCCAACCGCAAGCCAACGTGGGAGAGGTTGGATGAAAACCTATGGGTAATTGTAAAATTCAAGCAAGGTAATACAACTAAACACATATGTTTATGTACTCTTTATAACCCTCCCCCAATTTCTCACGACCGACTCAGGCGTATCTCATTAAACATTACCGATGTAGTCCAACACAAGTTACCATCTGACTCCCTGCTGCTCATTGCAGGTGACTTTATTTTGCCTAGTATAACATGAAAAGCAGAATCGAACAGTAATTCGGCCATTCTCCGGTTTGGCATTATTTTCCTCATTACCGTTACCATTTTTTTTCTTCGTCGATTTGACTTAGACACATTGAAATATTAAAGAAATGAAAGATACAAACACAATAATGAATGTGGCGTGAAACAGTTAGTTAGTTTTTTGGATAATAAGACTTAAAAATTTATGGGTACGGTAATTAGACATATGTAGTGATTTACGTAACGATACAACGACACAATTGACAAAAACTAGCTTAGGGCAACGTAAATAGGCCAAATTATGTAACATAAACATAATATACATAATAAAAATCGAATTTAAACATAATTGAAAAGTAACGATTACGGTAATTAGACAAGTTTGTAACCAAAGCTACGATAATTAGATACTAATGTGCTTTATCGGCGGCACACTAACATTAACGACGTGGGACCGCTGATGGGCCATGGCACACACTAAGGAGAAGCAACCCGTGCACTTGTAATGTGCCTAATCCTGATATATTTGGATAAATTTTGGATTGGAAAAACAGCAGGTGTTACGGCAATTAGGACTTTTGATCGGACAAGCCATTATTTCATGATAACTATTTATAGGCTGGGCCTATTGAGTCGATATTTTGCAATGCGATAACCAATGTTAATAGGCGTTTAAAACCATGAATAGATTAAATTAAATAGGTATGTTATAAAAATTACAAGCAAGTTTCGAGATCAAGTTGGCGTGGGGACACGTTACGGTAGTTAGAAAACCATAGTTTTTGAACACGACTTCAATTAATTTAATCTGAATTACTTAAATTAGACGCCTGTGTTTAAGTTTGTGGCTAGATACTGATGCTATCTACCGTTTAAAAATATTATATAGTTGAATAAGATAATATTACAGAGTATACAAGCCCAGGACATGTAGATTTTGCTCTCCTGAGAATGGTCGAATTACCTTTGTCCGGAATGCACTAACTCCGCTGTCGAGAGTGTCTTTACGGATGTTTTTTGGTTTAATAACCTTCAGCAAGTTTCCTTAGCCAACGTACATGGTCGTATTCTTGACTTGATTTTGACAAATAATACTGACTTCTTCACTGTTGAAACTTGTGTCAATCCTCTAGTTACCACAGACGTTTACCATCCAGCTTTAACGATCAATGTCCACGTACAGTCTTCCAATAAAATAAAAACCAAAAAGGTAACTTCTCTTAACTTTTCTAAAGCCAATTACGACGCCATATCTGAAGAGCTAGATAAAATTGACTGGCACGACCATCTCAAGCCGCATTTTTCGGTAGACACGACAGTAGATATTTTGTACAATATTTTAACTCCTATTATAAATATATATTATAAATATATAAAAGGAGGAAATAGCTACCCTTGCTGTTAAGTCGACTGCTTATTCATTGTCTGAAAGAGAAATCTAAATTTCACAAACGATTTAAAAAATATAATAACAAAAGAGACCTTATCACTTACCAACTAATGCGTAGCCGATGTGACAAACTATTGGCGGATTGTCTTTCTACATTCAAATCGAATGCCAAACTGCTTATCAAAGAGGACCCGAAGTACTTCTGGACATTTGTTAAATCTTTCAGATCGAACAGTCACGAAATTCCCGACGATATGCTTTTAGACAACATAAAGGTACATGGCGGACAGCAAATTAGTGAGGTTTTTTCCAACTATTTTTCTTCTATATACAACAATAGGACGGGTGCAATCTCTACTACATGCGCATCTAGTATCACAGGCTCAAACAACACGCAAATATCATTAAGTAGTTGTTACTTATCCAAGGACGAGATACTAAAATCTCTAAAACAAATTAACACAAATAAAGACCCAGGTCCCGACGCCATCCCGCCTATCTTCCTCCGGACATATGCTTCCCAGCTGGTTACACCGCTACACAATTTTTAACAAATCTCTCGAGAATGGCATTTTTCCTACAAAATGGAAGACTGCTCACATTATTCCCATCTTCAAAAAAGGGGATCTAAGCAATGTTACCAACTACAGACCCATATCCATTTTGTCCGCAATGGGAAAACTGTTCGAGTCTAAGATCCAAAAGACATTACTTCATCACCTTAAACCACACATTAATCCACAGCAGCACGGCTTCTTACCAGGAAGATCAACCGTGTCAAACCTTCTTGGCTATGTCAACGACATCGGAGAGGCAGTCGAAAATAGTAACGAAGTTCACGCTGTATACACTGACTTCTCCAAGGCGTTCGACACGGTGGATCACGATCTCCTCATACTAAAACTGGGTCACGCAGGAATTTACGGTTCACTGTTGAGATGGTGCGAATCGTATTTAAAAAACCGCACACAGCTAGTTATTGTTCGTGGCTTCAAGTCTCCGATCAAAAAGGTACCGTCAGGTATCACGCAAGGTTCACACCTCGGGCCTTTATTTTCCTCGTATTTATTAACGACCTCTGTTCTGTATTAACTTCCACATTTAAAATGTTTGCAGATGACTTAAAAATCTACAGAACAATACGGTCCAGGAATGATATCGCACACTTACAGGCAGATCTTAACTCACTAAGCATCTGGTGTGTTGCTAATAAAATGATACTCAATCCCTCAAAATGTTTTTACATGAAATTTACTCGGAAAAGAAACAACGACAACAGCCATGTTGGTTATGTAATCAACAGCACATCAATTAGTGAGGTAACGAGCGTTCGCGATCTTGGTGTTATCCTGGATCAGAAGTTAGACTTCCGTCATTACATTGACCATATTATTAAGAACGGGGGAAGACTGGCTGGTTTTGTCACCAGACAAACTAAGACCTTTAGAGACCCTGAAATCCCCATCATCCTATTCAACTGTTTTGTCCGCAGCTTGCTGGAATATTGTAGCCCAGTTTGGAACCTTATCTATGCTGTTCACATTAGTAGAATAGAAAGACTCCAAAAAAAATTTCTTTACCATCTCACTTACGCGAACAACCGTTGCAATGATCTCGACACATACGACTCTAGACTAAATTATTACAAAGTAATTTCACTTGCAAATAGACGTAAAATAGCCGATATTGTAAGTCTGCAGAAAATTATTACTGGCAAGATGGAAAGCACTGAGCTACTCGAAAAAATGCAAATCCGCGTGCCGCGTCCCGGAAGTCGACTATGCAACATAAAAACCTTCAACTTACCTGCGCACCGAACTACTTACGGTCAACATTCGCCACTCTATCGTCTTTGCTATGCATACAACAATGTCTGCCATGAACTTGATATATTCAATGCATCGGTCAAATCGATTAAACACTATTTCATGTCTTCTAAATTGTAACCACTTTATTTGTATTTATTTTTGTCAATTGTAACTTGCAACCGTTTTTGAGTTTCTTTTTATGTTACTGTTATATTCCATCATCCATAATATTGTGTTTATTTACCAAAAACTTCTTAAAATATTTTTGTAAGAGCGTAATTTATATTGCATGCTGTGTTCACTGTAGTAGGTTCTACACTCAGTTATACTTACATACTGCATTGTTTTATATATTTGTTTTAGTGATACTACAAGTAAGTGAACCTTCCAATAAAAAAAAAGAGTTTATCACGCGGGAACCGTACATTTTTCCGGGATAAAAAGTATCTGTGGCGGTACCCACAATTCGCCTAACATTCCTGCATCGCGCTATCGAAGTTTTCTAAGCGCGTCGGTATATATACGACAGCTGATACATTTCAGCTTCACGTGGGCTTTGGCCTGACCGGGCATACCACCTCGCTCGGTCGGAAGATCTTCCTTTGGCCGTCACGCACATTTCCCACATTGGTGACCCTCGACAGAACATGCCTCCTTCATCATCATCACTCCCCGCCCCTCTGCGCCAGCCAGCATCGCCTCATCGGGTACCTCGTCCACTAGCCGCAATGTACCGCGGCCTGGGCGACTCCGCATCGGCATCATCGGGCTTTCTCACTACACTGACCGGTCAGCAAGCAGAGCACATCTCTCTCCTAGTCAGCACGTAGCATCGGCCCCGCACGGCAGCTTATCCGACTCACTGGATCCCGTGCAGCAGCTTCACAGTTCGGACTCACTGGGACTCACTGCAACAGTTCCGACTCACTGCAACTCTCTGGCACTGGCGACTCAAGCGACAAGACTTCAAGATTCGACTTCCGATCTTCGGGGGGGGAGTGATGTGGCGGTACCCACAATTCGCCTAACATTTCTGCATCGCGCTATCGAAGTTTTCTAAGCGCGTCGGTATATATACAACAGCTGAAATGTATCACGTGGGCTTCGGCCTGACCGGGCATACCACCTCGCTCGGTCGGATGATCTTCCTTTGGCCGACACGCACATTTCCCACATATCCTTTGTTCTTTCCCGTAACCATCGGTTCAGCAGTTTGGGTATGAAGAGGTAACAGACAGACAGACACACTTTCGCATTACGAAGTATGGATTATTATACAAACGCTAAACACGCGTTTTAATAACGCGCGTTTAGCGTTTGTCTGAAAGAATCTGAACTGAATATATCCAAAAGCTTATGATATCACACTATATTATGTGTGCGTGCTCCCAATTTTCTAGAATAATGATGGTCTACTGTACATATTTTATATTATACCGTGCTAATAACGATATCCCTGTATCGACTTAACTAATTGTTGCCGATTTTTGTCTCTCATTTTCGTGTATTGTACGATTTTCGTACAATTTCAACACTGTGTCCAGTGAAATTAGCTTATGCATATTTTAGTAACGCCACGCCACAGTAATAATGTATAATCACAATAATATTTAGTAATTATAATCATTTTGATTTGGACATGAATAGGGTGAAGCCAAACGAGCGTAATTTATGAGTTGTGAGTCGCAAAATGTCGGTCGCGTAAATATCTTTTCATACAAATCATGACTCATAAAATTACGCTCGTCTTAATCAAAAAGGACATTTGTATGAAACTGAATGCAGCAGGATTTCCGCCACCCGAAATTCTGTGACTCACAACTCACAAATTACGTTCGTTTGACTTCGCGCTAAGGGTACAAAATCTGACTTTTATTATAGACCCATGGACACACTCATAACAACGGATCAGAAGTGGGTAGCAAATAAGGTTTCGAAGGAATTACGGCTCATAAAAACAGTTATTTTTTTAATCACATAAAAACACAAAAACCTAATAATATTTAGAGCGTAGACATGTTGTTTAGGAAAATACGAGACGAAACACCATTCGATTGTGATAACGTTTGGAAACTTTAGTTTAGCGTCTTTCTTGGACAGTGAGCGCGCACCTTAATACTCAATAGCTGGCGACAGTACAATAATACGATACGATAATTATCATGGCCAATTTGTTCTAAGCGGCCACATAACGTCGGAATGCTCACGCCAATTCGCTTTCTGAAAATCTAATGAGGCGTCCCCATTATCAGTGCCCCATTTGATTTTACGCTCTCTAATTTAGTCAACATTCAGGAGGTCTACTCCGAAGTGCAAATCTCGACGTTTCCGCCGAAGGATCGGGCCGTTTCCTAATCTGAAATACCATACTTTTAGTCCGTTACACAAAAAAATCTGTGATTTTCCGAAAGTTCGGGCCTCGGGCTGACTGAAGTTTGTCACGTGCCTTCGATGATTTTCACGTGACTACGATAGACGATAGGAACCCGATGTAACATCGGAGTAAGGTAATTTCTAGACTTTGGTCGACTTTAGGTCGATCCTAAGACTTGTAGGTAGGCCTCCTGATTCGCCAAGCGATTTTCAGCTCTGTGCAATTATAATTGCAATAGACGTTTGTCGACTTGATTCTGAGAGCAGGAAAGTGTTTCTTAGGGGCTATTTTTCGCCGTCACGTAACTATACGTGTAAGAAGTGTAGACTTCGTATTCTCTTCCTTTTGAATCTACAGTACGAGTGAATTCAAGACCAGCACTAACTGATAGTGTTCTAAATCAGGAAACGTCTACAATAATATTGTTATGATTGGACTTGGTTTAATTTCGGATTTTTCCGTACCTACTACTCAAAAAAAATTTTCCGAGCTAACTTAAGGCTTACATTGAAAAGCACAAAAATTATAAGACGCTGTCGATCCACTGTTTACCAATCTTGCATAACAAAATTCCTCTCAATTTCGTGTAACCTATAGTCAGAGTATTGTCAGTTGAGGTTAATAATTTCCCAAAAATCCCGGACCGGAAAAGTGTTTATTATCTCCTTTGTCCGGGCGGGGAGAGATTTAAATATAACCCAGTGGCACTCAACCTTTTTTATATACAGACCACAAACACGCTTTATTCTTGGTGCAGCGGGCCGCAATTTAATTATTAAAGTAAATTAAAAAAAAAAGTTGTTCAACATTCGCGACATAATAGTAACATTACAATTTGATAGACTAAAAACTTTGATAAGCCAAGTTCAAAAAAGTACAATCGGCAAAAATAGCATTTATGTAGAGGGGGATACCTACCCGACTTCTCTTTCTGGCAACGCTTTCTGGAACGCAGAGCTTGCATCTAAGGATTGCAATCCGAAAAACCGGGTCCGGTAATCTACCGGATTCGGCGTCATTTTACGGGTACCGCATCCGGTCCCAAAATACCGGATCCGGTGCTGACAATTGGTGGCAAACTGATATTATGGTTGTTGCATGAATAACTTACTTTAAATGCGTTACCCCTGGTGGAAAATCTTTTTCTCGCTTTTTTATGATTCAATTTTGCTGACAATAAGGCCGATTAGTATACTAGCCTTTCGTTAGAAGCTGAACAGGCCTTTTGGCCATACGTATCAGGGCTTGTTTTTATAATTGGTTTAATTATTAGCTCCTTTCTTTCGTTCTTTACATTATTCTTATAACTATTACATTTCAATTTCGGTGAGTGATTCAACAATGGTTACAATAAAATTATACAGTAAAATTAATAAAATCAAATAATGTCAATCAATAATAATTAATGTCGAGAGTGGTAAAACAACGGCACAGGTACAAAAGAACTAAACTAATATCACAGCAAATCTAACTAATAATACATAAAGTACTACAGTTTCGCTTATTAACTAATAACTACCCCCACGATTGTTGCGAAAACCCCCACGACACTCCCTTCTTGATCTCATAAAGCCTCGATGCTTCTAGTATTCTGGGCTCAAGAGGAGTATCCCAGCCAATGGCAGCGCAGAATTCAGGGAGACGGTCCGATATTATGCTTTGCAGATCTCCAGGGCAAAGCCCCGTTGAGTTATGGTGACCCATGAGTTACTTTTAAGTATGTGCTTTAGCAACCATACGGATATTTTAGCAACCATAAGGACACGGTCCTGGCGATTCCATTGGCTGGCATCTGGTACATTCGACACAGAACGATATTTCTTTAACAGCCTAGAAACTTCACCCAGCTTGAGTGACCCCTCTCCACCAAGCCAATGTCACAACATCTAAAGGCAAAGGGTGGAGCAGCATAATATCTAAGGAAATCGGAAAATGTCGGATCTATTGGCCACCGCACTGGAACCACACCGTTCAAAACACTAACATTATAATTGATAATTACGTAATTTATAAAACAATAAATATATATTTATATTTATCATATTATGTATATATTATAATCTATTCTATTATTTAAAAAAAAGTCCATGGCGTGATGGACTACAATTAATTAAAATTAATAATATTAGTTCAATTATCCTTGGTGCGAAAAATCTATATGTTACGGGTAATGCTAGAAGGTGGAGTAAACCTAGGCTTATCCGGGTTGACTTAGTACTACCCAAGTCTTTTGGGTTAAGTCCGAATAATAAGAAAAATAAATTTTAACTCGGGGTTTACCCATGCTTACCTAGGTCTACCCAACTCTGGCTGGGTAATGTTAACATTTGACCAATTAATTACTAAAATGAATATCCAAGGGTATTTTAAGCATTTATTATTTAAAAAAACATACTAAGGCAAACGTAATTTCTCGAAGAACATAAACTTAATAGCTTCAATGGTAAAAACTAATTAGCAGTTGTTGTAATTAAAATTGAAATTATTTATTTGAGCAAGTTAAACTGCTGTGATATTTTGAATTGCACAAGTTTTCTGCAGCTTTGCCTGAACACTTTTTTGTAGCACATTTTGTTTTGCAATTACACCTTTTATAACCCTGGCCTCCTGAAAGAGACTGTCATTTGCAAACTGTCGTAAACTTTTTTTTTCGGGTAATATATTTTCTATATGAACCAGTTTATCATGACAAACTTAAAACTGATTCCTTGAGAACATTTCCTCAATAGTAGCGGGGGAACGCGGGCCCCCGAGTTTTATGCCACAGGCTCGAAAATTACACAACACCTGATATTACTCAGCCAGAGTTGGGTAGACCCAGGTAGGTAGGTTGGGTGAGTATGGGTAAACCCCAAATTAAAATTTATTTTTCTTATTATTCGGACTTTACCCAAAAGACTTGGGTAATACTGAGTCAACCCGGGTAAACCTAGGTTTACTCCACCTTCTAGCATTACCCGTAACATATATAATAAGATAACAAAAAAAGGATATGGGCGAACAGCCCATAGACGGCCCTAAATAAAAAAAAACATACGGATATTTAAAACCTTATTCCAGGCATTACAGTAAGTGGTTATATCACTTTGAAAATACTGTACAAATCAGCTACAAGGGATGCATAGGCCTTGTTATGGAATTAAAAAGAAAAAATAGAATTATTTTCGCTTCTTGGTTCAGTTTCGTCAATCCGGATCCGACCGGATCCGGCCGGATTGACGGGAATCCGGTTAAATCCGGTCCGTATTGAAAATGACGCCGGATTGCAATCCCTACATGCATCAGCTACCTACTCGGCGAAACATGGCGGTAGAGGTCATTGACTCCCTGTCAAAAACTTGTCATTTTCTGTATAAACCGCGATTGAAAGTGAAGTGTTAGATGTTGTTAATCGTGGCTCTGTATTGAAAATGACAAGGCTACTGAGAAAAAGAAAAAACCTGGCGAGCCGCAGGTTGAGTATAGCTGATATAACCCGTGTAAGAAACAAATTGCTTCATCCGAGTTAAACAACCATAATATTATTTTTATTTTGTGTCATAAATATTTGATGTGATTTTTTTCGGGCTATCTTTATTGTGGCATCTTTTATTATGTTTTTGTGTATGGCGTGTATTATATTGTAAAATATTGTGCTAACAATCTCATATAAAGTAACTCTTTTAGCGCTGCAACTTTCACAGTGTAAAAGAGACACATACACACCCTAAAGGCCAAGTATCTTTATCAGTATTTATTGTTTAAATTCTATTATTTATTTCTTGAATGTGTATTTTTTTTTTCTAAACAGAAAGCACCTGTGTTGTTCTTTTAGTTTTGTCTCTGCTACCACCCAATGGTTGACAGGTAGAAAATGCCCTATGGCATTAAGTCCGCCATTGTACATTGTACATAAAGTGTAAAATAAATAAATAAATAAATAGCAGCTCCCAATAATGATAAGTGATAACATTCTATAAGATTCCGTAAATTTTTGTAAGCATCATACCTTTTGATAGCCCCTTATATTTTACCTACTTTCAATATAATTTTCGGTAACGTCCTTAACATTTTCATAAAAGGTATTCAAATGAGATGTAAATATGGACGTCTTGTAAGCTGACGTCGGTTAGTGTTATGGTAATGCCTTTCTTCGTCCCTGCTTAATCAACTTACATACTACGACCAAAATAAACGATTGATTTTGTTAAAAAAACTAGACTGTATAACATTTTTCTGACTAAAAACGTTTAGAGTTCTAAAAATAAGAACATCTTACTTTACTTACAAAAATGCGTAAGCGTGTTTATCTGTTTGTCTGTTACCTACACGCTTAAGTTGTTGAACTGATATAAGTAGATAAATTTTTTGCTAATTTTGAAGACGGGAAAGATATATTATTTATTTATTAGAATAGTTTCTGTTGCAAAAATAATTTTATACGGTTCGCTTATCGTTCGCGATAAACAAAATAATTATATTATATCGGCGCAACGTAGTGGTGTCATCCATACTTAATATTATAAATGTGAAAGTGTGTCTGTCTGTCTGTCTGTCTGTCTGTCTATCTGTCTGTTACCTCTTCACGCCCAAACCGCTGAACCGATTTGGCTGAAATTTATCATAGAGATACTTTGAGTCCCGGGAAAGGACATAGGATACTTTTTGTTCCGAAAAAATGTACGGTCCCCGCGCGATAAACGAGTTTTGGCGCAACGGAGTTCTTCACCTGTCAGCGTCCATGCATCGTAACTCGTAATAATATCAACGACTGGAATCTAGTCGTTGATATAGGATGCATGGACGCTGACAGGTATTTAAATAAGTTTTTACAACTTCTAACCGTCTGAAAAACTCTAAAGAAAAGAAAACTTGTAAAGTGTAATAAATTTTGTAAAAGCTATAAAATGTAAGATAATTTGCATATTTTTATATCAGACTATAAATCGAGAATGAGTAATAAAATTAAAATGTTAAAATTTTGCATATAATCGCACAAATCACATGCAAATATTTAAAATAAATCTTATATTGCAACTCGCAGAAACTTCGCTCATAAAAATATTGTAAAACGAACATTATCGTAAGTAAGAAGTTTTAATACTTAAAGCAATTTTTAAGCCGTGCACTCTTACTCTGTGAACAGGGCTGCTACTTTAAAAAAATATAACATTACAAAATTACGGATGGAATAATATATATTTTTAAATAATACAGCAATGGCGGCGTAATAATTATATCGTATAAATTAAATAATAATAAGACTAACAATAATTATTGTTGTTGTAACCTTGTAACCAACCTGGATATTATACATATTTTTATAAAAATAAGGAAGGCAAGCAAGGAATTTATGTAAATATGTACATTTATTTCAAAATATTATCTTCTCTTAAATATTTAGATATCGTTGCAGTCTTTTGTATTGAAAGTGTTAAATCTTTATTTCTTACCTTTTTCGTATAAAAATAAATATAAATTAATTAAATAACAAGTGGCAACCCTAAAGAGTCATGCGCGAAAAGGCAATATTAGAGAAAGGGGACGAATGTACCTATTCATCGTTAAAACTTTGCCCGCCACTCGACATACGGAAAAATATTATTCCATTCCACAGACTACATTCTTTTAACCTTTTCATCTTAATCTTGTGAGATATTGCTATACAAATGAGAAACATTATATTTATAAAATATATTATTTGTAAGTTGCAATTCGATCTTTTTAACATGGCAACAGCCAAGAACATTAAATTATTAGATTTCATCTTATTTACTTATTTTTCTTCATATATACTTATTTCAACATAAGTATATTATGAAGCTGTTTTAAATTTCACTAATTCAAGGATAATACAAATAGGTATTATGCATTATATAATATATTTTAATAATCGGCCAAGTGTGAGTCGAACTCGCCCACGAAGAGTTCCGTACCGTTATGGAGCAAAAATAGGCCAAAATTGTGTTTTTTTTACCCACTTAAATTTTTATTTTATTTATATATTATGATTTATGATTAATAATTACTAAAGAATACATATAATTAAGCCCTTTGTGAAAATTTAAAGTGCCTGCCTGTTGCCATTATTGATATCAAGAAAAAAGTGTGTCAGCTCCGACGCACGACTGGAGTTTACTCCTTAAGTACGAGTATCTAACCATACGCAAAAAGAGTTTATTCAACTGAAAAAAGATTAATATAATATGAAATCAGATGTTCCGGCAATATTATCTACACCCCTTTCTGCCATAGTTATTTCAAAATACTTTTAGTTCACTTTAGCCAGTATAATAATAAAAATTATAACTTCACAATAACAATACTAATTATTGATATTTATAACAGAAATAGCAATATAAATACATCGACACTGATAGAAACAAACAAGCCCAATAACATATAGTATATAGGTATAGTCGCCTATACAGCATACCGTATGTACGTCTTAATCATAAAGTTAATATACCTATCGGAATATAATATTATATAATATATATATTCCGATAGGTATATTACCTTTATGGTCTTAATACACTCACAGCCAAATTAGAAAGTTGCGCACTAAAGGTGCGCACCAAAAATAAATCGATTCTTAAGGAGTAAACTCCAAAAAAAATCACGTTTGTTGTATGGGAGCCCCTTAAATATGATAGTCCGGGTCCCCTTAAATATTATCTATAGTACCATAGAACATTTTTTTTATTACTATCAAGCAAATTTTTTTTGAGTAGCTTTATTTAAAAATCTCCAAAGTGGTAGCTAAAAGACATAGAAAGGATTTCATACTTTGATTTGATAGTCCTAAAATATGGATTGTTCTATATTTGTAGGACAATGTTACTTTTAAATAAAATAACTATTAACCTATCACTAACTATACAAAAAAAGGTTAGGGTTCCGTTTTAGGGTTCCGTAGTCAACCAAGTTTTGTTGGTTATTGGAAAACCTTATTAGAAAACCCCTTATAAGAAAGAAACATGGATTGACTGCGGTAATGAAAAGTAATCAATATAGAAATATAGATAGAGAAACAATAAGGAAGAATTTCCTCCATAACGGCCAAGATAGTTCCGTACGTGATCAGAGTTGGAATTGGGAAAAGTAAACGAAGCAAAGGTCGTCGCACACTCGCTGAGATCGCCACTTGACGAAATGAATTATGTCAATACAGCTATTTTTTTTTTAAATTACTTAAGTAGTTTAAATTTGCAATCAGTCGTCGTAAAATAATAAGATTTGTTCAATATTTAAATATGTTGTTTTCTTTACTAACGCCTCTAGTACACCGACGCTGTGAAACGCGAAACAGCGGCGAACCAATTAATTGTCTCACCCGCCACACGACAATGGCTCGTATTGCATCTCGCTCTATTCCTGTTTCGCAGATTTTTCGCGTTTCGCAGCGTCGGTGTACTAGAGGCGTTAAATACCGAAAACGTTTGGGAAAAACATAGTGGAAATTAATGCTAATTACTAATATTTTAAATGTAGGTACTTTGTGTAATGTTCAAATTTTTGTTGAATAAACGTTTATTTATTTATTAATAGGCAAATAAGAATATTTGACGTCAAAGTTTTATAAAACCTATCTCAAATAAATAAATCACTAACTATATGACCGAGCTTCGCTCGGTATTCAAAAAATTCAAAAAACACATAAAATGACATTTTCTGAAAATGATTCCTAGCTAGATCGATTTATCGCCCCTGAAACCCCCTATATAGTAAATTTCATGAAAATCGTTGGAGCCGATTCCGAGATTCCAATTATATATTTATATATACTTATACAAGAATTGCTCGTTTAAGAGCCCGGGATACCCTCGAAATTCATACTCATTCATTCATATACATAGGTAATACCAAAATAATTTTGTCATACGAAAATATTTAACACGTTTGAGTTATTTATCAGCTTAAAATAGTAATTACCTAGGTTCCTGAACAAAAATTAACTTCAAAATATTTAAACACTAAAAAAATTTTTTTTGTGTATAATTTTTTTTTTACTAAATTTATTACTAAATATTTAAACACTAAAAAATTAAGTAAAACACTCAAAAATATATAAATAAATATTAAATTTACTTCAAAATATTTCAACTCTAAAAAATATTTTTTAGTATTAAAATATTTTGTAGTAAATTTACCATTTATTTATATATTTTTTAGTGTTTAAATAAATATTACTAAATAGTAGTAAATTTAGTAAAAAAAATTTATACACAAAAAAAATTTTTTTAGTGTTTAAATATTTTGAAGTTAATTTTTGTTCAGGAACCTAGGTAATTACTATTATAAGCTGAAAAATAACTCAAACATGTTAAATGTTTTCGTATGACAAAATGATTTTGGTATTACGTTTGTATGAGAATTTTGAGGGTACCCGGCCCCTTAAAGAAAAAGATAAGATAATTGCTCGTTTAAAGATATAAGATTGATTAACTTTGATTTAAAATTAATTTGAAATTGCTAATAATTCATTATTTAAATAGCTTAAAACGTTATTGTGCTAGGACCCTTATATACCTGCGGCTAGACCAAGCTTTCATATTAATTGTTTAAAGAGCTCAGCTGTAGCTCGACGCAACTGCGAACATTACTGTATACATTTGTAAAATATACTAATTAATATAAAAGCTAGTTAATAAATTATATTATAAAGTATTAATTAATATTATAGGGTTACTTAAGAAAAACTAAACGAATACTTTTAACAATGTGTCATAATTAAGACATGTAAAGAACCCCGATTCAAACCATTGGAGAAGATAAATTCATTTTTAGGCACTGAGCGGACTCCTGATGAACTATAGTTACAACACTTTCGATAATATCAGCATTCAAATAAAAAAAAGTCGACGCATACTGGAGTTTACTCCTTAAGTACGAGTATCTAACCATACGCAAAAAGAGTTTATTCAACTGAAAAAAGATTAATATAATATGAAATCAGATGTTCCGGCAATATTATCTACACCCCTTTCTGCCATAGTTATTTCAAAATATTTTTTTCTCAATTCTAAGGCCAGAATCGAATAGAGGAGAAAAATCCAGGAAGATCAAGCCGAAGAAACTCATATCTAGGACAAATAGTTGCCGAGTTACAAGCATTCAAACTTTGACATTGACAGCTCGGCAACTGTCAAACGTCTTACTAAAGTAGCCATAACTCCGCTCCCAACAGGCCTAGAGGAACGGGGTTTCTTCTAACATCAAAGGCAACACCTCGGCTACCCCCTCCCTGAATTTGAAATAATTATGTTATTAAATAATTATATTATTTTATATAATATTATAATATAATTATTTTTATTATTATAATATAATTATATTATATTATTATATAATTATATTATTTTATATAATATTATATTCCGATAGGTATATTACCTTTATGGTCTTAATACACTCACAGCTAAATTAGAAAGTTTCTGTCATCCAAAAACGTGACACATTTTCGTTACTTTTTAGTAGGTTTTACCCCTCGGATTTTTCTCATACATGCCTTATATATGAAAATCTATTCTTATGGAGTAAGCTCCAATAAACTCAAAAAAAAATAATCGAGCCACCCGTTTTGATGCTACGAGTACGACGCGCGCTTTGGGTAGACGAACACACACACACACAAACTTGGTAGAATTCTCTCTCAGGTAGAAACTCTCCGGCTATTATTAAACTATCGCACTTATAATTTTACTTTAAACAAGAACAGCTAGGTAAATGTTTGATTTTAATAAGAGTGATACTTGTACATCCGAATTTCTCTATGTTCGTTGACCGGGCTATAAGCATAATATTAATCTTCCGACTACGCGACTACCTAACTAATTTAGTAGTCTATTTTGTAGGCTTAGCATGAATATTAAGGAGATAGATAGGCCTCAATCGTGTCCGTAGTTAATACTCGACTAGGGAATAAACTTAGCCCAATGTATACATTAAAACTTGATTTTGTGCTATAAATTGGACTACATTTACAGAGGTATTCGCAAAATAAACACGCGAAGGCGAACTTTTCATCAAAAATGAACTTAACTTTTTCTCCTCGACAGTACTATTTCATTACGCCGCGCTGTCGATAATGTTTGAATTTTTAATCATCTCGAAAAAAGCACAACTATGTTTTTTTTTTTGCTTCAATAAGCTCTAGAAAAATTTGTGTGATTTAAACATTGTGACAAAAAGGTGTGCTTAGAAATGTCTATCTTACTTTCTCATCGCTATTGTGTAAATTCTGTTTTTTTGGTACCGAAGTCTTGAAGGGTCAGAATGTTGGCACATTGTACTATCCCTTTTTCACTCTGCCTGTATCAATTGGTATCCTGTATCATTTCGGGGGCGATAAATCGATCTAGCTAAGAATAATTTAAAAAAAATGTCATTTTATTCGTGTTTTATCGAATACCGAGCAAAGCGAGACAGTACTTCAGTCCGGACCAACGCCTACAACTCTACAAGGCGCAGGTTTGGCCTCATATGGAATATTGTTCTCATCTCTGGGCAGGGGCGCCAAAATACCAACTGCTCCCTCTGGATCGTATCCAACGAAGGGCCGCTCGAATTGTTGACTGCCATAGTGTTTCAAACAGCTTGGACCCCTTGGAATTACGCCGAGATGTAGCTTCACTCTACATCCTCTATCGGTTGTATCACGGGGAGTGCTCTGAGGAATTGTTCGGAATCATACCTGCAACTTTTTGCCATCGTCCCACGCGAAAAACATACCATCCTCATCACCTTGATGAGTGGCAGTCTTCCGCAGTGCGTTTTTCGCGTAACTTTCTGCCGTGCACTGTAAAACTCTGGAACGAACTGTCACCAGCAGTATTTCCGTACCTATGCGACCTGCAAACCTTCAAGAAAAGAACGTATTCCCTTTTAAAAGGCCGGCAACGCACCTGCAGCTCTTCTGATGTTGCGAGTGTCCATGGGCGACGGTAGTTGCTTACCATCAGGTGACCCGTTTGCTCGTTTGCCCCCTTATTTAATAATAATTAAAAAAAAGCTCGGTCAAATAGCTAGTAATACCTTAATAACGAAGGTTTACCTGCCAGTGAAGAAATTCAACACAATACATACATAACAAAACACAAAAAGAACATCCGGTCAAAGACTGATAAAGCCTTAGAAAACGTCTTATCAACCAAAAAAAGTTGTATAACAATATTTCACACTATCGCACCGGAAGACAATTTCCTGTATCATGATATTTATTCGCACAAACAGATCTCCCGGGCATTGCGAATATGACAAAGGAGTAGAATTTCAAAGAGGAGGAAGGGCGAGACGCTCGTATATGTACTCTGTAGCCTGTATCGCCAACGGAAATCCGAGAACCCTCGCACTGGGATCTATTACACGAAGGGTTGAGCGGATCTATTTCCAAATTGTCCTGTAAGTTTTCTATGGACGGTCTAGTGGAAAGTTGTACCGATAAATATGCGATGAACCAAAAGGTGTGGGTTTACCATGTCCTAAATAAATCCTGAGCCCTAAATAAATCCACACATAATGTTATAATAAATGAGAATGTGTGTTTTGGAACGAAGTTCCTTATGGCGCGTTCGGCGTTGCGAAAGGGGTCTAGACAAAACGATATTTGACTTTGACACTTTTTTTTAGTACCTGCATAGTAGGGGTGGAGGGCGTTGATAGTATTCCTGTGCGTCAACTAGATGGCGTTTTTTAAAAATAAACAGCGACGTGTTGTTAGTATTCCTGGGCTGGGCGTCAATAGCTGGTGTTTTTTTTTTTTTTTTTGAGTGTATATTCTGTATACAGGTTTTTTGAACATAAGAAATAACTTCGTTCCATTCGGGTGTCCCTTGACACCTCTCAAGTTTTTTTTTGTAATTTCGATGAGGTATTATGAGAAACTTATGAGTCTCGAGAAAGGGCTCAGGTTTTTTATTCCAGAAAAGTGTACGAATACTAAAGTATACTGAAATTCAACGCAACGCAATTGCCAGTCGCGGGCAGCATCTAATAAAATACTATAAAACTTTATTGACCCTGTTTTACTGTTGATGTACTATGCTTTAAAAATTCAGCATTGAAATTCGTAGCTGTGTGCGTCACGTAAGATCTAAGTCTAAAGTCCCTGCTAATCAAATAAATTAAATGGAAAGTATAAGATTTTTTGTTACGCTATCGTACGCGAAATATACTCAACCGATCATTATGAAACTTTGAAAATAATATATAATAATTATAATAGCATTTTTTACCAAAAATTTTTGTCGAAAATATAAAAATATAATAATACTAGCGACCCGCCCCGGCGTCGCACGGGTATAAAATATATAGTCACTGAATAAATGATTAAAATCGACAGCCTATGATCCTTCACGTGATCTACTTCTTATATTCTGTGCCAAATAACATAAAAATTGCTCCAGTAGTTCGCGAGATAAGCGCGAAATAAGCCCGTTTTTTCCACACATATATATATATATATATATATATATATATATATATATATATCTTAGCGTGATAAAACATAGCCTATAGCCTTCCTCAATAAATGGGCTATCTTACACTGAAAAAATCATCAAAATCCGTTGCATAGTTTTAAAGATTAAAGGGAACAAAGGGACACGAGGGACAAAAGCGACTTCGTTTTATAATATAAATAGATAGAAGATGTATATTATAGATGTACAATAATTTTACCTCTACAATTTTACTATAATATTATGTTATATCATATATGTATAGATATAGATAGATAGATACCTATAGATAGATAATATATACACTAAAACAAATAATAACTTTAAAAAAAACGGTAAAGGTGTGTTTTGTGACGGTCGCCGGCTGCTGCTGCAGCACAGTCACAGTTCTAACCCAACCAACTTTTGGACTTTCTGGATTGTGTTTGTTTTTGTTTTGGCGGGGGGCTGCTTTGATTTAAATTGATAAAGGAATTAAAATAATATCTACACTCAGAATAATCAAATAACACAAACTAAAATATGAAAGTTATCACAAATAACAAAAATGAAATATGAAGATTGGATTTCAAAATGAGTTTGACTGTGCATAAAATTCGAATTTCGAATTTAGAATGCTACTTACTTCTTTTTTCAGCTAGTCAGGTCAGTCAAGAGTCAAGATATAATTTACTCATAAAATAATAATCTTATACAGGGTGTAACAAAACTAAGTGATAATACTTTAGGATGTGAACGTGTTCCTCGTAGACTGTAGTGAGTTCACTGTGAAAATAGCAGCGCTGAAAGACCAAAATTTTTTTTCACTTATGTATGAGGAAACTGGTGACGCTCGGGCCCTTGCCCATACAAAAGTGAAAAAAAACGTCTCTCTACAAGGAACACGTACACACCCTAAAGTATTATCACTTAGTTTTGTCACACACTGTATGTTAGTTATAAACCATACTCCTCCGAAACGGCTTCACTGATTTTTATATTATAAGTATTATGCATATTCAGTAGGTCTGAGAATCGGCTACTGCATAGACTAAGAAAATAGTATGTCTGGTCTATGGGCTACTTTCTACTTTTTATATTGATGAGTGCATTTGTTGAATAAATAATAGTAAATCACTATAACTCGAGAGTGTTGACGACCATTGCGACGGGCTAGCGACGAACGTTTCCATGGTGCCATACTTATTAATCACCTCACTAAAATATTTTATATGGCAAAAGAACGTTTGCCGGGACAGCAAGTATTATTATAAAACATAATAACATTTTTTCGAAACATGAACATCCCTTCTTACATCGCACCGCGCACGTCTGCGTCATACGGAAAACACTTCCAAAGATTTTCAGTCTCTACGATCAGTGGTTAAGGTTTTATCGTAATTCCATTTTCATATCTAATAATTGCTTTAACCCTAGATTTCGCATAAAACACAGGGTAAACTAATTCTGGCAACACTGTAAACTAATAAATACCTCACCATGACGTATATTAATTATTAATACTTACTGATTATTATTAAGTATGTAAGTGTTATGATTATTATATCATTCAAGACAAAGCCAAGATAATATGATAATCTTATTTAAAAAATTCTCGTGTCACAACGTTAGTCCACTAACTCCTCCGAACTGGCTTTACTGATTTTTACCAAATTTTATATGCATATTCAGTAGGTCTGAGAATCGGCTACTGGGTACTTTATATATTGATAAGTGCATTTGTTGAATAAATAATAGTAAATTATTACAACCTGAGACTGACGGCGACCATTGTTTGTGCGACGGGATGGCGATCGACGTCGCCATGGCGACATACTTATTTAGTCACTGCAATAAAATAATATTCCTTCAGGCCCCGCGCGAGCACCGGTGATCGCGACAACAATAGAATACAATAGCAATTCCTGGAAATTCCGACTGAAGTAATATGGGCGAAATACTTTATATTATGGCAAAGCGACGTTTGCCGGGACAGCTAGTATGTATATATTATTATAAATTAAATAGATTAGTAATAAGTGTAACTTCATTTCATATAAAATATATTTTTAAATTTTTGGCACTATACACAATCTTTTGTGCATAAAATTAAATCTCAATGAAAAAAAAAAAACACCAATTCGTACAGGAATAATTAATTTTGAATTTCGAACGCCAATATTTTTTTAACAATTTATAGATGACAAAACATAATGTAAAGCCCTCCATTCAAGACAATCTTTCTTAATTCTACAAAAGCATAAGAAAACAATAATATCATAATAACAATAAATTGTTACAAATATATTATAGTTATTATTCAAATTTAACAACTAATTGTTACGATAATATAATAGGCTTCATAAGTTGCAATTTCGATTGTAAATCTAGATAATTTACAAATAGAATGAGATCGCTTTATCGTGAATGGTGGCTTTATTTCATAAGCAAAAGAGTATTTACTCAAATGAGCTCTAATGGCTGGTCTACACGTATTAAGTGGATAAGTAGTTAACTAAATTTGTACTTAATTTTAAGTTATCAATTGCATGTAAACACAAATTTAGTAGCAAGTAGCATGTTCAAATTTAGTGAAGTAATTATAAAGTCATAAGTTAAAAGTTAGTTGACTACTTATCTACTTAATACGTGTAAACCAGCCATAACTTACATGGCAAAAATAGAGTACACAGATTATGGCTATTGTGGCAAAAAGCAATGATTGGCGCCTCTAACTCCCTGCGTCGCTGCAAGCCGCTTCTAAACGCTGTAAAGCGCTGTAAACTGTTCATGCTTTTTAACGAGTTTTAAGGATAAATTTCAACAAACTATGAATTACATCTTCCATAAAATACATCAAATAATAATGATGCGAATTTTCGAGCAGATTGGACTAAGGAATCGAGTTGTCCCATACTAACTTCATCCCCCCTTTTCACACCCTTAGGAGAGGAATTTCTAAAAATCCCTTCTTATCGCACGCCTAAGTTATACAAAGAACACTCCCTCCAAATTTCAAGTATTTACAATCACTGGTTTAGGCCGTGGCGTGATTCCATTTTCATGTCATTCAGGACAAAGCCTTTTATATAATTATATAGATAATAACTAATAATTTGACAAAATGACATCCCTAAGGGGTTTAAAAAGTGAATTGATGGTTCTCAGGATTACTAACTTACGGACACAAAGCTAGTAATTACTATATTTTCAGTAATAGCAAAACAAAGCGAAAATATAGATTTGGAACTTCCAAAGCGCCGAAAAGTTGGCACAATTTTGATCCCTTGCAACAAAGATATTAAACAACAGTATCAACAGAATGGAGCAGAAATGCCGAATATCATTTTACATTTTGTCGGACTGATTCCCAGCACAACGTATTTATTCTAAAATAATGGACCCTACCTCATTATACCGTCCATGCTCTCATTATCGGGCCGTCGTTCACCGGAATATTAAAGGTTGTATTTTTCAAAGATTTACGTTGAAGAATTTTAAAAGTATTGAATGTATTTTGATTTTATCTTTAGGCTCTTTGATTTATATGGCTGGCTTTATTGCGCTTTTTATAGTTTGTGCGTTTTAAGATGATATGGGTGACAGTTCTCACCTGAAAAAAACAAAAAAATCTAAGTGTCATAAATTATATTCCAACTACAAAAACAAATGTTTCCTATAATTGTAAATGAATAAAAATAAAAAGGTGCTAAATGCTAACATATTAATATAAAATAATTATAAATATTAATGTGTAATAGGAGTATAAAATGATTGTTACGAAAACATTTGAAAAATGTCAGATGCATGAAACGGAACTCATGTCAATAGAGATTGAAACTGTTGAATCGAAATCAAATCGATAGATAGGCTATCTTGAATCGCCAGCGCCACTCTGAAACGTCAGTACGAAATCAATAATTTCGATTGCAATTCCTTTACGAAGTGATTCGATATTTTTAAATTATCAATATTTTTTTTTTGGTAACTTCCCTACTATTGTCAATTATTATGTGCCACGCATATCATCTTAAACGTACAGGGTATAATGGTTTATAATATTTTGTGTTTTTTTTTTTGTAGATAAAAGAAGAAGTAAATACCATCGAGGAAATTGATAGGCAGTTGACAGACCAACGTCATATTTTGGTCGGATCGTGCCAATTTAATGCTATTTGTGATTTGTCGACTGAGGTTGTTAGTAATACTACCAAACTATGTAGGTCCCCCATATGCCCAAGAATCAACTTCTCTGATAGTACCTACATATGTTATGTTTACTTCTATTTATCAAATTACTTCAGAGCCCATACTCAGAGATATATCATAATTGTTACTTAACTTGTTAAGTGTTAAATATAAAAAAAAGACGGGTTGCACTCCGGGAGTGCCGGCAGAAGTGAAAACTTGATTATTAACGTTGTGAATTATTTTTTAAGCCATTTTTTATGAAATTCGATTTAAAAAAATAATAAAAAAAAGGTTGTTTTAATTAAGAGTCCGTATACGAAATTTTGCCGATTTCACTCATTTAACAGACGTGATTTAACAGTTAAAATAAAGTATTTCTATAAGTTTTAATGCACAACATGTAAGATCATTTCAATTATAATATAGTGTTGGAGCTAAATTTTCTATTTTTTTTAAGTATCTTTAAATAATCCAACTCAAACCCGCGACAGTTTTGTGATTTTTGCTGTAAAAGGTTTAGAATATCGCCTTTTTATGGATTGTATTGACGTCTTAACGGTATGAAAAAAATACAATGTACTGATGAGAAAGTCGTCCATAAAGTGTTGGAATTACTTTTTACCACTTCAATATAAAAAACCCTTTAAAAACAGAAAACCTCTATCTGCCCGCTAACTTGGCGATCGTCCTTTTTCACCTGGCATATGAAAGACGGGCGTGAGTGTGAAGAGAGCAGTAGAAAAGAGAGGACGGGCTCTTAATTAATTGAAACCCTTACAATCGATTAAAAAATATCGACAATCAAAAAAAAAAAATGCTGCTGTCAGACAGACTATTAGACACTTCTCGCGACAGTTGTCTTGCATGTGGAAACGCGGCCTTAATCAGCGCGTCTGCTAAAGAACTCATTTCCCCGACTGTACATTTCTGCTAAACAACTCATTTCCCCGACTGTACATTTCTTCTTAGCACAATTTTCCCCGAGTGTACATTTCTGCTTAGCACAATTTTCCCCGACTGTACATTTCTGCTAAACAACTCATTTCCCCGACTGTACATTTCTGCTTAGCACAATTTTCCCTGACTGTACATTTCTGCTAAACAACTCATTTCCCCGACTGTACATTTCTGCTAAACAACTCATTTCCCCGACTGTACATTTCGTTCGAGTTCGACACAAAACACTACCAGAGTAGACAGAATTATAGAGTATATCGACTTAGAACTGCTGCCTTACTCCCGAAACTGATATCAACTTGATACGAGTCTGATTTCGATTTCGTTTTTGATGTCATTGTAATGCGTAGAAATTCCGGAACAAAATCGTATCAAAATCGAGATGTTGCCATGGCGTCTTGTCAACGTCGTTATAGCAACGTCGATTGTTATAAAGTAGGAGAAGGTTATATCGAAAAATAACGAAAAATATGAAATAATGTTTGTGTTTTTTCGTCATACCATAAAAATACTGTATATCTTTAGAAATTTTAGATGGATGTGCCCATTTTCTACTTTAATGGGTTTAAAACATGTTTAAATGATTATTTTCGATGGAACATCTTGACATTAAACAAATATGTAAATTCTCTTTTGTAGTTACACTTAACATTGTCATACATATTCTAGTATTTGTAAAATTTGTATCCGTGCATGCCGACATTAAAAATTAGTTTTTATTTGGAAAATAATGGTCCGTCCTACGCACCTACAAATGGAGATGTTGTTGAGATTCCTGGAAGAAAATCCAGTAATCGCAAAAGGGTACATGCGGGCGAGCCAAGTTAAGCACGATACCAAACTTAAATGGGACCGTATAGCTATAGAGTATAGAGCTTAACTCCATTGGAAGTGCCATCAATCACATTAAAAATGCTTGCAGACGAGCCATATTATTATATTAAAATAATAATGAATTAATAATTATTATCAACAAAAAATGAAACGACACCACACCAATCGATACCCTAGTAACGCTAAAAACGTTTACAATACCTAACTCGGCAACAATCGATCTCAATCTATGCCGATGCCTCTGTTGCTACCGTGAAATTTGACGTTTGAAAACGATCTGTAAGTCGATTCTCAGACAATTTTGTCTGTCGCGAGCACCTAAGATTTCGATTTGGCGAATGTTTCGATGCTGATTAGTTCCAAATTGAGCCGCAGCTCGATCGTGCGCTAGCATAGCTGTCAGGAATAGCAAAATCCATTGAGGTTGAATTAGTTTCAAACCGATCCGCAGCACGAACGTGCGCTATTTTAGATGTCTAAAGTGTCAAAAACCGTTGAAATCGAAAATCAAAATCGATATCAGTTCCGGGAGTAAGGCCCCTGATGTTGAAATTTTTAAATTTGACGTATTATGACGAAAATCGTCGCTAGGGTTGTTAACTTGTTACCTACGAATTTAAAACTATGACATATTCGCTGCACGTGTTCCTCTTTGGTCGTATTGTTGTTTGTGTTTTGGAACATGCGATTAAAATTGTCAGAATCCAATTTTATAATCTTTATTTTAAATATTTAAAAATAAATTAAATCAGCCAGCGCGAGGCACATTCCGTTCATAATCCTAGTGAAACCCGACGAATTTGACAGATATTGAAACCTGTCCGTTTCTTTGCAGTCGAACTACTGGTAGTTATGTCTATTGTGACACTACTCTCCAACCGTCTTACGCTTTTTCTACGGTTTTTCGATCAACACGAAAATCTGACGCGAGTTTCACAGTTTTTACCCATCCCACAAAAGTGCTCAACGCCGCTAAAGAAGTTTTCACTTCAAAAACCGGCCAAGTGCGTGTCGGGCCACGCGCAATATAGGGTTTCGTAATACTTACCGCTAGTTTTTGAAAATTTTTGTATGGTCAATGAATGTACATTTATAACGTGTTTTACACTATAACTCCTCTTGTGCTAGCTTGTCGCTAGCGGTCATTGACTCCCTGTCAAAAACTTGTCATTTTCCATATAAACCGCGATTGACAATGAAGTGTCAGATATTGTCAATCGTGGTTTTATATGGAAAATGACAAGTTTTTGACAGGAAGTCAATGACCGCTAGCGACAAGCTAGCCCGAGTGGAGTATAGTAACAACATCATCTCAGTTACTTTCAAAGAAATTTGTATGAAAAGTTCCTTTTTACTTCGCCGAATACATTTTTTTTAGTTGATCGACTATTACTCAATAACTTATGAAGTCTTCTTAGCCATGATAGTTTTCCTTTTAAATTCAGCATATTTCCTACTCCCGTGAATTTTTTCACATTTCTAGAAGCAACCGTTTTGCTGGTAGAATTGGGGGACACTGGACTCTAACGATATTTTCCACTTTAAAACTTAATATTTCACAAATGGATCCCTAAATCGGGAAATGATCTATAAATACTCATAATATTTTTAAAAAACTTATCCAACGACACCCCACACGATGGGGTGGGCGTGAAAAAAAATTCAACCCCGTTTGATGTGTAGGGGAGGTACCATAAAAAATATATATCTATACTAATATTATAAAGCGGAAGAGTTTGTTTGTTTGTTTGAACGCGCTAATCTCAGAAACTACTGAACCGATTTGAAAAATTCTTTCAGTGTTAGATAGTCCATTTATCGAGAAAGGCTATAGACTATACTTTATCACGCTGAGACTAATAGGAGCGAAGAAATGGAGGAAAATGTGGAAAAAACGAGGGGAAATTATTTGAAAGGGTTTATTCGAACGCGCTAATCTCAGGAACTACTAATCCGATTTGAAAAATTCTTTCAGTGTTAGATAGCCCATTTATCGGGAAAGGCTAAAGGCTATATTTTATATAAAAAGTATAGAAATAAAGATTATTATTATTATTAATATTATCATGCTAAAACTAATAGGAGCATAGAAATAGAAGAAAATGTGAAAAAAACCGGGAAATTATTTGAAAGGGCTTATCTTACGAACTACTAAAGCAATTTAAATAAACTTTTATGATTTTCGCCTAAACTATTCAATCTATTTTGCTGAAATTTGGTATAGAGATACTTTGAGTCCTGGGAAAGAACATAGGATATATTTTGTCGCGGAAAAATGTACGGTTCTCACAAAATGTACCTTCGTGATTTGCGCGTAAACTCGATATACGGGAACAACTATAAACTGAAGTCCACGCGGACGATGTCACCGGCAACAGCTAGTTTTTAATATTTTATGTACCATTTTGTCGGCATCATTAATATGTGTATTCATGCCAAATTACAGCTTTATAGGTCCTATAGTCTCTGAACAAAACTGCGGACAGACAGACAGACGGACGGACAGACCGAAACTATAAGGGTTCCTTGTTGACTACGGAACCCTAAAAATGGAGTTTAGTATGTACAAATCTTAATAAATTAAAATTAAGCTACCTATATTCTATACATCTGAGTGCGGCCTCAGCAATATACAGAATCAGAATTATGTAGTATTAAAACTACAATAAAGCATTCTATAATAAGAAAGTAGGTACTAATACAACGATTCCTATTTAGCTACACGTTCAACTTCAATTGTTATTCCGATAAAACGGAAGTAGTGCAGTTCTAAACAAGCAGTAAAACTAGTAATTTAGTACACAAAGACAATCCCACGAACTAAATCAATAAAGCCAGACGAAAACTAAATCAAAACTTTTACGCCGTTAAACAAAATGGCGGGGAAGATTTAATTTTGGGACCAAATAACATTCGAAATTTAAAATAAGGAACAATGTAATAAAAGATAGTGGCAAACTTGGATAAATGAATCAGAGATGGTATCTAGGGGGAGTCTTGCCAAATCT
This sequence comes from Lysandra bellargus, assembly GCA_905333045.1. Lineage (NCBI taxonomy): Eukaryota > Metazoa > Arthropoda > Insecta > Lepidoptera > Lycaenidae > Lysandra > Lysandra bellargus. The sequence continues at coordinate 9,723,366 of HG995338.1, forward strand.
GCACAACCATGTCCCCTACACTATTACTGTCTCTCCTATGTACCGTAGGGCCAAATGTTATGGTTATGACAGACGCATTGTTACTTTTATTCAAAGATGTATGAATATTTAAATTGATCTCGAAATAAATGTTGCAATAGTAGAATAATTTATGTACACTCGTAACACTATATAATTAGATATTGAGAAGGAACTTTCAGATAGGTATAATATTTGAAAATGCATTAGTTTGAAAACGTAAGTAAATAGTAGTAATAGTAGTAAGTAGTAAGTAAGTGTTAATTTTTTTCGTAAGTGTATTTTTTATTAAATAACCACAATTTATATCTAAATAACTTACGTATGCAAATTTTTACGGTATGGATTTACGCAATTAAGGCGAAGACAGCTGCCAATTCGACATCTTTGCGCACTTTGTGCGTTTCTAGATGTATATATTTCATTGATCGGCACAAAAAAATGTCATTTTTGATTATATTTGAAATAGCTTTTTTATTTTAAATAATAAAATAATGTATTTCGTCGGCAAATCGTTGGCAGTTATCAGCGCCTTATTTTTTTTTATCCAATAAGGGGGCAAACGAGCAAACGGGTCACCTGATGGAAAGCAACTTCCGTCGCCCATGGACACTCGCAGCATCAGAAGAGCTGCAGGTGCGTTGCCGGCCTTTTAAGGGGTAATAGGGGAGGGTAGGGAAGGAAATAGGGAAGGGTAAGGAAGGGAAAAGGGTAGGGGATTGGGCCTCCGGTAAACTCACTCACTCGACGAAACACAGCGCAAGCGCTGTTTCACGCCGGTTTTCTGTGAGGACGTGGTATTTCTCCGGTCAAGCTGGCCCATTCGTGCCGAAGCGTGGCTCTCCCACGCCAAAAACGCGCCTTAACGGTTGATTGTATTAAATTGTTTGAATAAATTTATAAATAGAGCTAAAAAATGAAAAATGCCATATTTTAAGACACTGGTGGTGACACAATGTATTAATAAGCAGTAACATTAAAGTTACTTTGTACTGAACTTTGTCTTTTAGTATTCACTCACAGTAAAGAAACGTCACGTTTTTTTCCTACAGCATTTTAATCTATACTAATATTATAAAACGAAAGAGTTTGTTTGTTTGAATGCGCTAATCTCAGGAACTACTGGTCCGATTTGAAAAATTCTTTCTGTGTCAGATAGTCCATTTGTTGAGGAAGGCTATAGGCTTCATTTTATCACGCTAAGACTAATAAAACGAAGAAATAAAGGAAAATGGGGAAAAAACGGGGGAAATTATTTGAAAGTTCTTATTTGAACGCGCTATTCTCAGGAACTACTGGTCCGATTTGAAAAATTCTTTGAGTGTTAGATAGGCCATTTATCAAGGAAGGCTATAGGCTATGCATTATTACGCTAAGACTCACAGGTGCGAAGAAATAGAGGAAATGAGGAAAAAACAGGGGAAATTATTTTAAGGGCTTATTTGAACGCGCTCATCTCAGGAACCACTGGTTCGATTTGAAAAATTCTTTCAGTGTTAGATAAGCCATTTATCGAGGTAGGCTATATGCTATATTTTATCACGCTAAGACTAATAGCAGCGAAGAAATAGAGGAAAATGTGGAAAAAACGGGGGAAATTATTTGAAAGGGCTTATCTTACGAACTACTTAATATAATATAATAATGTCAATGGACGCTTCACACCACATCAGTCTGACCCCGTGGTAATTACCTGAATGACTTGTGTTACGGGTACCAGACAACGGAAATATATTTAACTAGCGGCCCGCCCCGGCGTCGCACGGATATAAAATATATAGCCACTGAAAAAATTATTAAAATCGATAGCCTATGATCATTCTCGTGGTTTACTTCTTATCTGTGCCAAATAACATAAAAATTGCTCCAGTATTTCGCCAGATAAGCCCTTTCAAATAATTTCCCCCGTTTTTTCCACATTCTCCTATTAGTCTATGGTCTTAGTGTGATAAAAATATAGCCTATAGCCTTCCTCAATAAATGGGCTATCTAACACTGAAATAATTTTTCATATCCGACCAGTAGTTCCTGAGATTTGCGCGTTCAAGTTAGCCCTTTCAAATAATTTTAGCCGTTTTTTTTCACATTTTCCTGTATTTCTTGGCTTCTATTAGTAGCGTGATAAAATATAGCCTATAGCCTTCTTCGATAAATGGGCTATCTAACACTGAAAGAATCATCAAAATCCGTTGCGTAGTTTTAAAGATTAAAGGGAACAAAGGTACATGAGGGGAAAAAGCGACTTTGTTTTATAATATTATGTATAGATAAGTACTAATTTTATACTATAATATATATTATTTAAGATTTTTATTATATGATACACATATTTAATATACACCCATGACCCAGGAACTTCGAAAACTTTTTGTTCCGTCGGCGGGATTTGAACCCGCGACCCCCGGCTTGAGCTACCAACTGCAGCCCACCAACTGAGCCACAGAGGTCGTCTGTTGCTTAAATTTTTCAAAGCAGTTTGTACTTAATTATTAGAACAATAGAGGTTTATATGCTTTGACGCAAAAAAAACGTGACTTGTCGCTTCGACTCTGCCACAGTGTGAGTTGAGCCTAACTTGGAAACATCGTTTATCCAGGGGACTAGTCCTTTCGACTAATTCGACACGGTTTGGGGGAGATAACTCAGGCAAACTCCTGGCTGAATCAATCTATATAATCCGTAGCAATAGCCAATACAAACTTAGAATCCTACGTTACGTAATTGGTGGGAACTTCCAGCCGATTTGCTTAATCGCACTCTGTTATTACGTGACAATAGCAATTAATCTCTTTCTTTTCATCTGATTGACAAAATTTTGTTTTGCGTGTATTTTTTATCACCTAGGCTGAATGGAAATAAAAAATTAAAGATACCGCTAGGAATAAGGTCATTCATTATTTATACAATCCAAGCACTTACTTACTTTGCCACTGTAAACGATTTTGATATTGTTCAGATCAGGGGGGTGTGCCAAAATGTTTTCGTTTTGGCTTCGTTATAGAATCGCCGATGAAAATGTATGGAATTGACATAAGCGTTCGTTAATCTGACGTTGACGTTCGTCTCGTCTTATGTAAATTCCATACATTTTGATCGGCGATTCTATAACGAAGCGAAAACGAAAACGAAACTAAATGGCCTGCTGCTTTGGAGAGCGGGAGATATTTTTCGCGATTTTAAGTTTCAGGGGTTCCTCAACCCCTGATCTGAAGAGAGACATACAAATATTATAATCTATTAGTGTAGCGGCCAAACCGCTCCTTCGAGCGGTTGTAGAGATAAACTACGATAACATGGCGCGCCCCTCCAAATGACTGTTTCAATGTGTGTAGTCACATCCTAATGAAAGAGTTTGTATGTGGTGAGTATTCAACCAATCATAATACACGTAATATATCAGTTAATGTCAGTTATTACCAAGATTTGTCGGTCAACTAATCAAAACTAGCCTACCGCGCAAGACAACGCACTTCAAACGTTTTGATAACGCACTTCAAACGTTTTGAATTTTGGAGGGGCGCGCCATGCTATCGTAGTTGATCTCTAATAAGTAATTTAATACGAGTACTGGTTGATTTGTTGAATACTTACTACTTATATACAAACTCTTTCATAAGGATGTGACTACACACATTGAAACAGTAATTTGGAGGGGCGCGCCATGTTATCGTAGTTTATCTCTATATAAATCGAGCCTTCGTTTACGTAGTGAGTACCCAGCCGTTGATGATACCTCCGGGATAGTCCAGTGATCTTTAATTAGATCTAACTGTTCTAGTGTGTGGGTCAGCGCTAGACCTAATGCACTATCAGCGATTCATAGGCTGATGGCGGACCTATGTAATATGGTTAGGTAAGGTCAGCCCAACCGACAGATTAGAACATCGATATAGCCATAACATAGGTCTGCCTATGAATTAATTTCTTCAATGACACAATAGCTGGACTTAGGACAATCCATACTAATATTATAAATGCGAAAGTGTGTTATCTCTTCACACCCAAACTGCTGAACCGATTTTGCTGTTGGTTTGGGGATACTTTGAGTACCAGGAAAGGACATATGATACTTTTTATCCCGCAAAAATGTACGGTTCCAGCGCGATAAACAAATTTTGGCGCAACGGAGTTGCGGGCGTCATCTAGTATGCCATAAATTACTGCAATAATTGGAATAGAACTATAAAGTGATAAAAAGTCGGGCAAACAAAAGTTGCGACGAAGTTGGTAGTAATTAGATCCCGACGGACTCGTAGATAAGTTACTGATAAACTGGGAAATGTTACATTTAATACTGTTTCTCGGTAAGCTCCGAGAATCTCTTCATGGTTAATTAATTATACAGGAAGATTTCATTATATTAATACAACAGTAGCTATGGACGACACATCTGTCCGGCCCCTAAGTAAGTACCTGAAGGATCTGTGTTACTAGTACCAGACGATGGAAATATATCCATACTTCTATACTAATATTATAAATGCGAAAGTGTGTCTGTTTGTCTGTCTGTCTGTCCGTCTGTCTGTTTGTCTGTCCGTCTGTCTGTCTGTTACCTCTTCACGCCCAAACCGCTGAACCGGTTTTGCTGAAATTTGGTATGGAGATACTTTGAGTCCCGGGAAAGGACATAGGATACTTTTTATCCCGGAAAAATGTACGGTTCCCGCGCGATAAACGAGTTTTGGCGCGACGGAGTTGCGGGCATCATCTAGTAATGTTATAAATATAATAAAAATATATACACATACGTCTTAATATATTAATTACACATCCATGTCCCTAGGTCATCGATATGTAATTAATACATTGATTTTTTTGTTTCCGACAGCCCAAAACAGCAATAGTTAATTTAATGTAAACAAAGTTCAGTTTTTATTAGCTCTAAGATCACCAGAATCAAAAATCATTTCTTATGATCTCAAGGAACCCGTGACCCACAACAAAATAATTAGAAAGATGAAAGGTAGCACTGAGAAGTACCTGTCCCGATTCTTTTTCTCTCAAGAACTACACTTGACTCAAGAGGTCTACCTATTTCACTCCCGTCCTACGCTGGCGGAGCGGCAGAGATGTGGGATCGTCCTCTCTGTCCCGCTCCAAGGCCTCTTTCTGCGACATAACAATTTCGCAGAAGGAGACTGCCGCCTGCCAGGCCTCATCGCTCTCGAGCATGCAGCGCACCATGCACGGGAGCGAGAGGTCCCCGCCTAGCACTGCCACAAGATCGTGGCGCTGCACGGCCCAACGATCGCACACCTCAAGGGTATGCTGGGCCGTGTCCTCCGCAGCGCCACACTCATGGCAGGCTGGCGTTGGCTCTCTCCTGGCGACCTTACACAGGTACTCACCGAAGCATCCGTGCCCGGTGAGTACCTGCGTAAGGCGGAAGGTGAGGGGTTTCTTCTTGCGGCGCATCCACACCACAAGAACTGGATGCAGTGCCTCAGCGGTACGTTTACCGTATCGGGTCTGCGCCAGATCCTCTTCCCACCTTCTCAGCAGCCACTGCTCTCCGAGTCTCCGGAACCGCCAGAAATGAACACCATAATCTATTCAACGTTAGTCAATTGCAAGTAAATTCCCCAACATGCTGGAAAGTCGCATGACAGATTTAATGGTATTCATGAAACAACAATCATTTGTGGAACAGCTTACCTGTTTTATTTTAAACTTACAAATTATAGAGCGGGCGGATTCCTACAGCGGCTGTTATTGCCTCGACCTCGCTAAGCGCGCCGCACACTCCGCCACATAAATATTTAGCAGCGAACAAAAACAAACGTGTTTATAGAAATATGTATCCTACGGAAAGGTAGGAGGAAAAATAACAGGAATTCTATTTGTTTATACGGCAACGGCTTTGTAAATTATTTATTATCAAAGGTATAACAAAACAAGATGGAACTGTTTTGGCCGAAGTTATTGCCCACACTGCAGATAAACGTGCCCATACATAATTTATGTGCCCTAATAGAACATTGTTTTGATATTGCGTAGTTTATTGTTTACAAATAAAATGAAATTGTTATACTTACATGAATGAAAATAACAGAGAGTAACAACTTCTAAATTAAAAATAACATAAAACACAACTTGAAGTTATGTTCTATGTTATATTATTTATTTATTATACCCTCTAGATGTCTGATAAATGTACAGAGTATAACAAAACAAATTACTATTAACTTTAGGGTGTGTATGTGTTTCTAGTAAAGAGTTCACTTTTTTTTTAAACTGTGAACGTAGCAGCGTTGAAAGAGTTACTTGTGAGTCGTGATCATTGAATTCAATTGGCAGCACATTTTCAAAAAAGCAACTTCCTTTTTAGGGTTCCGTAGTCAAAATGGCAAAAAACGGAACCCTTATAGATTCGTCATGTCTGTCTGTCTGTCTGTCTGTCTGTCCGTATGTCACAGCCACTTTTCTCCGAAACTATAAGAGCTATACTATTGAAACTTAGTAAGTAGATATAGTCTGTGAACCGCTTTAATATTTTGATACAAAAATGGAAAAATTATTAAAAATTTTATGGGTCCCCACAGGTACAACTGAAACAAAAAAATTTTTTTTTCGTCTAACCTATGCGTTTAGGGTATCTATGGATAGGTCTTCAAAAATTCTAATATCTTTTTTTCTAATCTGAATAGTTTGCGAGAGAGACTCTTCCCCCCCCTCTAACTTCTAAAGTAATATGGGCATAGTAATTCTAAAAAAAATATATGATGTACATTACTATAAAAACTACCAACGAAAATTGGTTTGAACGAGATCCATCTAGTAGTTTTTTTTATACGTCATAAATGGTAAACCTTAATTTAACTTTCATTAAATCAACTAAGATATTAAAATAAATCAAAATTCTTGTAATTTTATAGAAATAAACCTTATTGGTACTGTGGAACTCTTCATGGGCGAGTCCAACTCGCACTTGGCCGGTTTTTTACCTTATAATTTAATGAAAAATCTGAATATTATTTCAGCCAACGGTGCGGCCATCTTTATAAAGTATAGCAAGTCACGCGGGGCAATTTGGTAAAACGTCGGCCGTGCGTAGGAAATAGGCGCGTGTTTAGTTCATCGGTCATTAGTTACATGGCACACATTTTAGGGCGCAGGTGTAAGAAAAAGGGCTTTATACAATTAATGAGAAGTGCTCGAATACTTTTAGGAATTCGGAGGAATGTTGAATTATTAATAGCATGTTTTTTATGCCCGTGACTTCCGAAAAGAAATATGTTGAAGAAATGCTACTAAACATGTTTCTAATTATATATTATGTTTAAGATATCATGTATTTTTTTAATTTGGGGACAAACGGACAAACGCAACCTGATGCAAAGCAACTACCGTCTCCTTACAGTCGCAACGTTGAAGTTGCAATAATTGCGATGCCGGCCCTTATAATAATTTTATGTACTGTAAATACTAATTTAGTTTCTTTTTTTATATAGACTAGTATGGCCAACGATTGCACTGATATTATAAATATGAATAACTATATCTGCCTGATTTGAATGAAAGTATCAGCAATACTTCAGTCCTTTACGATATTTCTACAAGACCAACTGATGTGGTGCGAAGCCTTCATGGATATCGTATATTGTACGATACTAAAGACAGAAATGAGAAAAGATGTTGTATGTTACTAAAGACAGAAATACGAAAATGTGTCCATTTGTCTGTCTGTTACATCTTTACGCCCAAACCGCTAAACCAATTTTGCTGAAATTTTGTATGAAGATACTTTGAGTCCTTGGAAAGGACGATACTTTTATCTCGGAAAAAGGTACGGTTCCCGCGCGATAAAGGAACTCAGGCGTAACGAAGTAGCGGTCATCTAGTATTGTTAAATATTTGGTGAAAAAATATTTGTCTAACCTAGAGCCTACTACGCAGTACGCATGCTCGGTTATATTAACCTCACCTTGTTATCCAAGATGTTCGGTCAATGCTCAATATCATTCGAGGCCTCCGACTGGATAATCTGCAAATTGATGAGTTCTCGCCTGAGGTGCAGGAGCTATGTATATTGACTTGGTCTCTTCGTGTATTCTGATGCTGTATTTGGAGTTTAATGTCGCTGTTACTCCTGTTACTTCACATAGAAAATCATATATGCGAAACCATCGAAGAAATTTCAGGCAGATGGGTGACCCACGTTACTTAGACGGGTTTTGGTAATTTACTATTAGTCGTGTTCTCTCGGTTGAGTTTGACATAACGCAACCAAATTACCTAGGTCTGTCATATGTCCATGAATCAATTGCTCTGATGATACATTGTACACCCTAAGGCCTACAGGACAAATATCATATCGGAAACGAATCGTAACTGTATCGCCTCGAGCCATATTCTTTATAATATGATGCTCACTACTGAAACGCACACTACAGTATCGTAACGTATTCGCCTAGCCTCGGGCTCGGACCGCAGATACGGCTCACCCTGGCTGACGTACGTATCTTTGATGTTTGACGTTTAAATTGTAAATTAAGCAAGTGTAATATTCGTTGTTATAGCCAGATTATTATTGTGTACGTAAAAGGAATCAAATTTGAAATTACAAGTAAATTGTGAGTTACGTATTCTTAGCTATACTTTGTAAGATTCTACACCTTTAATATTCGTAAGATTCTGCGTTACAAAAATCCTTCCTTTTCGTCCCCTGTTTTTCCATTATCAATATTTCTTTCACAATTTGTCACCAATCACCATTTGTTTAGGTTTTATCGACTGGAAATAATTGATATCCCTATAGTTGAAAGGATACAAACAATGCCACCGAAAAGTCCAAATTTCGTATAAATTATTTAAGTCGATACATAAATTCGAGTTAGATGGACATTGGACATGTAAAACGTTTTTGTATAATCCTTATTTCGTACTATTTAATAATGCTATGTTTTGATGCTTGCCGAGCCACGGCAAGCCTCCACAAGCCCGAGCGTGAAAACAGCAGGGCAATCGCGCTAAATTTATTCAACTGAACTGCAAATGAAACTCGGACGTTGATCGACTTTTGGAACGATTCGGTATTGCGCTAACGTTTTGACAGCCAGTTGAGACGTTACTGAACCTCAGCCCAAGTGCAAACGCTGTCAAAACAAAAAGTTGATACAATGCAACTTCTACTCGCACGTTTCTGAAACGTTTCTTATTTTGGTGTGTTAAAGTGACGAAAATTGATGGAAAAATATAACATAAGCTATAATCAAATAATAATTTTAGCTTATGTTTTACTTCAAAGCTGTAAAATAGCACTGCGGACTATTTTAGTTTGTTAAAAAGTGAATTGAATTTTGACATTACTTCTTTAAGTAAATGTTTTCTACTTTTGTAACAAGTCACAACTCACAAGTCACTTTTCAACACTTATGGCGTTTGTAAAATGTAGTATAATAATGTTATGAATTCAACTACGTAAATTAAAAACTCCAAGTAACAAACATTCACATTCATAAGTTTTACCAACACAACTTCACCCGTGTCATATTCATCCATATTATGTAAATAAACAATTTGTCAATTGACCAATTAACGCATCGGAAAAAAATTGATCATATTTAAGCCAATCAAAACTTAATCAGAAGGGCGCTGATTGGTCCGCTGCAATGTCTGTCTAAAAGTCAAACGTTGCGCTCCGTTCGAGTTCCATCTAAGGTTGAGTCACGGTTGGAACGTTAGCACGATACTGAAATTTGTTCAGACGCAGCGGAACCGAACAACGGATCTTTTGGACACAGATCAAAGGACATGTACGTAATACACTGACGCGTTCACGAGCGTGAAAACGACTTACAAATGCAAAGCGAGATTTGTGGAGGCTTGTGGCTTGTGGAGGCTTGCCGTGGCTCGGCAAGCATCAAAACGTAGCATAATATTATGACCTTACCTGTTATTTTTAATCTTGTTTTAAAATTACCAATGATCTTGAAAAATAGTTTTTGCGGCAAAGGCTGTATAATGACCTAACAGATTATATTTTTATGAAACCGTGAATTTTTGAGTTACTAATGTTTGGTTAGTTGGATCTTCCATGTGCTTAAGGCGCTATGTCGAAAGTAATTTTACCGCAAGGGCAATTTTATACTTAATTTATATGACTATAAAGTCGTGAATACGCTGCGGCCAGAAGCTATCGGCTCGCTCGGAAAACATGCGAAAAGACGTAATTATAATCATTTAAAAAATAACTAGGAGCATTTAAGCAAAATATTACTACTATCAATTAGACTAATTTCCTACTGTTACGGATATGGGCAGTTGTTTACCTGCGCGCGACAGTTGCGCGTACTTTCTAGAAAAGTCCAACCCTTGTTTATGTGAATTGCGTGTTTACGTAAACAATCCAGAATGGAACGAATTACGCACGGACCCCTAAAGGAGAATGCTGATGCAGCCACACGTGCCCGGTCAACGCCGTCGCCTTCGAGGAAACACATCAGCAGTTTTCGGCATTACCGCGTTTTCATAATTATTAATACTTTAATAAAATTGTCATTCTATTTCCGATCTCGAATCGATCGTGAACATTTTTGTAAAATAGTTTTAAGTTAGTTAAATAAATTTTAAGATAATTTTTTGGTTTTTTTTGGAAGCCCGGGCTGCAGAATTCGTAATTGGCGCAGTCTACGGATGCTTTCGGGGCTATCGCGATCGCATTTAAGAAGATTTCCGGGGTCTAGATTCGACACCGCGCGCGGTCGTTCTAGCTTTTGCTGTCCAGCATTCACCGAAGCATCGAACCTCAGGAGTAAGCAGCCGGGGCGCACTCAAACTACAGTGCAGCTTCAGAAAAAGCCAGAGAAGTCGACGAGTATGTGAGTACACTGATCTTTTTCTCATAAGTGTTGCTTTCCACGTCCAAAATTTTCCGTCCCACTAAAAATAGTGATAGGACCGCCTCCTCAAGGCAGGTACGTAGGGATAGCATATTAGATTTAAATCGTAATTTGGGAGAAAGCTCGAATCGCTCTCTGCTAGATTATAGTGACCAAGATAGTTTAGAATTAGATTTATTTTTTGATCCCGAGAGCTCAAATCGCTTTCAAGAAAATTTTGATCGAGATTTAATATTAATTAATTCGAGTAGTATTCACTTAGATTTAAATAGTAGTACTTTAGCCTACGGTAGTATAATGGATCCGGATACGATTTATAAGGCTCTTCGCCCGGTTCCCGAATTCGACGGGAATCCGAACATACTTACTAGATTCATCAGGATTTGTGATCAGATAGTTATTCAATGTGTAAAAGATGGTACAGAATACGAGTTATCTAATTTATGCGTTATCAACGGTATTTTAAATAAAATTACCGGCCCTGTGGCTCGGACAATTAATTCGAATGGGATACCAGAAAATTGGTTAGGCATAAGAAACACTTTAATTAATAATTTTGCCGACCAGAGGGATGAAACCGCCCTCTATAACGACTTGGCTCTTGCTACACAGGGTAACGAAAGCCCGCAGGAATTTTATGACAGGTGCCAAAACCTTTTCAGTACCATAATGACGTACGTGTCCTTACATGAAACCTTAGCTACCACCGTGGAGGCTAAGAGAACATTATATAGAAAGTTAACTTTGCAAGCGTACGTCCGGGGGTTGAAAGATCCTCTCGGCTCTCGTATAAGATGTATGAGACCCGAGACGATAGAAAAGGCGTTGGAATTTGTCCAGGACGAATTAAACGTAATGTACTTGCAGCAAAGAAATAATCCTCGTCCATCATCATCATCATTACCACCCTCACAAGCACAGATTAAATTACCTCCAGTTAATATTAATAATGTACCGCGAGCGTTATCAGGGCCTAGTTGGCAGAAACCTGCCTTCACACCAGCGTTTCAACATAATCATATCCCTCAGCGTCCTCAGTTCCAACCGAGTAGAACGCAGCAAATATTTAGAGCACCCTTACCGAATCATAATCATGGTTTTAGAATTCCCCATAAAAATAATTTTTCACCTAATAATAACTCTGGGCCTAAACCTATGAGCGGAGTGAGTCATTTTGTCACTAAGCCCATGCCACCCAGAATCCCTGGCCATGATTGGCAAAGATTTGGGAATCCACCACCATCTAACTACTTTAAGAGTAGGGAAATGAATTATAATGAATTTTCTGACTATTACCCTGACTATAATTACTACGACCAACAGGACTATGAATATGACTATGACTATGACTATAATGATTATAATAACTATGACGAACAACTTGCACTTGACCAATATAGTTATCAGTGTTCTGAAAATTCACCAGTACCGTACATAGACCATAACATACCTACAAGTTCTAGCCTGACTCAGCACGTAGATAATTCAGTTCAGTCTAGCAAGAAACAGGATTTTCAGAAACGCAAGGGTCACACCGCACCCGAATAGAGTTAAATTTACATTCAAAAAAAGAATTACCGTATATACAGATTCACAATCCTCCTCTTAAATTTCTTATAGATACCGGGGCTAACCAATCATTTATTAGCCCTGAAGCTGTTAGTAAATTTTTCCCACATTTACCTAAAATATTCGATCCTTTTGAAGTTACTAATTCTCGCGTTACCAGCATACACGAACATTCTATTAAAATTCCCTCTTTTCCAGAATTTAATCAGGACAAAGATTTAAAACTTTTTATATATTAATTTCATAATTACTTTGATGGATTAATTGGATTAGATTTATTAGAAAATTGCAAAATAGACTTAAAAGATAACATTTTAATAACGGATAGTGCTAAATTACCACTTTTGAGATATCAATGTAGGAGAGACATTAGACAAGAAAATATTCCTGCAAATTCATCAAAACTTGTTAATATCCCAATTGACCATGACGACGGTGAAGTATATATACCGGAACAATTTTTATGTAATTTTATTATTCACGAATGTATCACGACAGTAACTGATAAAACGGCAATAGTTGAGATAAAAAATCTGACAGACACTGACTCCGTAATTTCATTTGATTCGCCGACACAAATTGACGTATGTAACATTGAATGTACTGAACCTGTTCAGGACCCGACTCGAGTTAAGAATGTTTTAGACCGACTTAGGACCGACCACTTGAACCCTGAAGAAAAAGCTAACTTAGAGACATTGTGTAAAAACTATGCCGACATATTTTACATAGAAGGAGAACCTTTGACCTTTACTAATAAAATAAAACATTCTATACGGACCCATGACGAAATACCAGTATATACCAAAAGCTATCGCTATCCATTTATACATCGACAAGAAGTTAGGGATCAAATAGCGAAAATGTTGGAACAAGGTATAATACGACCATCCGACTCTGCCTGGAGTTCACCTATTTGGGTAGTTCCAAAAAAGGCCGATGCATCAGGTAGAAAGAAATGGAGACTAGTAGTTGATTTTAGAAAACTTAACGACAAGACCATCGATGATAAATACCCTATCCCCAACATCACTGACGTTTTGGATAAGTTAGGTAGATGCCAATATTTCACCACCTTGGACTTGGCGTCTGGGTTTTATCAAGTTGAAATGAACCCTGACGATATAGCTAAAACAGCATTTAATGTAGAGCACGGACACTATGAGTTCTTACGTATGCCGATGGGATTAAAAAATTCCCCATCAACTTTTCAACGTGTCATGGACAATATTCTGAGAGGTCTTCAAAACGTAATTTGCCTAGTCTACTTAGATGACATAATAGTGTTTAGTACGTCACTTCAGGAGCACATGGTGAACCTGGAAAAAGTTTTTCGTAGATTACGCGACTCAAATTTTAAAATACAGATGGACAAGTCCGAATTTTTAAAATTAGAAACTGCATACCTAGGCCATATCATTACTAACGAAGGAATAAAACCTAATCCTGATAAAATCAAAGCAATAGAAAATTATCCATTGCCAAAAACGACTAAGGAAATAAAACAATTTTTAGGCTTAATAGGTTATTATAGAAAATTTATACCCGACTTTGCACGCGTGACTAAACCTATGACAAAATGCTTAAAAAAGACAAATAAGATAGTTCTAAATTCAGAATATATTGAATGTTTCGAAAAATGTAAGACTTTATTGACTAATGACCCAATACTACAGTACCCTGACTTTACAAAAGACTTTATACTTACCACCGACGCATCGAACGTAGCCATTGGTGCCGTACTTTCTCAAGGCCCGATCGGAGCCGATAAACCCGTCAGCTTTGCATCTAGAACTTTAAGCACTAGCGAGACTAACTATAGTACCATTGAGAAGGAGCTTTTAGCTATTGTGTGGGCTACAAAGTATTTTAGACCCTATCTGTTCGGACGAAAGTTTAAAATAATTACTGACCATAAGCCCCTTCAATGGATCATGAATATTAAAGAACCTAACTCGAGACTAACTAGATGGCGACTTAAACTCAGTGAATATGACTACACCATAGTATATAAGAAAGGCAAGTGTAACACCAATGCTGACGCCCTATCTAGAGTTCAAATTAATAACGAGGAAATAGAGTCCCTTCTCACAGAATGCGGAATTGACCTTTCCATAAGACCTGAACCCTCTGAAGGTTCAACCACTGTTACAGCACATACATCAGCTGAAAACCCTATACTCGAGATCCCCATAACTGACGAACCACTTAACAAATTTCATAGGCAGGTCTGTCTCACGATAGTAGGTGACATAAAACGACGACCGACTGTTACTAAGCCATTCGACACACACACACGTACCCATATTCAAGTATCTGAGTCAAATTTGGAGCAGGATGTAGTAGACGCTATAAAAGAGTATGTGGTTAACATAGATAAAAACAGCCCTTAAAATTACACCTCCCCTAGGTATGTACTCTATTATACCGATACTACAAAATAAGTTTAAGTCATCCTCCATGCATCTTGTTTTAGCAAAAACAGAGCTGGAAGACGTAAAGGAGTATTTGCGACAACAGGATATTATAAGACACTATCACGAAGGAAAAACGAATCATAGAGGTATAAATGAGTGCTATTTAGCTTTATCTGGCAAATATTATTGGCCGAAAATGCGCGAAGAAATAACGAAGTATATTAACGAATGTACTATCTGTGGACAATGCAAATATGATAGAAATCCTGTTAAACCCCAACTCAACATCGTACCACCAGCCACGAAACCATTTGAAATAGTACATTTAGACTTATTCACAGCACAGAATGAAAAATACTTGACGTTTGTTGACTCTTTCTCTAAATACGGACAAGCTTACCACTTACGTGACGGAACAGCAATCAGTATACTACAGGGACTACTTACATACTGTACACATCATGGACTTCCCTTGACAATTGTGACTGACAATGGGACTGAATTTACCAATCAGTTATTTTCCGAATTTGTAAGATTGCATAAAATTATTCACCATAGAACTTTACCCCATTCACCCAATGACAATGGTATCATAGAACGTTTCCACTCCACACTTTTAGAACACCTTCGAATATTAAAATTGAAACAGAAAGACGAACCGACTGTTAACCAGATGCCCTACGCAATATTAGCATATAATAGTTCTGTTCATAGTTTCACAAAATGTAGGCCCCATGACATTATTAGAGGACATTTTGATCCTAGGGATCCACTGGACATCAATCTGACCGACCATCTAATGCAGCAATACGTTCTGACTCATCGAGACCAAATGAAGACAGTTTACGAAATTATTAATGACTACACTACCCGTGACCGTGCTAATTTAATGAATAACAGGAATAAAAATCGTGAACCAGAAATAGAATATGTCCCAGACCAGCAGGTTTTTATCAAAAACCCTATGGCCAACCGACAAAAATTAGCACCCCGATACACACATGATAATGTTTTAGCTGACTTACCCATTCACATTTACACGTCAAAGAAAAAAGGACCCGTTGCGAAAGCTCGCCTTAAGCGTGCCCCTAAGACTAAGAATTTGTTACAGGATTCGACTGTTGATGATACTACACCTGACCATGGCAGCAGACATAAGACTTGAACAACTTGACAGCGAACCTGGACTCTTACCATTTAGGCTCGGTAGAGCAAAGTTCATCAGCCATTATCACTCATTTATTCAATATGTAGAACTTACTGAGTTAGAAAAACGTATTGACTCTGTATATAATCAATTGGATTATTTTAAGACTAAGCTAGATAACGTATCCTTACCTGTTTTTGAAATTCAAATTGATTACTTATACTCTAAATTAACAAAGGTAAATTCGCAATTAAAAACTTTCGAACCTAATAGAGTACGTAGAGGAATAATTAATGGTTTAGGATCAATAATAAAAAGTATAACTGGTAATTTGGATCATTCAGATGCCGAAAGGTATAATAATGTAATAGATTTATTAGAGAAAAATGAGAATAACTTAGTTGCAGAATATAATAACCAAATTAGTATTAATAAAGCCTGGATGAATCAGTATGATATGATAATAGATAACCTAGTAGATAATCAGAAGAAAATTAATCAAACTTTAGAGTTAATTTTAGATAAATATAGTTCAGAAGTAAAGTTTGCAAAATTTGCACAGTTGCTAGCAATTATTACTGAGAATACCGACGACATATATTTAGAATTAATTAGATTAGAGAATATTTTAGGTTTTATCCGTGCATCGAGTACTCATCATAGTATGTTAAGTATAGATAATTTAGAAAGTATGATAGGTAGACTTAAGAAAATTTATAGCAATAATCAAGTCCTAGAATCTGATTTAAGAGACTATTATGATATTATTAAGCCTGGCAGTTATTTTCTACATAAACGAATAGTAATAGTTTTTAAATTTCCTATAGTAGCTCTCAATGACTATGACTTCTTCCGTCTGTCCATTGTCCCGAATAAACTCCAGCAAACATTTATCCCTCCACATCCTTACATAGCAACCGATGGGAAATTTTTCATGTACATAGAGGCAGAATGTCCGAAGATAAACGATTACCTTCTCTGTGAAGAAATGATAAACTACCAACTTCGAGAGAGCCCTGACTGTATACAGAACATCATCATCAATCAATCCCTGGATAAGTCATGCAGCCCCACGAAAGTCACCTTAACGAGAGAAGCTATGGAGCAACTGGATGATCAACATTATACCATAATTTTCCCAAGACCGACTAAAATTCAACTGCAATGCGAACGGAAGGAGTACAAGACGATATCCGGCAGCTTCCTGGCTACAATACCATGTGGATGTTCCCTGCGGACAGATTCGTTCAACATCATTAACATTAACGACGAGATCAAAGGACAACCCCTGAAGATCGCCGAAGTTCGAGACAGCCTTGCAGTCGCTGACAACGATATTCCCCATATGACCCTCAATTCTTTCAACCTGAAGAATCTACATAACCTAGAAGACCAAGTAATTCTACAGAGCCCTGTCCAACTAAATCAAATATCTTCTTCACTGTACCATACAACGTTGCCCTTATACACGTTAGTACTTGGTATAGTTACAATTTCCCTTATTCTTATCATCCGACGTCGCCGCTTGCGTCGACAAAAGGACAGTGGTCTAAACGAGGGTGTCACTCCAACCAGCCAAGCTGATCAACCAGTCTACGCCGTTCCTGTAAAGAATCAAGAATCTCTGCCAGCAACTTTCTCGCTCAAAGTCCTCAAATAGTTGCTGCTCTGGGGGTGGAGGAATTACGCACGGACCCCTAAAGGAGAATGCTGATGCAGCCACACGTGCCCGGTCAACGCCGTCGCCTTCGAGGAAACACATCAGCAGTTTTCGGCATTACCGCGTTTTCATAATTATTAATACTTTAATAAAATTGTCATTCTATTTCCGATCTCGAATCGATCGTGAACATTTTTGTAAAATAGTTTTAAGTTAGTTAAATAAATTTTAAGATAATTTTTTGGTTTTTTTTGGAAGCCCGGGCTGCAGAATTCGTAATTAACGTTCCAGAAAGTATGGCGGGCCATAAAAAAGGTAAGCAATCAATTCAGTTTGATACAAGCGATCATCGAGGCGACTTCGATGACAGTGATAGTGCTCAGTGATTTGGATCTAGTGCTTAGTGCTTGGACTTAGTGATTTGTGTGAGCTAGTGTTTGTGAATAAAGTCTTCAAGAGAGTCACCAGGTCTTTCTCTCCGAATCCTCGAACCCTAGCACGTAACACTACAATACAATATACATCTATTTTCGTTTAAACATAATCTTAAAATTTCGTATTTTTAGATAAAGCTATGAAGATATGTATAATTATCTCATTACCAGATTTGTAACATTTCTGAGGGTCCTATAGTATTACGTCAAAAAGGACAGTTTTTAGGGTTCCGTACCCAAAGGGTAAAACGGGATCCTATTCATGAGACTTCGATGTCTGTCTGTCTGTCTGTCTGTCCATCTGTCTGTCCGTCTGTCTGTCTCCAGGCTGTATCTCAAGAACCGCTATAGCTAGAGTTCTGAAATTTTCACAGATTGTGTATTTCCGGTGCCGCTATAACAACAAATACTAAAATAAAAATAATTTTTAAGGCGGGCTCTCATACAACAAACGTGTTTTTTTGGCCTTTTTTGCTCGTAATCAATAATGATAAGAGGTAGGCACTTGAAACTTTCACTTAACTTCAATATTTCAATAAAATAAAACATCAAGGGGGGGCTCCCATACAAAAAACACAATTTTTGGCCTATTTTTGCTGTATAACGGTACGGAACCCTTCGTGCGCGAATCCGACTCGCACTTGGCCGATTTTTTCAATATAGCGCTCTTATAAATTATATTTTACATACTAACGGCTGCACTTAGAGACGTTTAATGCATGCTTAACATTGTTTTGATGAATAATTTGACGGAAAAAGTGTGGAGCTTATTTCAAAATCTTCATTAAGTTAAGTAAAAATAATATAATCCCTCTGCACTAAAAGAGATTATATCCATACTAATCCATATCCATATCCATACTAATTGCGAAATAAATGCGAAAGTGTGTCTGTCTGTCTGTCTGTCTGTCTGTTACCTCTTCACTCCCAAACCACTGAACCGATTTCGCTGAAATTTGGTAAGATACTTTGAGTCCCGGGAAAGGACGTAGGATACTTTTTATCCCGAAAAATTGTACGGTTCCCGCGCGATAAACGAATTTTAGCACAACGGAGTTGCGGGCGTCATCTAGTTATTACTATGGCGTACGATAGTATAAAAATTATCTTCACGTTAAGGGTTTTACTAAAAGTAAATATTAAAGATACATTTAAAAAATCTTCGTGAAGTTAAAGTTATAATAATAATTTAATATATTTTAGGGTCAGAATATTTGAAGCTTATTTATAACCACATTGTAGTGTGAATTACAGAAGTTTCGAAGCAAAATAACAATAACAAATGTATTTTATTAAAGATACATTTAAAAAATCTTCGTTAAGTTAAAGTTATAATAATAATTTAATATATTTTAGGGTCAGAATATTTGAAGCTTATTTATAACCACATTGTAGTGTGAATTACAGAAGTTTCGAAGCAAAATAACAATAACAAATGTATTTTATTAAAGATACATTTAAAAAATCTTCGTTAAGTTAAAGTTATAATAATAATTAAATATATTTTAGGGTCAGAATATTTGAAGCTTACTTATAACCACATTGTAATGTGAATTACAGAAGTTTCGAGGGCAAAATAACAATAACAAATGTAATAGGATTAAGAGGCCACCACAGGTGAAGAACGCTAAGTGCTAGACCGCTAACTCCAAGCATTACTTGACTCTTTTTATTTTTAAAACTTTACAAGACTCGAGTCTTTGCCGACAATATGTGCTACAAAATGGTGCAATAAAAATAACAAAATATTAATATTGATGGGCGTGTGCCTTTATTTTTCGTTTTGCGTAAAATATTATGCTATACCAAAATTGCTACGCTTATAAACTTTCAATTGAAACTAAAATATGTTTATTTATATCACGACCAAAAAATCTAAATACCAAAAACATTTTTATTTATAAAGTTATATAATATATTGCTGGATTAACTAACGACTTGTAATTATAAGCGGTAACTAACATTTAATTTAATTTACTAAACAGTAGCAATAAAGAAAATGATTTTAACCAAAATATTATTTAATTTATCAATTAGCACACGCAACGCTTCGGGTGTAATCTTAGAACGGGGCTGAATTCATTAATAAAGGCCTTTGTTTAATAAATTACATTAATGTTTTTGGATATGTATTATAATATATACAAAAACATCTATGGTTTTAATGTCTCTAATCTCTGTGTATGAAAAAGCATGAAACCAAACCGACTTAGTCTGACTTAAATTAAATTAAAATATGAAATAGTCTGAACAGCAAAAAAGAAAAATTCTTACCTCAAATCTTATTACGGCTTAATTGTTTTAAGATTCTTTGTCGAAACTCACAACAATGAAGCCTGTTTCGTGAGTTTTTGGGGAAGTTTCACACAATTTTAACTTTATAAAAAATTGTCGCTAAAATAAATTAAATTATTCCCTTCAAAATGAGAACGGATCCAATTATGAACGGTGAGTGGTTCCTTTGAAAAATTGGGTTCAATTGAAGAATGTTTAATTTCCGGCCCACCAAGGTACTGTATGTGACAATTTGTTCCAATTCCAGAAAATCTTTTTTCCAATATAGATTTATTAAAGCAGTGTTTGCCTGAGATTCATCTGTTTCCAGGACTGATCTTTGTTTTTTTGTTCTTCGTCCCGGTAGTTTAGTGGTTTAAAACCGGACTCTTATTTGGAGGTCCTAAGTTTGGTTTCTGTAACATATTTATTGGTTGATAAAAGTTGTTTCAGAGTTTGTAGGACATAAAGCCTAGCCTAACCGAGCCTTTTGCAATCAAAAGCTGGATGTATACTTTTTGCTGAATTTTGAGTCGTAAGCCCCAGAACATTTTTTTATCACTATCAAGCAATTTTTTGTGAGTAGCTTCATTTTGATAAGACAAACAACATTTTTATTTGCGAAAAATCTCGAAAGTGGTAGCTAAACAGAGATAGAAAGGATTTCATACTTTAAATTGATGGTCCTAAAATATAGATTGTTCTATTTGTAGGACAATGTTACTCTTAAATTTTATAACTAATAACCTATCAATATACAAAAAATCAGCTCGTTAGGGTTCCGTTATAGGGTTCTGTGATCAACAAAACTTGGTTGACTACTGAACCCTAAAACGGAACCCTAACAAGCTGATGAAACATAACATTGTCCTACAAATAGAACAATCCATATTTTAGGATCATCAAATCAAATTATGAAATCCTTTCTATTTCTGTTAGCTACCACTCTCAAGATTTTTCGCAGATAAAATTTATGTTGCTCGTCTTATCCAAATGAAGCTACTCACAAAAAATTAGCTTGATAGTAATTAAAAAAATATTGTTCTAGAGCTCCCATACTACATGTAAAACGTATGTTTTCCTCACGAACAACGAGTTTTGGCGCAATAGAGTTGCGGGCGTCATCTAGTATTATAATAATAATTAGTCTGTCCAATATTAATAGCTAGTTGACAATAAGCAACATTAATTATTTTACAACAGTATGTGAAGAGATGGCTTTGAAGCCCAAGCGGTTCACATTGGTGGTAACAGTATTCGCACTCTTACATATTATTTCAAAGTATTCGTTGTTGCAATTATTACGAAATGGTGATAATAATTAAGACTAAAAGCCTGTTTTACGAATGATACCAATGAAACCTTTACTCTTTCGCAATCGAATAAATGTTTGTGCTCAAATAGCTGGTTACAGAACCCTCGAGCCTGGTTTGTGACGTAAGCACTAAGCACAGTAATGGTTATCGTTGTCAAATTAATTACTTTAATCCACTAGATGACGCCCGCAACTCCATCCCGCCGAAACCGTACATTTTTCCGGGATAAAAACTATAATTTCTCCATTCCCGGGTATCTGTTTACTAAATTTCGTCAAAATCGGCTCATCGGTTCGGGCGTGAGTAGATAACAGACAGACATTTTTTTGCATTTCCATGCGTGATAAAAAGTAGGTACGATACGAGTTGTACTGATTGCAGTTTGATCTATTATATTTTTAGGATATGATATCTTTAAGGAGGTATAAAATATATTATACACACTTTTAAAGATTTTGTATTCAAAATATATGAATCAGTTTAGTCTTGAAACGTCGCATTTTTTATGAATGATAAGATTTTCAAACTTTTTCTCAAAATTTGTTTTGACTATGTTTTTGTTATAGTTTCACTAGAAATATCTTAGCCGTTTAAATCTACAAAAGTCTCTAATTAGATGTTTTTGTTTATTTTTATTATCCAACATCTCTCGTATATATAAAAGCCCACCTTACGAAGGTATATCTTTGCATGAAAAACCCCGATAAAATTTTCCCACTCAATCCTTTATTCGTATCGAAAAAATACTACAACCACTTAAAATCACGTCGAATATTTGAGTAGCCTTCAGTGTTTTTCCGTAACAAAACGGGGGCATGCAAATAAGTCTATTGGGATTAGGGCTGGCATCTTTCATCTCTTTTCAGTGCGATTAGGTATTCATAAGGCGCTGCCACCCCTGCGCCTTTATGCCTACGTGTAAACAACGCTTAATGTATTCTTGGCTTTAATACACATGTGTAATATTTTAAACCTTTTATTAGACCTTGAAAGGGGTTACGGGTTATAGGTCAATTTTATCTCAGGATAAACGTATGTTGGTTACCAAAGTGGTTTTGTGTGTGGTGCTGTATAATTTGTTATATAAATTAGGTATACAGTTGATTTTGTACCAGAAAAAGTAATTTTTCTCTAAGCTACTCGATACTTACCATGTTCCGACACTATTTAGTTTAGTTGTCTTCTAATAAATTCTGCTAGGGCTATAATTATAATTTACTAGCGACCCGCCCCGGCGTCGCATGGGTATAAAAAATGATTAAAATCAATAGCCTATGATCCTTCACGTGGTCTAATTCTTATCTGTGCCAAATAACATAAAAATTGCTCCAGTAGTTCGCGAGATAAGGCCCTTTCAAATAATATTCCCCGTTTTTTCCACCTTCTCCTATTAACCTTAGCATGATAAAATATAGCCTATAGCCTTCCTCAGTAAATGGGCTATTTAACACTGAAAGAATTTTTCAAATTGGACCAGTAGTTCCTGAGATTAGCACGTTCAAGTTAGCCCTTTCCAATAATTTTCCCCGTTTTTACCACATTTTCCTCTATTTCTTCGCTCCTATTAGTTTTAGCGTGATAAAATATAGCCTATAGCCTTCCTTGATAAATGGGTTATCTAACACTGAGAGAATCATCAAAATCCGTTGCGTAGTTTTAAGAGCCCGGGTTACGCGCTCGATAAAATCAAATTCGATACCGCGCCAGTACAAGTTTTATATGTTGCTGTCTCGCTATTGCGAGGTACGCCGTGCCCCGCGCGCCTCAGACGCCTTCCACGGCAGCGTATTATATGTGTGCGTGCGTCGTCATTCATTATTTTACTCTGATCAAGTCATTCAAGCCGTGCGTTTGTTGCGAACTTGCGATTATATTTTACTGTTTCATGAATCATTAACAATATTGTTTTTGTGGTTGTTTTATATATTGGAATAGTAGGAATACGGGCGCGGGCGTAGTGTCGTCGATCTTGTCACTGAACTGAACAGAATACAGATTCTACATAATATATTAAAATAATATACTTACTATAATATCTACATTGGACTCTTCACAAATCACACCACGTCAGCCTGGCCCCGTGCTAAGTACACTAAGAACTTGTGTTAAGAACAACTTATAAGTACCAGACATATAATACCGGATATATTATAATTTATACGGCGTCGCACGGGTATAAAATATATAGCCACTGAAAAAATGATTAAAATCAATAGCCTATGATCTACTTCTTATCTGTGCCAAATAACATAAAAATTGCTCAGTAATTCGCGAGATAATTTTCCCCCGTTTCAAATAATTTCCAACGTTTTATCCACATACTCCTATTAGTCTTAGCGTGATAAAATATAGCCTATACTCTATAGCCTCCCTCAATAAATAGGCTATCTAACACTGAAAGAATTTTTCAAATCAGACCATTGTTCCTGAGATTAGCGCGTTCAAGTTAGCCCTTTCAAATAATTTCCCCCGTTTTTTTCCACATTTTCCTCTATTTCTTCGCTCCTATTAGTCTTAGCGTGATAAAATATAGCCTATAGCCTTCCTGGATAAATGGGCTATCTAACACTGAAAGAATCATCAAAATCCGTTACGTAGTTTTAAAGATTAAAGGGAACAAATGGACATGAGGGAAAAAAGGGACTTTGTTTTATAATAAGTACCTATATTATTTAGATATAGATTTCCTTTTTATTATACTTAACTTATTTAAGATCCATATTTCCATACTAATTGTAGAAAATTAATAAAAAAGTGTGTCTGTTTGTCTGTTATTAGCTTATTACCTCTTCACGCCCAAACCGCTGAACCGATTTTGCTGAAATTTGGCATGGAGATACTTTGAGGCGGTCCCGAGTCTTTGTCCTTTGACATATAATACTTTTTATCCCGAAAAAATGCACGGTTTCCGCGCGATGAACTAGTTTTGGCGCAACAGAGTTGCGGGCGTCATCTAGTTTTTACAATATTATTATACACAATATATTTAATACACATCCATGAGTCATGACTCATGAGTCATGAGTCATGACCCAGGAAAACTTTTTGTTCCGTCGGTGGGATTCGAATTTCGAACCAGCGACCCCCGGCTTGAGCTACCATGCGCTCAACCACTGCGCCACAGAGGTCGACGCTTTTATTTAAAAATTATTAAACGACAGTACGTAACAATAAAGTTTCGAAAACAGAAAAAGGGCTACTCCAAATATTCCTCACATTGTTATCATTCAAAATAATAAAATCGGCCAAGTGCGAGTTGGACTCGCCCATGAATGGTTCCGCAATCCGCAGCAACAATAAGGTTTATTTTTATGAAATTATAGGGTTTTTTTTTATAGTTTCGGAGAAAAGTGGCTGTGACATACGGACAGACAGACACACAGACATGACGAATCTATTAGGGTTCTGTTTTTTGCCATTTGGCTACGGAAGCCTAAAAATCAAAAGAGCATTATTAATTACTAGCTGTTGCTGTTCAGTGTTAGATAGCCCATTTATCGAGGAAGGCTATAGGCTATATTTTATAACGCTAAAACTAATTGGAGTGAAGAAATAGAGAAAAATGTGGAAAAACGGGGGAAATTATATGAAATTGCTTATTATCTTAATATCTACTGGATCAATTTTTATGTTATTTGGCAAACATAAAGAATAGACCACTTGAAGGACATAGGCTATTTTTTGCGGAAAAATGTACGGTTGCGTGAAATTCCTAAATTACGCAAGCGAAGCCGCGCGGAATATCTGTATATATAATAAAAATAATACTTGGGATGTGATCTACTATGATAATGCGAACGAAGTCGCGGGCAACAGCTATATTATAATAAAGTCATAGGAAAGTCAATTCTGTACATTAAATATTTTTATACAATAAATATTAATACCTACTTGGGATGTGAACTACTATGCTAACGCGGACGAAGTCGCGGGCAACAGCTAGTATGGAATAATCGTTGTCGAAAATATGCTATACTAGACGTTCCGCACGGATTTGCCCACGTAAATTAGACATTTCACAGACAAATTAGTCCAAAATTGCCTATAATCCTTCACGTGGTCTACTTTTTATCTGACCCAAATAACAGAAAAATTGCTTTAGTAGTTCGTGAGATAAGCCCTTTCAAATAATTTCCCCCGTTTTTTTTCACATTTTCCTCTATTTCTTCGCTTCTATTAATCGTAGCGTGATAAAATATAGCCTGTAGCCTTTCTCGATAAATGGACTAACACTGAAATAATTTTTCAAATCGGACCAGTAGTTAGTTCCTGAGATTAGCGCGTTCAAACAAACAAACAAACTCTTCCGCTTTATAATAATATTATTTAATTATTAAAGTATTTATATTATTTAATTGAATAAAACTGACATCAGGAAATAATTACTAAAAATACAAACTAAAATAAAATATACAAACATAGGTATACAAACTTAGAATACAAGTTCAGTTTTATATTTTACTTTATTTCAAGACAGAAATTAGCAAGTCTGTTCAGGAGTTCTCGAGTTTTAGCGAGACTAACGAAATTAATTATACATAATATCAATGTATATTGTATAATCATATTATAATATTATGACTATCGCTAATATTCCTAAACGTTATTTACAAAATACAGTACTTATATAAGAAAATAATAATATTATGATTTATGATATTCATAATTATTATTTATTTTAAACTACTGTGTGATACATCATACATCCCACCTTTCGGTATCCATTATTAATTATTATCAAAAGTTTAAGCACCACAAATCAAAATAATTTTATTTTGTTCAAGCAATTGTCTTCAAGTATCACAAAAAACTATCAAAATCAACATTCAACAACAATAACATTCTCTCGATCGCGGATTCTTGGAAATCTACTGTTATCGCGCGCGCGGTCGCATGCGACCGCTTGGAGCTTGAGGGAATATTGTACTTGAATAATGAATGCCTTGAATGAATTATTATCACGTGTATCGGTTACACCACTCCGCCGCCCGGCCTGGCCTCCCGCCCCTCCCGCCCCGTTGCCGCGCTCTGTCGTGTGAGCGGATCGGCACGATACCATGTTGGAAATTATAGAGAAATTTCGTTGCGTTTACGAATACCAAAAATGATGAATGAAAATTTATTATATTGCCATTCTTTTGAAGACATTCTGTAACTACACAATATAAGCTGTGGTCCCAGGAAAAATACATTACGATTCGATGAGTTTTTAATATAAAACAAGTGTGCGAAAAGTATGTCGACAATGGCGTAAAAATTTGTGAAATGTAATCGCTTATATTTTTTAGTGTGTAAATATTTTGAAGTTAATTTTTGTCCAGGAACCTAGGTAATTACTATTTTAAGCTGAAAAATAACTCAAACATGTTAAATATTTTCGTATAACAAAATGATTTTGGTATTACGTTTGTATGAGAATTTCGAGGGTGACCCGGCCCCTTAAAGATTAAAGGGAACAAACGGACATGAGGAAAAAAAACGACTTTATTTTATAATAAGTATAGATTATATGTCTAAAAAGTAGTCATAAATTGATAATAATATGGCCTTCACTTCACAACTTCAGTGGCCAGCAGGGTATATCAGTTGATGATGATGATACGACCCAAATCCCAGGAAACTCATTTTGTTTGAGCGAGCCGCCTCAGCTCTTGTCTTTTAGGTCAATTGTGCCAATCCAAGCACACCGCACCTGTGCTTGTGTTTCATATTTTGACTACTTTGTAGTCGCCGTCTTATGCGCCCGAGGGTTGTACAGTTTGTAGCCGGGGTGATATTTGTAGGGTTAAAACTGCCTTTGCTTAAGGTGTAGATTTAGCCAAAAAGTAGTTATTGTACAGGTGTAAGGAGGTTAAAAATACTCGCGACGATTACAGATGAAAGATCTGGACTATACAATAATATAACTGATAACCGTCCACTTTATTAATATTATAAATCATTTATAATTTTGCTGACAGTAAACACTCCTTACTGTTGCCATTTTTACGAAGAATCCGCTATAAAAGAGGACTGGAAAATAGATTTCACTACAAGAAAACACAACAATATTTTAAAACTTTATTTCTTTTATAATGTTTATTATAGATGCAATTTACGTGCATAGCACAAATATGATACATACAACAAATACATTGTTAGTGTGTACAATAAACTTTCCATATCATAACTGATTCACTGAGATTCTATTCACAGTAGATATTTTAAGGAGTTGGTGAATCTCCAAGAAAATTTGTTTTAATATTGGAGGCTTAAGTGACGAATAGAGTAGAAATAGAGAAGAAATGTAATGATGGCAAGTTTTTTTTATTATTTTTATTTTACCAACCTGGCAATATAATAAATGTTGGTATAGGTACTGTACGCAATTTTTAACGTTGACATACTAGTTTTCATATTTTATTTCGCTATTAATAAACATTTCCAAAAAAATACATGTAAGCTTCAACACTTTTCTTGGAGTGTCACCGAAATACACCTTTACGAAACATACAATTTCCAATGAAAACTATCTGACAACACATTATAATATATACATTTACAATTTATTAGTTCCATTAATAAATAAAGTATTCAATATTTTCCGACAGTGTCTGTCCTTAAAAGCACTTTTCAGCTACAGGAATGTCAAAAAAGGACGGGGTAGCTTGCCTTTTCTAATTTTGATTAAACATTTCGTACGCTTCCACTATTTTCAAGTAAATGGAAAGCAAAACACCTAGATTTGTAGAATATAAAACGTACCTTATTCTAAACGTAAGACGCCAAGGTAAGATAGAAATAAAAAATTATATTTTCCTAAAATTATTATAATAATATAATATTTTCTTAAGATTATTTATATAATTCTAGTTATAGTTATGTATGCTTTATTACAATGAGACTACACACAGATCTGAGGTCACTCAAAATATAATAATAATATGAATCGTGGAAAAAATCAATAAAAATTAATACAGAAATAGTTTTACAAATGTCATAATTAACATTTTTATAGAGAAGAATCAAATTGTTAAATTTATGATTTTTAGGTCCTTTGGTCTTAATTTCCAGTCTTTTATCACAAAAATTATATTACAGACTGTGATAAATGATCATAATTTTGAAAAACATAAATATACTTAGTGTATAATATTTTTATTTCAATTTAAGCAGAATCATGTCAATAATAAATTCAAATCGAATCAAAAGCGTACATTAAGACCTGTGTTAGTCTCGGTACAATATTTACATCGTTCTACTAAACCACATAATAATTATTCTAATGCATTACTTACAATTTACATAACTTACTCGTAGATTAGAGATAGAGTGATTCGTATAACTTTACTCTTATATGTTTATATGTACACCTCTGTAGTCTACACTTGGTTTTATTTTAGTATTGTCAGCTGTTATATCATTCCTGTTTCCTTTAAACATCAACATTTTCGTTCTAACTTTTAAGATGTTCAAATTTAATAAGCTTTTAGATAAATTAACTCGATTTTTTGTTTAACTTTTAACATCCTATCTACATCTGAATCGGTTCTAGGAAAACATATTTAGAGCTGGCTACTACTAAACTTTAAAAACCAATACAAATATATCTTATTTTACGTTATATACAATTCTATACTAGATAAGCATTTCTATCCGCTTAGAGACTTATATTTTATATAACACAACCGGTACTATAAAATAGCGGTGGTAGTTCGGCTGCTAATATTGATATTCGTTTCGGAGGGGAAGGGTAGGAGACGATAAAATAAACGTAGACCCCTTGACAAATATCATTATAAGCAGCGAAGTAGTATATATTTACAGTACTAAATCCAGTTTCAGATGTCAAGAAAGTGCGATGAACAGGTTGATAGCCAACACGATGCAGTGGGTAGCGGAAGTGGGCGCGAACGCTTGGCCGCCCCTTTGCATTGCGGCCGGATACTCACCTGATAAAGGAAAAATCGAATTTGCTTCTTTGGCAAAAATTAAAACTGTCTCGAACAATTCCATAGAACGAACAATATTATATGAAATTGAAAAATACAACTAACAAGAAATTAAGAATGAGTGAGTATAAAATTGCATTTATTGATTTAAAAATATATTTTGTTTTAATTCAAAAGAATAACTTTAAACAACACAGCTTTTAGGGAGACTTATTGGCCACTAATTGGACTTAATGACTTAACAGTCGCAAAAAGAATTTAATGAAGCTGAACTTCAATTAGCGAGAAAAACTGCGCAACCCTATCAATCTAGTCTACAGAAGTAACCTAAAAAGAAAAGAAAAGAAATTCATCAGCAGAACCAAAGAGCTTAATTATTGTATCAAATAAAACACGTTAATGTCGTAATATAACCAGGGTCATTACTTTGATTCATGTCTGCCGTTGTCCTAATGACGATATGCTTAGATTTTATTTCGGGCGGGGATTTTGAAAATATTCCCCCTCCATTATCTTAGCGATGTCATTTATCAGACTCAGATGCTCAGATAGTGATGTCGGGAGCTTGTAATTGATGAATTATATTGAGAGAGAAATTAGCATTTTTTGTAAATGCTTCCTTATCTTTTTTGCTCAATTTAGCAATACTCGGAACTTGAACTTTGGTAAATTCATCCTTCACCCAATTTTTTAGTATATTTTATGTGACTTTTACATTTTATTGTTCAATACAGCAAGTAATTACGTATAGTCATATTTTTATTTTATTGGACTTTTATTTTCTCCAAAAGAATAGAATAAAACTTTTTATCGCATTAAAGTTTCAGAGCTCCCTTGTGAGTTCTCGAAGAAAATACTATTGTATTTATTATGTATCCTTTGTTTTCGAATGAATGTGAATAAAATAACATTAGATTTTTTTGTAACTCACCGTTTAAGACGTGCACTACAATGCTTTTGGACTGGGCATTGCTTGGGTTGCACTGGTAGGTCCCCGAGTCGGATGGTCTGGCTTGTTGGATGAGAAGGAACGATGTTGTCGTCTCGCCCTTCTCTGTCACCACTGATACACCCCCTCGTGGTGAATCGTAGCTTATTATCTAAGAACAAATAATTTATTAACAATACTGCATTCTCAGTAGCTGTGATTCTAATTTTTTTTTCAAGGCATCATTTTTTGACTTGTATTACAGGACATTTTCTTCATCTTATTTTGAGGTGAGTCTGGCTCTAAAATAAATTTTAACATAATATTTACATAATTACTATAAAAAAAAAACACTGTGATGTTTCTACCAAGAGTTACTACAAATTATTTCTATTCACGCTGCCTTTTTTTTCACTTTTGCCCACACACTTAGTTAAATATGCAGGTTGGATACAAGAATTTCATGTGAAAGTATTCGAATAGAGTTTGTAGAACAAAGGGGTTAATATTTCAAATGTGGCTTACCGCATCGTTGTGATTCCAGAATATGTAAGCGGGCGGCTCGGGCGAGTAGAGTACTACGCATGTCAGGTTGATCGTGCTGCCCCGGTCTATGTACAAGTCGGGCCCCCCGATTATTTCAGTCGTTGGCTCTGAAAATTGTAACGTTGATTTACTAATCAAGCACGTCACATAATTAATTGTATAATATTATCGTGAGATACCCTAACATATTTCTTATTAAAGTGCGTAATATAAAATATGTGTATGATGACATTTAAAATTGCCTTTTTCAATATCTTTTTGACCGACTTCCAAAAAGGAGGAGGTAATACGTTCGGCTGTATGATTTTTTTTTCTTTTTTTTTTGTATGTTCAATGATTACTCAGTCGTTTGTGGTCCGATTTTCAAATTTCTTTTTGTGTTGTATAGGGTTTAACTCGAATTTGGTACCATGTTCACAAAAACGGTGATATTATAATGATGGGATCCTTGAGGAATCGAGGGGACTCCGGGACTCCTTGAAATTTGTATAAAACATATAGTGATTTTGATGTTTTCTGAAGCATTCGAGGTAAATGCTACCAAAAAGTAAGACTTCGCACCAGGTTATACCCTGGATCCGAAGGTAACGAATAGAACTTTTGAATGCTTATGGGTACAGGTTCGGGGATTTCGGCGTTCTTTAAACAACTGAAAGCATAAGCCAACACATCAATTTGATTGATCATCATCATCATCACAATCATAATTATACCATGGGTCATGACCACATACTATGACCCAATTGTTGGTACTTTTCGTAATATTTTGCATCGAAGCAGATGTTTTTGATGATGTATTCGCTATTTGTGGACCGAATTTCAAAATTCTCATGTTTTTGTATAGGATATAATCTTAATATTATATAACAATTACGTAAGTGGTGAGCTGATGATGGGATCTATGAGCAATCGAGGGAAATCCTTGAAATTTATCAAAACACTCATAGTGGTTAATATGTTGTTTCTAGTAAGTTAAACATATGTTACGAATAAGAAAAATTTCAAACGAAGGTGTCTCTTAGTTCAAAGGCACTGAACAGAACTCCTGAACCTTTAAAGATAAAAGTTTGGAAATTGCAGCATCGTTTAGATAACTGCAAGCATTTACCACAATTTCGCTTACAGTAACATAATGCGAATAGTTAACATTCGTATTGGTTATTTACGCACAAGGCCCTATTTTGTACATACTTAACTAAAAAGAGTGAAATTATTATTTTTAATAAAAAATTAAAACCGACTTCCAAGGTAAAAACAATAGTAATATGAACTAAAAAGTATTAAATAACTCTTACTCTTTAAGAGTGTTTTTTTTCAGAATTCGTCTAAATCTCAACTATTTCTGTACATACTACAGTCTTCATTACATTGAAGTCGGTACCAGTCCCAAAAGTTTCAGATATTCTGACAATACTGAACTCACGATTAAATTAGCTGGTACCGACTTCAAAATAATGAAGACCGTTTGTCTTTTTTTTATTATTAAATAAGGGGGCAACCGAGCAAACGGGTCACCTGATGGTAAGCAACTACCGTCGCCCATGGACACTCGCAACATCAGAAGAGCTGCAGGTGCGTTGCCGGCCTTTTAAGAGGGAATACGCTCTTTTCTTGAAGGTTTGCAGGTCGTATAGGTCCGGAAAAACTGCTGGTGACAGTTCATTCCAGAGTCTTACAGTGCGCGGCAGAAAGTTACGCGGAAAACGCACTGTGGAAGACTGCCACTCATCAAGGTGATGAGGATGGTATGTTTTTCGCGTGGGACGATGGCGAAAATTTGCAGGTGGTATGATTCCGAACAATTCCTCAGAGCACTCCCCGTGATACAACCGATAGAGGATGCAGAGTGAAGCTACATCTCGGCGTAATTCCAAGGGGTCCAAGCTGTTTGAAACACTATGGCAGTCAACAATTCGAGCGTCCCTTCGTTGGATACGATCCAGAGGAAGCACTTGGTATTTTGGCGCCCCTGCCCAGAGATGAGAACAATATTCCATATGAGGCCGAACCTGCGCCTTGCAGAGTTGTAGAATACAGTATGTACAGAAATAGTTGAGATTTAGACGAATTCTGAAAAAGGCACTCTTAAAGAGTAAGAGTTATTTAATACTTTTTAGTTCATATTACCATTGTTTTTACCTTGGAAGTCGGTTTTAATTTTGTGTTAAAAATAATAATTGTTATTAGAAGTAGTAGTTGCAGCAGCTGTAGACATAATATGGTGTAATAAACACTGCAAAGGTGAAGTTCAAAATAGAAAACATTTCGATGCATACAAATGTATTGAAATATTTTCTACTTATCTATACTGAATATTTTATAAACTACGAATATTTTTAGAAAAAATAAACAATAATAATTTTTTTGATCGAATTGTTTTTTTAAATGTAAGTATATTCTTGAAGTAGCGTAAAATAGAGTAGCTGGAGTAACAGATTAAAAGTGGATCATTTTTTACATTAAACTAAAAAAATACAATTATTATTTTCAATTACAGAGGTAACAAAATTTAGGCACAAAGTCAAAGACAACATCCATACTAATATTATAAATGTGAAAGTGTGTCTGTCTGTCTGTCTGTTACCTCTTGACGCTGAACCACAGAACCGATTTTGCTGAAATTTGGCATGGAGATACTTTGAGTCGCGGGAAAGGACATTTTATCCCGGAAAAATGTACGGTTCTCGCGCAATAAACCAGTTTTGACGCAACGGAGTTGTGGGCGTCATGAGTCATCTAGTTTGATATAATAATAATGTTGTAAGGATATTGTGTAACAATACAATATCTTAATCTAAATTGAATCTTCATTTATGTAGCCCTGAAGGCCGCAATTAATTTAGTTATTGTTTCCATCTGTAAATTCTGTCCTTATTTTGGTTTAAGGACAATTTTATATTATTTTATATTTAGATCTAAAATAATATTATAGAAAGAATAATCCAGAATTATCCATTATATCCATACTTCCATACTAATATATATTATAAATGCGAAAGTGTGTCTGTCTGTCTATCTGTATGCCTGTCTGTCTGTCTGTCTGTCTGTCTGTCTGTTACCTCTTCACGCTCAAACCGCTGAAATTTTGTTGAAATCTTGTTGTCCCGGGAAAGGACATAGGATAGTTTTTATCCCGAAAAAATGTACGGTTCCCGCGCGATAAACGAATTTGGGCGCAAATAAGTTGCGGGCGTCATCGAGCAAATTTTATAAATGCGAAATTGTGTTTATCTGTATGTCTCTTACCTCTCCAGACCTCAATAGCCGGAGATGGCATTGGATTTTTTGTAGTAAAATGCTTAGTTCCCGCATGATTAAAGTTTCTATTAAACAAAGTGGCAATCTATCTCTAAAAGCTATCTGCAGCTTAGTTTCTAATCATAGTTAGTGCGTTAATAGTTTCAAAGTAATATTTTAATTGCAAAATTATCTAGCTCATACTCGACAGAATTATTCAAGTGTAGAACAGCTAAAGTATGTTATTTATTACGCAGAAGTTCTGCGCTGATTTGCATAAAAGCGCTTACTGCAGGGATTTCAAATATTTCACTTTAGCTTAAAGAAATTTATCACGGGCTTATCTGTAATACACTAACTACTACTTGAGTTTAAAATGTAGTCGCAGATTTTATGTCTTCGTCTGCGAATGTTTTATTGAAAACGGATTGTTCTATTTAACGTTTTAAAAAAAGGAGCTTTATCAATTCGACTTGTATGTGTCATGTGTATAATATTTTCCGAACTACACAATACTACACAGTTTTCGTGTAATAATAATATGTTAGTATACATCAGCGTCTGAACAAACTTGATTTTGTTCATCTATACAAAAATCTGTTCATTATTTTTAGGTAGGGAATTTTGTAGACGGTTTTATTTATTTTAATATTACTTCATCTACAGCCCGGTCACAAAATTTGTGGAGCACAACTCACAAGATAATATTATTAGAATAGCACTCCTGTTATAGAAGTATTTTCTGGTATTTTGTGGAAATAATATAGCGAAATATTATATTTTGTGTACCTTTGTACCTTATATACGATAGAAAGCAATCTCATTTCTCAATACATAATATTATCTGCACCAAACTACGCACCAAATTAAAAAAATCGATCTAGCCCATCACGAGTGAAGCCGTAACAAAATGAATTAATGTTTAACCAACATTTAATTACACATCCTTTTGGCTTCACCGTGTTTTATTCGGAGGAGGTTTTATCTTCAGCCTTTTTATTGAAACGAAGTTCCTCATTTCTGTTATATTATATTCTATGAGTTTCAAGTACAAAAAAGTATTTGCTTTCCCCTAAAATAATGTTAATTTGAGTTTCGTTAACGCTTTTTACAATACACTCAGCGATCCTCCTCCGACATTTACTACGTGATAATAAACTCTGCGATAAACATCGTTAATTTCATCCAACTTTTTACGACTTCTAATTTATATAGCTTTATTTTTACGTGGGACGATGTTAGGAGATACGCGAAATATAGATGATACTTTTTTATCTAGTCTTGGAGCTTAGAACTGTAATATAATAATATGGTTTTAATTTTTTTTAACCTCTATCCATAAAAAATCGGCCAAGTGCGAGTTGGGCTTGCGCACGAAGGGTTCCGTACCACAATAGAGCAAAAACAGGCTGAAAATTGTATTTTTTGCAAGCGCCCCTTAATTATTTAATTTATTTAAATGTTATTATAAAATATAAATTATTCAATTACAAATAAAACTTAGTATTTCGTGAATATTTCAAGTGCCTATATTTTGTATTGCCGTTATTGATATCGAGCAAATTAGTGCAAAAAAAATCAGGTTTGTTGTATGGGAGCATCCAGCTTAAATATTAATTTATTTTGTTTTTAGTATTTGTTGTTATAGCGGCAACAGAGATACACAACAATCTGTGAAAATTTCAGAAGTCTAGCTATAGCGGTTCTTGAGTTACAGCCTGGTGACAGACAGACAGACAGACAGACGGGCAGACACCGAAGTCTTAGTAATAGAATCCCGTTTTTAACCTTTGGGTAAGGAACCCTAAAAAAAGAAATATCAAAATCGGTTCACAAACGTTGAATTTATCCACACAGACAAAAACATAATCATATACGGTCAAATTGGGAAACGTTCTCAAAGTCAGTTAAAAACAATGCTAAATTAAAATTACTTTGCTACAACACTTCAAATTGATGTCTCCTTTTGTGCGTGTACTTTACACAATTAACGAGCTGCTCCAACGTAAATATTTTAAGGGTTGTCGTACCTCGGTTAACTTTTAACGAATTCTCACTTAACGTCGGGCTTACACTCGAGTATTCTTAGTATCGAAGTTTTAAACAGGCATTTTCATATTTTCCGCCAATCCACTCAGCGAGGGTTGAATTTCGCCTACTTTATATTTAGAATTCTAGTATATCTATTAAAAGTAGGTAGGTCGCTATCAGGACACGTAGACAAGTAGCAATCAATTATTTTGACAGCAAATCGAAAAAAAATATTTATAGAATTTAAGATAACGTAACTGTGATACTCCAGGTTATGTCGCAAGTCTATCTATCTATATAAATATATACAACTTAAAGGTGACTGACTGATGTCAGTCAGGCGATCTATCAACGCACAGCCCAAACCACGGACGGATGGACGGATCGGGCTGAAATTTGGCATGCAGGTAGATGTTATGACGTAGGCATCCGCTAAGAAAGGATTTTGACCAATTGTACCCCCAACGGGTTAGAATAGGGGATGGAAGTTTGTATATAATAATACTTCTTAACGCGAGCGAAGCCGCGGGTAATAGCTCGTCCTATACAAAATTGCCTACCTATCCTATACAAAACTACCAGCTGTCCATCCTTATTATATAAGCACATCTACGTTACTGAACTACGTAACTAATTTTGATGCGTTTTTTTTAAGGATCAGGTTGGCTCAAGCAAAGCCGTGTGGGTTGGCTAGTGTTATTGTGGCGGCCATCACGGCCAATCTCAAGGAGTGCTTTGCGGAGCCCTGGTTCTTTTTTTGTTTGTTTTGAGACAATTATTCATTTATAGATAAGTTTAATGTTATTATTTTCTTGGGGTCCGTCAAAAATGTCACCTCTGAAGAGTTCCGCCACCAAAAAAGTTTGAGAACCGCTGGCGTGTTCCCATTTAAATTTTTCGAACTCTTTAGAGCTTATTTCACAAAATTGAAACAATATCCTGATAACCATAAAATGGAAATGCGTTTTTTTTTATATTAAACCCTCCGGTTGTTGTGAATAAATTGATTCGAAAATAAATCCGGGTACAGTTAGATTACAAGGTCGGGAGAGCGTTCAAAAACGTTTGATTGATTCCTAGTATTCAAATCCTCTATGACGTCAGCAACTGAATTGAAAATAGATCGGGGTGCAGATTATGTCCATAAATAAAAACTATTTGCCAATAGTTACAGTAGCGCTGGTTTGCATAGAGATT
Source organism: Lysandra bellargus (assembly GCA_905333045.1). Taxonomy (NCBI): domain Eukaryota; kingdom Metazoa; phylum Arthropoda; class Insecta; order Lepidoptera; family Lycaenidae; genus Lysandra; species Lysandra bellargus. The sequence goes on from HG995338.1 coordinate 9,760,912, forward strand.
TGAAAAGGCGCAAAAATTTATAACTTATGAATAGCGACGTAACAAATGTAATTCGCTATTAAAAATTAAAGCAACGTATCACCGCTTTAGGCTTAGTTTACTTTGCAAAGTAACGAGGCAATGCTACGTATGTTGAGCCATTTAATAGACCTGGATCCCAAAAGGATAAAACATAACTTACTTTCTGATGGATGAAACCATAGGTTCTTGGTAGTCCCTCGTGAACTTAGAATACCTGCGAATTTGTGTAGCTCTAAGTGTGACCCCTGGTCAGGTACCAGGTACCAAAGTGGACAAAAAATGAGTCTTACTTTACTTATTTTCTGATGGCTAATATTTATATATAATTTGTAGATTATTGTTCTGAACAAGTATCATATAGTGTAAGACACTTTTCAATGACCAAAACTATTATCAGACGTTTTGAAAATAACTTTGTTGCTATTTTTTTTTTCATATGTGTTAATTTTTATTTTATAAATTAATATAACACCTTAGAAAACAATACGATATTGCAAGAATTTATTTTCTACTAGCTGTTGCCCGCGACTTTGTCCGTGTCAGCATACTGCATAGTATAATAACAAAGATGGATAATGTTCCCCTCTTTCTTTACCCAAAGGGTAAAAAAACCAGGGGTCACACTTAGAGCTACACAAATTCGCAGGTATTCTAAGTTCACGAGGGACTACCAAGAACCTATGGTTTCATCCATCAGAAAGTAAGTTATGTCTTATCCTTTTGCGATCCAGGTCTATAAAACGGAACTTTGTTTACTACACATTGAATTGACAGATCTGCCACTCGCAGTATCGGGCTGCCCTTACGAATTTTGAATGGCTCGTTAAAAAAAATTTGCATCGTCTTGTCTTGTTTCAATATAAAATGGCCCTAAGGCTTTGTCCATACTGTGCCTTTTTCTGTTCGTCAAGGGCATGCGTTATAGCGCAGTCAACAGCGAACGTGAGGCATGCCCGCGACGCGTGCCTCTGACCGTATCCAAAACTTTCGCTTTGTTATTAAAAATGACAGTTGGCGTGACGTTCGTTGACGCATTAAATTATTGAATGCGCCAAAACGAAAGTTGAATGAAAGAAAATGACGAAAATTGAAGACGAAAACGCATAGTGTGGAGATAGCTTAAGTATTGCTGTTTAATGCACTGTATCGCGCATTGTTTCGTCTCGTTTCAAGGTGAACTTGTCCTGAGGGGGAAAATGTATTATTTTATAATCATTTAAACAAAATACTTACCAACGACACTTAAGTGTATAAAATGGCTCATATGAGGCGTAGTTGATATTTGGCATTCGTAGATACCCGAGTCCCTGTGTTGGGGATATTTGATCTGAAACCAAAAATTATATTAATTTAAAATGATACTATTAATGTTACCTCTTTTGCTTGACCGATTTTGATGAGAAATCGGTTTCCGCAAGATAAACTAATTTCGACGCAGCGAAACTGCTGGTAGAATATAGTGCTCCGATTGAAGGATATGTAGCGATATAGTATTAGTCTATAAGGCCAAGTTGCCACTGGTTAGACAAGTGTGACGTACTATGACAATGTCATTTCAACAAAGTCATGCCCTTCAATGCGCTGGCGTATATTTCGGAACGAGTCAACAGTATGACGTCGATCCTTGACTTCATGAGCCAGTGTACTAAGTTTTATTTCGGAACCTAGGCAACATTACTTTTACCTAATCATACTGGGTCACATTTCGGAACCTACCCGTTATCTATTCTGACACGTGTTTTTCAAACATTTCCCTTTTATAAAAGTTCAATTTTGTCAACCTCTGAAGGTCGAGCGAAGGTCTCCGTTTTGTTTACGTAAGAGGCGAAGTAATTGAATATTTAAGGGGGAAATGTAGACAATGAGTCACGCAGAATGGGACAGGCGGCGGTGTTTTATGAAATCATTTTTTACAGGTTATAAGCCTCTTATGTTTTTATGTTGTAGTTCAATAGGGGTTCCATAATATCAGCAGCAGCAATAGAAATATTATACGCTTACGTAGTATTCAAATGTACCACCAGAGAAATGGGTAGATGGCGAACATTCGTCATTTAGTAAGGTTATATCAATGTTAAATAATCTGTTTGCTGGGCTTGATTTTGGCTTCTATTTTACTCCTTTATGGGTGAAATTTGTTTTGTGTTTTAGTTTTGTCTCTGTTACCAGTTACCACCCAATTGTTGACCGGTAAAAAATGCTTCATTGCATTAAGTCCGCCATTGTATTATCAGAGAAGTTGATTCCTAGGCATATGGCCGTCCTAAGTAATTTGGTCGCGTTGAGTCAAACCCGTCCAACCGATCACAGCTGATATTGAATTGGCATAAGCCGACCACATGACGTAGGTCTGTCAACTGCCTAGCAATCAATTTCCTCGATGGTACATTGTGCAAAAAAGTATAAAATAAATACATTTTGTGAAATCTAAATTGGACTTCCATGAAAGCTACCCCCACAGACCCCGTTTTGAGATTTAGTCATCCGTTCATACTTCATAGGGCCATGTCATTACCCTGTCGATTGCGCTACGGCCGCTAGTGGCCGCGATGGGCACACGGCGGATATTCGCAGCGCACGCTAGGTGCATGAGCGCCACACAATCGCTCCACCCGTAAATCGCTAGTGTGATAGTGAATGTCTACATCTCATTAGGACCTACATACCTAGATGACTAACCCTCTACACTTCTACAGTCTTCACATAGTAGTGAGTGGGCATTACTCTAAGATTTAATTAGTTTCTAGAGTATTTCAGGTATTAATGTAACTACGGTAGTAAACTTCGCTCACCTGCAACGTCCAGTCTTCTGAGTGGGCCTGGTGTATAGCCCTGAATCGCTGGTCACTCGTGTAGGTGTACCGGCCGACTGTCAGCAGGTGGATGTCTCTGTGTCTCACCCATGACACCTGCATGTTCAGCTGAAACAAGAGAAATAATGAAGTAGGCGAAAAAACAACTATAAAATTGTATATACAATATGATACATAATATATAGTCTATACTCTATACTAATATTATAAACGCAAAAGTGTGTTTGTTAGTTTGTCAGTCAGTAACCTCTTCACGATAGCTAACCTCCGTCGAATCGACGGGCGGCGCAAACTAATATCACCATATTTTTTTAATGTCACGTCCGAATATTTTGTTTCGTCTATTTAACTCATTTGCCGGTGAGGTCGTTACAGTGGCACACTCGTCGTACAGGTAAGTGCCATAGTTTTCGGTATATGCAGACTTTGCCCGTTGTTTCAACGGGTGGTTAGCTTTACCGTTAGTTTTTCTACTGAAATGCGTGTATTTATTTTTGCCGTAAACTGTTTTTTTTTTTAGATTTTTACCATGTTTTCGTTAATTTAAGATGCTATAAATAATTCATTAAACCAAAAGCTTAGTAAAATAAATATTTAGAAGCGTTCTTTCTAAACAGCCATCGACTATAGTGCGCAGAGCAGTTGTCGTCGGGCCAAGCTTCTTTGGAGGGAATAGAGGTCTCTGAATGGGGTAGACGTAGCTTGGTCCAATTCAACCCCGCCAAGATGTCGCGTAGCGACATCTATTAGGCCTCTTTAGAACCTTTACGCCTAATAGATTGCGTCGCTTATCGATAATTTATAACTCGGAATGAGGTTAGTAGCGTCATCTTTGGGGTAATGATGCAACTATTATAACTCTTTGTTGGGATATCTGTTATTTTTACCAGATATTTTCCTTTTTTATTAACTATTTCATAATTAAATAAAAAGTATTGTTTTAAATTACATCTACCTAAAGATAATTATATTTTTTTAACTTAACTTTTTTTTTTTTAATTGTTGGTGACTTTTAAATCGCGTCCTTTGACCGCTACCACTGTCAACTTTAAAAAAAAAATATACCGGCTCGAGGGTATAAAACTCCCCGGCTCGGGCATGACTTTCTTTTTCATCACTTTCAAAGGACCCCCCGTTTTTGGTGAGTGCGTGTTTAGTGTTGTTTGTAGGATTTTCCAAGTTTCTTGTCTTTTAATACCTTTTATTGTAAATTCAGTTTAATTCTGTATTTGGTTTTTATTGTGGCGGAAATCACATTATATATTTGTCTAAATTGTAAAATTTCTCTTTGTGATAGACCACGTGTTTGAAGGCTTCTTGTTTCAACCTTTTATTTTGTAAAGTAGATTCTTATTTGTAATATTAACTCTCTAATATTAATTCTTTCACCGTGGTCAAGTTATTTTCTTGGTTTTCTTCGTTGTAATAACAAAATTGGCCCTGACCTAGTTTTGAATGTCAATGTCAGAGGTTCAATAACCTTTTGCTCTGTAGTAATCGTATTTTGATTTTCTTAATTCCCTTTTTAATTAGTGTTTTTTTAATGTTTGTGATGGACCCTGCAACCACGTGCTCGAAGTCTTCGGGTGGAGAACACGTGCTTGCAGGGGGAGTCATCAACAGCGTGAACACTCTCCTAAGGCCTGCCTCGAACATTCCAGGGGTTCACCGTCTGGAGCAACTCCTTTGTTACGTCCTGAGTAACTTTGTTACGTTCCGGAGCAGCTCCTTGAACTGTGCTACGTTCTGAAGCAACTCTTCTGCCACGTTCCGGAGGTCCTACCACCCCACCGGCTTGCCACGTGTCAGCCCATGCCGTCTGGCTGACGCGCCACCTGACGCCACACACCGTACCTGCCACCACATACGGGATCCCGTACACTGCCACCAACACCTGGCCATCGACGCTGCACCTGTTGCCGGGATCGCGGAGGCTTGAGGAGCTGGAGTCCCGCAAGTCGCTGTCTGTCCCCAGATAAGTGTCGTGTCCCTAAACCCGAGAGCTAAGACCGAGAAATAGACCGAGGCTAGGTTTCGTGCCCGCGTTTCCCTCTCTCCGCTGACTACTAGTTTATTTTTTTTATTTAAATAAATTTGTTAACTGTTAATTCTCTTTTTATTTATCTCTTTTTATTGTCCCTGTGCCGGCCAGGTGACAATTGGCGCCCACTCGGTTTCTTTTTTATATAATATACCTAGCCTCAGTCGTTTCTTGGTCTCTCCGTGGTTGCGGGTTCAGTTTGTGTGTGTGTGTTGTGCCGTCCTACTGACTGATTGTTCCAGTAAGTTCTTTTTGTTTTCTTTTATATTACTGTTTATTTCCCCGAATCGGTCCGGGGTGAGAACTTGACCGTATCCTGCGGTATCCAGGTTGTGTAAAAGGCAGAAACCGATACCTCTCTCTGCACACAATATTATATTTATTTATAGTATTTCTTTTTATATTTATTTATACTTTTATATACCTTTACTGCTAAAAAGGTATTGTATACTTTTCTAGTAACATACCTGAACTATTAACAGGTTGTTACTCTTTTTAGGGGATATAACCCTTAACTTTTTGGCACTGTTGCCTAATAACTTTTTTTATAATATTTAAATTATATATATAATATTTACACACTTCACTTCACAGTTACACACCCCTACACACCCTCACTTACATACACACACATCTCTTGCGCACGCATCAGCGTTACCTTCAGTAACGCTTATGTGTTTTGGCTTTTACCTTTTTTGGCATTAATTTCACCTTAATTTAGTAATTCTAAGTTAAGAAAACTTTTATAACCTCTAAATTCAAAATTCTCTTTGCCTTTTGTTAATATTATACTTTGCCAGTAACTTTTAACTTTTAAAAATTTAACTTTTAGCTTTTACTTTGAGGCATTTAACTTTTAATTTAAACTTATTATTACTTAAACAGTCAGTCAGTATCTTATCTTGTCCTGTTCTTTTGTCTTTTTTTTTTGTGTAAAGTATTAGGTTGTAAAATACTTTATACCTTTTTTTTAAATTTTGTACTACAAAATTAGTTTGTTTAGGGAACTACAAACACACTATTATCTCTCACTCACCATTAGGGTTCTCTTTTTATTGCTTAAAGTCCTTTTTAACTAACTTTTGGTTATTAATTTTTTATAAATTTAACTTTTCATAATGTCTTCTAAAATTAAATTTATTTCACTTCAAAAGTCTGAGTTGGAGTATGAAGTTCAAATTCGTAATGAAACACCAGCTTCTACTGTTGCTGAGCTTAGGAAGCAAATTGCTAAACTAGTCGAAGAATATCCATCGGAGGACATTCTAGAGTCTACTTTTCCCGTCCGGGACGACCTGTTGGGAGTTGAGGAGACACTTCAAAAAGTAAAACACCAGCTTGACTCGCACCCAGCTCCTAATGCGTTGCTCCGGGCGGAGAATTATTTAATGCACCTAGAGTATAGAATTAACAGAATTTCTATTTCTAATAACGATCCTCTTATTGATAGTTACAATAGTTGCCTTGAAACTTTTCAAAATCATTTGGGTTTACTTCATCAACTTAAAGACTCTGGTAGTTGCACCGTTTTGCCAGGTTCTACTCCTTCTCCCAATGTACCTCCACTGAATATCACAGTCCAGTGTGAGAACAAAAAATTATTTTCAGATTTTAAACTAAAATTTGATGGCAAGTCTTGTGTCCGTGCGTTTATCTCTCGTATTAATGAGTACTGTACACAGCATAACGTAGATGATGCTAAAGTTCTTTCTCACGCTTTTGACCTTTTTACTGGTGATGCCTTACACTGGTACCGTAGCATTTACCGGAAAGTTAATGGTTGGTCGGAGCTTTTAAATCTTCTGTATGCTGACTTTGACAAGCCTAGTTACGAATACAGGTTAATGAACGAGATTCGTGGTCGTACTCAGGGCGAAACAGAGAACATCACTATTTATGTAGCTATTATGGAGGGCCTCTTCTCTCGCCTCACTAAGCCGGTCGGGGAGGGTGAGAAGCTGGAGATCCTTCTCCATAATATTAAGCCTTGCTACGCTAACATACTAGCTTCGTCTCCTGAGGTTACTACTATCGAACAGCTGAAGTCGGTCTGTAAGAATTATGAGGACGTGCAGTCTCGGCTCACATTGTACCGCGAACCTCCGAAGGTCACAACGGAGACTTTGGCACCGGACCTAGCTTACAAGTCTAGTAGTAGTAGGGAATCTAGTAGTAAACCTAATAATTATTTTCATAATTTTAAATCCAACAAACAGTTTCGGCAAAATTCTAATAATTTTAATAACAATTTTAATAATAATTCAAATAGTAATTTTAATAATAATAAAAATAAAACAATTTCTAGTATACACTCTGTTCCTAAATTTTGTCTTAGATGTAAAAATAACTCTCATACTTTTAAAGAATGTCCGAAAGATAGGTCAGAGATATTTTGTTTTGGCTGTGGGAGTCCAGGCATAAAATTTCCGGCTTGCCCTCGTTGCCGTAAGTCAACTCCTAGCAATCCAAAAAACTAGTCTGTTCGGATCGTGCTCAGCCATCTAGCCACTCTACCGATCTTAATGATTGGAAACAATGGCTTAATACAGTAGGCATGTTCTTTAAATACTATTCAGTGAACACGGTCCGGGATAATAACTCTGATTCTCGACCTTATGTCAATATACTTATAGACTCTTTTCGCATGTGCGGTCTTTTAGATTCCGGTTCTTGCATTTCTTTGCTAGGGAATAATTCTCATTTAAATATTATTAATAGAGGTTATCAGCTCATCACTGATACTAATAATATTTCCATTTTTGCAGCTGGTGGTCAAAATTTAAAATCTATTGGTTACATAAACTTACCTGTTACTTTTGAAGATCAATTTCACTTATTAAAGTTTTATGTAGTACCAGAGGTTACTAGTAACTTAATTTTAGGTATAGACTTTTGGCGTATTTTTAAGCTTTGCCCTAAATACCTCAATTCCATTTCTAGTACGGCTTCCGAACAAGACGTCACATCTAATCCAGTGACTAAACCGGTTATCAATGGGTACGAACACCTTAACCCCTCGGAGCGTTCGGTTGCCGACGATATTATTAAACAATTTAAATCGATTTCTTTCGAAGAGAAGGGTTTAGGGTTAACTTCTTTGATAACCCACAAGATTGACACTGGTGACGCGTTACCCATTCGCCAGCGTTATTATAGGATGTCGCCTGAAAAGCAGCGGATTTTGGCTGAACAGGTTGACGAAATGTTGGCGATGGACGTAATCGAACCGTGTCAATCTGCGTGGAGTTCTCCTGTCCTAGTCGTCCCTAAAAAGACTGGCGATTTTAGATTCTGTCTAGACAGTAGAAAATTAAACTCGGTAACTAAAAAAGACGCCTATAGTTTACCTTATATTTCTGAAATCTTAGATAGCTTACATGACGCTCATTATCTATCTACTATAGATCTTTCTAACAGCTTTTGGCAGACGGCTATCGAGGAGTCTGACCGTGATAAGACCGCTTTTTACGTTCCTGGTCGTGGGATGTTCCGATTTAAGCGTATGGCTTTCGGGTTGACCAATGCACCCGCCACGCAACAACGTTTGGTAGACTCCTTATTCGGTAGTTTTGGCCATAAAACCTTCTGTTACATTGATGATGTGGTAATTATTAGTGAAACCTTTCACGAGCATGTAGCTACGCTCCTGAGAGTTCTTCAAACTCTCAGAGAGGCAAACCTTACTATTAAATTTGAAAAATGTAAATTTTTTAGGCCGCAACTAAAATACTTAGGTTATGTTATCGACGGTAACGGTCTTCGTACTGACCCTGACAAGGTCGCCGCGATACTAAATTTTCCTACTCCAACATGTAGAAAGAGTGTTAAACGTTTCCTTGGTACTGCCACTTGGTACAGACGGTTTGTGCCTAATTTTAGCACTTTGGCAGGGCCCTTAAATAAACTTACGTCTACGCGTAAGGATGCCCCTCCTTTTGAGTGGACTTCAGAGGCTGACGCGGCGTTCACCAAACTGAAGGAGTGCCTGGTCTCCGCACCGGTACTGCGCTGTCCGAAGTACGACGAGCCTTTCGAAGTACATACGGACGCCAGTAGCTACGGTGTAGGGGCCATGCTCACCCAGAAGTTCGATGGCAAGGAACACCCCGTCGCCTACATGAGTCGCTCACTCACCAAGCAGGAGAGACTTTACGGCATCACTGAGCGTGAGACGTTAGCTGTTCTAGTAGCGTTAGAACATTGGCGCTGTTACTTGGAAAACGGTAAAAAGTTCACTGTTTATACTGACCATAGTGCTCTTAAATGGTTCTTATCCTTGTCCAACCCGACTGGCAGACTAGCTCGCTGGTGTGTTAGGTTGTCAGAATTCAACTTTGAAATTAAACACCGTAAAGGCAGCGACAATGTTATTCCGGACGCTCTTTCTCGCGCGGTAACGGTTAACGCTATTTCTAACTCTTGGTCTAAGTATACCGGCACAGATACTTGGTACCTTAATATTTTTAACGGCTGTAATAACTTGTCAACTTCTTTTCCTAATTTTGCTATTAAAAATGATAAATTGTTTAGACTACCTCAGAGTTTTCTTGGAAAGAAGTTGTACCTAAAGAGTTTCGTGTTGATGTTATTCGTGCTAACCATGATGAACCCACTGCTGGTCACATGGGAATTTTTAAAACTTATAGGCGGCTCGCTCTTAATTACTTTTGGCCTAATATGTACCGCGACGTAGTTGCATATGTTTCGCAGTGCTCTAAATGTTTGCAGTACAAGTCTCAAAACCATAAAGTCCTAGGCGAGATGGGTCGACCTAAAGACTGTGCACGACCCTTTCAAGTAATATCCGTGGATATAATGGGCCCTTTACCTGTTACTAGGAGGCGTAACAATTTTATTTTAGTCGTTACGTGTTGCTTTTCTAAATTTTGTCTCATATTTCCTATGAAGCGTGCCACTTCAGATATTATAACTAGAATTTTAGAGGAAAACGTTTTCTTAGTTCACGGTATTCCTCAAACTGTAATTATGGACAACGGTCCTCAGTTTATTAGTAATGAAACTAATAAGCTCTTTAAAAAATATAATATCCCTAAAGTCTATTTAACCCCGCGTTATACTCCGCAGGTTAATACTGTCGAGCGGTATAATAGGACGATTATTACCTGTATTTCTACTTACGTGGAAGACGATCATAGAGCGTGGGATGTACATATCCCAGAAATACAATTTGCTATTAACAACTCGGTAAACGAGGTGACAGGTTTCACACCGTCATTTCTAACTTTTGGTAGGGAATTGGTGTCCTGCGGCTCACACTATCTTGATACCGACAGCACCAACGACCTTATTTTTGCACCTCGCGATGCCTACGCGGAAAATCTGGGATGTATGTCTTCCATATTTGACAGCGTACAGATGCGTCTTTGGCAAGCCCACGTTAAGAACACCTCACAGTATAACTTACGTCGCCAGCCTGCTGAATTTAACGTAGGAGATTTTGTCTTTAAGAAAACCTATTTCCTGAGCGATAAAGATAAATATTTCAGTAAAAAGTTAGCTCCTAAATTTACAAAATGTAAAGTTGTAGGTAAACGTTCTCCTTTAGTTTACGAATTGCAGGATATGCAAGGTAAAGACCTTGGCGTTTGGCATTTAAAGGACCTCAAATTATCTAAAAATTATAAATTTTAATTCTTTTTTCGTTTAACTTTTTTTTGTTTAATTAGGTAAGACCTTCTGTCTCGCGCCTTGCTTAGTTTGCTGTTTCGTTTGCATAGACAAACGTTATAGTTGTGTACAATACCATCTACGACCTTTTTTTTTTTTGGGTGTTGTCCTTCTCATATTCGTAGGATAATACTCGTGTGCTAGGGCGTCTCGTCACTCGTGTCCTCTATAAGCTATAGAGTCTATATGACCGAGATGCAAAATGAAAGTTGATGTATGTAAGTGATTTATGAATCTCTGGTCAAAATTATCCGCGCGCTGACACAGGAATTGTCTCGATTTTTTTTTTCCCATTTCAACATTTCCCCAAATTTTTTTTTTTTTTCCATTTTACCTCATTTTTCCAAACTTTATTAGTTTGCGCTTTTTTTTTTCCTTTTTTTTCTAAAGGGCTGTTACTTTTTTCCTTTTTTTGAAAGGGATGTCATTTTTAACCTTTTTTCCCTTTATTTCCAAAGGGCTTTTTTCCCTTTTTCCCAAAGGGCTGATAATCCTTTAGCTTTTTTCCCTTTATTTTTCCAAAGGGTTATTATTTTTGCTTTTTCCACTTTGCTTTTAGTTTTTTTTTTTTTCCCCACTTTTTCTAGCTTAGCTCTTTCAGGATTTTTCCTTTATCATGAAAAATCCTTAGCTAGCGAGGGGGGATATGTCGCGTAGCGACATCTATTAGGCCTCTTTAGAACCTTTACGCCTAATAGATTGCGTCGCTTATCGATAATTTATAACTCGGAATGAGGTTAGTAGCGTCATCTTTGGGGTAATGATGCAACTATTATAACTCTTTGTTGGGATATCTGTTATTTTTACCAGATATTTTCCTTTTTTATTAACTATTTCATAATTAAATAAAAAGTATTGTTTTAAATTACATCTACCTAAAGATAATTATATTTTTTTAACTTAACTTTTTTTTTTTTAATTGTTGGTGACTTTTAAATCGCGTCCTTTGACCGCTACCACTGTCAACTTTAAAAAAAAAATATACCGGCTCGAGGGTATAAAACTCCCCGGCTCGGGCATGACTTTCTTTTTCATCACTTTCAAAGGACCCCCCGTTTTTGGTGAGTGCGTGTTTAGTGTTGTTTGTAGGATTTTCCAAGTTTCTTGTCTTTTAATACCTTTTATTGTAAATTCAGTTTAATTCTGTATTTGGTTTTTATTGTGGCGGAAATCACATTATATATTTGTCTAAATTGTAAAATTTCTCTTTGTGATAGACCACGTGTTTGAAGGCTTCTTGTTTCAACCTTTTATTTTGTAAAGTAGATTCTTATTTGTAATATTAACTCTCTAATATTAATTCTTTCACCGTGGTCAAGTTATTTTCTTGGTTTTCTTCGTTGTAATAACAAAATTGGCCCTGACCTAGTTTTGAATGTCAATGTCAGAGGTTCAATAACCTTTTGCTCTGTAGTAATCGTATTTTGATTTTCTTAATTCCCTTTTTAATTAGTGTTTTTTTAATGTTTGTGATGGACCCTGCAACCACGTGCTCGAAGTCTTCGGGTGGAGAACACGTGCTTGCAGGGGGAGTCATCAACAGCGTGAACACTCTCCTAAGGCCTGCCTCGAACATTCCAGGGGTTCACCGTCTGGAGCAACTCCTTTGTTACGTCCTGAGTAACTTTGCTACGTTCCGGAGCAGCTCCTTGAACTGTGCTACGTTCTGAAGCAACTCTTCTGCCACGTTCCGGAGGTCCTACCACCCCACCGGCTTGCCACGTGTCAGCCCATGCCGTCTGGCTGACGCGCCACCTGACGCCACACACCGTACCTGCCACCACATACGGGATCCCGTACACTGCCACCAACACCTGGCCATCGACGCTGCACCTGTTGCCGGGATCGCGGAGGCTTGAGGAGCTGGAGTCCCGCAAGTCGCTGTCTGTCCCCAGATAAGTGTCGTGTCCCTAAACCCGAGAGCTAAGACCGAGAAATAGACCGAGGCTAGGTTTCGTGCCCGCGTTTCCCTCTCTCCGCTGACTACTAGTTTATTTTTTTTATTTAAATAAATTTGTTAACTGTTAATTCTCTTTTTATTTATCTCTTTTTATTGTCCCTGTGCCGGCCAGGTGACAAAGACACAGGTCTGCGCGTTCACCACTAAAAAGTCAGCAATGGTCTTATGTCCTCGTTCCGAGGGCACATCTTTAACCATCTCCCCTAGCATTGAGATACTTGGCGTCAACATATCGAGCGAAGTCCAGTTCCGATATCATCTAGAGGGTAAGGCTAAATTAGCCTCGAAGAAGCTTGGTGTTCTTAACAGAGCGAGATAGTACTTCAGTCCGGACCAACGCCTACAACTCTACAAGGCGCAGGTTCGACCTCATATGGAATATTGTTCTCATCTCTGGGCAGGGGCGCCAAAATACCAACTGCTCCCTCTGGATCGTATCCAACGAAGGGCCGCTTGAATTGTTGACTGCCATAGTGTTTGAAACAGCTTGGACCCCTTGGAATTACGCCGAGATGTAGCTTCACTCTGCATCCTCTATCAGTTATATCACGGGGAGTGCTCTGAGGAATTGTTGGGAATTATACCACCTGCAACTTCTTCTTCTTTCGCCATCGTCCCACGCGAAAAACATACCATCCTCATCACCTTGATGAGTGGCAGTCTTCCACAGTGTGTTTTTCGCGTAATTTTATGCCGCGCACTGTAAAACTCTGGAATGAACTGTCACCAGCAGTTTTTCCGGACCTATACGACTTGCAAACCTTCAAGAAAAGAGCGTATTCCCTCTTAAAAGGCCGGCAACGCACCTGCAGCTCTTCTGATGTTGCGAGTGTCCATGGGCGACGGTAGTTGCTTACCATCAGGTGACCCGTTTGCTCGTTTGCCCCATTATTTAATAAATAAAAAAAAATAAGAAGAAGAGTCTTTTCAAAATTTTTCAAAACAAAAACGGAAAAGAAAAATATGTGGGAAATGCTACTTCAAGAAAAGCGCATGACCAAAAGTATATTTTGCTATAATTGTATGGTAGCAATATGAGGTAAACAAAAAATAATTTTTTGTATCACATGTGCTAAAGAAAAGTAGTTTATGTTATTTTTTATTACGTTTTATATTTCTATGTGCCATATAATGCCAAAAAAACGGATTGTTTTGTTTTGAGTATTATTTTATTTTGTTTAAGAAAAGTTTAATTGAAAATGTTCCGATTTTTTAGAGGTCTAAGAAAAAATTTTTAGTTTCAAAAGTAAATAAAAAATTTAAATACGCAAAGTGTTGTTTTATTGCTAAGCTCATCATATATCTGTAAAAAAAAATCCAGGTCCAGAAAGTGGTAAAATCTCAGTAAAAATGGCCATTTTTAATACCCGTCGTTTCGACGGATGGTTAGCCTAAACAGGGTCTCCCAGAAGGTTAGCTATCTAGGGTTAAGCCGCTGAAACGATTTTAATAGGCATGAAGATACCTTGAGTCCCTAGAAAGAACATAGAATAGTTTTTATCCCAAGTAATGGGGGAGGCCTTTGCCCAGCAGTGGGACAGCATAGGCTCTTAATAAAATGTACGGTTCCCGCGCGATAAATGAATTTGGCGCAACGGAATTGCGGGCGTCAAGGCGTGTGCAACTTACAATTAGCTACCTAAATACCATTGCCGAATAACCGATCTAAAATGTAGACTGTTTTTTAAATTCAAGAAAAGATTCTTACAAAATTTCAAGTCTTTTTCCCTGTTCATAATACATTACGAATCCTTAAAAACCAGACTCCAGAACTTTAGAAGTGTCATAATAGGTATTGTCAAATAATCCAGCGGAAATGAAAAGATTAAGGCGAATTCGTTTACAGGACTTCAACTTTGGAATAAGATCTGAGGAACTTTTGGATTCAGAGCTAATTGAGAAGTTAGTATTTACAGCGATTTGCCAACTTTTTAAATCTATTTGAGAGAGTTTGAAGGCTGGAAATTATTATTATATAAATGTATCTCTATTCTTGACGTGATAAGGAATGATAATAGGAAAATATGATTAAATATTATATCATACATAAATATCAAACTTGTGTGAAATGAAGTGGAAGTGTATTTTCCGATGAAGCGTGGTTACTAGAAGCCCAATGGGGCGCGGTAAATTCTTACTGTGAGGTGTTATTATAATATAATATTACTTATAGGCAAATTAGGGATTGCACAAAAATTCCCATAAAAATATAGCTTATATCCCTCCACGTGGTCTACTCTATATTTGTGCCCAATAACATTAGAAGCTTTTAAATAATTTTCCCCGTGTTTCCCACATTTTCCTCCGTTTCTTCACTCTTATTAGTCGCAGCGTGATGTTATAGAGTTTACAGCCGTCCTCAATATATTAGACTATCCAGCATTAAAATATTTTTTTCAATTCGAACAAGTAGTTCCTGGGATAAGCTCGTTCACATAAACAAACAAATTATTCAGCTTTTTAATATACGTATACATTTCATCGTAATACTCGTACCTAAAATAAAGTTTAAAATAATATACATTTCAAAGTAGTTTTCATTGCAATTTTGTAGCTCAAAATTATGATGGCTTCGTAAATATTAATAAGTTAATATTGTAAGTGCTTCAGCGCAATATTATGCAGAATCAAGCGAAATTCCGAGCGTATTCTCATTAAGTATGGCGAAACCTGTTGCAACGTAATCTGTATAAGCCGCCTGTGAGCACATGCACAAAATATAAACAATTAGAACTAATATTGTTAGATACCGAGCTAGAAGTTACTTGGAAATAGCAAACATGACTTGGCTGTTTGATACTATGATAAACTAATATACAGGGTGTAACAAAACAAAGCGATAATACTTTAGGGTGTGAAAGTAGTAACACTGAAACAGTATTTTTTTAACTCTTGTATGGGAAAATCAATGACGCTCGGGCGGTTACGCATACAAATCACAAAAAAAATTTGCTCTTTCAGCACTCCATCTTTATTACTTTATTACGACTTATATACGCCCTAGAGTATTATCATTTATCACTTAGTTTTGTTACACCCTGTAGTAAAGAATGAAATTTTGCTTGCATGCTTCATAAGTCATAGCTTCAAGGCCGATTTCAATTAACGGCGCAGAGAAAGAGTAGACTACGGAAATTATAACAAAGGACACTTTTGACTGCGGGTAAGTATACGAGGAACATGTGCATTATAAAACTGAACCTCGTAATTAACTTTCAAAAATGTATTCAGGTTGATGTTAAATTTGTATACGTGATTTCGCCAAAGAGGAAGCGGAATATACCAAAAAACAATATTGCCTCACGCTATTTGGCAAATCATTCTTCCCAATGTTTTTGTATCAAAGCTTGCACACAAAGAATTGTATGTATAACAGTAGATGCGGTTTCGTATACAATATACCAAATTTAACCGCATCATACTCTCGGTGAATCCGCAGACAACGAGCTCGGATAAACAAAAGGTTCTCTTTTGAAGTGGGGAATTATAAAATACATGAATACACGTCAGCCATCTTACATTTATGTGAAAGATGCTGAGTTTAATGAGAGTTTTATTTATCAAGTCGCTTTAACAATGGCGACTTGACTCATTGTGCTATTGTTGCGTTTCGTTTTAAACTGGAATTTTGTGGTACCGCGCGGTAAATTGGACGTGCTCGTTAGCGTACACTTACGTTTTCTATATAGCGTACCCCGTTTAGAGAAGATTAGTTCCTGCGATTTGTATAACTTTAAAACTCTTTCACAATAATAGAAATAATTTAACTAAAGTGAATTTCATGTTCTTTCTGTAAAGTAAAGCCTAATTCCAAAATTTCAATTGGTTTTGAGTATTGCTCATGACAATATTCAACAATTATTTTTCGTTGTAAAGAATTATATTTTTCGGTCGTCTACAGTCTACTTCTACGATGTAACAAAATCGATTAACCATCAAATGAGATCGTAATCGCTCAGAAATTGTTACAAAACCAACATTGTGGCATTCGTTAATATTAAATTGAGTGATTGGTAGTAGATTTGTGTGTATTTTCGGTTTTTATTCAAATATATTTTATTGTTTTTGTATGTTTTGTAATTTATGTAATTGTCTATCAGCTCCTTGTCCTACTTTTGATGCTGAAGCATTCACCTCTATAACACCATTGTAACACAGTTTATAGCAATAAATACTTCTTTGTCTTTGTCTTTGTCTTTGAGCTTATACCGGGTCCAGACGAGTGTAACGTGTATTGTAAGATTACGTGTAATTTAGCGTCAACAGTGTGGACGGCACACGAACTCAAAGCGAATTGTCCAAACGAGCCTTTGTGCTCGCGCGAAAATCGACAGCCGATGGGTAAGCCCCGAGCGTTACATGTAATGCTCGTAGTGCCGTCCACACGTAGAATTCGTGTTACATTACACGGTGAATTATATTACACTTTACACTCGTCTGGACCCGGCTTTACGTGATGTATTTTGGGCAGGCGAGCCTGCAGGCATGGCCGATAGCCTCCACTTCTATAAAGTCAGTGTGTATAACTACGCGTCCGGCTTGTAGTAGCAAAGCAGTCGGACATACCTGTGTCCTGTAGGCTTGCCTGCGGGCATGTCCGTCTAGACTCTAGTATAGTGTATTCCCTGCTTTAGTAATCTGTTTTCCTTCCAAGCGTCCATATGCGACAAATGACAATATAGGGTAAATTAACTTTACTTGTTCCTAAATATCTATCCGTAACCATACTAATATTATAAATTTGAAAGTGTCTTTATTATATCCGTATGTCTGTCTATTACGCTTAGACCCCCTTTTACACAGATTTAGATGAAATTTGGTGTAAAAATACTTTGCGAAACAGGAAACGATATAGGCTATTTTTTTTTGCAAAAAAATGTGCGCTTCCCACAATAAACGAATTTCGGCGCAACGCAGTAGCAGGTATTATATTCTGTTCTCGTATCGTATAGTGTTAGGGTCAATTCAGACCGCAACGCGACGCATATATTAATTTCTAAATGTGTATGGATTTGGCAGGCACGCATTGCGTTGCGGTCTGAATTGACCCTTATACTTACAGTTTTATTCCCCAAGTTCTTGACTCGGCAGTTGAGGTAGGCCGTCTTGCCGAGCAGCGCCGTGACATTCTTGGAGGCGGCCAGGTCGAAGTATGGCCCGGTGCGCGGCGTGGGCTTGGGCTCCGCGGTGGCGGCGCGGATGACGTTGTCAGCTGCCGGTGGAGCCGTCGCGTTGGCCAGGCTCTTGCCCGTCTCCCGCTGTGCTGATAGCACTGGAACAAGAATAATTCCAAATTCAAAATGTTTATATTTCAAACCTTATATTCCAAATTCAAAATGTTTATATTTCGCGTATTATATGACAGTAGGGGAGGGGAAGGTGCTAATTTTGTAGTCACTCGAGCGTCATGGAGACCTAGTAGGTTTTTTACATTAGGTAATACTGATAAAAAAATAATAAGAGCCTTTTTTATTTTAGGGGTGGGTTCAGAAACTGCAGCCATTTTAAAGTTTTAAAAAAGAAAATATATTCAGATAATTGCTTATTTCGGTCAGTTATTATTATATTTTAGACAACAAGGACTAAATCTTTTAGTTTAGTGCAAAATAAAATATCTGCGAAGCTTAGGAAAATATGAAGGTTTATTTTTTATATTTTAAAATGTCCCTACAGGCTTACCTTACCGTGTGAAGGAGAGGTAAGAATACTGTTTATATCGGTCAATGGCATATGGCACCAATTTGGTGGTGGTATACTCAGTCTGTCACTAAAGTAAACAGACGGTAACCGGTAAGCAAGTACGATGTGAGGAACTGATGTATTATAGGACTTTGAGTTTTTTCAAACGCTGCATCGTAATTTGAGAAATAATTTTTATGTATATGACCAAAGTCAAGCTCTCACCAAATCTAATGTTTAAAATGTTGTCCAGTTTTAGCCAAAACAGGATTGTTTTAGATTCAGTTTTGATGTTGAGCTTAGGTCGCAAATAATGTTTTAAAGAGCATTTCTTACTCATAAATTTTGATAATTATAATATTAGTTACAACATGTTTTTGTGCATTATAAAACTAGTTTGTTTTGTAATGAAATAGTAAAAAATCACAAAGCAACTGCGACATGTGAATTAGTTTATTAAAACTATGTAGAATAGAGCTTTTAGCGCAATCTCTGAAACGCTAGGTTTCAAATTACGCTCACACGTATAATAGCTGACACTCGCAAATGAGTCAGTTTTAAACGTTCAACTTTGAATGTAATACTTTAAAAGTCGCAATTAATATAAATTAAAATGTGCCAAGTTGTTTCTTAATTAAATATTGGCGCAGGCTGGGATTCTGAGCACCAGGCACTTCGTCCTTGTATTTTCAGTCTTGTATATTTTATTTCTGCTATAATAACAATCTCCCACAATTTTTTTAAACAATTCTTGATAACGTCGTCGATTTCAACAATACTTGTTTTTGGTACCTCCCCACCCATGTTTTTGGCTATTTTTTTGGGATTACATAATAACAAATCTAGCGTCAAAAAAAAGCCAACACAGCTGAACCCACATGAAAATAATCATAATTTTCCTACTTTTAACTAACGCTGGCAACCCCTTCCCATCACCCGATCGTTTTTTTTAGGGGCACAGGAAGTACAGAGTAATTGTTTGGAAAAAAAAATAAAGTCGCTAAACCTACATTTTTTTCCATTTTTTCCCCACCTCACTACACCTACACCCACTGCCCAAGGGCTGCCAGCAGCAGCAGATTTTCAGAAAAGGTTGTTCAGGGAAGTAGCTAACGGAGTTTTAATACAGCTGATGCCACATGACCGATTTGGTCGCCAGCTCTCCGTCGACAAAAATTATGGCAGCCATAACAACTGTAGTCATTGACAATAGTTTGTTACAATAAACTTTAATTATTACGGTACATAATTATTCAAGTGAATCTACATGATGGACATGTTATTATCTGTGGGCAGCGGCGCATCAAATCACGGGCGAGTGGCCGTCACTTGTGTTCCCGTAATGATGTCAAACATTTCCACATTTGCGGGAAAATATTTTGTAGTATGGCTAGTGAAGGCAATTCTCGCTCACGGTATTTAAAACGAGATCTCGTGAGTTTATTAAACTGAATCTCGCGAGATCTCACTAATTGCGAGATCTCGTGAGTTTATGAAGATCAATCTCACAGGATCTCGCCAATTTCGAGATCTCGCGAAATCTGTTGAGTAAAATTGGCAACGCGCTTTGATTATGATGTTTCTATGCTCGAGTACAATCTCGCAAATCTCACGAGATCTCGCCCTTTTTTCGACCGAGATCAATATCACTGAAAAAAGCCGAGAACTGGCGAGGTTAACGATTCATTCAACATTATTTAAGTATGACTAGGCAGAACATTTTAAACTATACAGGGCGTAACAGAACAAAATTATAATATCTCAGGGTGCGTGTCTGGTATAGAGTTCACTGTGAAGTGTGAACGTATCAACGATGAAAGAGTTTTTCCCCTCCGTTTTTGCCTAGTGAAGCGAGTGTGAAAGTCAGCGTGAGGCATATCTAGACCTGCCTTTCCAGTCGATGTTAATCTTCTACCAAATATTTCTAGTTACTTCGACACGAAAGTTAAAGTAAGGTTAACAAAACATTTACGCTATGATCCTTTTGATAACATTGAAAATACATCGTTAACCACGATAACATCTTTACCTTCACTATAGTAAAAGTATTTGTGACTTATAACAATGAAAATGAAGGCCATGTGTATAGTAAAAAACATACAATAGCTTTAGCACAGCAAGGTCTCACTTTTGGTTGAAATCGTGAGATGAGACACAAAAATTCAAACGACCATTATTTTAAATTCCTCAGCAGTTATATTTTACTATACCTAGCTTTATAATATAGTACTACAATAGTTATATAATTGAATACTCGTATTCCGGCTAAGAAGACAACTTCAAACATTTAATAAAAAACCATATACGTGGGAGAGCTATGCTTCGGCATGAACGAGCCAGCTCGACCGGAGAAATACCACGCTCTCACAGAAAACCGGCGTGAAACAGCGCTTGCGCTGTGTTTCGCCGAGTGAGTGAGTTTACCGGAGGCCCAATTCCCTACCTTATTCCCTTCCCTACCCTCCCCTATTCCCTTCCCTTCCCATCCCTACCCTCCCCTATTAGCTTATTCCCTCTTAAAAGGCCGGCAACGCACCTGCAGCTCTTCTGATGCTGTGAGTGTCCATGGGCGACTGAAGTTGCTTTCCATCAGGTGACCCATTTGCTCGTTTGCCCCCTTATTTCATTTAAACTAATATTATAAAGAGGTAAACTTTGTTTGTTTGTTTGTTTAATTGTAACGAATAGGCTCAAAAACTACTGGACCGATTTTAAAAATTCTTCCACCATTCGAAAGCTACATTATTTACGAGTAACATAGGCTACTTTTTATTTTGGAAAATATAGGGTTCCGTAAGATATTTTGGTTTTTCTGAGACAAGGTGAAAAAAAATCAACCAGAAAAGTTACTTATTTTGCGTACGCTGCCTAAACTATAAAAGATAGAATCATACAATGCTCCAAGTAAATGTAGATCTTATAAATATCTACAAAAATGTCCGTGACACATTATACCTATCTATGTCAAGTGAGGCACAACAACCAATTTAAAAATCTTATTTTTTTTTTAACTACATTTAAACGCATTTATTTTACTCATGCTGATAATCCTTATCAAAATAAATTATTTCATAACTAAGTACAGTTTGTATAGATAACATTTGGTCTGTGAATGATTAAAATTGGACGTTTGATTTAGAAGTTATGGCGAAATAAAAAATTGCGATTCACGCCCTATGTTCACGCCCGTTTCGAAGTGGGCGCTACCACGGCGGGGGTGCGCAGTAGCGAAGGTGACCGGCCCTGCAGCTGGTGAATTAGCTCATATAATACACCAAGAATACCAATTATCCCTACTGATTTGCCTATAAGTAAAAATTTATTTTGCACTAACGATAAATAAATCCCAGGGCCAAACATTCAAATTTGTAGGAATAGATTTACGAAAAGAATGTTTTACGCATGGGCAACTTTACATTGCTCTATCACGAGTCGGGGCTCCCAACCATCAGTATATTTTGTTACCTGAAAATAGCTTAACGTCAAATGTTGTATAAAGAGAAGCTCTACAATAATCGCTTTAGTTACCTATCTTAAAACAACGGGTTGCACTCCGGGACTACCGGCGGAAGTGAAAACTTATTAGGTATAAATAACATTTAAATATTCTCATCATTAACGACTTTAACATCCATAGAAAGACACTGCGGATAATGACTGCGTTGTCGATGTTTCTGTGAATTGACCTGGGAATCATTTTGCTGACCGTGTCTTTCCTGGGTAGGCTTTTTGCAGCAGATCCACGCGGGCGGAGCCGCGGGCGTCCGCTAGTAAAAAATATAATAAAGACAAAAGCAAAGTTTTAATTAAATTAGCAAGTCTTGTTTTTAGTAAAATCTTGTAATTTCTAAGGCTTTATTCTATGTTGTAGCTCTATTTACTGAAATTAATCAAAAATATTGAACTAGATACTATCAACTATGGATATAAAATATATTCGTTGTCGTAACAAAACTTTTACCCCTTCAGAACAAGGAAAATCAATCATCAAGTATCTATACACAAATGAAACACAATATTACGTGCACTTTTTCCACTATATTCATTAATTACAATTTGTTGATTACAAATTGTGTTTTATTTGTGTATTAATTAATGAATTTCCACCAAGAACCGACAGTGCAATCAACTACATACATGAAGTATCTGTCTATTTGACGAGAGGCTTGGGTCTTTAAATTCGACTCTTTTGACGAGATATTTCTAAGGTGAACGCATTCGCTACTTCCGTTAGCGAAGTTAGTATGACAATGACTAATGAATATTTATGTACATAATACTAGCTGCCCCACCAAACGTTGCTCTGCCATAATTATAAAGTATTTCACCCATAATATTATTTAATTGAAGTGACTAAATAAGTATGGCACCATGGCAACGTCCATTGCTATCCCGTCGCACAAAAAATGGTCGCCGTCAGTCTCGAGTTGCAATAATATACTATTATTTATTCAACAAATGCACTTATCAATAGAAAAAGTAGCCAGTAGATGATTCTCAGACCTATTGAACACGCATATAAATTTTGATAAAAATCAGTAAAGCCGTTTAGGAGGAGTGCGATAACTAACATTGTGACACGAGAATTTTATATTTAAGATACATCTCAATGATTTAAGAAGGTTATTATTACTAATTTTTATAGCGCATCTTAAGCGCCATGACACTTTGTATGTCAAATACCATACGTTTTTGACATCTAACTTCCCTGTCAAAATTAACAAAGGTAATATTGACTCATCAGAATCGTCAACCGCCTAAAGACTCAAGTAACCTCTCAATAGCTTACCGAGGATTACCTCAGGGATAACTTCTTTTCTGTTAATTTCATTATATTTGTCCAGTTTCGTTTCTCTAATTCCTACTAGTACCTACTCATTTTCCTTCATTACGCACTTAATCAGTCGCCAGACAAATTGACACAAATCGTAACTGATCCGTTGACATTTTTGTTATTCGCTCAAATAGATGCTTACTTTTTCACCTGACTAGTTGGCAGACAGGATTCCTCACTACTAATTTTAAAAAGATACATTACAGCCGAATGTATTACCTCCTCCTTTTCGGAAGTCGGTCAAAAATAATTCACTATAACCATTTTATTCCCAACGATATTTATTCCTAATAAAATGGTTATATGCACATTCATGGTTTTCCATTAACCGCAGTATTAAATAATTTCCCGTCTAAGATTGCGGAAGAGAAAAAACGATGAAACCCTCCAACACTTCAGCTGACATAGTTTTCAAACACAAATTGCTGCGGGCCTCACGGGGTTAAGTGGGAGCGGTAACCAAGGCTTCTTTTTAATCCTTGTTAACAACTCTATAACGTTGAAAGAAATAATACCATATTTACCTTGGCGTTGTCACATAGATCCATCGTAGACAAAACTTTTGTTAGATTCTAACCTACGAATAATAATAATTACTTATATTATATTATAATATATTAGCTGTTGTTGCTCGCAACGTCGTCCCCGATTAAATTCGTATGTCGCGCATAAAGGTACAAGTTGGAAGCCGGCGACATGAAGCGGCAGCAGACGACGTGTCGTCGCGACTCTACTGGTTTGTATGTATTTCTATGAAATACCCTACGCAGCTAGCGACACGAAGCTAGCGATACTTTCATAGAAATACATAGAAGCAGTATAGTCCATTGAAATGTTACATTTGCTTTGACTACCTACTCATATAACTTTTTAAATTTTTAATTTAGGGTAAAAAATTATATAAACATATTTGTAGGCAAAATAATTTGCAACAAATTATGTTCTTAAAAATTTTCTGTAAGACTTATAGTTTCCGAAATATCACGAAAATAGTGTTGTCACCCCTTTTTTCAAGATAGCGGCCGGGGGATAAAGGCGGCGACCCCACAAACTTGAGGTTAAGCTTCTATTGAGCCCCCCAACATATTCCGAAAATTAAATTGCGTCCTCTAATAAATGCAATATTCAGTCCTAAAATTGTAACATTTCAATGGACTAGTAGTGTCGCGACGAAACGTCGACTGCTGCCGCTTCATGTCGCCTGCTGCCAACCGGCACCTTACGTTTTTTTGTAATGAGAGTTCTATTTCGGAGCCAAATTTTATATGGTACATATTTTCATCTAGTTTCTTTTTACATATTAATCGTGCTTAAAAAAATAGACAGATAGACATAGAGAACGTTTAATGAATAAAATGCACGAATATAACATTTTATTCATTAGAAACTATGCTTTCTTTCTAGACCGGTAATTTTTTGCTATACCAGTAGGTAACATACGGATACAATTTCGTATTCAAAGCAATAAATTATTAAAGAATAGAGCATTTTATAGCTATCGTACGTAGACAATTTTATCATTTATACCCTATAATTGAGTGTACGAAAATCGTCCGTTAAAGGTTATAAAGTGCGGCAATTACAAGTGGGCGGTTTCGACGATGCTGGCTTCCATTAATTAATGAAACTTCAAAGTGTATGTTTATACTTTAAATATTAATTATACTCTCAAGAGGCACAGTTTACATTCGTAATTATATATTCTCAGTATTAATAATTCATACAGTCTGGTTCTAGATCATTCATTTATGCTACTTATGGTAATGCAAAACTCTTCTGTATGAGAAAAGTTTTATAAATTTTACTTCAATTAATTATGTTAAGAACAAGTTTTCTTTATTAATGAGTTAAAGTGACTAGATTATATTATATTATATGCTATACAATACACATTTATTGTGGGTAGTATTATTGTTTATTGATTTCCGTGGGGTACGCTCCGAAATTGAGTTTATTAGTTTCAGATGGATTGGATATTGATGAAATTTGACATAATATTATCAATGTCTTAAATGTCAAAGATAATATATACAATATTATGAGGACTAAGGTTTACCCTACATTCTGCCGTTGTAAGACGGTGCAGAATTCATGTTCCCACGCTATTTCGTCAAAAAAGCCTGCAGAATAACTGGTAAGCAAAATATAAGTTAAATTTGTATATTATGCTTCCGTAAAATAAAATTGTTATTTATCGAAATCTAAAGTTACTATATGATTAGAAATTAGGCATCGCAAAAAACATAAATGATGTAATTGGGGTACACATTGTAATTGGAGTAACCCGTTATAATTAACTATAATAAATAAATAATAATAATTACTTACTGCTGCACTCGGAGATATATTTTAATGATGATTAAACTTCAATTTAATGAAGAGTTTGACAGTTAATTTAAGAAGCTTATGTCGAAATTTTTATATTTTGTTTACAGTAATTAAGTGATTAATATATATTCGTCTTTGAGTGCGGCAATTAGTCTTATGCCAAATCTCATAAAATTTTTCCTTCATACTTTTCAAGTGAATTTCACGAAAGCATCTTGGCTACCAGCCCTATATTAACATGAATATGAACCCAATATTAATATCAATATTGCTCAGCTTTCAAAGAAAATACGTCAAAGCGAGTTTCAGCCTGAAGGCAAAAAGTAAAAACACGAGATGTTTGGAGCTAGATAATATTTGTGTACACCGCTAGTATAAATACATTTTGCTTGGAACAAAAACGTGGTTTACTTATGTAAAAGAAAACTTCTTATTAAAATGAAAAAGTATTTTGAGTAATATGTGAAAAACAAATTGAAGATAATTTAAGCAGTAGTGGAAATTATGTAACAGGATATATTTTACTGCAAAGTTTTTACGCTAGAAGCAGCACTAGCATAGACACTAGACAGTAAATAAAAAGTAACAGTAAATAGACACTAGACAATAAATAAAAAGTTTTTTTCGACGTTTAACAATGTCTCTGACAATTTTGATGACGTGTGCAACATATTGGAATTTGATCGGATTATTTACTGTATGTGCTAGTAGCACAGACATAGATCAAGATAGATACCGCATGTCGCTCCATTTGTATGAAAACGAGCGGGTCACTTTTTTCCTGTGACGTCCATTATCTTGGCCAACGTTTCTATTTGAATTTCTACAGCTCAATACAGCACTTTTAGGCATTTAGGTATTTTTAAAATTCCGATTGACCTCTGATTCTGATATCAGACTAAAGAACAGACTTTCGAAAGACGAGCATTGCTCGTCGTTTGGGAACGCAATATGGTACGCGAAGTACATACACATGCGGTATCTATCTTTATCTATGTCTGTGGCTAGTAGCGTCCTCTGCGTCAACCTCTTCGTAATATTCCCTATTTCAAAACCCTGTAAGAGATCATCAGCTATTCATGCCAAAATAGTACCAAATATAAAAGTAAGTTAAAGTTAACTTAAGCAAAAGTTATCCGTTTATCTGTAACGAACTGTCAAACCATTTTCGAAAAATTTTCAATTTCCAATTATATATAATTTAAAGAAATTATCATGAAAGCTATATTATATATAATTTTTATATAATTAGATTTTTTAGTAAATAAGCCATTAGTGGAGCAAATACACATAGTTTTATATTTGAAACAAAATACTAAATCGGTGGTCAAAGTAGAAATAGCTACTTTTAAATAGTTTTAGAGTAAGACGCCCATTTTGGGCGTTTGACAGATGAGCTAATAATATTATAATAAACTATAACCAAGATAAAACTTACAGTTATTTTTAATGTTTAATTTATACAAGAGGAAAACAACATTTTGCTAGAAATAATTGTATACTAAATTCTATTATTTAGTTTTCTCATTTCTGTTTTAATACACTATTATCATGATAATGATACTCCCATTTTGTCGCCTTGAAAAATCTGCTAACGTGGACGTTCAGGACAAAGTATATCCATCTCAAAACAACATAATTCATATGCTTTTATCTCGTGACCTTCTCTTGTAATTTCTATTTCGTGATTAGTTTTCGCAAAGTTTCTCAATTGCCATATAAATCAATGTGACTCGTAGTTAGGGTTGCCACTTCAAGAAAAATTGAAGCAAACGGCTGATTTTGAGAATAAAAATAATAGCAGATTTACATTATTCCAATTCAGCGCTGGAATACTATTGGACTAATGTAAACGGGCTCTGAAATGCAATTTAGTTCATTCCAGTGCATTCCGGTACTCGTTTACATTATTTCAGTTACAACCAGCGCTGGATTGGAATAAGAAAGTTTATTTACAAAAACTGGGAGATGCAACAAGATGGTACAATGTAAACTAGAAACCATAATATTTTATTGGATATATGATTATCTCTCAAGTGCAATTTACATATTTCAAAAACTTTAATTTAAAGCATCTAGTTCATCTATAAATTTACTACTAAAATATGCCGGACCAGCAGATTATGCCTGGCAACCCTAGAGATGATTCATGCTCAAGCGAAAGATGTGCTTTAACAGAGCTGACCATTACTGAAATAAACAATATCGCGGAATATATAAATCACTAGACGACATCCGAGACGTAAGCATGTGCGCACAAAACGTTATTGTGAATCGAATACAAATAACTTCATTACGAAAATATTGGAATAAATATGTAGTGAAAGCATATTTCATTGTGTAGAAGAGAATAATATTATGTATTAATAATTTAGTCTAGTATTTTATTATGAAGTTGTGTATTACCATATTGAGTTATCACGAAAATTGAGATCTTCAAAACGAAGTCTAGTAGGAAAATTAGAAATATTGATTAAACAGCTGTATCAGTGAAAATAAAGACGCAAAATATAGTTAATAAATAATACGGTATAATTAAGAGGGATAAACAATATGAACATTCGGTATCCTCATATTCAACCTTTAATTAATTGCTACCATACCAATAACTCACAGTTATTTTAATGCTAGGCCTGGGTGTTTTTCAGGGTGAATCACTTGTGGACGCTTGCAACAACAGAGCATACTGCATTTGTCATCCTTAAAAAATTTCACCGCCTTTCAGTACTCTAGTTACCTTATTCGCTCAACATAAGAGTCAGTTCACATGCTAAAATTAAAAATGCATCGCCTCGACACGTTACAGTATAAAATATTGACCACAGCATAACTTAAGCGTGATTTTCATCAGTTTTATGGCGTTGCTTTTCACTGCCATATTAAAAATATAATTTTTAATATGGCATAATATTATGACATTTATTATGGCATTACAATTTCACTGCCATATTAAAAATATATATTTCATTCTCTAAGAGTCTGAATTATCTAAAACGTATTTTATACAATATTATTATTTTTTAACAAAAAATTGAACCCGACTTCCAAGGAAAAAAACAAAATTCTTAAAATGGCCTAAACAGTATGAAATAATTCTTATTCTTCATTAGTGCCTTTTTCAAAATTCGACTAAATCTCAACGAATTCTGTACTCAATTTTCATTCGTTTGAAGTCGGTACCAGCCCAGAACTGAGATACTTGACATAGAACTTAGCCAGTACCGACTTCAAAAGAATGAAAATTGAGTACAGAATTCGTTGCTATTTAGTCGAATTTTGAAAAAGACACTAATGAAGAATAAGAATTATTTCATACTTTTTAGGCCATTTTAAGAATTTTGTTTTTTTTTCCTTGGAAGTCGGGTTCAATTTTTTGTTAAAAAATAATAATTTCACTCTTTTTAGTTATATACAAGACAAGGCTTTATGCGTAGATAACCACTACGAATACTAAGTATCCTTAATATTATAATACTGTAAGTGAAATTGTGGTAAATGCTTGCAGTTATCTAAGCGATGCTGCAATTTCCAAACTTTTATCTTTAAAGGTTCATGAGTTCTGTTCAGTGTCTTTGGACCAAGAGGCACCTTCGTATGAAATTTCTCTTATTCGTAACTTAAGTGTAAGTTACTAGAAACAACATTTTAACCACTATGAGTATTTTGATAAATTTCAAGGATTTCCCTCGATTGCTCATAGATCCCATCATCATTTCACCACTTTCATAATAATTGTTATACTAAATTAAGATTATATCATCCTATACAAAAACACGAGAATTTTGAAAATCGGTCCACAAACAGCGAAATAATCATCAAAAACATCTGCTTCGATGCAAAATATCATGAAAAGTACCAATAATTGGGTCATAATGTGATGACCCATGGTATAATTATACTTGTGATGATGATGATCAATCAAATTGATGTATTGGCTTATGCTTTCAGTTGTTTAAACAACGGCGAAATCCCCGAACCTGTATCTATAAGGATTCAAAAGTTCTGTTCGGTACCTTCGGATCCAGGGTGTAACCTGGTGCAAAGTTTTACTTTTTGGTAGCATTTACCTCGAACGCTTCAGAAAAAATCAAAATTACTATAAGTTTCCATACAAGTTTCAAGGAGTCCCCTCGATTCCTCATGGATTCCACCATCAGGTCACCACTTTTGTGAACATGGTACCAAATTCGGATATAACCCTGTACAACAACAAAAGAATCATGAAAATCGGTCCACAAACGACGAAGTTATGGTTGAACATACAAAAAAAAATATACAGACGAACATATAACCTCCTCCTTTTTGGAAGTCGGTTAAAAATACAACGCAAGTTACGCTTTTAAAGTTAGGTTAACACTGCAGTTGGTAACAGTTGAATCTACCTGGAAACAGCCAACTAACTTTTACAGTACGAAAATAAGAAAAGTTCTCGACGTTGACAAATATTTACACGGCGACAAAAACTCACAAAAGACCAAAATAAATATGAAATGAGAAACTATGATACAAAAACATCGGACTGACTGAATTATTTGGCTTCACAAATTATACAGGCTTTCATATAAATTAGAGCTTTCCTATTTTTCAGATTTTTTGTACTCCGTTGTGACTATTATATAAAGCACTGGACTAGCGTTTATCGCGAGAGAACAGTTCATTTTTTTTTAAAGTATTCTATGTCCCTTGCTGGGACTGAAAGTATGTCCATTCTCCATAGTCCATACCCAGCAAAATCGGTTCAGCGGTTTTGGCGTGAAGAGGTGACAGACAGACAGTCAAACAGTGAGATAGACGGACAGTCACACTTTCGCATTTATTTATTAGTATAGATGTTTAATTTTTTCTATCGAATAGGCCAACCCACACGTACCACAACCACAGGACAACCGCAGCCACACGACAAACACACGACGTGGTCGGGCATATATTTCGTATTGTAAATGAACTGGACCATTCACACGTACCACATTTTGCAGTCGTTGTCGACCACTTGTAAAATACCGACCACATTGCAACCACGTCGCAACCACGTCGCAACCACGTCGCAACCACGTCGCAACCACATCGCAACCACATCGTTGCGTCGATGCAACGATACGCCGCCCGCGCTCTCCTCCCCCCCCTTCATTCATTTCTTCAGGGGGGCGAAACTTTAACGAGAAAAAAATAAAAAATTATATAGTCCGGGAGCCCTACAATAATTTTTATTTCATTACCATCAAGCACCAGCAAGTGAGTAGCTTCATTTTGATAAAACGAACAACATTTTTATTTGTGATGAAAAATCTCGAAAGTGGTAGCTATCATCAGTCAAGGTTTTTTATATGTAGATATTGTGCTTTCATAATTCATTAGAGCTGTAGCAAAAGTTGGTACTGAGTAACGGGTACGCCGTACGCCATCTAGTACGAAACGTTACTCACGAATTTGTTTTTTAAAATTTCCTTTTCTCCCTTGCGGGGTAGATACTGCAGTTGCGAGCTTGTGGCCAAACAACTACAAGTAAATATGAAATTAAGTGATGGATAAGAATTTTCGGACAATTCGGCATGTATTTAAGATGACTGCTTTCTGTAAGGTTATGTATGTAAGTGGATGTATATTAAGTGTTTTGAGTGATGTGTGTAATGTTTTAGGTATAATGCCTGTGGTTGAGATGATGATTGGTATGTATTTAACTGTGCTTACTTATTATGTTTTTTT
Organism: Lysandra bellargus; assembly: GCA_905333045.1. Classification (NCBI taxonomy): domain Eukaryota; kingdom Metazoa; phylum Arthropoda; class Insecta; order Lepidoptera; family Lycaenidae; genus Lysandra; species Lysandra bellargus. The sequence goes on from HG995338.1 coordinate 9,791,979, forward strand.
AGGGTTCCGTGCCTATCCAAAGGGTAAAAACGGGACCCTATTACTAAGACTTCGATGTCTGTCCGTCTATCAGTCTGTCTCCAGGCTGTATCTCAAGAACCGTCGGCTGACATCGCCGTCGTCTTCTTCTTATCAATAATACATATAGCAAGGATAGCAACAATAAAGTGTCCTCTTCGAAATCCATGACTTTGGGCAAGACAAGGAGTCGAACTACAATAGTTCGAGACTCGATTAGTTAGTTATTCGAGATTCAATAGTCGAGTTGCACACGATGCAACCACGTCGCAACCACATCGCAACCACTGGCCGTCGTCATTTTGTCGGTACCACAACGCAACCACAAAATGCTGCAGCGACACCATTCACACGTAACCACAGCTCGACGACATTTTGTCGTTGCGATGTCGTGTGGTTGTGGTACGTGTGGTGTGGTGAACTGAGAATACTATTGATCGCAGGAAAATGTACGATTACGCGCATCTTCTAGTAAGAAAAAGTAAGTAATTTTGATATTACGAATTTCTTACGCCGGTTCTTCTCCGAACGTCCGAACCGGTGGTAGGCACCAGTAGCAACGACGTTCAGTATTTGATTTAAATCTATTCAGAAATAAAACCTTTTTTATTTTATTTTTATTGAATACTATTACAACTTAAGGCAGATAGTTCTTATTTCTTTACATCATTTTTTTCAAGCTATGCCCTAAATTGATGAAGGCAAAGGCCAAACAATCCAAATAAGAGCTTTGACATTTAACAGATCTTCAAATCCACTTCAAATCAAACCGATTTCAAATGGATTTGAAGAACTATCTGTCAGACTGTCATTCAAATATTCAATTAATTCTTGACTATTTTCCAAGACGAAATTAATGGATGTTTCATACTCCAATTCCAGTAAGATAAGTATTCGACTTTGTCGACAAATAATACATATTTATGGATTCTTAAGTTGGCCGTAATTATATTTTTTTAAAGTATTTGAAACTATGCAACTAAATATATATTTTTTTATCTTAATATTGTCATTATTAATGTATTTTGAGACTATAAATATAGATTTATTGAGTGTCAAATTACAATTGGAAATTGCACGTATCTTATTGATATAATTGCTAATTGCACTGCGTTGTGACGGCTCACTATATCGGCCCCGCTCAGATACTATACTGTACTCGGCGAAACATGGCGGTAGCGGTCATTAGCTCCCTGTCAAAAACTTGTCATTTTCTATATAAACCGTGTATAGAAAATGACAAGTTTTTGACTGTGACTCAATGACTGCTACCGCCATGTTTCGTCGAGTACAGTTACAATCAAATATCTTTTGACATAAATTCTCTCAATTTAAATGAAAGTTAAAAAAATCATATTTTTATTTCGTTAAGTTCGAGCGTATACTTTGTAATTTTTAAAAGCGTTTCTTCACTTTAAGCTCTATAAGACTTCGCATCTTTGTTACTAATTGTAACTGCTATAACGGAAAACAACTTATCTAATTAAAAGTACTCGGACTTTAATTAAGTGCTGCGTATTGAAAAAACTACCGAGAAACTCGATGCTGGAATAAATGAAAGGATCTCTTTGAGAGTTCCCGAGTAGTTGAGATGTATTGATAACAGAGACAACCCCACAGATATAGATCAAGATAGATACCGCAAGTGTATGTACTTCGCGTGCCATATCGCGTTCCCAAACGACGAGCAGTGCTCGTCTTTCGAAAGTCTGTTCTTTAGTCTGCTATCGGAATCGTACGTCAATCGGAATTTTAAAAATGCCTTAATGCCTAAAAGTGCCGTATTGAGCTGTAGAAATTCAAATAGAAACGTTAGCCTTGAAAACGGACACGTTTCTTATCATCGGTACGTCACAGTTGTCGCTCATTTTCATTCAAATGGAGCGACATGCGGCATCTAACTTGATCTATGTCTGTGGACGACCCTAACATCTGTTTCAGCTCAGAAACTTACATTTTCCTTATTCAAATCTAAGTAAATAAGAATCAATTATTTGAATCTGTTGCGGTATTTGCGTAATCATTTTTCGGAGTCGTCGGTTTGGGCTTTCATTCGAAATGGACTCCCTCAGTGAGATTTACGATGTTTTCCGGAGTCAAAAAGTCCTTGGAATTAAGGACAATAGAAATTTTAGTCAAAGGAGATTTGTCTTCATCTACATATTATTGTTGGATGTATTTTCGTACAAGACCAAAGGAAGTACTGTATAAATTATAGTCAAAAGATTATAGGCAACAAATTTAAATTTAAATACTTTTAGGGCCTGTTTCACCGCTTCCTGATAAGGATATCCACCACTTAACTTGACACATAGAGTATGGAGAATCTGTCAAATAAGCCTATCGGGCACCTTATCAGGAAGCGGTGAAACAGGCCCTTAGAGTTGTAATTATTGATATAAGCCTCAATTGTTTATATATTAGATAGTTGTGGTAAGAGAAGACTTCAAACATGACAGGCAAAGATAAGTAGACTTTGTACTCACTTGCACACGAAACTGCTATTTTTAATATCTTAAAGTAGGTATTTACTTTCAACAATCCCACATCGCGCCTTATTATGATTCAATTGTATTTTAATAAAACGAAATTCCCATGTTAAAATTGAATGAATTACTTTTATTATTCAACTCATCATCAACTTTCGTAAATGTTTTTACAATAAAAAATATGTTTCTTTTATAATTAGTGCAGAAAACATCTGTAAATAGTATAAGTAATTTATCGGATGCAATTTACAAAGTATGTTTGGTGAAATGGGAGAGAATCTCTCACTAATTAGTCGCATCTCGACAGCCTTAACCTACTAAAGATATACATTATTGAAGCTCAGTTCCATTCGAACAACTTAAAACTTACCTTGACATGTTTTTCCGATTTGGGTCTTTACAATTTAGACTATACTGTACTTGGCGAAACATGGCGGTAGCGGTCATTGACTCCCTTTCAAAAACTTGTAATTTCTATATAAACCGCGATTGACATTAATGAAGTGTCAGATGTTGTCAATCGCGGCTTTGTATAGAAAATGACAAGTTTTTGACAGGGAATCAATGACCGCTACCGCCATGTTTCGCCGAGTACAGTATATCAATAAACTTTGAACTACATGATGCCCGTAACTATACGTTGCACAGAAATTCGTTTACTGTTCAGAAGCCGTACCTTTTTCCGCAACAAAAATGTCGTATGTCCTTTCTCGTATCTCGAAGTATCACCATACAAAATTTCATTTAAATCGGTCAAGCTGCACAAGTTTGAAGAGGTAGCAGATAAACAGACGTATCTGTCTGTCTGTTACCTCTTCACACTCAAACCGCTAAACCGATTTTGCTGAAATTTGGCATGGAGATATTTTGAGTCCCGAGAAAGGGCATGGGATAGTTTTTATCCCGGAAAAATGTACGGTTCCCGCGCGATAAGAGAATTTTGGCGCAACGAAGTTGCGGGCATCATCTAGTATGTTAATATATCCAATCTTTACTGACATACATACTTTTAGGGTGAAGCCAAACGAGCGTAATTTGTGAGTTGTGAGTCTCAGAATTTCGGTCGCGTAAATATCTTTTCATATAAATCATGACTCACAAAATTACGCTCGTGTGAATCAAACAGGGCTTTTGTATGAAACTGAATGCAGCGGAATTTCTGCCAGCCGAAATTCTGCGACTCACAACTCACAAATTACGCTCGCTTGGCTTCACCCTTACGGGGTATTCAGTTCAACTAAGCAGTCCTAGGCGCGAGAGTTTTGTCTACCCCGCGTTCACAAAATGTCGCGTAAAATTAGAATAACTAGTAGAAGCCTGTCATAACATTATGCGATAAAATATTATTTTAATTACAGCTAAGTAATATTTCAACAACTCACAGTGTTATTAATTTGTCTGGCAATCTCCATACATGTCTTAATTTATTAAAGCCGTGCGTGCAAACACTCCGAGAATTCTGTTTAATTAATTTACTTATTTTGTTAAATGTGTAATAATTATTTAGGCACAAAATGTTTTTAACAAAATGATGATGCTTATACGAGTAAGAGCCGGGACACAAAAACATGGCACGACGTCGTACGTCGTCGTACGGCGCCGTGTTGGACGCGCGTCGTAAAAAACCACGGCATGGCATCGTACGACGTCGTGCCGTAGAAACTCACGTAGGAATTCAAGATGAGTTTCTACGGCACGACGTCGTGCCGTGTTTTTGTCTCCCGGCCCTAGGGGCGAAGCCAAACGTAAGCGTAATTTTGTGAGTCGTGAGCCGCAGAATTTCTGCCGGGCAGATTTTTTTTCATACAAATGACAACTCATTTTGAGTCGCCGTGTGAATCAAACATGACTTTTGTATGAAACTGAATGCAGCAGAATTCTGCCCGGCAGAAATTCTGCAACTTACAACTCACAAATAAGGACCGGGACACAAAAACACGGCACGGCGCCGTATCGGACGGGCGTCGTAAAAAACCACGGCACGGCGCCGTACGGCGACGTCGTTCGACGCCGTACGACGCCGTGCTGTGGTTTTTTACGACGCGCGTCCGACACGGCGCCGTACGGCGCCGTGCCGTGTTTTTGTGTCCCGGCCCTTACGCTCGTTTAGCTTCGCCCTAACTTTTAGCATGACAAAAACTGTAGTTTTTGCTCCCTTTTTTATACAAAGAAAGTGTTGCCATCGAAATATACTACATAGCATCTAAAATGTGAAACTTGTGCTGTATTATTTGCGTGTCGTATGTTGCCAGTGCCACTATAAAGATATTATAGTAGTTTAAGCTTTAACACATCCGTTACTTCTTAACCCGTGACCAAAAAGTATTCTTAGTAATGTTATACATAACATGTTTGTCTGTCTATCAGTGCCTGCATGTCCTTGGCATTATAGCATTGAGACGAGTGGACCGATTTTTATATAGTTTTGTTAAAAAGCTGAGCTATCACTATCATCAGCCCGCTCAGTGTTGAAAAATTCGGGTGTTTCTATTTCACGAAAGTTTGTAGGCAATTTCCAAATATTTGATGGGTTCAATATTTTGCATTGTAATGCATCATCATTTATAAGTCTACCAAAATCTGGTGGCAAATTTGGATGGCATAATTTCAAAAAATATCCTTAATCATTGGATAAAATTTTATATTTGCATCACACACAGAAACAGCCGTTATAAGAAAAAAAAAGTATCAAAATATTTTATTCCAATTACCCCGTTATTGCTAGATTCAATTCCTTTTCTCACTTTTTGCCATCAGATTCTGGTAGACTATAGTTTTGGTTTTAAATTTCTTTATAAAACATTAAATTATGATGCATTCACGCGGGCGGGACGCAAAGCTGAAAACAGCTCGCCATATAACGTTTTCACCGTGTTTGTTGAACACTAGGCTATGCAATCACTACTATCGCTAATTGATCACCCATCGCCGTGTTTACTAGGTACATGAGTTTCAGGGTTTCGTTACAGTAAAAGCACTATACAGAGTGTAACAAAAACAAGTGATAATACTTTATAGGGTGTGTACGTGTTCCCTGTGGAGAGTTCACTGTGAAAGTAGCAGCGCTGAAAGACCAAACATTTTTTTTCACTTTTGTATGGGCAAGGGCCCGAGCATCACGAGTTTCCCCATACAAAAGTGAAAAAAATTTTTGGTCTTTCAGCGCTGCTACTTTCACAGTGAACTCTCTACAGGAAACACGTACACACCCTAAAGTATTATCATTTGTTTTTGTTACACCCTGTATATTATTGTAGATTAACTTAACCGTTTCCTTAACATTAAACTTGCCTATCACACCAGTGAGACAGCACGCTTACAAGACATAATGCATTATTTTTCGATTAGAAATCAAAGGCTCGTACTTAAATCACGGTAAATGCATGAGCTAGATTTGAAACTATCAAGAATCTATATATATATATATATATATATATATATATAAATGGATTTTCAAATGTGTTAGTCGCGCTAAAACTCAAAAACGGCTGAACGGATTGGGCTGATTTTAGTCTTAAAATATTCGTAGAGGTCCAGGGAAGGTTTTAAAGTGACACGAAGTTCACCGGGACAGCTAGTACTATATAATACTACATACTGTTTATATTTAAATTGTAGTAAATTTTACTCAAGAAAATGTTAGGCGCGTACCGACAGAGCCAACATCATTTTTTCAGCTATGAAAACCATTTTTAACCGACTTCCAAAAAACGAGGAGGTTATAATATGTTCGGCTGTGGATATTTTTTTTTTTTTTTTTTTTTTTTTGTATGTTCAACGATTACTCCGCCGTTTGTGAACCGATTTTCGAAATTTTTGTTTTGTTGTATTAGGTTTCACTCCAATTTGGTACCATGTTCACAAAAGTGGTGACCTGATGATGGGATCCATGAGTAATCGAGGGAACTCCTCGAAATTTATATGGAAACATATGGTGATTTTGTTTTTATGTGAAGTGTACTAAGAATATGCTACCAAAAAGTCAAATATTGGGTCAAAGTATACCATGGTTTCGAAGATGCTGAGAGAACTCCTGACTCCTTATAGATACACGTTCGGGAGTTTCGGCGTTGTTTTTAGAACAGAAAGCATATGCTACTATGCAATTCATATTCATCATCATAATCATCATCATCATCATCATCGTCATCATCATCATTAAGGTCACCAATATCTCATGGCACAGAATTAATAATAGTACAAGGCATAGGTATGGATATACTAATAATAATAATTATGTACTGTATAACAACACCTGTTTGTTTAATACATGGCGGTCGGCGCCGCAGAGGCGACGGCGTCGCCGCGCCGCCGCGCCGCGTGGCGCGTGGCGGCAGACAACAGATCGAATACTTTACTAATTACTTTATTAAATTTAAATAGACAAATAGAATTAAAATAAAGTTATTTTAAAAAGAGCATTTACACAAAACAAAGTCATTAAGTGTCTTTTTAATCAGTTATACTTATTAATCGATAGATGGCGCACTAAGTATCGATTTGAATTCTTGATTAAGCGCTTATTCCACTTATCCTAGCTAGGAAGTCCTAGCTAGGGTCCTAAAAAATTTAGTCAAGTGGAATAACATTTAGAAGCTAGGATCCTAGCTAGGATCCTAAATCGGAAAAAATTTAGTCAAGTGGAATGACATTTAGAAAGCTAGGATCCTAGCTAGGACTTCCTAGCTAGGATAAGTGGAATAAGCGCTTTACAAGAACAGAGCTGTCAATAATTATGATAATATTAAATATTATGAGTAGCTACGCTACATCCTATGCAAGTTTATACAATTTTTTATCTGATAGATCCTTCGATCGTGGAAAAACGAGACACAATAGCCTTTCTATTGTTATCTCAATCGCCGGTGACCGCTTGGGGCTTGAAGCATTAAAATTGTTAAATTACTTAACACAATATGTTCACTTCACTGATAATATATGATTTTGTGAGTGTGAGTTGTGACTCTTGACAAATTGTAATAAGATACGTAAAATATACGCGAAGGTTTACCTACTAGTGTAACTAAAAAGAGTGAAATTATTATTATTTTTAACAAAAAATTAAAACCGACTTCCAAGGTAAAAACAATAATAACATTAATATGAACTAAAAAGTATTAAATAATTTTTACTATCTAATGGTGCCTTTTTCCGAATTCGGCTAAAACTCAACTATTTCTGTATTCAATCTTCATAATTTTGAAGTCGGTGCCAGTTCCAAAAGTTTCAAATCAGAGGACTGAAGATTCAGCTATCTGGTACCGACTTCAAAATAATGAAGATTGAATACAGAAATAGTTGAGTTTTAGCCGAATTCGGAAAAAGGCACCATTAGATAGTAAAAATTATTTAATACTTTTTAGTTCATATTAATGTTATTATTGTTTTTACCTTGGAAGTCGGTTTTAATTTTTTGTTAAAAATAATAATAATTTCATTTCAGTTTTTTTTAATGCGGCAAAATTTTCGTAAAGAAAATGTTTTTATTATTTTGCATATCGATTTAAGTTGAAATGAGTCCCGAGAAGGATATTTATGATCGTTTTCATCGCGCAAAAATGTATGATAAATAAATTAGTTTACAAATATAATTTGAGTACTAATCCTTATAATATTGTGTAGCTCAAAAATGTAATAAAGGCAAAAAGGACCGTGACATAAAAGTGTTTTAAGAAAACATACCTTAATCCATTAGAATTACGTCAAGTACGCTCATAATTTAATTGGAACATTTCAGAAGAGACTTACAAAGCTACCCACTGTACCTGACAGTGAAATATTAAAAACGGATATTATGAACAAAACGCGATGTTTGGATAAACGGTAATCTAACTTCTTCAACTTAATATAACTTTCCCTGTTTCGTTCGCATGAACATATTTTAGGACGTCGTGAATAATAATTTTATGGTAAAAAGCTATGGTTTTGTCATTATCTGATGGCTTTTATTAGAACGGTTACGGCTATATCCGAATATGTGAAGTTTTTATGTCACATAAAATTTCATAGCTAAAAGTAGATGTAGTAGAAAATCTATTAGCACTGTTTGAATCGAGTTATAAAGATCCCAGCAACTTTAACTTACATTATCGTCACACGGATACAAAACATAATGATTATCATTTTGCTATTTTAATACAAAATTAATACAGTCTCGATTTTGATTCGGTCTCGGTATAATGAAACTACAAAATGTATATTATTATTGTATACTTATAAAATGTCAAAACAACGTCAAAGTACGCTATCTGATTCGTCAAAACTGCAAAAGTCTGTTTTTTTGACGTTTTTTCGACGTAAATAATGCTGGCTTCTCATGGCGCTTAATATCACGAGCCGCTGCGCCAGCTCGAGCCACGCACTGTGTGAAGGTAGTGGCTCGAGGTGGCATGGGCTGGCTCGAGCAGGTGCGTTCGATCCGATTGAAGTCGGTAACTTCAAAGGCACGGCTCGTGAGAACGAGAAGCGCAGACTGGCTCGTGCTCGCTCTTACAAATCGGATCGGCGCGGCGCGGCACGTGATATTAACCCTAGAAAGATAACCTACGTCGCAGAGGCGCCCGCCCAGAAGACAAAGTGCTGTCTTTTTTTAATTAGCGAGCGAATCTGTGTGTTCGTTCTGGCCAACTAAGTCGCCAGTCTATACTTTCGCGGGATGGCTATTTCATAGTGGTAAGTACCGTGGTTTGTTAGTTATGAGTTTGACGTGCGCTCGCGAGGCGTATGGTTATCTTTTGCGTAACTTTTGACGATTTATTTTGTTCTTTTATTTTTGATGTATAAAGCGTACTATTGTTTTGTTTTAGGAAAAATATAAAGAGACCATCAAGACTACTAGACGGCCGTTGAAAAACGAGGAAATGTGTCGAATATTGGACAGAGAAGAGGAAAGTGAAGACGATGATCGCTGAGAAAGTGACAGCGAGGCGGAGGATCACCTGTCGGACGATGAGGTACAGAATGATTATGAAGAGGACTTCATCGAAGAACCTCCATCTAAAAAAAGCGTTTCTGCATCTTCTGCACGTATAAAAAGAAAAGGATGCCCAAAATATATTGCGCGAAATGCAAAAGTGCAACACAAAGTTGACGTTTGCCACAAATATCTTTAAATTTTGTTAATTCTTTTTTATTATGATTTTTAAGACTAATTATACTATTACCTACTTAATTGTAAAAAAAAAACTATGAATTTTTGTGATAATTTGTAAGATTTTTTCCTTTAAACAGAAGACAGTCATTTTTGTGAGATCTTAATTGTGAATTTTGTAATTCCATTTTAATAATATTACAAATATTCATAAGTATAGAAACAATGCATTTTATTTATACACATATTATATACTTTTTAAATACCTAAATCAATGATATATATTTTAACTGTAAAGTATTAAAAATGCATTGGAAATTTGTACGCTTCTCATGCGTATGGTTATCTTTCATGTTTGGTAAAATAGGGTTATCTTTCTAGGGTTAAGCGCCGTGAGAGCGCCATTATAAGAGAGAGACTAAATCTAACCAAAGAAATTATACTTAGATATCATGAACGCGTACCCCCGTGGTAATGTGTCACGTTATCGCAAATCGAAACACGGCAATCAACCAATAGCAAGATGTTAGACAAAAACACCCACCATAAGTATTTTTTTTATAAATAAGGTATCCAAAATTTTTCCTCTCATCAAAATTCGTCCTCTTGCTTTATCCATCAGGGGGCCTCGCAAAATATAATATAATATTATCTTGCCCACATTAAATTTAGGTCTTGCCCCGACACTGCGTCTTTGGATTTGATAAGGATTGTAAATAATGTTGCGTTACAATATCAGAATCACGATACGTCTGGGTGTCTTGAAATAATTTATATTTTAGTTAAAAGGGAGCTCAAAAATAAATTTTGTTAAATAACAAAGTTTAAAAAGCCTTTTCAATTTACATGCTAATTGAACTCTGTAGGAAATTTACATAAATATATTACAGTCATTATTCTTCGGGTTTCAGTAATAGTGTTACTTGTACTACGTACGGACAGCAAAACTAGCATAGCGATTTTGAAGCACTTATAAATATAAAGGTGCTTACAGATTAGACGTTTCAATGACAGTGACATCTTAGAAATGCAATCTGCGGCCTTACCCACGAAACACTTTAGACATTCTATTTCTCATATTTTAGATGACTAAAGAGTCATCTAAAATATGAAGAAATAATATGAAGAATCAGTTTCGGGGGTAAGACTGCTGTACTGTACTTCTTTACGAATGATCCATAGTAGTAATTATAGTCACCTCATGATGGATGCACCCTAAGAGATTTTTAGTTACATTCTATAATATTTTTGAGCTATTGCATTATTTTTATCGCGGATTTCGTTCGGAGTTCGGCAGACTTCGGCACGGTGTTTGTGTGCACACTCAAAAAGTGTAACATGAATTAATATTAAAGTGACAAAAAACTGCATAAATAAAATAAATTAATAATGAATGAATGAATATACTTTATTGTGCACACAGTTACAGTAACAACAAACATAGTCAAAAACACATAAAATGAGTACACAAAGGCGGTCTTATTACTAAATAGCAATTTCTTCCAGACAACTTTTGGAAGGAAAGGAAACAAAAAGTTGCTGGAGAAAGGATGTTGTGCTTAAAGTATATTATCTATTTACAATTAAAAATAAAGCTTACAGGTTTAACATTAATACATTACATATAAATACTATCCTATGAAATAAATACACACATATTACATATTATTAAGCAATACTACATACACAATATTATAATAAAATAAATATTTTATCAATAATATATAATTTATGTAATAATTAATAATATAATACATATAATTATATAATATATACACTATACATACCATAATATTATTATACATAATAATATAATTTACGTAATATATTGGCACATGAAAGTATATACAGTACCAAATAAATGAATGTCATGACTCATGCCATACCAGTCTATACTAAGATCACATCTTGAGATAGTAATCCTTAAGGGAGGACTTAAATGTATTTAAAGTTTTAGAGAGTCTCACCCTGGTAGGGAGAGAGTTCCAGAGTAGAACGGACTGTACGGAGTAAGAGGAATGGAAATATTTTGTGTGGTGGATAGGGATATCTAGGAGGAGGTTTTTGGATGAACGTAGCTCCTGTCTGTCGGGGCGACGGAAGTTATAGATGTCCTTCAGGTATTTAGGGCTGTTAGGATCGAATAAGATAGTATAGAGGAAGGAAAGTGCACGGGCATTGCGTCGAAGGCGGATTGGTAACCATTTTAGTTTATTGCGGAACTCAGATATGCGATCAAACTTCCGCAAGCCAAAAACGAACCTGATTGACATATTCTGAAGGCGCTCCAGTTTGTTGAGTTGATCTTCGGTCAAGTTGATGAAGCAGGCATCTGCGTAGTCGAGGAGTGACAGAAATAGTGATTCCGCTAAGGCTACTTTAGTAGGTACTGGCAGTAAATACTGAAGTCGCTTTAGGGAATGCCACGTTGAGTACACCTTCCTACTAATCTCCTTCAGTTGATATGACCAGGAAAGATGCTCATCAAAGTGAACATCAGAGTTTTTTTGTATTTATAAGAAAAAAAAACACTTAATTTCTTTTTTGTTGTCTGTACTTTGTGGCAGTGGACAGTCCTTCAGTATTAAACGTAATAAGCTCAATTATTCAACCTCACACATGCCTTGCGACTTAAATTGTATTATTTAAGGTCTCATTACGCAAATTGTGTAACATTTTGTAGCTCCAGTAGTTTTATAGCGGCAATCTTTATAAACCCTTTAGAAATTTAATTCTCTGTTTAAGTTTCCTCTATCCCTTTTCCAAAGGGTCGACCTAGATGTAGGGTTTTTATTTCCTAATCCTTTATTCAGTCTAATGCACGAGTTTCCACCCGCGAAGATTGCTAACGGTAGGTGGAAAAGTTTAATCAGTTTTTTAGAGGCAAAGCCTACGCAAACGTCCTGGATAAATATTTACGAAGACCTAAATTTAGACCTATTTCTTTCGTAGAACTTCGTCTTGCATTAACGTAGTATTTACTTTGTTTTAACCACCAGAGAAAATATTGATTCATAGGTAAATAGAGGGCTTTCACAGTGAAACAACGGTCCGGGTTTATTAAAAATTTCGGCTGGACTTTTAAGTTCAGTGAATGTACGTTATTTGGTAGGGTTACTTTAGTTACCCTACCATATAACGTAGATTCACCTTCTGCTTATAAACCATTATCTTTGATACACAATACATAATTTCTTCTTTTTTTTAAGAGCCTATGCTGTCCCACTGCTGGGCGAGGCCTCCCCCAAAATCTTCCAATTCTCTCAATCCAACGCAGCCGTAGGCCAACCTGGCTCGTATTTGTCTAGCAGCTAGCTTATCGCGCCATTTTTTTCGAGGCCAGCCACGGCGGCGTTGTTCATCGTCTGGTACCCATTCTTAGCGATCTTTGCCCAGCGGTCAGGATGCATGCTGATTGCATGGCCCGCCTAATTAATTAACTATTAATTAGTAATTTCTTCTAAGGTCGGAAAAATGTAATGAAAAAGATATCACCATTTTGCCCATCCAACAAAAAGCATACGAAAATCCGCACGAAACTCCACCAGATATATTTCAGAAGTTGTGCCACCATTAATTACGAAATGCAGAAACTTGCGATATGAAAAAGCACTTCTAAAGAAACACTGCACAACAAAACTTTAGTGAACTGCATGGGTAATTACGGCCAGCTAGCCGCGACCTCCTTCGTGATCGCGTCGCTAATAACAAACCTAACTTAGCGCAATTATTTTGATAAATAACTGCAAGGATTAAATGTATAATAGCCTACACCCTAGTTTGCTATGTAAATGTTTATATTTCTCTATGTTTGGCCATGATCGACGTTGATTTTGCGCGACAAGGGCTGTCCATCATATTATTATTATGATTATTATATAGATATTATATTATATAGATATAGATTATTTATAGTAAACAACTGCCCGTATCCGTAACACTATCCAACCATCCATCACGTAGCCTTAAAGTTTGAGGAACTAAATGGTTTGGTCACCAAGGTAAATGACTTCACACAACAGCATTGTAATAGGTTTTATACAATTGTAGTGAATGCGAATCTTAACTATTCCCTTGAATACTTCTCGGTGCATTAATTTTTTTATATCCTTAACAAATTATAAAAATATGAAAATTTAAAAACCGAATAAAGTAAAAATAAAACAAGTGTTTCGTGAAAACTCACTAAAGTCCAAAAGGCACATCGAAGCCGAGGCGTAAAATTCAAATGTTGAAACTAAATAACCTCCTTTTTTGAAGTCGATTAAAAAATAAAATTATGTGCCTCATTATTTTGATTGTAGTTTAGTACCCGTCCTACAAAACTGACTACCGCCCTACAATGTAATGGTATTAAAAATCCACCAATAACGAACTATAAAATCCTCGTTACCGGATTCCACTTCTGCCCACTCCTGGGGCGCAGTCAGCCGTGAATCGAGATATCGGTAAGGACTCTTTGCGCTGGATACGTATTACGTATATTAAATGAATCACATTTTGATACCGACGGAAACCTAGAATTGGGCTACACATTTTAACTTAAAATTTTCTACGTACTATCAGTGTATCTATGTACTATATTATGTCAACTACCTATAAATCAATTTTTCGATGATACGTAATTTATACATTATACACTATATAGTATATAGACAACAAAAAGTCGGACAAATAGAGGGACAATCTATAGTATATTCAATAGATATTGCCAAGTTTTATTACGTTTGCGACTTTTTACCTATTTAACAATATTATATTATTTGCAATATATTTGAGTATTATGGGCTAAAGATTGTATAAATGTTATGAAAATGGTATTTTGTAATTAAAACTCAAAATTTATGATCATCCAGCATTAAAATTATTTGGCAAAATTATTAAGTTTTCACAAAATATTACGAATAAAATTAATTTGAAATATACCCGTAGGTATTTAAATCACTCCGACTATTATGTTTATTATTTTCATAAACGATACATCAGTTAAGAACGTTTATTGTATGAAAAACGTTTTCCATTACTCGGCTATATTGACAGTATTCAGCAGTAAATTAATTCGCGCCGCAATGAATCCGTCAATATAATCCAGCGCCAATTTATTATGGTTAATGGTAAATCACAATTTACTTCCATAACAACCCGGCTACACGACCCGTTTTGAGTAGGACTACCAGCAGCAGTGTTATTTCTTGTGGCTATCCAAGCTGAATGATCAATTAAATGCCATATTTATTTAATATTTACAATTAAATTAATTGTAATAATCAGAAGACGTCATTCAAAATCAATTGCAGATTTAAATTTCAATGAAAACTCGTGGTCGGTTGTTGTCAATATAGTACGTACTCATAAGTCATAATTCATGGTACAAATTCTATATTTTTATAACTAGTTACAGATAGCAGTAATAGACTATGATTATGCAATAGTTTTAGAGCACCATCGGGTATATCTTTGTAACGCCTACAGCAGAGTTGGAGACATAGATAACAAGTAGGAACGTGTAGTGGGGGCATAAAGATCCGCTGGATTACGAGACTTAAGCAATAAACTAAATTGTTTTATCGATTTCATTACGTCACTAGTTAAAATGTAGCGTTAGATTGTGAGCGCGATTAGAGTTGTTCTGTCGTGACGTTTTAGCTGTCGATGAAGTAATATTTTTATGTGTTACTTTTAACTTTATACTTATTTAAACATATTTTAATTCTTCTGACAATTCCATATTTAAGAAACGTGAGTTCTCATGTGAGGTCGATCTAAAATATGTCCACAAATATAACAAGGTGCTGAAAATCACTTACTTCCAAATAGCAGTATAAATTTAAATAAGAGTAATCACAAAATATAACCTGACGTTAAAAATCGCAACCTGTGACTTACAAATAGTGGTGAATGGATTTTTTCAAGCGTACTTTGTAGGAATCCTATACGTGGCGTGACTTATGTAAATTGGCAGGTGGCTGTAGTGAAATGAAGTCAAATTAGAGCGATAAATCGCGCTACCTCGCCTTAACGTAGCCTTCGATATCGTGCTCGACCCAGGCGTAATAATATATTGTGTGTGGTATACTTTTATATATTGCGGTAAAAAATGGGCAAAAGGCTTTTTGCTCAGAGGCAAAAGGCTTTTTGGACTTTTAATTTCTACAAAAATATTTTGTTTTTTCAATTTAAAGTAAAAATACTTAACAATATTATTTTATTATATTATATTATATTATTTATATTTATTATATTATTATATTATATTATATTATATTATATTATATTATATTATATTATATTATATTATATTATATTATATTATATTATATTATATTATATTATATTATATTATATTATATTATATTATATTATATTATATTATTCATTAACAACTTCTCGCTGGGTTAGTCCTCAAAACAATGGTAGGTATAAAGTGAAATCATTCAGAAATAAAATATTGTTTTTAAACGATACCATTTAAGATAATATTATATAAACAAATTAATGTATGCTCCATTGTCATGTTAAAAAAGTAACAGCAAAATGTTATCCACTTATAGTTGGGGAGGTGAAGAGGGGATTTCGGGAGTAGCTCGAGCGTGTCAGATTAAGCTTGCATAGGCTTCCGACATACTGTGTCTAGTCATCATGGTACAGAAATCACATTTCTCACGTGGTGGGTAATTTTTTTTTAAAGTATTGAAATGTCGTCGGATCTGTCAGATTAAGATAGGGGATGTTTAGTATACCCCAAAGAAGCTTCCATATAAAGCACTGACGATTCAAAGGTTAGGTAAGCCTGTACGGACATTTTAAAATATAAAAAAATAAAACTTCATATTTTCTTAACTAAGCTTCGCAGATATTTTATTTTGCTCTAAACTAAATGATTTAGTCCTTGTTGTCTAAAATATATTTATAATTATTTACCCGAATAAGCAATTTTCTGAATATATTTTCTTTTTCAAAACTTTAAAATGGCTGCAGTTTCTGAACCCACCGCTAAAATAAAATAAAAACGCTTTTATTATTTTTTTATCAGCTTTACCTAATATACAAAACCTACTAGGTCTCCATGACGCTCGAGTGACATGAAAATATAATGTTCAACAAGGAATCATAACCCGAGCTACAAGAAAAAGGTCCTAAGTCTTATCTTCGGCCTCAAACTAATTTATCATTATCTACAACCTATTCCCAACAATAGATCTTACATAAGATAGCCTCTATTATGTATTCATGAAAAGGTTACCTCGAATTTATCAACTATGTACATTGTACAGTCGCTGCAAAATTTAGAGTAGCACATTTCAACTTTATTTCTATGAAAATAGAGTTCAAAAGAGGTAAAATTGAGATGGTCGCGGCTGTGCAATAGATGATAAATTTGAACTGATATTGCTCATAAATACTGAAACGCTTATTTGTAGCAATTTCACGATACGTCAGTCTATCATAATTTAGTTCACAAGCTAGACACAGGCCTAAACTTTTCTCCTTAACCAAATAACGCCCGCACCTCCGTTGCACCAAAATTCGTTTATCGCTCGGGAACCGTACATCTTTCTGGAATTAAACGTATCCTATATTCTTTCTCGGGACTCAAGGTATTTCTATACCAAATTTCACCAAATCGGTTTGGTGGTTTAGGCGTGAAGAAGTAACAGACAAACAGACACTTTTACAATATTAGAAAGAATATACAAGGTCTTCTGGCTTTGTCTATTAAATTAGTAATATCACGCAATGATGTATATCCGCTGTGTAAACTTTCAATCGTAATCTTTGAAGTGGCGTAAAGCAAAATGAAACATCCTAGTTCAAAAAGTGGCATTTTATTTGTTTTTTTTTTTTATCGGTGGCGGTCGCGTGCCCGAGGATCGAAAAGCCACCCTTAAGAGTCAGATTGACAATGCGTATTTCCCTGCGCGACAGACAATGAACGCTCTCCGCGCTAATCGTTGACCAATAACCGCTCTGTAAGTTTCGGATCCGAGTTGAACGGAAATTGTGAATTACCCCACTGGGTACTGTTCGAACAGGGTCTCAATTCTTATGCCCTGAATATCGATTCGTATATACTGATACCCGTGCATTAAAATTACTTTAGGATTACGTCCCTGAATAAATTATATTTATTTAGGGTATAATTTCTGTACCTATTTGGTAATGCTAAGTGCAATGCATAACATAGATTATATTGTTATAATCGTTGCAATAATTATTTGAAAATGAAAATCATTACAACTATTTCACATAGCATCGTTCACACCACAATAATTTATTTTGCCCATTCACATCAATTAGAGATGTGCCGACTAATCGGCGAATAGTCAGCAAAAAGCGCCGAATAATCGGCTTTTTACATTTTTTCTATTATTGAAATTAGTTAATTACATTAAAGAAAAGCCTTGATTATTATTTATAAAATGTTCAAATTCACTCAATCAGTGTTACACATTTTAAAATTAAATCAAGTGTTTCTGAAATTACTTGTTAGTAAAGAGATTATTTTGTAAATATAATTTTAACAACAAATTAAATATGTATTATTAAATCTAGATTTCATGGCGCCAAAACATCAACTGCTCCCTCTGGATCGTATCCAACGAAGGGCCGCTCGAATTGTTGACTGCCATAGTGTTTCAAACAGCTTGGAGTTTGGACCCCTTGGAATTACGCCGAGATGTAGCTTTACTCTGCATCCTCTATCGGTTGTATCACGGGGAGTGCTCTGAGGAATTGTTCGGAATAATACCACCTGCAACTTTTCGCCATCGTCCCACGCGAAAATCATATTACCATCCTCATCACCTTGATGAGTGGCAGTCTTCCACAGTGCGTTTTTCGCGTAGCTTTCTGCCGCGCACTGTAAAACTCTGGAACGAACTGTCACCAACAGTATTTCTGGACCTATACGACCTGCAAACCTTCAAGAAAAGAGCATCCTCCCTCTTAAAAGGCCGGCAACGCACCTGCAGCTCTTCTGATGTTGCGCGTGTCCATGGGTGACGGTAGTTTCTTACCATCAGGTGACCCGTTTGCTCGTTTTCCCTCTTATTTAATAATAAAAAAAAAACATGAAATATTTAATGACAACCATCTACTGTATCATGGAAACAAAATGAACGTACGCGAAGTAAACATTCAACAACGATTCGTCACGTTTGCAGGCGGTATGTGCGACTTACCCGCAAAACAGCAGTAAAAAAGTTACTTACGAAACCATGATCAGCTTGGCCGATTAGTCGGCTTCTTTGCAGCCGACTAATCGGCTAGTCGGCTAGTCAGCCTAAGTCATGATCGGCACATCTCTAGTAACGATTTTATTATAAATTAGAAAGTGTCTGCTATATCCCCATGCTTAAAAGGCTAAGCCGGTTGAACTTTGAGGCCCGGAAAAGGACGCATGATAATTTCTACCCCGGAATTATATACGGTCGAACTTTGAAGCCCGGGACAGGGTATGCCGGATAATGTTTAACCCGTAATTATTACGGGTTAAATGTACAGTTCTTCGCAACACGTGAAGTTGTAAAAATCTAGTTACTTATATCGTGTATGAACAGCTGTTCACATCCATAATTTTATAACTAATCACGAGCAATTTCGTTAGCCCTGAAGAGGTTTTCATCTAATTTTTTATAATAATACTAGAAATAATTTATATGGCAAAACAAGGTTTGCCGGGTCACTATACAATAGTAATATATTATTTTAATAGGCAATACAACATTTGATCCAATGGCTTGTTCTGATTACACGTTCGGTTCCACGGATAATCGCCCAATTGCGTGTCGTGTGGTACACAGGCTATATTTTTAGTGCAACCTTAATCATATTTATTGGTTTCCTAATAAGCCCCTCGAGGGTCACATTCCGAGTGCTGTAGTGATGGGAAATATCGATAATATCAAATCATCCATACTAATAATATTATAAATGCGAAAGTGTATCTATATTATGTCTGTTACCTCTTTACGCCCAAACCACTGAACCGATTTCGCCTTTGCCGCTTTGCGTCTTTGGATTCCGGGAAAGCACATAGGATACTTTTAACCCGGAAGCATGTACGGTTTCCGCGCAATAAACGAATTTTAGCGCAACGGAGTTGCGGGCGTCATTCGGTGTTCGATAAGTCAGTAAATATTAAAATAAAATTATTACCAAAAAAAGGAGTAGAAGAATGTAAAAACAAAGTTAAATCAATTAATTATATTATACCCGCTATTTTAAATCAAAGTTAAATCAAGTTTATACCCTTATTAAGGTACTTCGAACAAATGTTTTTAATATTTCGAACTAAGTATTACGTGAACTATATTATTGCATTTTTTTAAATTCAAATTCATATGGAAATCATTTAGCTTTCTTCCTGTAAAACATGTTTTTATGTTTTCGAGTAATTCCAGCGATTATAATATTATTGTTTTAAATTTCCTGAAAACGTAATCGATGTGTATTTATCATTTTAAATGAAATATTTTAAATTGACTTTTGAAGTAATAAAATTAATTGAAAACTCAATTTGTTACAAACTTTTCATTTCAGTCAGTAATTTTATTAGTCAACTTTTTATCGATAGTAAATTGAGCATGTCTTTCTAAGATTACCTTTATTGTGAAAACTAAACAAAAGCCTATTTCCTTGAAAACCAGGATGCTTGTTTTGTGCATGGTTAGCTACACAGCAATGAATTGATAAGACCGATAAATTAATTGCTAGTTCAGTGTAAAATACTATTTAAGGTTTTAATTTATCATTAAGTTTTGATACAGTCTAGTATCTAGATTCTAGACCATATCAAAGACTATGGTAGTATTTTCATAATATTTAGAACTTGTTAAAAATGTTAAACCACTTTGAGGCTCTGAGTTGTAAAGTTGAGATCAATAAAACAGAGTTCAACTTCTTTTGATATTTTACGAGATTGCTGTATTTGATGACATCGAGTCTAAATTAAAACCATAATATAAAAATAGCAGTAGGTACGAGTCTTACAAACAAAAATTATCAACTGGAATATTGAATCAATAGTCCTCTACTTTTTCTTTGTAAGTATATTTGAGAACAGAAAAATAATCTTATCTTTTGATCCCAGATAGACACAAATAATTTTTAGTATCTGAGATAATATTTTACAAAATAACATTATTTTCCCCTCAGAGGTTCCTCAAGGGCCCGAGCGTGTCCTCTTATTTAAAAATGTCAAGATTTGAGTTCATATCTCGTACATCAAAGGAATTATAAGAATTAACCTTCGGCTCGATTCACCTCGAATTACGAGTTCTCGGTTGTCGAGAATTTTCCTTGTGAGGTATTTCGTTATCACCGATATAGAATTTACTTATTTACAATTTTTAACATGAAATTTTCGTATAAATGTATCGAATTTAACATTTATTCATATCAAATTATAAATGTAAAGCCTAAAATGAAATTGTATTTAATAGTTTTGAAAGCAAAAATGTATGGGCTTAAACATTTAAAGAAACCGCAAGCAACTGCTACTTACATTTTTCATTTCCAGCTTTGCTTTATTGTGTCAAATTATTGAATTCAATTTGACAAAGTACCTAGACTGGCATACCAATGTGAATGTTACTTTTACACTAATTTAAACATTGCTTTGGCCTTTTGTGAAATCTTGTAAGACGTAAGAATTTGAACTTCACCATTTAAGGCGGGCATAAACCCCAATTTGTTATTCCATGACTCCCGGTTTGCCTAGTTCCAATATAATAACGAAATGTAAAAAAATATGAGATATAAAGCACAATATTTAAAAGACTTTAAACCATAAACATTTTTATAAAACGTAATACTTTGGCTGTAATTAATTTCCAAACTCACCTCCGACAAAAATCTAATTCATCGAAATATAAGGCCGTATACAACGAGGATTAGTGAAATTTCGTGTTTTTATTTTCACTAGAACTTTAACCAGAAGTAATTATAAGCATTCAAACATTTTTTGTAGGTCTCTTACGTTCCTTGCCAAGGTTAGGGTCCGCTTAAAATTTTGATTTAAATCCATTTAACACTAAAAAAATGTGTGTTAAAAATAATACTTTCAAAATTTTATTTTAAAAATATCAGCGAAAATAAATACAGGAAAAATATTTTTACGCCAAAATATTTAAATGATGATTCCGAAGGCACCCCTCAGCTTTGTTTTTGATATAATATACCAATTATAAAGATAAATCGCTTTCTTTAAAAATTTCAACATCTGTTGATATGTGAAAGCAACGCCTCGCTCATGTATATTTGGTACAAAAAATCCATAGGCACTTCGATGGATAATAATTGAATGACATCAGTCAAATCTGTATGTAAGAGGCTAATTGTCTATCATAGAAAACCTAGAGTATGTTCACAAATATATCCCAGTATACTGGCCAGAGCTCTTTACGTCTAGAATCGCCGTGGTCCCATACCGTTGATTCATTTTAAAATATTTGCCAGTGAGTTGTCGAATATGTATTTGTTGTAACGTAATTAAAATACGTCATACTTATCTTACTAGTGGAATACCAGTACCATACAGCGCCGTAATTTGACGTCGTCAGTAGACTGGGTTTTATTTCGGAACCTAGTCAACATGTTTGGTTTACAAATACTACAATATTGCTTTGTAACCTAAATTATTTGGCGAGAGACTACCTAATAAGATACTATTTGATAATATACATTCACCAAACGATCATTTTTACGATTTTAGTAGGTTTGAAAGTCAAAAAATGTAAACATTACAGCTAAGTCAGAAAACAATGTACATTGTACAGAGTACCGCAACACAGAGAACGTATGTGTCAAAACATTGTAAAACGATTTACCTATATGTTATTTTATCGCACGTGTCCAATCCATAGCAATAGAAATAATTATTACATCTTAGCACTGGAGTAATAAAATCTGCACAAGAAATCGTAAAAATGATATTATAATGCGGATAGATCTAGATTGAACGATATCTACACTATGATTTTGGTGCACCTCGGGAGGAAATAAAGGATTCTTTACAGAAAAAATAAAGTGATCGAAATTAAAAGCTTTAAAACAGATTTTATCAAAAAAAAAAATTTTTACTAACAAAAATCGCGACAGTATTTAAAAGTAAATAGTAAAGAGATTGCATTTATGCAATTATTAATTCTTTACTCACGACAATTTAATGCAATGTAGCTATAGGAACCGTAAATTTTTTTCGGGATAAAAAGTATCCTTCGTCCTTTCTTTTTTTCGACCGAATTTCATAAAAAATGGTTCAGCATGAAAAGGTGACAGACAGACTATTCTAATATTAGTATAAACGAACAATTTTGTTTCTTAATATTTATTTCCAAAGATATTAAAAAAAAAACACGAAAAATAGAGAAGATCCGCCCCTAGTAGCTACAGTTTTATGCTAAGCTAAAATGAATCTTATTGCGATGCGTATACGCTTGGTCTTTGGTTGTGTGCAAGGTTATCGTTTTGGATTGAGATTGATCCCTGCCTTAAAAAAAACAAAAACGTAATTTAAATTGATAAAATTGTTTAACCTATTTTCACATTTGAAAATTATTATATTTGTATGGGAACAAAATCTTTTTGGCCTATTTTATTACGCTTTTTATTAGCTTCACCTGTATGTTTGTAACTGACTTCTTTGGGCGCAATTTTGACCCACTTTAAACGGCCAGATTTCGTTCAAACTTTGTAGATTTATCGAGGACCGATGACAATACACTAATTTGATTTAATTATTCCATTTTTCAATTTGTATGTTTGTATGTTTGTTTGTAACCGTCAATTTTTTTGTTTGGTTTTCTATAAAAAGCGTGTTTTTAGTTTTTTTAACTATTTTACTCTGAAACGGTGCGGAACTCTTCGTGCGTGAGTCGGACTGGCATTTAAACAATTTAGTTTTTGCATATTCCTTGAAGTAAGAGGATGGTTGTTAGAGGTATTTTTTTTTTAATTATGTGGATACTATAAAACATTTAGGTTAATACTTTACTTTAATTTATAAAACGCTTTTGGCAATTTAAACTTTATAGATATGATGGGAGGACGTCTGTCGGGACCGCTAGTTGTAAATAAAATAATATACATTCAATTCAATTCTAAAAATGATAAAAACCCACAAAAATACCCCCACAACTAAACCATCTACCCTGTATAATTCCACGTGACGTCAGTGTTACATGACTAAAGCAATTTGTGCCGTTTGTAATTATTTTCGGGCGAATTGAGGTAATCTAAAATCATAGGGTTGGTTGGCCGTTAATCTAAAATAATCCACCAATTTTCAATCATTGTATTGGTTTTGTCGGTTTTATTGAAGGTTAAAAGTAAAATTGTTTAGGAATTCTAAATTACTTTTCGTCTTCTAAGCTATATCAGAATGAGGTAATCGTTGTAAATTGTTTGCATTTAATTACAATAATTAGAGTTAACATTTTGATAAACGAAATAATCTTCGAAAGTAGGTGACGCAGGTTCGTTCTAAATTGTTTTTTTTTTAAATTACAATTACAGTAAATTTGAAAACAAGAAAGTAGTTAACAATGATAATTACAAGTGTTGAATAATGACAGATACAATGAGATAAATTACAGATACAATAAATACAAACAATAAATAATTACAGTAAACATTAATAATTACAGTCACATTTAATAAATAACATTTATAATTTTAATTACAGTACCAGTTTTTTTTTTAATTATTGCACATTGAGAAAATCTTGAAGACTAGATTCAGCTTACTTTTAATCAAACTGAAAGCTTGAAAATTCATAATCAGCAGCAGCGTATTTATGAAACGATAAAAAAGGTTCTTATAAAGCGCCTACAAAGTTGCCTCGATAAAATCCCAGCCATTACCCCGAACTATCTGGGATTGGGATTACCGATCCCGGGGGGCCGGGATCCCTTATACAATCCCGGCACGTGCCCCGGTAAGCGGCGGGATCAGTTTCTTAGCTCTTCTCGAAGAATTAAAAGAGATCTGAACGTTGGAGCGAGCCCGAAATAGGTTATTCATTTTGATATTTTATAGTTCTCCAAACGCGGAGTTATTTTCGTGTTATTTTTTTTTATCTGTAGTACGAGACCGTGAATTAATTCTGATAAAGTACCTTAAAATATTTTTCAATGATTGTTAGTATTGTTTTTAGGGTTCCGTACCCAAAGGGTAAAAACAGGACTCTATTATTAGTAATAGGGTTCTTACTTCGATATATGTATGTCTGTCCATCTGTCCTTACCTTTCCTTACCTTTCCAAACTCCTGGGGTTTATAAAATATATTGTAGCTGTGGTAGTTCGTACATTGGCCAAACGAAACGGACTATTGGTGAAAGAGTAAAATAACACATAGCCGCAGTGAAAAATCGTCAGACAAATAAATCCGCGGTAGCAGAACATCTGCTTGATATGGGGACTAATCACTGGATGGAGCTATACGACCCCAAAATCCTCTCTACGGATCGTCATTACCACACGAGAGTAATACGTGAAGCCATTGAAATTAAAAAGTACAAGAATTTCAATCGTGAAGACGGATTTAAATTGTCTCCAGCCTGGAATCCAGTGATTAACAAGTGCAAACCGCGTGTATAACCTTTATCAATAAATGTAAACCCGGATACAGTTAGTGTTGTGTGTCGCACTGAACTTACTGAGTGTAAATATACTGGAACACAAATGTTGGACAACTCGAAGGTCGTGGAGGAACGTCGCGCTCCTGCAGTCCCCTCGTGACCGCGGCCGTTGCAACACGGCCGAAACGTCGAGAAAAAGTATGTACTCATAGTAGGTAGTGCTACTATGAGTACATACTTTTTCTCGACTTATTTATATTATTCTTATTTAAATAAGTCGCGCTAAGTCCCGAATAAAAAGTTTTAACTATAATGCAACGCGGAAGTTTAAAATGTTATCTGTATGGCTCTAGGCTGTAACTTAAGAACGGTAATAGCTAGAGAGTTGAAATTTTTACACATTATATTGTATTTCTGTTGCCGCTATAACAACAAATACTAAAAACAAAATAAATTAAATATTTAAGGGGGCTCCCCTACAACAAACGTGATTTTTCAAACATTTTTTGCTCGGTATCAATGATGATAACGGATTGGCACCTGTTAAATATAGAATTTAAATAAAATTAATAATTAAGGGGGCTCACATACAAAAATCACAATTTCCATACTAAAATCACAATTTTTTACTATGTTTGCTGTATAATGGTAAAGAACCCTTCGTACGCGAGTTCAACTCGCACTTGGCCGATTTTATTATTGTTATGTTTAGATTTCAATGTCATATTTTAACCTTCAGTTCCTACACATATTTTTAAATTTTGGGAAACTTTTGAATTATTTCATATTGTACTTAATTTTTTTTAACATGTTCAAACCTTAGATTCAAAATCATATTACTGTTTTATAGTTTTTTTTGCGTGACGGACTTACTATAAGAATGATTTGTCACTTTTAATTAAATATTTAAGGGGGCATGCCGAAACATTTGTGTAGAATGTAGAATTTGAAATATTTTTAATATAATTATATTATTTCAGTAATGGTATCATTACCAAAAATTATTGGCAACACAGTTAAAGAAAAAAAAACTCACCATATTCCGGACACGTGACACAGATCGCGACCGCCAAGTAGCCTATCAGTTCGGCGACCGCCATCTTGGTTGTTCCCTCAACCTATCGCGTGCGACATCGTCGCTATCACTCGCTCGCGCTTGATTCGGAGCGGTGTGGTGTCACCATCATTGTTGTTTTCACATCTGTAACAATTAAAATAAGTTTATCAAAACGTTTTTTGTTAAATTTAGGTATAAAAATATGTATATTAGTCTGCAAGCCTCAGAAGCCTGAAATAATATTAATATATTGGTATAAATGGTATTCTATAATATTGGCTTAGTGATGAAAAACTTAAAGCAGATATGTTACTACCGCGTGCGTTGTGAAGATTCAAATACGGCCCAATTGGGTTGGTTGTTATTTATTCTGCATCGAACGCAGTCATGAACGTGACGTGTCTTGTCTTACCTAAATAAATTGAAAATGACGTCGTGCGTGTTTCGAAAATGTACTAATTATGACTCAAAAGAAAACAAAACACATGGAATCTCTTACAATATGTCTTGATTGCAATAAATACCTCGATTATTTACATTTTCAATTATTTTTTCGAACAGTCTGGAAAAAATCGAATTCTCGTCATAGCTCAGGCGAAGAAAGAGACAGCGATACGATTCGACGTTTAAAAATAGAACTGTATCTTTTATGTAAATGGTTTTTCGTATCTTTTGTTTCACTTATCTGTCAAAGTCAATGTTTGCAATTTTGAATTTGAAAATTGTTCGGAAGAGATTTAAACCGGAAAATAGTATGGATGTAAAAGATCTGTATAAGTAGAATATCATTGTATTGACTCAATTCATTGAGTACATTCACAATAACAATGAAATAAGTATACATTTTTGTCTGAAATAAGAAGGAGCATTTTGATGGACCCGTGACCAAGCTGTAGCACGTAAACACATTTACTACATGAAAAGGCTTAAAAAGTTTAATATTTATTGTATGACGAAAAATTAGCATACAGTCGGAGAAAAGGTTATTGAAGGTAGAAATGAAAACAAAGATACAAATTTTTTACCAGAAAAAAAAACTGCGCCAGAAAAATCATTATGTTTTTTAGTGTATCTAATAAATAGTACGCCCGAGCCCATGAACATTTTTTTTTTATTACTGTCAAGCTAAAAATCAACAAAACTTGGTTGACTACTGAACCCTAAAATGGAACCCCAACAATCAGATTTTTTGTATATTGATAGGTTATTAGTTATTTTATAATTTAAGAGTAACATTGTTCTACAAATAAAACAGTTTATGGACTGTAAAATATGTTTTAGGAACATCAATTCAAAGTATGAAATCCTTTCTGTCTCTATTTGTTTCGAGATTTTTCGCAAATAAAAATGTTGTTCGTCTTATCAAAATGAAGCCACTCACAAAAAATTTGATAGTAATAAAAAAAAAAATGTTCTAGGGCTCCCGCACTAAAAACTTTACGAAAATATTTTTCATTCATTTATGCAAAGGAATGAAATTGTATACTTCGCGATATCAATAAAACATTTTTATTCAAAGACATTTCAATAACCCTTTGAAAATGTTATAATCGGAAGAAATTGCTTTTCGTTCTCGGATACAAATGTAATATTTTCGTAAATAGATATTCGATATTTTTACACTGGATGTAATCATAAAATCGAATCTATATACTGCCGCTGACAGCCCATCGCATATCAAACTCATATTTCCATTTATATTATATCGATCGGCAAATAATTTCTGTGCCGCATTTTATCAAGGAGAATTCTACTGCTATTATTATAAATGTGATAGTTTGTGAGGATGGAAGAATGTTTCTCACTTTTTCGAGTAAATTAACTGAACTGATTTTGATGAAGTTGAGGCTCCAAATTTTTACACACTTCTACTAACTATTTTTTATCAGAAAATAATAGTAAATTATTTCCTTTTTTCGTAGTTTAGACAGTTCAATTAGTTTTCCTTTACTTTTTTGTAAGTTAATCGTATTTTTCATGAAATTTTCTGGTTTGAATAAGCACTTTAAAGCAACTTGAGTAATAAAAGACACACTACAATTAAATAATCATAAAAATCTGCTATGAGAGAAAGTAGCACAGCTACGACGGTGGATCATTGCTACGTCGTAGCACTATTACGGTGCGACGCTGTAGCACTGCTACGACGCTGTTATAGTACTGTTACGACGCTGTAGCACTACTACGACGTTGTAGCACGGCTGCGACGCTTTATCATTGCAGACCTATGTCGTAGCACTGTTACGACGTGACGCTGTAGCACTGCTACGACGCTGTAGCACGGCTACGACGCTGTATCATTGCTACGTCGTAGCACTGTTACGACGCGACGCTGTAGCACTGCTACGACGCGACGCTGTGGCACTGCTACGACGCGACGCTATGGCACGGCTACGACGCTGTAACTGTTACGTCGTTGTTGTATTTAAGAATAAGAATAAGAATAATTTTATTCATTTTAAGTGACAGATAACACCAAAATTATAAAATAATATGTAACAGAAAATTAACAAAATATAATAGCAATTAAGAAAAAATTAAACATTCTAAAACAAACAAAAAATACGTTATGAAAAAGAACAAAAATACGGCATGGCAGAGCTTTTCCACAAAAAAAAGAAAAGGGGAATCACTCAGGTTATGACAGCGGCGTTGCCGCTGTCCCTGGTCTTCCGTGACCACCTGTACACGTAGTGTGTAAAACTTGTGTAAGTACTATGTATATAAACATTTAAATATTATATATTCATTTAAAATATAATAATATATACTTGATAAATATTATTAATAAAGATATGTCAGTTTGTGTATAGTAAATACTAGCTATTTGACCGAGCTTTGCTCAGTTTTCGATAAGACACGAATAAAATGACATTTTCTAAAAATTATTCCTAGCTAGATCGATTTATCGCCTCCGAAACCCCCTATATACTAAATTTCATGAAAATCGTTGGAGCCGATTCCGAGATTCCAATTATATTTATACAAGAATTGCTCGTTTAAAGATAAGATAGGAACATAATAATATATAGCTAATTAAAAGCAGGTGTGAAAAACGTGACATATTTAAACAATAATAATAAAAATAATATTAATTAAATTAATTTACTGAAACGCAGTTAAATGGTTATGATCATGTAGCTCTGATATTGCCTACGATGGTTTTGAGCTATTACGACGCTGTCAAACTTTAACGAGGCTATAACGAGGCTCTAAGAGGATGCTAACCTACGTAGTACAACTACGAGGTTTTAGTACTGAGGATTTTCGTAGACGACCTAAAAATAATTACAACTGATTTGAAAAAATATGTTAAATTATTATTTTAATTTATTACCATGCAAACATCATGCAAGCAATCATAAAACAATCACTGACCTCTATTATACAAGTACGCTGGACTAATGATACCATTTGAAATGACAGCTATTTTTTGTGCCTATTTGAAGCGGAATCAGCTCCCCCAATATTCGGGAAGAGAACTAAATTTGACGTAAAATTGGCGCTGATAGCAGTAGTGGGAGTACTTGGAACTAATACTAGTTTCTACCATGCAGGTATACTATTATCTGTGGTTTCTACAACCTATAGCGATTGAGCGGCCATATGCAAGTTACGTCAGATTTAGTTCTCTTCCCGAATATTGGGGGAGCTGATTCCGCTTCAAATAGGCACAAAATATATCTGGGTATCATCAGTCCAGCGTACTTATATAATTGAGGTCAGTGTAAAACAATAGAGTCAATATAAAAGTAATTTAGGCCGTATTCACCATGCACTTTGCACGAACTAAAAAATTGGTAAATATTTTTCATTTTCCAACGTAATTAATTCAATTAATTGTTCATAAATTTTTGTCCTCTCATGAATGTTCAATATTTACCTTGTAATAAATAATACATAAAATAAAATTAAGTTACACAAACGAGACTCAAATTAAAAAGTTGTCAAATATTTATCCGTGTTCAACATACATTTAAATATTATTATAAAGAACTACAACTTAATTCTGGCATGTAGGCCTTAGTACACTTAATACTTATATAGTATATATACGATATGTTAAATGAGGAAAATGTACGAGTATATACGATTGAATATTCCGGGAAAACGTTAACAGAATGTGAGTAAAGTTGGAGTAATGGGAGTCAATATCGGGTGCTGCGGAGTCGCGGGTAATCTCGTTAGCTCGTATCGGGGGAATTCTTATTTATATTTTTCTAATTTCACGTGGAATCGATACATCACTATCACCCTGTAACGCCTCTATAGTCCAGTGGTTTAAAGCGCGGCTCTTGACTCGGAGCTCGTGGGTTCGATTCCCGCGTTGGAAACATGTTATTTCTAAGTTTGGTTTGGACAATGCAGGCTGACCACCTGATTGTCTGACAAGTAAGATGATTCATGCGTCGAATGCGCATGTAAAAAGTCGGTCCTGCGCCTGATCTCTCGCCAGTCGTGTCGGTCTGCCATCCCACTTGGCTATGAGAGAAAAAGAATAGAGAGTGCTTTGTGTACTACGCACACACTTGGGCACTATAAAATTACTCCTGTGTTACTGGTCTGGTTTCAATGCAACTAGCCACCGTCATCAAAACTGGTGTGGGAGTTATTATTATTAGTACTATCACCCTCAGAGCCTTATTGCTGATCCGGCAAAGGTTGTTTTGCCATACGCATATTATGATTTATGACAAAATGCTTATAGGAATATGCTTGAGCACAGCGTTGTCATTTCACACGTTGGGTAGATGTTATTTCACGTCGTTCTCTGAAAATTTGATAAACGCAATTCACTGTGCGCTATTTGATCCGCTATACTTTTTTAGGATATGAACAGATGTTTGCCAATTCTAAGACGTATATAGGATTTAAAGAACACAAAATTTCAACATAATGAGTTCAAAATATTCAGCATTGCAGTATTCAAAAACGCACTTGTTACTCCTGCAGTATCCCTGAACAAAGATATGCGACCTATTTGTTTTGTAAGTGAAAAGTGGATATTATATATTATATCTTTAAACGAGCAATTCTTGTATATAAATATACCTATATATTATATAATTGTAATCTCGGAATCGGCTCCAACGATTTTCATGAAATTTACGATATAGGGGGTTTCCGGGCTATCGCCCATCGCCGATCGCCATCGATCTAGCTAGGAATCACTTTTAGAAATGTCTTTTTTTGTGTTTTATCGAATACCAAACAAAGCTCGGTCAAATAGCTAGTATACATAATACAAGCATCAGCCAATTTCACCAAAGCTTCGTGAATAGTCAAGGAGCTGATAAAATTACCCAAACTAATGTCCGAAGCGTTGAAAGATCCTTGTAAAATAGTGTAATTAAATGCGCTTTGTTAGTGGAGAGTTTCATTAGAAAAGCTTCACAACATTAAGTGGGTGACATGGTATAAATGTGGCGGTAAACAGAAGTGACACCCGCTAACATAAAGGGAACAATGCGAGTTCCGACGCGGTCCTCCTTTGTTGGAGTCCTTTTCAGGTCACTCCCAGTACGCCAAAGAAATATTGTTTGAAAAATATTATATACTTACCCATAATAAGCATGGATCATTATTTTACGATTAGATCTTCGGTACACTACCAAATTGCTAGTAAATGATAAGTTAATTTACTTTGCATTAAAATAACCCTTCCCAAAATATTTACAAGGAGGAAGGAAAGGGTCTACCCTGAAAATTTTCCCTCACTACCTAAACCAGAACCAGTAATAATTATCCAGCACTATAAACAGGAAAATAGCTGAGAGTTGTTATCAGCATCATCCCTCTAATTTTAGCAGAGAACTCATTTCGAAAGTTCGACAGTTGCAGCGATAAATAGATAAGTCTGAAACTTGTAGGTAGTTTTATCAGATGCCCCACATTTATGTTTTTGGGTCCAATTTTATATATTGTAAATTAAATATTGAGAGAAGGGAAAAAATTAAATGACGGTTGAGGAAAAATTACATAAAAACGTAACGAAAGTAAAAATGTAATACTTTAGCGAAACCAACAAAATACACGAAAATGTTACGTGAATTTTTTGCTTTGCGCGTAGACTAAATACGTTTAACATTTCAGTGTGAGTAAATTCACAATTTATACAATTTGCACGATAATCCCGCTAATCCCAATGAAGCTATCAAAATAATTCAGAGAAAATAAAATTCCTGTGATTACTCAAAGAGTTCCAGCCTTAGCTTTTTTCGATCCCTCTAGATGTGAACGCCGTAGAAACATGATTTGTTTCGCCCCGATGCTCCGAGTTCCTAATGAAATCTTTTAGAAACATGTTAAAAATATTCTTCGGAATTGGTATTTCAGAAAATCAAAGCAGAAATTGAAACTCTGTTTGTGTTTCATTTTACGAGAAAATTATCTTTCGCTCTGCTAATATAAGGCTGCTCTTTTTGTAATATTTCATGAGCATGAATCGTAAATGAAAGCAAAATTGAATTTTGTTTATTACGTAAATGTTAAAATAAGGGCAAACATTTGGAGGTTTCGCTGTAATAGATAACAATATTTATTTGGTTATCAAAATTGATAATTGTAAATATTAAGTGAAAATATTTGGCCCATTAATAAGCTTGATTTTCTTATTGCATAAATACGCTTTATTGTTATAAATGCTACGTTGTAATAGTAGGTTACATAATATATTTATAGTAAGTACAGTAAGTTTTTAGTCTGTTCCTGTCCTTAGGAATTCGAATAACAAATCGGGATAATTGAATTCATTAGGTAAAGAGGATTCGTTGCTTCTGATTATGTTATGTGTTTGTAACAAACATTATAGATATATTACTACTAGTTGACGCCCGCAACTCCGTTGCACCTAAACTAAAAACGTTAATCACTCGAGAACAATACATTTTTTGGGATAAAAAGTATCATATTATATCCTTTTCCGGGACTCAAAGTATCTTCAAACCAAATTTCAGCAAAATTGATTCAGTTGTTTTGGCGTGAAGAGGTAACAGATAGACAAACATACAGATGGACACACTTTCGCATTTATAATATTAACTAGATGATGCCCGCAACTCCGTTGCGCCAAAATTCGTTTATCGCGCGGGAACCATACATTTTTCCGGGATAAAAACTATCCTATGTCCTTTCTAGGGACTCAAAGTATCTGCATGCCAAATTTCAGCAAAATCCGTTCAGCTGTTCGATCGTGAAGAGGTAACAGACAGGCAGACAGACGGACAGACAGACAGACACACTTTCGCATTTATAATATTTGTATGGAAGTAGGGATATTATGGATTATTATGCGATACATTTTCAGGTGGTAAGGACAATAGTGAATAACTGAGGACCGTATAATGAAGTTTTTGATAAAAACGAAAATAGCATTACATAATTCACATGTCACGTACTGAGTATTTAGTCTCCTTTATCAAACAGAACTATTTCGGAATGTTTTGCTGCCGCTGGCTCAAAGAATGCCTGCAAAATAAGCAACATTGGCAAAGTACCAAATTGAAGAGATAAGTCCGTTTGTTTAAGTTAGATAACTACGGACAGGCATTGGTTTAGCTTATAATCCAGTTCTTGCAAACTTGTTTATTATTTTAATACGAATATAGTATTAATATTTAATACAAAATATTAAATAATATTTAGTCTTTAAATGCCGAAGTAAGCGTTAAAATACAATAAATCGGTAAATTAACAATGTTTTCAATTTTGCTAAAGAAGATGCAGGCTCATTGCATCTGATTGTTAGTAAAAAGAAACGGCCGATTTAAAAGTCGTTCCTTCGCCTGATCGCTTGCCAGTCGTATCGGTCACCCGTCCCATTGGATAATGAGAGTTATAGAAGAAGGAAAAGTTGTTTTGTTTATTATGCACATAATATTATATTCGACGCAAGCCAGCAACACTGAAATCTGCGTAGGCCATATTAATATGACCTCTTAAAACACACAAAAAATACCAAAATGATGATATTTCTGTATATGCCCAAACTGCCTTAGGTAATCAATAACTTCTGTTACGGGCTTTAATTTTTCCAACTTTCCTTATTTATGGCTGTCTTATCTGTGGATTTATAGATGTTTTAATGTAAACCTTACTCGCCCTTCGCAACATTTTATTAGATGATCAAAATTAAGGTGGCTTAAATATATATTAACTATATATCGCCCGCGACTCTGTTGGGCTAAAATTTGTTTACCGAGCGGGAACCGCACATTTTAACTGTTTAGGTGTTATGCCTGTATTTTAGCACAAATTAATTGTACTTAAATGATTAAGAACAAAGTTTGTAAGTCTCTTTGTTACTCCTTTACACAAAAACCTATGAATGGATTATGATTGGTGCGTTAGTAGTTTAGTCTCTAGACCATTTTTATCTTAAGTACCAGCGTCAGTACTGTACTCCATGAGAAGACTCCCCGTGGAACATAGTACTGTAAGCGGTAAAAACTAGTGTAAAATAAATAACGAGTAATTTAGACTTAATATCTTTTCGCTAAAAGAAGATGATATTCATACTAATATTATACATGCGAAAGTGTGTCTGTCTGTCTTCTTGTCTGTTGGTCTGTCTGTCTGTTACCTCTTCACGCCCAGAACACTGAAGTGATTTTGCTGAAATTTGGTATGGATATAGGTACTTTGAGTCCCGTGATACTTAGGATACTTTTTATCCCGGAAAAATGAACGATCCCCGCGCGAATTTTGTTATACAAAAATCTAGTTATACATAAAGTTTTGTTTTATTAGTAAAATGTACCTGGCCCGATAGTTTCCGCTCTACTTGGCAAAAACTGTTGCATACGCGTACCTGTAACAAAAGTTTACATAAGAGTGTTGTTGAAATATTCCAAAGTTTTAATGTTTTAATTTAGCAAAGTAGAGCATTATTTGCATAACGGTGTACGAACGTATATTTTAACAATAGCCTGTTAGCGTATTACTAGATTTTGAAATTTACGCTTTTCAGAGACGTTGAATACAATTCAATATAAATAATCCGCAGACGAAAAGGTGCTTGACACCCCAGCGGCGTAAAACCTCTTTTTTCATGAAATCTAATTTTACATACACGTTAAGGTTGGCACTCAAAAGATTTCACAATTTCTTGATTAGGTGAAAACATTGACGTCAGCTCAATTCCCACTCAAACTTTGCATATTTTAAATTAAAATAATCATTAAAATATCTCGAAGTGCGTATCCTACTATTTTTTTACTAGAGAATCTAGTTTTAAGCTAGAGACACCAGCCGGGCTAGCATGGCCACCAGTAGAAATGCGAAAGTATAGACAAACTGTGGAGATAAACTTAAGGTACCGTTCCGATCTTTTTCGTTCCAAAAAATTCAATTAAAATGCCACTTTATAGCAGACTATAGTCCTAAAAATTCAAATAATATCCTACTTTATGACATATACTATAGTCTGTCACAAAGTGGCATTTCAATTTAATTTTTGTCGGTCGCGATTAGCCGCGGTAAAGATCGGAACGGCACCATGAGTTTATGTCCACAGTTTGTCTATACTTTCGCATTTCTGCTGGTGTCCATGCTAGCCCAGCAGGGGTCCAGATACAGTAGTCTTCTGGAAAGGAAAGCCTACTTTGAAATATAAAGCATATTCAAACATCGGTTAAAATACGTAATGCATTACTAATCACATAGGTATATCAAAGTATAATACAATATTTTTCATTGGAGTATCATTGAAAAGTCAGTAAGCTTCTGGGGGTTGAAGTTATGCTATCAGAAATAGTACTAAAAAATAATATAATTTCTCATAATATGAATAAAATAAAATGCATGGTAGTCTCAAGCCTATCTTGGCAAGGAAGTATCCTTATATCGACGTATGGAAGAAGTTATTATATTAGCGAATAATAACAAAACTGGGTAAGCCGTCTGCCAAATACATATTGCAAATTGGTCCATACTAATATACTAGATTTTGCCCGTAGCCTCATCTGCGCGGAAATTTGATATCGCAGAATCTGTAGACTTTAACGGGATAAAAATTATCCTGTATCTTTTTCTGGGACTCAACGTATCTATGTAACGTATTTCATTAAAATTAATTCAGCCGTTACCACGTGAAATTACAATAGACATACCTTGATACTTTCGCAGTTGTATTTTCATTACTGTATGGATTTTTAAAATTTAAGATGTAACTTTTTGAAGTGAAAACTTCTTTAGCGGCGTTGAGCACTTTTATGGGATGATCTGATCTGATCGAAAAACCTTGGAAAAACCGTAAGACGGTTGGAGAGTAGTGTTTTGTGTCGAACTCGAACTCGAACTCGAATTGATTGTAAGGGTTTCGATTAATTAAAAAAATCGATTTTTTAAAAATCGATTTTCATAAAAAATGGGGTAAAAATGTTATCGATTGTAAGGGTTTCGATTAATTTAAAAAATCGATTTTTTAATAATCGATGTTCATAAAAATGGGTTGAAAAAATTGCACAACGTTAATATGTAATCAAGTTTTCACTTCTGCCGGCACTCCCGGAGTGCAACCCGTCTTTTTTTTTTTAAATAAGCGCAGCCTCTCATTTTTTCCCTAATAATTTAAATAACGTCTTGTAACTTATTTCATCATCGGGTTTATATAATATGTAGCTATACATAATATAATCCTAATTTTTTTATTTCGAATCATTTTCCCAGTCCTAAAGCCTCCATTTATACAAAAAGACGACAGTTTTGATAGTTACCCAATTTAACTAGTTACAGTTTTAGTTATAATCTAAAAATATGTATGATACAAAAAAAAACAAATTCGAAGCTCAAAACTGTTATTAGTTTATTAGGTGTGGCGGATAAAGAAAAAATGATTGATGTTGACAAGAGCGCCTGAACCCTTTTTAGGGCAATATTTAACCCTTTCAAACTCGAAAGCGTCGTTCACGAGCTCAACTTTGCTCATTTCAAAATCATATAGAAACATGTTTCGAATCGATACAGGCGTAAAGCAGTATCAGAGGAATTAAAAATTATTTAGTTTCCATTTTTCAACTCGGAGACTTAAAGCAACTTAAAATTTGTACCAAAAGTGTGAGCATCATGTACGTACTTATCAAATTTAGAAAATATTAATTTGATTAGTACGTACATGATGCTCACACTTTTGGCACAAATTTTAAATTGATTTAATTACTTTTTTACTTAAAATTAACATACTTTGTTACTGTATCCAGACAGTGACAGTGGATTCTCGTTATGCTGGCTTTCTAATACTCGCGGTACGCAACCGCGACCGATAAAACTCAAAATATAAAATGCCACTTTATATAAAAAGGCTATAGTTTTAACTTTCTACCGCCATTAGTATTTTTTTTATGAAATAAGGACGCAAACGATCAAACGGGTCACCTGATGGAAAGCAACTTCCGTCGCCCATGGACATCCGCAGCATCAGAATCACCTTTTTAGAGGGAATAGGGTAATAGGGGAGGGTAGTGATGGGAAGGGAAGGGAATAGGGGAGGGTAGGAAAGGGAATAGGGTAGGGGATTGGGCCTCCGGTAAACTCACTCACTCGGCGAAACACAGCGCAAGCGCTGTTTCATGCCGGTTTTCTGTGAGAACGTGGTATTTCTCCGGTCGAGCCGGCCCATTCGTGCTGAAGCATGGTTCTTCCACGTATAACTGGTATCCCATGGTATATTCTACCGCCTTTGTAGTGGCGTAGAACAAAATTAAATGAATCGGAAAGAAACCTTTGTAAGTAACTGTTTGCTGTATGGCAGTTACACTATCTTACTTTTTATGGCCCGAAGACATTGTTTTATTCAAACATTGGCTCATGGCCGGCATTTTCTCCTTCATAACCCAACCTTTGGAAGTCGTCCAAATTGTATAGTCATATATCTTGACGAGTGACCGAGCTTTACACGTAAAATATCATGCAGCAATATGCTCGGGGTCCGCGTTTAATCATTATTATAATATTTAATACGGCAACATTTTTGAAGCGAAAAATTGTAGTTGTATGCATGTATGGGTATCGATTAAAAATGTTAAACTTGCGCTTAACCCGTTTCATACGTTATATGATTGCTTTCAACAAAATCAGTTTAGTGGTTTTGGCGTTCAGAGATAACAAATAGACATACTTTCGCATTTATAATATTAGCATGTACTTTACCCTTTGTTAGTCCCTATGGTAAACAATTGCTAACAGTATATTCCAGACTGTAACTTAATTTTGCAGACATGGCCGATGACTTGTGCACTCTATACAATATGTACACATGAAAACAATAATAGTATTCCTCCATGTAGGTATGTACGAGTCAATGAACTGTCCATTGGTGAATCTATGCATCCAACCACTGCAAAAATTATTGCCACTTTACACACAATTGAACACAAAGCTTTCAAAAGGAGCGTCAACTAAATTCCCGCTGCTATCGAAACATTACTTTTGATGATACCTTAAAATATTTAAAAAAGAAAATTCCAATAATTGTAGATATATAATTGAATCACGATTCCCGTATTTGCATTATAATATTCATACTTAGAAAAGGACAAATTGTAATAAAACTATAATAATATATTATACGTTTTTGTCACTTTAAATGGTTTACACACGATGAGCGATTTTAAGTATGAAAGTTAATACCGTACTTAAAATTATTGCACAAAGTCGCTCGGCAATAATTACTTACATAAAAAGGTTTTTTTTTAATGCAATAAGGGGGCAAACGACCAAACGGGTCACCTGATGGAAAGCAACTTCCGTCGCCCATAGACACTCGCAGCATCAGAGCTGCAGGTGCGTTGCCAGCCTTTAAGGGGTGATAGGGGAGGGTAGGGAAGGAAATAGGGAAGGGTAGGAAAGGGTAGGGAAGGGAAAAGGATAGGGGATTGGGCCTCCGGTAAACTCACTCACTCGACGAAACACAGCGCAAGCGCTGTTTCACACCGGTTTTCTGTGAGGACGTGGTATTTCTCCGGTCAAGCCGGCCCATTCGTGCCGAAGCATGGCTCTCCCAAGTCAAAAGATTAGTTAAGTATTAAGATAAATGATCTAAATAGGCCATAGGTAAACGATATTTATCACTCGCGACAGATCGCAACCTTATCGCCGCTTACCCCATAATAATTTATCCATGGAACCCCTAACTGACACCGCGGGCGTGTCTTCAAAAAGTAATGGAGGCATTCTTATCCCACGGATACAAATTATATAGATTTAGGTTCGATTTATATGTGTCCGCGCTAACGAGCGGCTTAGCCGCTACACTTTGAGTAACAAGCAATTGTACGTAACTATTTATACGTGGGAGAGACATGCTTGAGCACGAATGAGCCGGCTCGACCGGAGAAATACCACGTTCTCACAGAAAACCGGCGTGAAACAGCGCTTGCGCTGTGTTTCGCTGAGTGAGTGAGTTTACCGGAGGCCTAATCCCCTACCCTATTTCCTTCCCTACCATCCCCTATTCCTTTCCCTCCCCATCCCTACCCTGCCCTATTACCCTATTCCCTCTTAAAAGGCTGGCAACGCACCTGCAGCTCTTCTGATGCTGCGAGTGTCCATGGGCGACGGAAGTTGCTTTCCATCAGGTGATCCGTTAGCTCGTTTGCCCCCTTCTTTCATGAAAAAATAGCGGCGTGATAGCGCCACTATTTTCACACAATTATTGCTTCTGATCTCACGGTGTAGCGGCCAAACCGCTTAGGGCCGGGACACAAAAACACGGCACGACGTCGTGCGGCGTCGTACGGCGCCGTACGGTGCCGTGCGGACGCGCGTCGTAAAAAACCCACGGCACGGCGCCGTACGGCGTCGTACGGCACCGTGCCGTAGAAACTCATTTTGAATTTCTACGTGAGTTTCTACGGCACGGCGTCGTACGACGCCGCACGACGTCGTGCCGTGTTTTTGTGTCCCAGCCCTTATTCGCACGGACACATAAAAATAGAGCCTCTCAATATTTAGTTTTTTCCGAGAAATTAAAGTGAGTTATCTTTACTGACCTATAGGGTCTTGTGGCACATATATGACACTACCACGGACGCATGGATTAGTAGCATTTGTCACTCAAAATGACACTAGCATCAGTTTTCATTTGGGGCATATGATGCAATTCGATACATAGACACATTGACAGGAAGTCCTTCAAATGACACTTCAAAAATGGCGGAATTAGTAAGGTTATATACTATACCACAGTATAGCAATATCTCTTATCCCTAACTATACTGTACTCGGCGAAACATGGCGGTAGCGGTCATTGACTCCCTCTCTAAAACTTGTCATTTTCTATACAAAGCCGCGATTGACAACATCTGACACTTCATTGTCAATCGCGGTTTATACAGAAAATGACAAGTTTTTGACTGAAACTGACATTTTTCCCCTAACGAATAAAATAAAAAGCATAGTACTTACTTTATTTTAGCATTTACAAAACGCTTAATACTTTATAGCTTCTGGAGTTTCGGGCAGTAAAAAAAATGTTGAAAAATTAATTCAGTTTTGATGTTTGATTATAAAGTGAGATGTGAAAATTAAAAATATAATTTGTCGAAACAAATGGGAGGACGTAAAAGCTAATGAGGCAATCGCTCTCCCGGCGCTAATCTAGAAGTTCATTTCGCTCCCCTTTCCCAGCTCATAACATTTTACTATATTCATTGTATATCAAATTTTATGACACCGAATTAAAAAGTTATCCGTTCACAAAACTTATTTTACGCACTTCTGAGTGCCATATTTATGCGGCATATCCTTGTTGGACACAATGTGTGGTGGGGTATGTTTCTTATCTTTAATTATCCATTTTTGACGAAACTGGACGTGAAAAAAGTTGAATGCAGTTTGTACATTTTTTTTTAAAGAAGGCAGGTCGCTATAGCCCTGACGTCACTGAGACCCATGAGGATCTATTGTGACTCCTTCGCACTAGAGAATCATCCCCAACCCAATGCTGCTCATAAATTGAACGATATGGTTGGGGTTGGTGCCACGAATTTCCTCTGTGGATGAGTATACGTGGCGACCAAGGTGCCTGTTCCTGCTCTGTAGTAGAGCAGGACAGTCGAGGAGAATCTGAATAGGTGTTTCATCCTCCTCCTCACAGAATCTGCAAGTCGTTATGCTACAAATACCCATTTTGTTTAGGTGTTTGTTGAGCTTGCAGTGCCCAGTTAGTAGTTTGTACATAAAAAAAAAAACTAAATGAAACGTGTGAAATAAGGTTTAATTAGCACGCGGATATAATAAATAATAGTAATTGTTATAGTAGAATATGGATGCGATACAATACAGCTGTCACTCCATTGACAACTTATAATTCAGCCACTTGCTTATACGCAGCTCTCTTGTCAATATTACCACAGTATTAAACTTTTATGATATTTATTATGTTCTTAAACTTGAGAGAAGTGATAAAAATGGACGTAAATATAATATACCTAATATTATTATACTAAGCTGTACATAAAGTATATTAAGTATAAAATAATAAAGGTGTGTAGATACTAAGATTTTTTATTATAATAACATGTGCTTAAAACTGGCGTAAACTGGTTAAATCAGAATTCATCGTTAAGCCCCGAAACATAAAAAGCGTAACCGCAATGTTATATGAGTTGTGAACTTCGAATTAGTTCGGGGTAGTTTGCCCGCAGGTAAGCCTATTTTGATAAATTACAAGACTTTGTCGTACCCTTAAAAGTTACATTGCTAAATAAAGATTTATTTTTATTATCTAAACCAGCGGTTCTCAATCTTTTTTAGTGGCGGAACCCTTTCAAGAAGTGACATTTTGACGGACCAAAAAATCTCCATCTGGTCTGATGTCATTTCTAAAAACAGTAATTTATGAATCATTCGCGGAGGCCACTACAGGTTTTTTGTGGAGCCCTAAGACTCCGCGGAGCATACTTTGCGAATGGCTATACTACGTGTTACCCACAGCGCTAAAATTCGTTTATCGTCAACTGTTTTCTTTTTTTTTTGTAAAAACTATCCTATGTTGCCCTAGGTCTCAAGTATCGTTTAGGACTTTTATCAAAATCAGATCAGCGGTTTAGCGGGCCGCATGTTCCGTACACTTTTTACGATCTATCGCATACTAGATAAAATAATAAAACATACAGGTCATAATGTGCGCGTACCTTGATGGTTCAAGATGATGATTACACTTCGAATGAAATATTTACGATTTTCATTCGCGTAGGAGCATGATGTATAAGAAGTAATCTTTTATTCTCGTGCTATCACGTTTGTAACATTTTTCTCATTCCTATCTTGCACTTGGAATTTCGAGGTTGTTTGTTATATTATTGCGTTTATTTTGAAATTGAATTTGGAACATTACGCAAAAGTCAAAGTAGAGGGAGCTCTTAGCACATACAGTAAGCAATAATCTGACCAAAAGCCGACATGCTGCAATGTTGCATATTGACAGAAACATTGTCGCACGTCGAACAAAACCTTAATTTGCTGGTACTGCATATAGCGTGGAAAATATATTGAAGCTCTAATATTAATAAGTTTTTATTTCTTTTCAACAATTCCATATATTTTTCCTTGTGTGACAGCGAAGAATCAAAGATTTATGGTGTTGGAAGCGCCATGGTGTCAATTTCTAATTTCATTGTTAAAATTATATAAATTTCCCAGACACCTTAGCGGGTGGAAGCAGATTATAATATGAAACGTAGTAGAGTAAAAAAACTGATGATTTTCTATGAATTATTTAAAATAATTAAATATTTTTTGAAATAATTGAATTATCTTTCAAATAACATAGTCCTTTCAAATAAAAATAAACATTCAATCCCTTGACAATCCAATAAATCATTTGAAAGTTAAAGCAAATTCAGAATATGAGAAAATAAATCACTCAAAATAAATAAGATTCCCATGTGACTTTAAACAAAAGTACTTTTCATAACAAGTTATAAAATAAATTGAGTAATACATAAATCCGTCTCGTTATTAATATATTTGAAGACCAGACGTTAATCCGACGTTATTATTTAATAATCTAGTTTTGTCTGCAAACTTTGAAGATCATTAAACTTTGATTTATTTCGAGAGCATTGTTTTTACCGTCTGAGAGTTAGGTGTATTAACAAGACGACCTTTGTGGCTCAATTGGTCGAGTGGGCAGCTCAAGCCGGGGGTCGCGAGTTCGAATCCCGCGAACGAAACAAAAAGTTTTCCAATGTTCCCGGGTCTGGATGTGTATTAAATATTATGTATATGATATAATGAAAAAATATTAGATATATTATGTATAGTAGAAAAGTTTTAAATATATTTCCGTTGTCTGGTACCTGTAACACAAGTCCTTCAGGTACTTAGCAGGGACTGACGTTTATTACTTTAAAATTCGTTTATTGATCTAGAATTATTATGTGTGTGTGAGCTGGACTTGGATCATCAATATCAACAATACCAGTCGTCCCACTTCTGAACAATGGTATGATGCAACACGAGTTCGATACCCGATGTGCAGGTCAAGAGCCATGAGGATGCTCCACACGAGAACAGTTGTTCAATAAAAGGCTACGTCATTCTGATTTGTCGAACTCAAATATCCGGATGCTTCGATAGGCTGAGGTTGAGTCGTCGCAACGGAGTGCCAGTGCGTTTTGTCAACGTGATGAGTAACAAAGTGTTTTAAATATATTATAAATCACTGCAACAAATGCAACAGTATTTATTATTATAAATACTTTACGCAGTCAAAATATTTCTTAACTGCGACTGCAAATAAATGTGTGGCAAGTGGCAA
Source organism: Lysandra bellargus (assembly GCA_905333045.1). NCBI lineage: Eukaryota > Metazoa > Arthropoda > Insecta > Lepidoptera > Lycaenidae > Lysandra > Lysandra bellargus. The sequence continues at coordinate 9,835,976 of HG995338.1, forward strand.
CGTCAGTATCGGTAAATCAGAGCATATTGTTGTCAGAGGAGTTCTGATATCGTAGCGAAACCGCTTTCTCTCATCAGCTCTGCTGACCCATTAAAACACCACATTCAATGAGCATAAAAGCGAGGCCACGTATTTTCTTTTGACGCAACGGAACGCATTGAACGTCACGTCTGCGTTGTGTCGACGCGCGACGATGCAACGTTAAAGCGCCCACGTTAGATATTCATGCACCTCATCTTCTGTACGTAGCTTGCGCCCTATCAAAGCACCGCTTCCTATGATGTATTAATGTGGCATTATCATAAAATACGTAATGTGTAAAAAAACAACACGTCATTGACTCTGCGACGACAAACCGCTAATAAAGATGTCTGATGACAAATTAAAAAAATATTTATATTATTTTGTTCATATTAATATTCTATATTACAATCTTCATTACAAAACTAACACAGGACTCTGTAGGAATAAACCCTAAAAATATTTAAAAAATGTTTAAATATGCTCACATGAATCTAGTAATAACGGAAGAAACGTAAACCTCATACATTATTTCATTGTTTAGTTTCAAATTATTCCCAACACTGCTTATGACAAAACTAATTGTGCAATTAATATAAATTACATTGAAATATTAGGCCGCTGGGAGCTTAGACAAGTTTGTGGCGGAGTTGTAAGCCCGTCTAGTCTCACCGCGATATACGTTACACTTTAAAACCCTAGCCCTGAATTGTTATGACTCATAATACATTAGGAAACATTTGATTTACCTACACAATTACGATATTAACTGTAATCTTGATAATTATGATCATAGTGAACGTCATAATTTTGCTAGTTCCTAGTAAAGAGTTAAAATAAATGGATAGCAAGGAAAAGCAGGAAATAGCAAAATAAAGCCATAAAAGTTATTTTACGACCAATTATAAAAGAACAGCTTTATAAAGCTTTTTATTATGCAATACTGAATGTTATAAGAACATAAAACATAGAAGTCAGAGGGAATGAATAAAGTGCATTTGTATAACATGGAGTTTTTTCAATAAAACAGCCAATGGCTCCTGACCGAGCATCGTAATGGCGGGTCCGGAGCCAGCTATGTAAAGATTTAGATTCATCCCGAATTCTGATATATGGGAGCCCAGCCGTTACCATGCCTCGGTTAGAAAACTAAACTTGGGAATATAAATAGGAAATTGTAAAGCTTGTGATGCACGATGCTGAATTTTTTATTTCTTTTTTGAAGTTATAACTCTATCACTAAACTACTTTAGGTACGTTGAGAGTGTTTCAAGATCGCGTCATGAAAAAGAGGGTTGAAATAATAATTATACTAACCCGTCAAGCCCCATAAGGACACCGGTGACCGCGACAACAATAGAATACAATACCATTGCCAAGAATCCCCAATCGAAGGATAAATGTGTCACGACGCCGCGCCGTCACGCTTTTGGATGGAAGTCTCACTTCTCACAGATGTTCTTTTACACATGCTGTTTTTTTTAACCTTCTTCTTTAGTAGTAGCGAAGGCTTCTTTTCAGAGGAAGCCTTGGCCTGTATGGAAAAATTAAGGTGAGTCAAAAACATATATGCACACAGAGCTATATGAATTAATGTGCCTCAGCACATTTCATACAAAAACATATTGCAACATAATACTATGAGTTCCACATATAAAGAAAAACTAGCTATTCGACCGAGCTTTGCTCGGTATTCGATAAAACACGAATAAAATGACATTCTCTAAAAATGATTCCTAGCAAGGTCGATTTATCGCCTCCGAAACCTCTATAATATACTGAATTTCATGAAAATCATTGGAGCCGATTCCGAGATTTTATTATATATATACATATAATATACAAGAATTGCTCGTTTAAAGATATAAGATAAAATGAAGTGCAAGTGCTCGAAATGAAAACCAATAAATACAATTGAGACGAATGATTTCAAGTAGATATCGCAGCTGCTTCAATGCAATTTCAAGCCAGTTTTTCGAGCAATGCTTGAGAATAGCTTTCAAATTGTACGAAATATTGAGTGCTTACTCTTGATAGACGCTATGCTACTATTTTAAATGCTTTCTATGCTGCTATTGTATTTTATATTATGCTTTGGTTCAGAATGTACTTTACCAGTAAACGAAATAAAATTACTTGTATAGGAAAATGTACAGTTCTGTGTCACAGCGACAGACGAATACAAAGTTGCGGGCGACAATTAGTAAATAAAATCAACAGAACAGTAAAATGTTCATTCTCTCTTCGCAGTACAATAAAATATGTATTTACTTTGATGCGAAGGCAAATCCTTAAAAGAAGGATCTTAAATTTTTTAGATACTACTTTATCATGAACGTAATTTAGATTTTCTGCACAAAAAAGTTTGAGCTCATTCAAGCCGTGTTGGGAGCAACCTTTATACGCCTGTAGGTCAGCCACAGATTTCTCATAATAGCACATTTCCCCTGAGAAAGCCTGTAGCCTTTGGCAACCCAAACATCTTGAGTAACAAAAGAGCTCGTTATAGCATGCGCTATCTACACAGCTATAATAGATTTACTTAGAAACACTGATGAATTGTCTGAGGACTAGTTAAAGTCTATTGTCTGTGCGCAGATATAAATATCAAAGACCAAGGTTATAAATAACTTTAGTTACACTTTAACTTGTATTGAGTAAACAATAAACTCAGAAATTCGTATTTTACGTTATGCCGCAATAAAAATTATTATCCTAGGTTAAGGATTCAAACTTCGTGCTTAATTTTCACGCTAGTTAGTGTAGTAACTCGTTAGTGGTTTATGTGTGGAGAGGGATCAGACACACTTTCATAATAATTATCGTTATATACTTCTCATAATACTTGTCCACAGAATCAGTATTTCATGATGATACTTCTTAACTATCTTCGTGCCCACGATTTTAAGTCTTAAGACTAAAGGATTAAGGCCGTTAGACCGCAACTTGATGCGAAAAGGTGTAGAATTAATGAGGGGTACATATTTTATTAATGGTTTAGACTTTAACCGCTTCAGAAGAGCTTTAATTGCAAACTACTTCATATATGCTTACATTTTGTGGTTATTTGTGTTCAACACAACTAGAGTAATTTGTAAAATATATATCAAAACGATATATTTTACACATTAATCTAGTTACTAAGCAAATTACAAACTTATATGATTTAAAAACATACGACAAGAATTTGACGGCGCGTGGTACCTAAATATAATTATTTTCTTAGAAAACCATACTTAGGGCCTGTTTCACCGCTTCCTGATAAGGCTATCCACCACTTAACTTGACACATAGAGTATGGAGAATCTGTCAAATAAGTCTATCGGGCACCTTATCAGGAAGCGGTGAAACAGGCCCTTAGGGTCTCTTTCACCACTTTCTGATAAAGTGCCGAATATGCTATTCACATCTTTTTGACAGATTCTCCATACCTCATCTATCAAGTTAAGTGGTTGATAGCCTATTCGGCACTTATCAGGAATTGGTGAAACAGGCACTTAAGTACAAAAATTAAAAGATACAATAAAAAAAGACACGATTGCATAGTTACTAATCTTTGAATGGTATATCAAAATGAATTGGATCAGAGTATACATTTATAATTGACAAGCTCTTCAAGAATTCTCGTTTGACCTGAGAGGGCAACTTGGGCAATTGTTTTGGGCACTACCTTCAGTTGGGCACTTATTGTTTTGGGCACTCTATAGTCTATAGCCGGGGCCGGGGGCTTCGCTTTCGAGAAATATTGTCAGATATTCCTATTTCGTTGATTTGCTGTTTTGAATTGGAGTTTCATTTGTCTGTATCAAACTTGTTATAGTTCGTTATACGTTTTATAATTAGTACTGTTCTGCCCCCGATAGTAAGAAGGGCGCATCTAACAAATTTGTCAAAATTGAGTTATATATATTAGCTGGATTCAGGAAGAAAAGGCGCATCTTTCTGTATTTTTAATTTTTTTCTATCTAGTTCCATTTAGATTTTACCATAACGAAATAGGTCGCTTCTGTATACATGTTTATACCTATTTTAAGATGAAAAGACGTTTTTATACAAAACTTAATTAAATAGTCGTATTTACACAAATATGTCTATTTCCGTTATGATTCCTCTAGGAGTTCGGTAATTAAAAAGTCGTATATTATATTGTAAGTTTCACACGCAATTGAAAAGGCGCAAGTAACCATTTGTGCCTTTATACTCTTTTTGGAAACTTATCTTTTACTAAGTAAGTACGTCTACATCTACCATAAGCGCCCTAGCGCCCTTGCTATGAATACTTATAAAAATAGGCACATATAACCATATGCGCTCTTTTTTATAAAAATATTAAAAAATATAATAACGAGTTGTAAGAAAAAAAGTAGAAAAAAAGGCATTTGAAAATGAAAGGGCACATATGGCTAGATGCGTTTATTCAACCTAGTTTGTAAAATTTATTATAATGGTTTTTGCTAAAAAGAAAATGTTTTTTCGAGTTTTTAATTAAATAAATTAAAAATAATATTAATTTTATTAATTAGTATTAAAGACAATCAATATGGCCACCATTTCCAATTTGATTTTTTAAATTATCTTAATAAACTCAAAGACAGCAAACGATTTCCCGTTTCGTTCACTTAAATGCGTTTTCCTCGGATTTAACTTTGTGTTAGTTGCGCCCTTCTTACTATCGGGGGCAGTGTTTTTGTGTACAGTTTTTTAATTCCCATTTATGAATCAAATTATGAAAATTATAAACGAACAATTGCATTTTTGGCTATTTGCAACCAACGCTTTGCTACTGATGTGAATTCATGATTTATTATAAAATGCTTCTATTTCTCAATTTCCATTTTGCACTAGAGATTTCCAAAACAAGACAAGCTTAATATTGTACTAACTGTTTAAAGTATATTATATCAAGTGATATAATATACTTTAAACAGCGAAGTTGAAAATCAAAATTTTATAGCATTTACTTAGCGCATAATAAGTATCACGGCGCTTGCGATGTCGTGAGTCGACGTTATTTCAATCCAGTGATCGACGCCCGCGCTGGATTACTACTGGAATAATGAAAATCGGTCATTATGTTGAAATCCTTACAATTTTGTTTTTCAACTTGATTTGTAACTTGTTACTCAACCAGACTTTATTTCTAAATAACAAAACCACAGTATATTATAATTATTATCCTATTCATCTCATTTTTCAAGGCAAAACAAAACTCGATATAAGTTGAGGACTTCTCTCAGGCAGCGTATTTTCAAGTTGTTTCGAACACACGGTCTGAGAGTGACTTTTACAATATTTCTTCGTTATATCGACCACGATGTGACCTCTTTCTGTTCGGTATCGTTTGCAAAACATTTTACACTTCACGATGTCATTTGCTATCACTATAACTTACCAACTTTTCTCTTGTATACGGTACAGAAATAGAACCTTTTAAACGTAGAACTTAGAGATTGTTGTGGTATAATATAATAAGAATAAGTTCCATATATTTCAATTATCTTTCTAAGTTTAAACTTTGTGGAGATTGAAAAATATAAAAATGTGAACTTCTGAAAATGCGTGGTTGTCTGAGTTTGGATTCTGATACTGTGAAACTGCGTTGGTCTCTTAAGCCCCATACATACGCAACTATTTATCGTAGCGATAAATCTGTGCAGACCAGTTTTGCGTAGTTTTATCGATCGTGTGTATGAAAAATCGTTGTCGATAATCGTTCGTCGGTGGCAGTTGCAATTTCTATCAGATAAATCGTTGTCGATTACATTTGCACAGTTTTATCGTTGCGTGTGGACGGCGATCGCTCAGTTCGGCAGTACTTCACGGAGCTTGCTAGTGTACGCACGTGCACATCGCTTTCACAGAAATATGTCGGAAGACGAAAGAGTTGGACACCGCGGCCCGCGAACTAATTCAAGATTTTATAGAAAGCTACAGAAACCTAATTTTTCATGAGGACTTATAGCTTCTCTCATAACAGTATCTTGTTTCTTTATTAGTAGAGAAACTAAAGCCAGCAGATTTAAATATGCCTCTTCATCCTTAAATAGTTATGCCAATCTTGCGGAGCGAATTTCAACTCACTTAACAAGTTGGTATGAGAAAATTTCTTCCTTTTCATGAGCCAGTCTTTACACCATAGACTCCGCTTCTTTTTTTTCTTTAAACACATAACCAGGCCTAATATAGCAAGTGCATCATAATCTTCCATTGTTAACATGTATCTTGCGTGAGCTTCTGTGGAGAACTCGGATTCTGCGGATCGACGTCGATATCGGAGCCGTGTGGAGGCACTAGGAACTTTCGATTTATCTGCACAGTCTGAAATCGTTACGATAAACAGTTACGTATGTATGGGGCTTTAGTAATTGGTCTCATTAATATTTTATAATATTTATATGGGATATTTTTTATGAATTCATAAACATTATTTTATAAACTCATCCCGGAAATTCGCCCCCCACAAAATAGCTCTGTTCCAAAAACAATATTATATTAGTATCAGTAAATTAGTAAAAATCTGCAGTAAAGTTTTTTGCTTAGCGTCATACTCACAAAATAGATTGCATAGTAAATTACTGATTTGACTTTCAATGAAAATTAAATATAGTAGCAAATAATTTAGACATAATAAAAACAAAAGTTCTAGTTTATGAAAATTTACTCTGTCATTGAGATCGATGCAAAAAAGCACAGCGAAATTAGTTTGTTATCATCTTATATCGGAATCGGCTCTAACGATTTTCATAAAATTTAGTATATAGGGGGTTTCGGGGGCGATAAATCAATCTAGCTAGTCAAAATGTCATTTTATTCGTGTTTTATCGAATACCGAGCAAAGCTCGGTCAAATAGCTAGTAATTATTTTAACTACGCTATGGCCTGATTTAATTTTCACAACTGTATCATGTTTTTATTGCATTTTTTACGATGTTGTTTAGTGAAATTAAACTTTACAATTTCTTTTATGATTTCTTTGGTCTGTATTTATTATGACTGCGCCGAGTTCACATAATCAAGTCTTGAATATTTAATGTGAGTCGGAAAGTCAAAAGTCTGATAGATGTTAGGAAGGCTGTACATTGACAAAGTTACAAGTAACTCCCTTAATTAGAGTTATAATAAATAATAATTACACTTTCGTTACGACTTGTTAGACAAAATTAAAGTTTGTTTTAACAGTGGTGAATTTTACGGTACCTACAAAGGTTTTCATCTATAGTAATAATAATGTATGTATTATAATTTACTTTTATGGGTCATTCTATTCTACAGCGAAAAATCTGTTACTTGACAAAAAAGTACTTTTAACAATCTTGTATCAATAAATTTATGAGTGTAAATAATAGTAACCGGCGTGAACTATAACATAATAACACATTTATATAAATTTAAGTATATAAATTAGCATTTTCCTAGTAACTTGATAGCTCAAAGTACCCAAACGTCACGCCTGTTATCTGTTACTTTCACACCTTAGCACTTTAGGGCAACTTAAAAAAATACTTCTAAGGAACAATATCTTAGTGTTGTAGTTAAAATAGTATTAAAATATATTTGGCTTTATGATTTAATGAGCATATTCTTCTTCTGAAGTACAGGCACTTTTTTATTCTTGATTCTACTCCTGTTACCAAAAAAATATAGTGACACATTTAATTTCAAATAAATTTTGCACGTAGGCAGCACTAATCTAATTGTAGTTTATACATTAGTAACAAAGAGTTTCATTATTTCTTTCGTTTTTTAACAGAAGCAAAATCTGTTCGTGATTTTTCCATTGGTTGACATCGCTCGTCACTTCTGCTAAGTTTGTAAAAAGTTAATTACTTTGTTAAATATTGTAAAAATCCTTAGTTGACATGTATTCTTAGTCCTTTTATTGTAAAACATAAATAAAACTAAGTAAAATTTGACCATTTAAAAATAAAATAAAGATTATTTGAGTTTTATCATTTTTGTTATCATCACTTCTGTTAACAAGGTGATAACAGAAGTGATTTTTGATCGCAGAAATGACGTTTTTCTTATTAAGTTATAGTAAAGTTAATACTTTTTGTTACTTATTATGTATTAAACATGTTAATTTTATTATCTATAGCATTCTTGCCAAGTTTCGTTTTCAATTACAAGAAATTTTAAGTATCTAAATTATTGATAACAGGAATAATTATTTTGATAACAGAAGTTATCATTTCAATATTTTGGCAGTGTTTTATTAAACTTATAATAAAATTTATAACTTCTTTTATTTTTTTATAGTTACCAAATATAAAAAAAGGACAGAAAAGTCACTCAAAAATGTTATGTAGGCCCATAAACGACACCGATCTTAGAGCAAATAAAATCCTGTGATTCCTCAGACGAAACAAATTTTATGATCATTATTTTTTTCTTAAAGAGTTGTAAAATGATGTATATTTCTTTAAACATATTTTTCGAAATGTTGCATAATTATAAATTTTTAAAAATTGGTATAAATATATTTTGTTGTGCTAGATATTATGTCTAATGTAGGCCCTTTTTTACAGTTTTCAACAAAATCTTAATTTCGATCAAAATAAATAATGGTTAAAATGAAATAAAGCAAACACTTTATAATATTTTATAAATAAAAATAACCCATTGTATTGATAACAGAAATGGTGCATCACTTCTGTTATCATAACGATATAATTTTTTTTCTCTTAAAATTTTAGAGCTTTGCCAAATCTATTTTTTACTATCGCTAATCTACATTACAGGTTTTAAATATGCATCAGAATTATGGTTATAAATGTTGACAATTACGATTTATTTTAATGTTCATCACTCCTGTTAGGCACAGCGTCATTTCTGTTATCAAATAAATAAAAACTTAAATTCTAGATTGTTTAAATAATTATGGGCAAGCGATCTCTGAAACTATTTTTAATAGTTTTATTACATTATAACTATTAATTTTAAATAATAAAAATGTTAAATTTAAAAAAAAATTTTTGATTTATTTTTTTCGGCTCAAAACTAGAATGGCCTTATATTAACATTTACTTATCAGAACAATCGGAATGTTTTATTTAAATTATTATTATAGCTTATTAAGTTTTTGGACATAAATTATTTCGTTCCTAGCATCAAACAATGTTTTTACCCTTTATTTAAAGTACATCTTCATAGAGTACTACTTAAAGGAGTTTTTGAGAAACTAGAAGTAGTTCGAGCATGCTAAAATTACTTTATCAACATTACCAGCTGACGACAAAACGAATCAACGCTAAAAAACAAAACCATAATTTCACAACCCCAACATTGAAGATATGAAAATAAATAGGTATAATAATATTATTATACTGTATCAAACTCCCACCTCACATATCCTACACAATAAACTCACAAACCACTATGATGTACATGGAAACGCTATTACCGAAACGGAAAACTTTATGCAAAATGTTCTCCTCATCTTTATATATAATTGATAAATATGAAATCAATATTTGATAATGTTAAGTTGAGAAATTTATAAACAACCCCAGATTTGAAACTCTAATAATAATTTGTGTCATACATTAGAATTAAAAGAATTTAACCTCACGAATCACTGAAACTTAACCTTACATGAAGTAAACACAAACCTTTAAGCAATGATGAACTATTGCTAAGAAAACTCTCATTTATCTCAGCCTTAAAAAATCTTTTCTATTGGGGGTTAAAATACTACTTGTAAAAGTATCATTGATAAATTTTGGATCAATGTTTGAAAAATCAGAATTCGTACACTACGGAGAAACCCACACTCGCACAGACAGACACTCAAACTCGTCATCTATATGAAACGTTTCATCTAACATCCCTCTTTTCTATTGGAGGTTAAAATACAACTTGTAAAAGTATCATTGATAAATATTGGATCAATGTTTGAAAAATCAGAAGCGTCATATCGGTTCCTAAATACTTTTACGATATCCTTGACTATCTTAAACTGGGGTAAGTTAGAAATACTGACACCATCTTTTATATTCTTTTTGCGATATTTACTCTACCAGTTTTATTTTTATCACGAGCACTTGTTGAACCTATTGTGATGAAATTTAATCAGATTACTTACTAGAATAAGGTACATCGAGAAAAGATAGATCTAATATTTATTAGCTGTCATTTTGTACCAATTTCCGTTGCTTTTGTACCAATTTCTGCCTTTTTTTATGAAATAAGGGGGCAAACGAGCAAACGGGTCACCTGATGGAAAGCAACTTCCGTCGCCCATGGACATTCGCAGCCTCAGAGGAGCTGCAGGTGCGTTGCCGGCCTTTTAAGAGGGAATAGGGTATTAGGGGAGGGTAGGGATGGGAAGGGAAGAGAATAGGAGAGGGTAGGGAAGGGAATGGGGTAGGGGATTAGGCCTCCGATAAACTAACTCACTCGGCGAAACACAGCGCAAGCGATGTTTCACGCCGGTTTTCTGTGAGAACGTGGTATTTCTCCGGTCGAGCCGGCCCATTCGTGCCGAATCATGGCTCTCCCACGTATAAACTCTTTGGATTTGGTGTAAGCCATAATAAAGGATTGAAATATTCCATTAAAATGTTACAATCTAGATTTTAGTCAGTAAATACTAGTCACACAAGAATAAAACACGTTTGTGTAATTTTGTTTGATTGATAGATGAAATTATTGTATTTGTAATAATTCTGATGGCAAAATTAAAACAAGGATTCAAATAACATGGTGTAAAAATCACAAACAGAAAACAAAGAAACAAAATAAAAATTGTTCTCATAAAAGTAATTCAACTAGTTTTAACCAAATAAAGTAAAAGCACTATTAATCAAAGAAAGTGGCTATAAAACCTTACTTCAACAAAATAAAGAAACTTTCTGAACATAATGAGCCACAATCAACACTTTAAAAGGTCTATTATTTTTGTCCCTAAAGGCTGTCTCATCTTTTAGCAAATACTCAAGGCCTGAAAGCCTACGCTCCCACCTATTCAACAAAAAATTCATTTTTGAATTTTAGAGGTCCATTATTTCATGTTTTTCCTTCCCTTTGATCTTTCCAATTGGCTTTTAGCATTAATGACGTGGTTCTTTTGAAATTAATTTGCCCGAGTATCAAAATTTTGAGGCACTTTTGTTCGTTTTTTTATCGGTTAAGTAGTACTAGAAAGGTTTGGGTCGTAACCTTGTTGTAAAGGTTTATTATAGCTAATGCTTTTATTTCATATTTTTTAAATACATAGACCTCATTAGTTCTAAGAATAACTCCTAGTGAGACATGTTGTAATATCAGACAAAAGTCATAGGCAGGTGGCGGGTTACGTAGTTTGGTCGCGTTATGTCAAATCAGGGCCCGTAACTGATATCAACTTTATACGAGTCTGATTTCGATTTCGTTTTTAATGTCATTGTAATGCGTAGGAATTCCGGAACAAAATCGTATCAAAATCGAGATGTTGCCATGACGTCTTGTCAACGTCGTTATAGCAACGTCGATTGTTATAAAGTAGCAGAAGGAAATATCTAAAAATAAATGAAAAATAACGAAAAATATGAAATAATGTTTGTGTTTCTTACCATAAAAATACAATATATCTTAGAAACTTTAGATGGATGTGCCCAATTTCTACTTTAGTGGGTTTAAAATAGTTATTTTCGTTAAGGTTTAAGGGTTATCCCTGCATGCCGACATTAAAAATTAGTTTTTATTTGGAAAATAATCTTCCATCCGACGCACCTACAAATCGAGATGTTGTTGAGATCCCTGGAAGAAAATCCAGTAATTGCAAAAGGGTACATGCGGGCGAGCCAAGCTAAACACGATACCAAACTTAAATGGGACCGTATAGCTATAGAGCTTAACTCCATTGGAGGTGCCATCAATCACATTAAAAATGCTTGCAGACGAGCCATAATATTATTATGTTAAAATAATAATGAAATAACACCACACCAATCGATACCCTAGAGACCCTAAAAAACGTTTACAATACCTAACTCGACAACTATCGATCTCAATCAATGTCGATGCCTCTTTTGTTACCGTGAAATTTGACGTTTTTAAACGATCTGTAAATCGATTCTCAGACAATTTTGTTTGTCGCGAGCACCTAAGATTTCGATTTGGCGAATGTTTCGATGCTGATTAGTTCCAAATTGAGCCGCAGCTAGCATAGCTGTCAGGAATAGCAAAATCCATTGAGGTTGAATTAGTTTCAAACCGATCCGCAGCACGATCGTGCGCTATTTTAGATGTATAAAGTGTCAAAAGCCGTTGAAATCGAAAATCGAAATCGATATCAGTTTCGGGAGTAAGGCCCCTGTCCACATATTAATACGACTAACATTTAATTGATGTAGCCCGAACAAATGACGTTGGTCTGCCATATTATGCCTATGATTATATTAGTTTTAAAATTTAACTGGCACTGAAAATTAAACCACTACGAAGACAAATAAACATAAATTTAAAATCTTTTACATCTTTATCTTTATTTGCATAAAATTAAGAAGTTTCCCAATTAAGCTCCGCAATTTATTTCCTTAATAATTACCGTGCAATATTTTCTTTGGCTTTCGTTTAATTGTTGCTCTGACCCGGTTTCAGCCCAACCTATTTGTAAGGCTGCCGCTCAATAGTCGCCATCAAATCTCCGATGTGGACATAGTTTCGTCCGTGGAAGCGTTTCACTAACTTTATTGCCTACTTTATATGCTTTTACGTTGATTAAAGAATATGCATGGCTAAGTTGTTTAGTTTTACGAGTACGTTTCTTGTTTTCCCCAACGCTTTGTGTTTTACGTTCGCGATCGTATTTTACTTTGAAGTCGGTTTTACAATGTTCAAAATGTATATTCAACGTTCACAAAAGCTTTGTGTTAAAATTATGCAATAAAACATTGGTTAGAACAAGAATAATTCCCTCGGTGTCACATTATAATATTATCTTATTACGAACAAATTAATACATAATTATTATAACGTCTTTTAGAAGCTACAAAATATATACTATCTATACTATATAATATTATAATTGGGGAGAGTTTGTTTGTGTGTTTAAACGCGCTAATCTCAGGAACTACTGGTCTGATTTTTTTTTATCTATGGACGCTTCACGCCACGTCAGTCTGGCCCCGTGCTAAGTATCTGAAGGACTTGTGTTACAGGTACCAGACAACGGAAATATTATATTCAATATTTTTATACTATACATATATTTAAGATTTTTATTATATGATACAGATATTTATCTGAGCCTATTTATCGAGGAAGGCTATTGGCTATATTTTATCACGTTAAGATTAATAGGAGCGAAGAAATAGAGGAAAGTGTGGAAAAAACAGGAGAAATTATTTGAAATGGCTTATTTGAACGCGCTAATCTCAGGAACTACTAGTCCGATTTGAAAAATTATTTCAGTGTTAAATAGCCCATTTATTGAGAAAAGTTATAGCCTATACTTTATTGCACTAGGACTTATAGGAGCGAAGAAATAGAGGAAAATGTGAAAAAAACGGGGGAAATTACTTGAAAGGGCTTACTTGAACGTACTGCAACAATTTTTATGTTATTTGGCACACATAAAGAATATACGTCAAAAGGAAATAGGTTTCTTTTTTTGCGGAAAAATGTATGGTTTCCGTTACATTCCTAAATTAGGCGGGCGAAGCCGCGCGGAACATCTATCATATCATAAAAGTATATTATTGTCCCACACAATTTATTATACTTTTATGATTTGCGATGTACGGGAACAACTATTTAAAACTAAAGTCCACGCGTACGAAGTTGCGAGCAACAGCTAGTACAGTATAAAGGTCTATCCGACGAATTCCCTATATTTTACCATAGATCGTATGACGTATCGTGTAGTGAGCGTTCAAACGGAAGCCAAACACTCGCGTTGATCGCGCCCTATCCAACAATATCAAATTTTCATCTTCACCCAAGGACAATTTACTTAAGCCGCATTTCATGAAGCACTTCCCATACATTGTTTCGTGAACGGCGAACATTTTAACTCATTTTCTCTCTAACTTGTCGCCGGTTATTGAATAATCGATTGAGGGTAAGTGGGTTGGAAAAACGGTGTTATTTTTGTCTCTTTAATGGTCGGCTGAAAGATTTTATGCTCGATTTCGTGCATAAACAAGGTTGCTGTTTTATTTTAACAAACAACCTTCACGGTGACTAAGCTGGCATCATCATCACTACCATCATTCTTATTTTTCAAGCGAACAGGAAGTAGACAGATAGCCTAACAAAACTTGAGAAAGAGAAGTAGAAAGAATAATATTTAAGAATACTAGAAAAATGGCTTTGTACATTTTTATTTGCAAATATTCTCTGAATAAAACTGTAGCTTACTCACGATTTTTAAAAAGGAACACGTCTTAATACATTATATCAATATCCATATAAATATTAAAAAAACGAGAGAGTGTATGTCTGTCTGTCCAAAACCGCTGAATCGATTTTGCTAAAATTTGGTATGGTCAGCATACTTTGAGAGCCAGGAAAGGACATAGGACACTTTTTATCCCGGCATAATATACGGTTCCCGCACGATATGCGAATTTTGGTGCAACCGACTTGTGGGTATCATTTAGTTTCTAAATTAATAATAAAACACACTTTGGATAAACATAGTTACTGTAACATGAAACAGAAATTCGGCCTTCTCGGAAGGACAGGTGGGGCTTAAGTTTAGTTTGTACTCTATTTCAATTTCATGTGAAGTAAATACGAATCCCTATTTATTTGATGTCCTTAAGGACGATATTTATTTATATGTTTAGCTTATTCAAGAATAATAATATATGAACGTTTCTGCGTAAATATTCCAGTTTAACCAAGCTTTATTTCTCTTGTTGAAAAGGTAATAGGTAACCTTTTAAGGTATTGTTTAAATTTATTTTTATGGAAAGTTTTATAAATTAAGAAACTAGTAGAAGGTTAACACATAGATGATAGGATAGCTTTTTCTTTATTGCTGCATAATATTATAATGATTTTTATGAAACGAGTCGTGTGTTTTGTTAGAATATACTTTAATTAGCAGTATAGACAGAGTTTAACCTGAATTTATATTACGAACCTACAGGACAATCGATAATAATATGAATATTGTTCGTGCGAACGAAACGGATAGCTCGTCCAAATATAAGATAAAACTATTGAGTAGAGTAGACGTAGACAAATGGTTATGTAAGACCACACAACCTTCTTTGTCAACAAACTTCAACCGGAGGATTATGTGGAACATGTATATAAATTTATCAAGATTACCGCCTCGACATACTTCAACTGGCAACAGTCCAATGCATAGGAGTGGTGCGCTTGTATTATATACATCTATACATCAAAACGGTATTAACACTTTGATCAAGAATCAAGATGATTCGAAAGAGAGACAGAGAGATTTTTCCAAAGAGAGCTTGTGTCTTTTATTGGTGCTGTGTAAACGAGATAGCTTATTACTCCTGTGTGAAAGAAAGAAGCGTCCAGCAATAGATAAATGGACTTAGAGTGGATTTTTTCTGTCGTCCATGCTCCTGATTTGTTTTACTTTAATTAATCAACAGAGATTAATTAAAAATATTGAAGTAATGTTTTAAAGACTTACAGATTGTGTAACTTATCTTAATTTAGAGTAATTTCATTTATTTTACTTTTTTATTTTATATTATTTTATTTTACATTTTATATTTTTAATTAAACTGTAAACACATTAAAAGTGATTAAAAAACTGGACGGGTTTTTGAAGCGTTAAAAAATAGGATATTTAGACGTACTCAGTATTTCGTTCACGCAAGTAATAAATTACATGTACAATTTCAGTACCTTTATTAAATTTTCACTGAGACAAGCGTGGCATGAGTTAGTATACAATTTATTTCAGAAATGGGTGTATTAGTTATCAAGGAATTAAACAAATCAAGTTTCCCGCAATTATTTGAACCAGATGGGGCCAGCGCTGTCATAAGTTCTATTTCTGAACTTGTGAATTATACTCTCTTCTTGTTCAAACTTATAACTATCTTATTTGTGTAATTTAAACTAAGTTATGTTTTTAAATTCTGGAACATTTTTGAAGTATGATAGTAATGAGTTAAAAACAATTTATTAATAAGAAAGTATACAGTGATGTTCTTGAAATTGAATGTTACCCTAATAGTCATAATTTGCTTTTATCAACACAAAAAGTAAGTTTGGATGTTTTACTTTCCAAACTCCTCCAAACGGATGGATCGATTGTGTTGAAATTTAGTGTGCTTATTCTGTGAGTCTGAGAATAGACCAACATCTATTATTTATTCTCGAAATACCATTGTAGCATACCAAACGGCATACAGTCCTGAATCTCACTATCAAATGACTTTCAACGTTTTTCTGAGATCTACGTGACATAAGCAACATCTCCATTACAACGTCTGAAAATAGCAGTGGGCTTGAAACTTATAAAACACGCTACTATACACTTATGTATACGACAGCACAACCTTTGCCGGATCGGCTAGTTTAAAATAAAAACCTACATTGGATAGTTTTTGTAGTTAATAGAGTGATTACGATTATTTACTCTTGATAAATAAATGACAATTTATAGTCTATACTTTAAGCGTTGTGAACACAAATCATTTTATAATCATGCTTTTCTCCTATTAATTACAATATGACGTCACAATAGTTGTTAATATTCATACATTTTGCGTTTCTAAACAAGTTTAATTAATTCCAGAGATGTAACCGGAAAATACATATACAACCATTTCCACAATCTAGTTACGTTATTGCGTTACAAGGAAAACTCGTTTTGCCATTTTTGATCAAAACTTTTGTGTTTTCTTTTCCCTATCTGTATTTGATGCTGATTATATAATATTATGTTCCTTGAACTCGACTGTCGTAATTACTTTATACTTTTGCAATTTTACTAAACGCAATTTTGACTCAAAAGTAAGAAAAAAACAAAAAAAAAATACACAGAAAAAGTGTTGCCAAAATCACAATGCAATTAATACACACAAGGATGTGTGGTACTTTTACTCGGTATACTGAAAGTATTTCAAGTATTTCTTTTGTGTTGTAGTAGCGTAAACTTTGGTTGTGGATTACCTTTTCGTTCATTAATTATTTTCCTATCCTACCTTGAACTTTAAAATCTTCTTCACATTGAGCTTTGAATAACTATGACTGCCACCATAATTTCGTAGTTACAAAACCCAAAATTGACGATCATAGAGTATAGACGATTAGGCTCAATTTATACCGCCACGGAAATGAACGGAATGGAATCGTTACCTTCGCCTCATGGGAGGGAATTAGCACCGGAGAATTCTCGAGAATTCCGTGGCAGACCGCGTCAAAATTTTTGGCTCGTATTTTCACATAATTAATAACACACAATATGTGTGTTTTGATATAAAGTTTACTGTGATATTATGTACAGTAACGTTGCAAAAATCGCTTCCATTCCATTCCACGCCGGTATATAACGAGCGTAATTTGTGAGTTGTAAGTCGCAGAATTTCTGGCGCGTAAATATCTTTTCATACAAATCATGACTCACAGAATTACGCTCGTGTGAATCAAATAGGACTTTTGTATGAAACTGAATGCAGCAGAATTCTGCCGAACCGAAATTCTGCGACTCAGAACTCACAAATTATGCTCGTTTGGCTTCGCCTTTATACGCCACACACGTTCGCTTGTATTTGTCCATCATAAGCCAACACTTAGATTCGGAGGAATTATCCCGAAGTTGAATCTAAACGCTGACGTAGATCTACGAGATCGATCACAATTCCGCTCCGTCACCGCGCATTATCCCGGCCCCGGACAATGGGAGCGCCAAATTACCGTAATTACTAATTTAGATCGGGTGCTCTGAAATTAACCAACTAATTTTATGAGTAATTTGAGCCTAATATTTCAGCTATAGAGAAAAGATTTGTTTGATCCAGTACTCTGAGATTTTTATTACCTTTAGCACAGATTTGTTATAATAATTAAATATACCAAGGCTGTATTTATATGCGTACATGAAAATATGTGTAACGATTTATTTAAATAGTGGTGCGGTCGCGCTGTTATTTACATGATACTTTTTCATTTTTACCTGTGTTGTTCTCTGGCCGGAGTGTAACCTCTGGCAAAACGAAAGATCTATAATGCTTAACAACATACTTTGTAAATCTGGAGTCCCATATTGCGATGATCTTGTGGACAGCGCTAGGAACTTCCGTGCCTTTAAGCGTTTTTGTCATAATTATTACTGGAAACAGTGTAACACAACAAATTCCATCATTAACTTAGATCTATCTTAGTGGTTGTTGGAATGTAAAAGAAACGTACCATTAGGAGTAGTAATGAAACGCACAGTCATGTCAATGTCAACCTGACATTTGACATATCTATCTCACTCTTTCTCTTTGTCTGCGCCTTTTTGCCTTGCCGGTTGTGCTAAATATAATTTACAATAACTGAATCTCTGCAATCCTTGTTTAATTTGGCCCCAACTCATCAGTAGTCATAATTAACATTAATTATTCCCGTGGTGCTTTCACTTTAGTTTTTTGACTTTAGGTCATTGCAACTTTGTGCTGTCTCCCGATTTTTACGGGGAGGGAAAACTGTATACTTCTTACTCTTCCTATCTTCTTCTGATTAAATTCGTTGCGGGTCCCAAGACAGTTTTAGCATGTCTGCATGCATGGCTCACTGAGATCATATCAAAGTGTTTTCGTGGTTGGATACCGCTGTCGATCCTGGCGACACAGGAGATACAGTGGTGGGAATGTGTGGTAAGCCAAAGCCCGTTAAAAATAAAGGATAGTTTTTGTCCCGGAAACATGTACGGTTCCCGCGCGATAAACGAATTTTGGCGCAACGGAGTTGCGGGCGTCATCTAGTCTCTAATAAACTACTTAAATCAACTGCTAATAATATTATAATATAGCTTAATAATGTAAAATAATATGCGCTAGGACATCTACTTTTTAATGGAAAATTAAAAGGAATAATAATTTACACAAGAGAGAAATGTTGCTCTGTCAAAATTATTTTTTTACGTTTCCAGTGTCACGTTTATTATACTCATTGATTATATCAAACGTGACCCTAGAAATGTAAAAAAATAATTTTAGCATTACTTAAGGCAAATCTTTTTAATGAAACAATATAATACTTAGCGCTGAACCATTCCGTGCTTGTCTACAAACTTGAGCATAATTAAATATCATAACCCGGCGAAATTATGTCCCATAAAGTGTACAACATAAATTAGCTGCATTATGTAAAATTATGCGGCACGAAATTTAAGAACCGCTTATTATCAGCGCGGCTTACGTAACCCGAACACTGCGACACAGCTGATAACATCGCGATGTATAAATTAGTTGCACTCGGAAAACATTTGGCTGTTAAGGTAGCTTTCCGATCTTTGCCGCAAAATCAAATCAGAATCAAAATATCTATTTCTTATAAATAGGTTGACAAAGTTAAAAAGGTTAACAATTTAGAAAGTTTATATGAGGCCTACCACCGCAAGCGAACGCAATCGACAAACATTAAAAAATGCCACTTTTTGACGTATAGATTTTTTCCAACATTGGTCTAGCGACCCATGCCGCATACTTTGTAGTGGCCTAGAGAAAAATGAAACCTACGTAGTCAATAATGCTAAGTTCTCACATACGGTTTTGCTCGATAGTTTTACTCGAAGTCGAGCAAAAACCACCGTGTGGAGCGCAAAATTCACAGATCGAAGGCTCGCATCGAGCCAGTTTGAAGGCTCGAATCGAGCCGGCTTGACAATTTTTTTGACACTAGTTTTTATTATTCGTAGCTAATTAATTTCCTTCGAACCGGAGTAAAACTATCGAGCAATGCTGAATGTGTGGACGAAAGCCCGAGCCGTGGTTTTTACTCTACGTGATTGCTCGATCGAGCAAAACCGTATGTGAGTACTTATACTTAAAGTGTTTTTTATCGGTCGTGATCGCTTGCTGTATTCTGAACGGTACCTTTTCCACGACTATTGAAAACGCAGTATGTAATAACTAGGCCCCGAAACTATGTTGCGCAGATATTGATTTATAGCACGATAACTGAACATTTTTCCGGGATAAAAGGTATTATATTATGTCCTTTAACGTATTGTTATACATCTTCTTAGCAAATTTCAACTTAATGAAAATAGTCATTTATGCGTGGAGGCACAATTTCTTATGTAATACCTCGATCGTGTGAATCGCAGACACAATGGATTTTCAATTGTTATGTGCCAGCCGGGTGCTGTTTGGGGATTGATCGGTTATATACATACCACCAGCTTAACATCACGCACACTTAAAAAGTAAACATAGTAAGTACTACGGCTGTACTAATTTATTAGACGATTAAAGAACAGGAGATTCTTTTGAAAACTAATTACGCATTCGCCCCACTTCATGTGACGAGTAAAATGCTTGTTTTATAGAAAATAAGCTTTTTTATATTTTTATGTGTTGGTTCATATAAATTAACATACCTTTTTAATCAAAATAACATGGACTTTGTTTCACGAAATACGCAGAACACTATTCGAATTGTCGCAAACAAAACTCCAAGCTTCATTTTACATTTCTATTTCGAGTAAATTTCGTTATAAATTCTGGAGCCGGGAGTTGACTCGCAAAAAATATATTCACATTTGATATTTGTATTCACTTTCGTGTTTTACGAGAAAATACCAGCTTTTCCAGTTATAATGTAGTCTCTGATCGAATTGGTCGAAAATAGAAATAGTCGTCTTTGTTCGGTAAATAACCTAACCTTTTATTAGGAAAACGCAAATCTGAATTCTTTGAACGTGAGTTAAGTGATTCTTTATCGCGCGAAAAAAATGTTTAGTATAACTATTACCTAGTAATCAATAATAGTTTAGTATAGTAAAATGTTTAGTAAAGTGACATGACACTTTTTCTGACACGGTTGGTTGGTTATAAATCGTAATGATCAGGAAAATGAGTATATATATAGGTAACGCAGGTATAAAAAGAGCTTCTGAAGTTTAGTCTTATCTGTTAATACGTTAATCGAGACTGTGGAGTGTACGAGAATCTAGACGGATTTTAGTCCATCAAATAGACTGATATTAAGCATAGGAGAGCTTTGGCTAAAACCATACTAATATTATTAATAATAATTATATTATAAATGCAAAAGTGTGTCTGTCTATCCGTCTGTCTGTCTATCTGTTACCTCTTCACGCTCAAACCGCTAAACCGATTTTGATGAAATTTGGTACGGAGATACTTTGAGTCCCGGGAAAGGACATAGGATACTTTTTATACCGGAAAATGTACGGTTTCCGCGCGTTCATTTAATTTTGGCACAACGGAGTTGCGGGCGTCATCTAGTATTTTATAGTTTAGCAAAATTATCTATATCTATACATATTATAAAACATAGTTGCTTTTTTCCCTCATGTCCCTTTGTTCCCTTTAATCTTTAAAACTACGCAATGGATTTTGATGATTCTTTCAGTGTTAGATAGCCCATTTATCGAGGAAGGCTATAGGCTATATTTTATCACGCTAAGACTAATAGGAGCGAAGAAATAGATGAAAATATGGAGAAAAAGGGGAAAATTATTTGAAAGGGCTAACTTGAACGCGCTAATCTCAGGAACTACTAGTCCCACTTGAAGAATTATTTTAGTGTTAGATAGCCTATTTATTGAGGAAGGCTATAGGCTATATTTTATTACAGTAACACTAATAGGAGAATGTGGAAAAAACGGGGGAAATTATTTGAAAGGGCTTATCTCGCGAACTACTGGAGCAATCTTTATGTTATTTGGCACAGATAAGAAGTAGACCACGTGAAGGATAATATTTTAATCATTTTTTCAGTGGCTTTATTATATTTTATACCCGTGCGACGCCGGGGCGGGTCGCTAGTATATAATAATTTTGCTTGCGAACTAGAATTTATCATTTTAATGTTATGTTAATGCTGTCGAATGTACGGTTTAAATATTCAATACCATGTTCGTAACTTTCATTAACTTGTGTTATTACGACGCAAAGTAACTAACATTATCAAACAAATAGTTGAAGAGGTCGAAGGTCGATCGGTTTGATTACAGCTAAGGTCATGAGGTCAATCGTCCTTTTCGAAAATCAATTTTGCTTCGATTAACAAAGTTATAGTTCTGATATCAATCTCAACTAATCCGTTGGTAATGTGTGGGTTCTATTGTTTCATCAAGCCCCAAGCGGCCACATCCGGCCGCGATAACAATGAAAAAGCTATTGTGTTTCGTTTTGCCACGATCGATGGGTGAGATCTGATGATGCGAGAGCATGAAAGTTGATATTATTTGGGTCGCTTTTATATAGAACAGAACAAACAAATATCATACAAACATAATCTTTTAAGAAAAAAATTATAATATGAAAAAACAATTGATACAAACACAAAGGCGGCAATATTACTTGCATTGAAAGCATTTTTTCCAGGCAATCATTAACTACAAAAGTCGTGTTTCAAAAATGAAAATGTGATTTTTTACATTAATTTTCTGATAGTACATGACATCGCCTATCTCGAATTAGCCCTATTTGAGGAAAGGTTAATGAGCTTCATTTTAGCTTGTCACAATAATTACACTATAAATTTTTGAAATTTGATTTTCAATTTGTTATAAAAACGTTATAATATAGCGAGGCAGGATCAAAATGATTCCAAAATAACGAGTAAATCTCAGTAAAAAGCTGTAAAATTTTTGTCACGCGACACGTCCTCATATGAAAATTTGTCATGAAAATTTATCTTTCATTACAAACAACATTTTCTGCGATTTTATTGCTGTGTACGAAATAATTTCGCGAAATCCGCTGCCGCTGGATATTCACGTAACAAATTAAATACTGACTTTGAACTCATTTAAAGTTTCATAAAGCAAAAAATGTTATCATACTCTACGGTTTTTACCTATTTTCTTACTAATAAAAATATTCACATTGTTGTTTTTTTTCACGCTTTTATAAGCTTGGGCTGTATGTATGTAACGGAATCTTTAACTATAACTGTAACTATAACAGCTACAGTGCAAAATGTCAAATCTTTGGTTAAAGTTAAATATGGCGTCCAAGTTTAACTATAACCGCTCATACGTATATCTAAATTTTTCATGAAAAATTTACTATGTTTTACAGTGTTATATTAATTTTTCTGTTTATTTTTACGGATAATTAAAATTTTTATACTCTCAATCCCGTTACCTGTAGCTTCAATAAAAAAATAAATGCAACAGACATCTGTAAATTTCTCCGGTCAAAGTTAAGGTTAAAGTTAAAGCTAAAGGATGCCATATACCATAACCATAACTTTAACCTTAACTTTAATTTAAACCACGCCTCTGGTGCAATCCACCCTAATTCATTCGAAACTTTGCATGCGTATTAAAAGCCAATGCCAATGCAATATTTTTTTTTTCAAAAATATATAAAAGTGTGTTTTTTAAAACTATTATTTGCTTATAATATTGGAAAAGTAATATTTTTTTGCCATGAAAACTATAAATCGACCAAAGCAATTGGGTTGCTTACTGTATATAGTCTTAAAATAATAGTACTTTACAAATTATCGGATAACAAAATAGCAAATGTCTAGCCTAGCTGTTAAAATTATTTTCAACAATATTTGAATATTGAACCACACAAAGTTATATCAACAAACATTATGCACATTAAAATATTGTGTTTGTCGGAAATTTCTCACTTTTACGTGAAGAGGACACTTCTTCGTGGCATTTCGTTCTTTTCTTAAGGTTAAGTGGTTCTTTCGACATTGAACTTTCAGCATAAAGACTGAATTTCACGTATACACTTAGCACGAGCTAACATTAGCCGTTACAAACTCAAACAGTCTTAGGCTATGAATAATAAGCAGCTCTCGAATGAAAGACTGACGTGACAGAACAAAGTTGTAAAAGCCATAAAAATTAGCTTCTATAGTGTCAAGGCATTTATATTTAGTTTGTAAACTTACCCGTTAAAGTAAAAGCTAATTTGCAGTCTCAAGAGCTAAGAATATCCATAGTTTTTAATAATATGTGTTTGTTTCTAAAAAACTTAAAAACTAATACATTTAAGCCTCGTCAAACCTAAGTTTATTGGCAAGATAAGCTCATTAACATTTTTTATAATATTATCTAATTCTATTGTATACATTGAATAATATACGAAACATCTGCTTTCTCAAATCCATTCCCAAGCAAGAGTCTTTGCTGGTATTGTTAAATATCTGTTACTAAAACAATAATTTAGGTAAGGTTTCAAGATTCGGTTCGATTTTCCGTAGAAGCATTGTAATTACTTATTATTTTATAAAAAAGGTGTTTATCAAGTATTTGTTTAAGTGTAAGTAAAAATTTTTACTATTAGGATAGCGAGGTAGAAAAATGTTTTGAAATAACCTAAAAAGCTGAAGAAAAAACTATCCTTTGGGACAAAGTGATTGACTCAAATGGAGAATATGTACAGAGTATAATAAAAAGTGGAGCAGTTTAGTATGATTAATAGTTAGGTAGTAATTGGGGGCTCGGTACATTAAATGTTTCCGTAAATATGTAAAAGCGGTTTGTCATTTCATTGTAGACACGCAACGTAGACTATAAGTAGACTTTATAAATAGTTTTTTGGATATAGAAATGACTAGATGACGACTCCGTTTCGTCAAAATTTGTTAATCGCGCGGAAACCGTACACTTGTTCTGGATAAATAATATACTGTCTTTTTTCTTTGGACTCAAAGTATCTCCGTACCGAATTTCAGCAAAATCAGTATCGCGGTTTGGGCGTGAAAAGGTACACATAGACAGACGTGTAGCTGTCTACGTCTATGTGTGTCAACGGTAAACGGGACTTTTTATGAAATAAGGGGGCAAACGAGCAAACGGGTCACCTGATAGAAAGCAACTTCCGTCGCCCTTGGACACTCGCAGCATCAGAACAGCTGCATGTGCGTTGCTGGCCATTTAAGAGGGAATAGGGTAATAGTGGAAGGTAGGGATGGGAAGGGAAGGGAATAGGGTAGGGGATTGGGCCTCCGGTAAACTCACTCACTCGGCGAAACACAGCGCAAGCGCTGTTTCACGCCGGTTTTCTGTGAGAACGTGGTATTTCTTCGGTCAAGCCGGCCCATTCGTGCCGAAGCATGGCTCTCCCACGGACTAATCCCGTTTTTACCTTTTGGGTACGAAACCCTAAAAACATCAAACACAAATAACCTACGCATGATTCTGCTACGAAAAATACATTTTCCATAAACAGTAATCAGGTTTCAACCCAAAATGACCAATATCTTCATGCAAAACCATATAAGATCCGAACCTTTTCAGATTTGGATATTCTACGTTCACAAGCAGTTTTGTTAAAAAAATGCGGCGTAGAACTTGTTTTTTTATGTATGAGTATTTATGTCATCTATCACATAGTGCACGGTGCTATCTGCCTCGTCGTATACAACAGTATACGACGAGGCAGATAGCACCGTGCATCTACGGCGTAGCATCGTGTATCTACGTCAAGGCGTACGACCATACAACGTTTGCCAGGTTAGCTATTAATACAAAAATAGACACATTGACATACAAGTATCGAAACGAATATTCTCTTTCTGGACAAAATAAATCCCTTCTTTAATATTATTACAATATCAGTAATAAGTGTATAAATTTCAATGACACATACAAATGAAAACCTATTATTTTCGTTTCAGATTTTTCGTCCCTTGAGGCTCACAGTTTAGTTTCACTGGGGTATATGTAAATGTGAAGTAGAAACACAGCCCCTACACGCATGGGCATTATAATTTAACACGTCAATAGCAACTCACGCAAGCCCTGGAGTGACGGCTTCCCTTGTAAGGTGCTTTACAGACTAGTTACAATAATCCTTTTTGGTCGGAAAATTTTTATGTTTGTTACTATGGTGAGTATTTTTCTTTATTCTTTTGTGGCCACGACATAGCATTTTTTCCAAATATATCAATAAATCTTTGAAGAATAATTCAATACCTGGATAATATTTAAGTGTTATTGAATGTATGATTCATTGTGGAAATGTAATGAATACAGAAAAGTAATCATAATAATGTGAAAATATCATAACAATAAGTAACGGTTCAGTTAGTTAGAATAATAATTTAGAATTATTTATAATGTTTACACGACCAGTTTTTTCCTTGTCCACCACAGACCAGTCCTTGTTTGGTTTATTTGATATTAAGGCGCTATATCGAAAGTAATTTTACCGCAAGGGCAATTTTATACTTAATTTGTATGACTATAAAGTCGTGAATACGCTGCGGCCAGAAGCTATCGGCTCGGTCGGAAAACATGCGAAAAAACGTAATTATAATCATTTAAAAAATCACTAGAAGCATTTAAGCAAAATGCTTCCATACGATTTTGAATTGCAAAGGTGTCTATCAATTAGACTGATTTCCTACAATCATCTATTTTCGTTTAAAAATAATCTTCAAATTTCGTATTTTCAAGAGGTCATTTCGAAAATTAGAAGTATCGAGGCAAAATACATTAATCGTGTTTCTAGTTCTTCTCAAACCTAGATAAGGCTATGAAGATATGTATATCTCATTACCAGATTTGTAACATTTCTGAGGGTCCTATAGTATTACGTCAAAAACGACAGTTTTTTCAATATAGCGCCATAATGCTAAGTTATTTGCAACGCAAAAAATCATACGTTCTAAAAGTTTCTGTGAAATATACAAGCTGTAACGATAAATTTATTATTGCTCCAGCTATTACAACTCTCTAACAGCAAAACGGGGTGGCATGAAGATAAAACGACTATAAAATTACAAAGTCGTAAATCCGTGCAAGTCCTAAAAATAGCGTGTTCACGAGTACAATTTGCAGTTAGCACAGGGGCCCAATTACAATATCCCACTTGTTTCAGTAACGGTAACCGGTTTCATTGAAACCAGGCCAGTTACGCAGGAGTGATTTTATGGCGCCAAAGTATACGCAGAGCGCAATAGCACTCTCTTTTCCTTCCTTACCAAGTGGGATGGACGACCGACATGACTGGTGAGAGATCAGGCGCAGGATCGACTTTTTATATGCGCATTCGACGCGTCGATCTTAATTACTGTCAGACAATCAGGTGATCAGCCTGCATTGTCCTTACCACACCTGGAAATAACTAATTTCCAACCCGGGAATCGAACACACAATCTCTAAGTCAAGAGCCACGCTCTGGACGACTGAGGCGTCGAATATGGTTTCAATCGCTATCTCACTCATATACGCACATGCTATCATGCGCGAGTAAGACGGCCTGCTATTCTACATTCGAGGCTTGGGAATCATTTCCCTGATGTAGATAAATTTCAGTAGGCGAGTAGATTTACGATGCCCGACTATATTATTAGCATTCTCCACTTAGAAATACAACGTCTTGTGGCGGCTGATTGCAATAGAAATGCAAATCTCTCGCTGTCTCTCCAATTTGGTATGCCATTATTGACTTGAATATTGGACTTAAAACAGATGCTGTGTAGGGAACGTACTGGAACTATAAGCTACACCACATGCCAAGTAAATAAGTACACTACATTTGGACGCCAGTCTGCAGCACTTTCCTTAAAAAAGAGAACGTACCGTAACGACAGGTGGTATTACATCATAAGTAAATTATAGAGTATAAATGCCGCAGCACCTTCTTTGACCACGCTCCCTTTGCTAATGACATTTGATATTTTTCTGAGAATTTTTTAATACGAATACCGAAGTTTCTCACAAAAGGCTAGAAAATGTGCCTGTCGCCTTTTCACTGAGTGTCTCAGTAATATCATATAATTTATTTGGATTTCGACATAATATTACATTGTCTTAGTCACCGAACTTTTATACAACATAATAGTAATGCCATTTTTAGGGTTCCGTATTCAAAGAGTAAAAACGGGACCCTATTACAAAGACTTCGTTGTCTGTCCGTCTGTCCGTCGGTCCGTCCGTCTGTCTGTCTGTCGCCAGGCTGTATCTCAAGAACCGCTATAAATAAAAATAAATAAAATAAAAATTATTTATTTTCAGACAAAGAAGTCCATATTTTAAATGATTTTGTGACAATAAAATTATATTATACTTACAAATAATCAAAATGCAGCTCATTTTGCTACCCTGACATGTAGCTCAGTGAGTCTGCGAAGGAGTGCAGAGTCAATTCGCTCCGCTACGCACTACTCTCCACTCCCGAACTCTATGCACTACTGACGCTACCTATTTCCGCATAATCGCGTAGAAATCGTCGACTCCTGCATCGGCAAACATCCCGGATGCACTGCAGTATCGAGGGAGCCGCAATAGAGACCTGAATATGTTATTGTAGAGGACCCGCAAGGCGCCATAGGTCCGTTGAGTAAAGCTGGCCCACAGACCACAGGTGTAAAACGTCTGACAAAATGCTTTAAAAAGCGTTATCTTGACAGGCGCTGTACACCTGGCAAACCTGTGTGCCAGCACATTACCGCGGAGAGATAGCGCCCTGCGCTCCCTCTCAATATCCTCCTCATCACTGAGAGTATCTGTCACCACGTGACCGAGATATTTAAATTTTGTAACACGACTCAGAGGTACTCCGTTAAGTAAAGGTGGTGGACAATCTTGATGATTGAAAATCTTACTATTACATTTAAATATCATGTACTCACACTTACTAACATTGTACTCTAAGCCGTGTTCAATAGCGTACCTCTCACAAAATTTTAACAGCCTGTTAAGACCACCGATTGAGGGGCTCAGCTTATAGCTAGACTGCTGAAATTTTCACAAACTGTGTATGTCTGTTGCCGCTATAACAACAAATACTAAAAACAAAATAATACTAATATTTAAGCGAGGTTGCCATACAACAAACGTGATTTTTTTACCTTTTTTGCTCGATATAAATAATGGCAACAGGTAGGCACTTGAAATTTTCACAAAGACCTTAAATGTATCTGTACTTTGATAATTAATATTAATATTTAAATAAAATAAAAATTTAAGGGGGGCTCCCATACAAAAAACACAATTTTTGGCCTATATTTGCTCTATAACGGTACGGAACCCTTCGTGCGCGAGTTCGACTCGCACTTGGCTGATTTTTCTGAAACATGTAGTATGCACTGTAGCTGCATCTGATCATAAAAAATGTTTTGATTCAATCACTTTTTATTTCTTTTTCATATTAAATTTCAAATACATTTTGATGGATAAAAATCCGAAAGGTAAATAATAATAACAGACGCTTCACACCACGTCAGTCTGGCCCCATGGTAAGTACCTGAAGGGCTCACGTAACGGGTACCAGACGACGGAATTATTATATTTAGAACAGGTACTATACAAAATGTATTTCAGATTTCATTTTTTCATACACATATTTAATACACATCCATAACCCAGTAACATTGTAAACATTTATTC
This sequence comes from Lysandra bellargus, assembly GCA_905333045.1. NCBI lineage: Eukaryota > Metazoa > Arthropoda > Insecta > Lepidoptera > Lycaenidae > Lysandra > Lysandra bellargus. The sequence goes on from HG995338.1 coordinate 9,865,464, forward strand.
CGTCAGCGGGTTTGAACCCGGCTTGGGCTACCACGTGCTTAACCACTGATCCACAGAGGTCGTAAAAGACAAAATAAGCGTATCCGAAACGAAATCCACGGAGGTAGAATAAAAAGTCCACAAAATAGTGAAATATAAAAAGCGAAATGTGCAGAAATACAATCACAGTCGAATTAAGTTAACGGTACGGGCGAAATGTTATTGATTTTCACGTGTACGCTCGTGTAGAGAAGCTGTTTCGATGTATTTTATCTAAAAACTCACCTGGCAAACGCTGTTTAACCGACTTCAAAAAAAGGAAGTTATCAATTCGACGCGTATGTATGTAATATTTCTAGACTTGCCCAGTTTTTGGATATATTAATCTTTGACAGCTTCTGAACAAATGTGCCAAATTTCAAAAGTGTACGTATGTATGTATGTTTTTATGTTTGTGCACGCATATCTCCGGAACCACAACTCCGATTTTAGTGATTATTTTTTATTGTACAAGGTATTGTTCAACTTAGGAAATACTGCAAGTTTCATCAAAATCGGTCAAGTAGTTTTTGAGATAGGGAATTTTAATTCTTAATTACGTACAAAAATTTGAAGTCCGTTTTATCTTTTTAAAATACTATTTTATAATTATTAGTAAAAGACATTAGACTGCATTATGGCTCATAATTTTATGATACAATACTCGTTTTATATTATACACAAAAACTTTGCTCTAAAATTATTTTCTCTATTGAAAAAAAATTCATAAAAATCCGTTGTATACCCACTTTTAAAGATCTTAACATATTATACTTGGACAGACAGTAGTACGCGATTTATCATACTATAAAGATTATGTTTTTTAATAATCTGAACAAAAATTAGCCAATCACAAATATTACAGCTACGTTATTAAGAAAAGTCAAAACTTTACGCAGGAGTTACGTATTTTTTACTTATTTCGATTGAGAAGACGATTTTTCGAGGAAGTTTTGCAACTAAAACATAGGAGAAGATTGTTATAAAATATAATTATATATGTACCCAGTAATATCTGAAAAAAAAAACATTAAACGAAATTAAGTGACGCAAAACACGCGTGACTCAAACACCTACGCTTAGCTATAAAAAGGGAATATTCCAGAAAACGACATCCAATGTTTACACAGCGATTCAGAAAGAGCATTAAAGAATCGACCTCATTGTCACCGGAGCTAACTCGCTTTAGCACCGCAGGCAATTTACTTAATATTATGTGCTATCGGTAAAGTTCTAAGGTAAAATCGCTTCCTTAAATAGCCTAATACTGGCGCCTTTTGTGAACATTTACGCTATGCGGCATTTGATCTAGTTTCTTTGGTTTTTGCGCCAATTATGAAATTTTAAGAGTGTCTTAAAGCCGAACTCTATAAGTAATTTAATGAACATATTGACATAATATAAGTTCTAGTCATCTTTTATCGAACTATTAAATAAATACGTATTAGTGCGGCTGTTATTCACTTTTGTTCGCGGTTACACTAATATTAGTGTAACCGATAAAAAATACAAAAAGTATATACTTTTTGTATTTTTCAAGCAAATGAACATTGTTACGTTAATTTATTTACCATTTTTCCACTTTATTGTATTATGTGTATTAGTTAATAATATTATGTTGTACAACTCATGTTGTACAAAACCAAGTAGAATTTGTACCTATATAGGATAATATCGATACAAGTAACTAATATACTAAGTATAATAATATAGTTTCTGTAATGTCCTATGAGTTAAATGTTAACGAAACTTTTGCCAATAACTTCGTATACACATTTTGTACACAAAAGATTCGTTAGGTTTTAACATAGTATACCTATTAATATTATATATTGTATACGAAATAATAACATATTATTATATTTCAACATACATTAAAATAACTCAAAGCTCTTTTAATGTATGTCTAATGAAAATGTATATTTTATTGAAAAGATCTTACTCAATACAATAAAAGATAAAACAGCGGAAATAATGAAACGAGGAAATAATTTATTAAATATCTATCACAAAAGACATTGTAGAGATTTGGTGCAAACGAGCGACTCAATACTGCGACCGGCGGATGCTGTTTTCGCTATTTTCATACCGCTGGCAACGCACCTGCAGCTCTTCTAATGTTGCGAGTATCCATGGGCTACGGTAGTTGCTTTCCATCAGGCGACCCGTTTACTCGTTTGCCCCCTTATCACATAAAAAATATAAAAAACGCTATGAATTATTCTTGATATGTCGATAATTTATGTTACTACTTCAATTTGTTACTATAGTGATTACTATGAATATGAAAATTTTTGATTCAAATTTTTTTATTAAATATGAGTAATCTCGTAAACCACTGGACATTCATTTTGATATTAAAGAACAAACATATGTTTAAACAAAAATAATATAGTCTAAATTGGAAACAGAATGAAATCTACTGGATCGATTTCGATGTTATCGTAAAATAAACTATAATAAAAAGAATATAAACAGCTTCAACTAGACAAAATAATAATACGAGTATTATGTGACGACCTCTGTGGCTCAATTGGTTGAGTGTGTGGCAGCTCAAGCCGGGGGTCGCGGGTTCGAATCCCGCCGACGGAACAAAAAGTTTTCAATGTTCCCGGTTCTGGATGTGTATTAAATATGTGTATGATATAATAAAAATATTCTTAAATATACAATATGTCCCGACACCGGTGTCCGATCCTTTAATGTCATGATTTATGGCATATTTTATCGACAAATTGACTCTCAAATTTTTTTCTCTCTCTCACGGTTGTAAAATGAATGGCAGCCATTTTAATTTTTCTCGGGCTTTCACACTAATCTGACCAGTACTTCTCATGTAAATATCCTATGAAGATAAAAAAAGGTCTCATTTGATAGCTGAATTTGTGGACTACACTTACACAGGCAATATGTTATAAATTTCGCGGAATTGAACATAGAAAAACCAAAGTTTAAGAAAAAAAATGTGTATTTTTTAATTAATGGCTTTTTGTGAAAAGTCTAGTTCATTAAACTGGTTATTTTTGTTTAAAAAAAATAGAGGAGGTTTTCATCTTTACTTCAATGCTCTAAGTCAGATAGTTTAGAAGTTATAACGATTTTCTTATGAAATATAGGTAAGGTAGTATGAAGTCAGAGAATTTTTTTTTCAAAAGTTTGAGAAAAAAAATTGAACTCATAATTTATGGCGTATATTAGTGACAAATTAGCTTTCAATATTTTTTTTCTCCAACTTTCGAAAAAAATATTTTTCTCTGGCTTCATACTAATCTAACGTATACTTCATAAGAAAATAGTTATAACTTCTAAACTATCTGAATTAGAGCACTGAAATAAAGAATTTATTTAAGATGAAAACCTCCTCTATTTTTGAAAGTAAAAAAAAACCAGTTTAATGTGCTAGATTTTTCACAAAAAGCCATTAATTAAAAAAATACACAATTTGTTTTCTTAAACTTTGGTTTTTCTATGTTAAATTTCACGAAATTTATAGCATATTGCCTGTGTAAGCGTAGTCCACAAGTTTAGCTATCAAATGAGACCTTTTTTATTTTCATAGGATATTTACATGAGAAGTACTGGTCAGATTAGTGTGAAAGCCCGAGAAAAACTAAAATGGCTGCCATTTCACAACCGTGAGAGAGAGAAAAAATTTGAGAGTCATTTTGTCGATAAAATATGCCATAGGATGACATTAAAGGATCGGACACCGGTGTATATGTATATTGTATAGTATAAAAAGTATTAAATATATTTCCGTTGTCTGGTACCTGTAACCCAAGTCCTTTAAGTACTTAGCACGGGGCCAGACTGACCTGGTGTGAAGCTTTCATAGATATTATTATTATATCCTAGTTCTTATATTATGGCAACATTTTCTACCCGGAAGAGCGACAGCTATGTGGCTAGTTTGCTGAAACCCTAATCCCGTGATATAATTCATTTATTGTCTGTTTTCCGTCAAATTGTTTCCGAGAACGTCACGGATCCGATTCCATATTTGATCAGACTTCCAGTATCCAATTAGATAAAACTAGTAAGCCGTTAGAGAGTACTGTAAGGTTTCGCTACATGAAAATGTATTTTTGTCGAAATTAGTTGAATAGGCGCCTTATTTATATACGTCTCTATCCTCAGTTAATATTATAAATGCGAAAGTGTGTTTGTCTGTCCATCCGTCTGTCTGTCTGGCTGTCTGTCTGTTACCCCTTCACGCTCAAACCGCTTAACCGATTTTGTTGAAATTTAACATGAAGATACTTTGAGTCTCGGGAAAGGACATAGGATACTTTTTTTCCCGGAAAAATGTACGGTTCCCGCGCGATAAACGAATTTTTGCGCAACGGAATTGCGGGCATCATCTAGTTAAGTATAATGTAATTAATAAGATTTCCAGAACGTATTTTAGAAACCTTATTTTTCTCCCTGCTCGTGTCATAGAAAACTCAAGATACAGTGAGGTTTCAGATGCCATCATAAGAAACATTGTGGTCTCATAAGAAAGTTCAAACGCAGTGCGACAGTACTTCAGCACTTTTGAGATGTCTACGCAGTTCCTTAAGATCGCCTTGAGGTAACGCACACCATTCTTCAGTACTATTTGAGTGGCTCATGCTTATACAATACAGATCCCCTAGATAACATGTTTTCTTTATCGCTTCTTTATAGAATCGCCGATCAAAATGTATGGAATTGACATTACCGTATAAAGTTGACATTCGACTCATCTCATGTGAATTTCATACATCTTGATCAGAGGCCTGAGTGTGAGTTTTTGTTTGACATTCGATCGTGAACGCGTTTGGCGTTTACTAAGATTTTGTATGGAATTTGTATAGCGCCACCTAGCGATGCTCACGGGAGTGAGCCCAGCTCCCATACAAAATCTTAGTAAACGCCAAACGCGTTCACGATCGAATGTGAAACAAAATACTCACACTTGGCACTCAGTTATTCTATAAAGAAGCAATAAAGAAGTGTTGGCTAGGGGCTAAGATGTAACAAAATATATTTATGATACTTTAGGCGCGTTAGAAAAAAAAAAACAGGTTGCACTTTGGCAGTCCCGTCAGAACAAAAAATTGAACATCAGAGGGAGATACATTTCCGCAGTCATGCAAAAGGAAGAGAGGCGGGTTATACTTTCTCTCCTACATCTCATCGGCAGTTTACTCTCCCTCCATCTTAAAATGTTTAGATCAGTGTCATAATTTATCTCATCCCGAAAAATTGCACAGTGATACAGAAGTTTTCACTACAAAACGAAATCTAATTCAGTGTACAAAATATATTTTTATGCACTACCCACCCACACACGTGTAAATGTAGATTCGTAAAAAGGGAAATATAAATTCGTGAAAAAGGTGAATGTGAATAAATTATGACGGTGGATTCCGGAACAACACTCCGCTTTAATGACAGTATCGTTGTTGTGTTGTGTTCAAATCAAGCATTTAAAAATGATGTAAAACCCGACCTCGATGTTACCGTTGATAAATAAATGAAAAACGCCCTAACTTTTTTGCGGCATAAATATTTTTCTCCTGAAATATACGTTACAATAATTATAAATATCATCAATAAGTTAGGATGGCTTTCCTCTATTTATTCTGTCTATAAACTGTTTGTAGTTAAACCGGTAGACCGTATTGTCTCACGGATTTAAATATTATGGCGTCATTAAAAAATAGACTTATAATCACTGGACTGTTATTATTAACTTATTTCAATGATGGCTTATAATTACTTTTGATTGAAAGAATAACAAAAATGTATTTATGTTTATTTTCTGTACGATATTAATTAAACCTACCAGTTTTTTATACACTTGTTTAATTCTACGTAAAAGTTTGATGTTTAAACATTCCTTCAAAGTTTTTCGTATAAAATATGCAAAGGTGTGTCCAAAAAAAGGTTGAACCTTCGACCGTGCCATTTTAGAAGTGTGTGTACGGTCTACTAGGTGTACGCTGTACGACGTACGTAGATCCATACTAATAATATAAATGCGAAGGTGTGTCTGCCTATCTGTCTGTCTGTATGTCTGTTACCTCTTCACGCTCGAACCGCTGAACCGATTTTGATGAAATTTGGCATAGATATACTTTGAGTGCCGAGAAAGGACATAATATTAGGATAGTTCCCGTGCGATAGACGAATTTTGGCGCAACAGAGTTGCGGGCGTCATTTAGTATCATAATATTATTATGTTACGAGTCGACCATCGAGATAACCGTACTAATATTATAATCACGAAAACGTGTCTATCTGTTACCTCTTCAAACGGCTGAAACGATTTTGTTGAAATTTGGTATGGAGATACTTTGAGTGCCGGGAAAGGATAAAGGGTACTTTTCATCCCGGAAAAATGTACGGTACCCTTGCGATAATCGCATTGCGGGCGTCATCTAGCACTTTAATTAACGTAATTATTTCAAAATATAGTTTCACAAGAAGGGCTACCGCGATACTATAGATTTTTGGTTAGGTATTGGCTTTAAAAAGGGCATATTTTTATCTCATTTTACGACTGAGGTTTTACAAACAATACAAAGACGCCTTAAAAATTGACGATTAATCTTTTGAGGTTTTATTAATTAGCAATAAAATGTTCTAAGAATTCCCACCATCATTTAAATGTAACTCAAATTTTAACCACGCACATTTCACAAAATGAATTGTACCTATTTTAGTATTCGCTAATTTGTATTCACCTAACGCTAAATTCAAAATGGTCGAAAATTATCTGCAAAATCTACGTATATGTGAATTATTCAACGTTCAGTCGCGTGGAGGCTGTATCGATTTGGTCTAAAGCAGTTTTCAGGTGAGCCACATCCATACTAATATAACAAATGCGAAAGTCTATCTGTCTGTGTTACCTCTTTACGCCCAAACCGCTGAACCGATTTTGCTGAAATACTCTGAATTTCGGAAAAAGATAACGATACTTTTTATGCCTGAAAAATGTACGATTCCAACGCGATAAACTAATTTTGGTGGGGCGTCCGTTGTGGCTGATCTCTAGTTATATCATAGAATATGGTCCTGGCTGAAGCTCGATTGAAGCCAATAAATATAGTTTAGGGTCCATAGTAAAAATATACTGGCTTGTAAAGGTTAACCATATTTGCTGTCGTACATCATAATCAACGAGTCCTTTAGGTTACGGTTTTTGGGTATGTAAATGTTTTACAGGTACAAACTACAAAGTTTGTAGAAAGTACCATCGAGGAAATCGATTCCTAGGCATTCGACAGACCAACGTCGTTTGGTCGGATCATGTCAATTCAATGTTAATTGTGATCTGTCGGCTGGGTTTGAAGTAACGCGAACAAATTACGTAGGGGGACCTATGTAGTTTGGTCGCGTTACTTCAATAGGAATCAACTTCTCTGATAGTACATAACATGTAAGATTTCTTAGGCTAGATTTGTATGCGTCCGCGCGAACTAGGGTTTTGGCTGCTACATCGCTAGATCACAAGCAATTGTATGTTACGACTTATTTAAATAGCGGCGCCGTTATTTTCTTACAATTACTTGTGATCTCGCGATGTAGCCGCTAAGCTGCGCCTTCGGGCGGACGTATAATATGAATCGAGTATAAACATAGAGTATAGATAAACTAGGATAACATGGCGCGCCCCACCAAAATTCAAAACGTTTGAAGTGCGTTGACAAAACGTTTGAAGTGCGTTGTCTTGCGCGGTCGGCTAGTTATGATTAGTTGACAATGACATAAGAAACAGTGAAATATTACGATTACTGGTTGATTGGTTGAATAATTACAACTACATACAAACTCTTTCATAAGGATGTGACTACACACATTGAAACAGTAATTTGGAGGGGCGCGCCATGTTATCATAGTTTATCTCTAGACGCGGATTGTCTTAATTTGATAATATGATGGATTATCAAAGTAAATAACTTTTTTTAATTAATGAGATCGGTGTAACATCTACAGACGGCTGAAATTGGTTTTTCCTTAAGGGAGGCCATTTTTAAAGAAGAAGAAATGATAACTCTGCGCTCGGAAGATCTTACTTTGGAGCTACTTGGAGCTATCAAGCTCATTTCCACAAGGTAAAGGGCATAACAAAGTTTGCCGTTTCAGCTAGTAATTAAGACATTTTTCCAGCGCTAACCCAGTGGTTCCGTGCGAAATTCTCAGTTTTTCCTTTAAGTATCTGAATCGGTGGTAGGCTACGTTATTTTCTGGAAAGTCTACGAAGCCTACCACCGGTGGTTCGAAAATGAAATAAGCATTTATACTTTTACTAGACCTCCCGGTGAACTTCGTATCACTTATAAACCTTCCCTAGACTTCCACGATCATTTTAAGACTAAAATTAGCCAAATCGGTCCAGCCGTTATCGAGTTATAGCGTTACTAACACAATTGAAAATCCATTTTATATACATAGATAGTTAACTTCGTTCAATATTGTAATTAAAAGCATTTTATTCCTTGTGTGTAATAATTATAAACAGATTTCGTAGTTTGTCCCGCGACACCCATAATTTAGCGTTTAAATCACGGACCTGAATTCATTAATATTAATTTCATATAACAGTGTACACAATTAAATAGCATGACAGGAAAATTACTCCAGCGCCATTTTACATGACGTAGTAAATCGAACTTCGAGGTATAATGATGATAGAAAGGAAAAGTTTACAAACTTATAACGTCAAGTAAAGACAAGAATAATTTTAAGTCATTTATCATTAGACTTATAATATTTACTTTATACTATATACTATGTTTAATATCGTATAAGTCATGTTATATCGTATTATTGCATTTATAATATTATGATACTATTATATTCTTTAAAAATTAACTTCTTTTAATGGTATGAAGATTGAAAAGCGTAGATTTTTGTTTGTTTTTTTTTTGTGTATAATTATTATTGCATTTATATACCCGAGGTAAGATTTTTGTTTTATTGTGTTGAAAAAAGACTAAAAAAAACTACTAGGCCAATTCAGATGAGATATACGACGGAAAATGATATTGGCCAACATTATAATATTGCGTTATGTAAAGAATTCAATGGATTTTGTGCGCAAGATAACCATAACTTTATCTTCTCTTTATTTTTAAATACCATAATAAAATATTATGCTTCTCGCATCTAAGATAAAGCCCTGACTAAGCATACTAATTATTTGTACGGAGGTATTGGACAATTTAATAATGCATAACCCACAAATGGTTTAGAAAAATACGTGAAATCTAAAATAAATAAAGCTGTTACATTTCTATAAGTATACTCAAAATGAATAGACCATAATATAATGTAATAGTCTTTTCAAAGGCAACGTCGACTTTTGTATCTGTAATAATATTACAGATAACAAAGTAAATTAATGTCATTATTTGCAACGTAAATATTATAATGATTTCGTTCCAATAACATAATTTCGTTCGAAAAATAAATCTACATAGTCTTAAGTCTTAACTTATTATCTTGATGTCTAGACGTAAATTATATTTTCGAAAACATATCAACAACTATATAACAAGGACGGCTCTATCGGTAATCTTTGAGCGTCATATATCTTTTATGAGTGTCATCCAGATGAAATTTTATGTCAAATAAGACATGGCATACTTGTTCTAGTGAGCGGACTAATAAGATACATAACAATATTATAATCAAGATGGAATTATCAATGGAGATGTAAGGAAAAACTTTTGCTTTTCAATTACTTTAGTCAAAATACTTGTATTTCGGCAAAATTGTCTCTTCCTTGTCTTTCATTATTATCATGTCATTTCATAAAGTAATTGAACATTTTAATTCTGATAGAAACTGGCCAAGTTAAATCTTATCTACTTTAAGATCTCACATTATTTAAATAACAGCAATAGTTATAACTTATAGATATTCAATAAAGCAAAGAAATAGACTTTATTATTTGTTCATAATATTATTTGGTTCCTATAAATAAATATTACGATTTTCCATAGAACTTGGCACTCATTTAGATCTCCATTCTTTTTACGGCTAAGTCCTTAGACAAGCATAATGTTTGTATCGAACTTGGCTCTCCTTTTTAACATTTTTGGTGGGATATAATTGTATAAGAATTTCAGATAATATTGAATTTTTTTAAACCTAAAACCTGGTATACACTGTACAAGCTACAAGAACATCTCTCGAACCTTTATTGAAAATACCAACATTTTGGAATTGAAACAAAAGAAATCCGTCCACCTGTAAATTCAAACAGAGAACCGATTGAACAGAATTTTTCCTTTCACGTTTAATCTGCTTTCGAACCGGTCACGATATCGATTCGATAAAAATTCGCACGACGAGACTTTTCAAGGATATTTTCATCATGACTTAAGGCAAGCTCCCTGTACTTTTAATTTGAAGGAGCCTAATCAAAACTTGTTTTTGTTAAATTATGAAAAACTTAATTATAAGAGACTAGCGACCCGCCCCGGCGTCGCACATGTATAAAATATATAGCCACTGAAAAAATAATTAAAATCGACAGCCTATGATCCTTCACGTGGTCTACTTCTTATCTGTGCCAAATAACAAAAAAATTGCTCCAGTAGTACGCGAGACAAGCCCTTTCAAATAATTTCCCCCGTTTTTTCCACATTCTCCTATTAGTATTAGCGTGATAAAATATAGTCTATAGCTTTCCTCAATAAATGGGCTATCTAACACTGAAATAATTTTTTAAATCGGACCAGTAGTTCCTGAGATTAGTGCGTTCAAGTTAGCCCTTTCAAATAGTCCGTGGGAGAGCCATGCTTCGGTACGAATGGGCCGGCTCGACCGGAGAAATACCACGGCCTCACAGAAAACCGGCGTGAAACAGCGCTTGCGCTGTGTTTCGCCGAGTGAGTGAGTTTACCGGAGGCCCAATCCCCTACCCCCCTAGAAATGCCGCAGTTGAAAAACAATTTGTTACCCCAGGAGGGTACCAACTGCGTTGGAGAATCCCTCTCTGGACGTCCATGCTCAGGAACCCCTGGAACTGAACGTGGACGTCTAGGCCGCCCCTCGTATTCTGGGGAGGGCAAAACTGCGCTCCAATCTGCTCGGGGCAAGAGCAAACACACAAAGACACCCCCCTCGATATTAAACGTGGACTTTTGCAATATCAGGGGATTACACTCCAACCTTAATGCCGTCCATTACCACCTTGAGACGGCAAAGCCGGCTTTGCTCTTTTTAACCGAGACGCAGATATCATCTCCGAGTGACACATCATACCTTTCCCACCCAGGGTATTATCTCGAGCACTCCTTTCTACCCAAAGCTGGAGTGTGAGTGTATATCAGAGATGACCCTGGATGACGGGGGGCAAAAACCGCCGACCATACCGCGATGCACGAGCACCATGTCGGATATTCGGTTTCATCAGCGCTCAGTGCGAAAAGCCCTCCGTTCCCTTGATATCCAAAAGTCGAGTGGGCCTGACGGAATCCCGCCTATTGTGTTAAAAAAGTGTGCTCCAGAGTTGGCTCCGGTCTTGACGCGTCTTTTTCGGCTCTCCTATTCTACTGGCATCGTCCCGACTTCCTGAAAGACAGCCTTGGTGCACCCGATCCCCAAAAAAGGTGATCGCTCAAATCCTTCCAACTACAGACCAATCGCTATAACCTCTCTCTTCTTGAAGATAATGGAATCCATTATCAATAGCCAGCTTCTTCGATACTTGGACGGCCAGGGATTACTAAGCGACAAACAATACGGGTTCCGTAAGGATCGCTCGGCTGGTGATTTCTTGGCGTACCTTACTCATCATTGGGCTCAGGCAATTGAGTCGAAGGGAGAGGCATTGGCTGTTAGTTTGGACATTGCGAAGGCCTTTGATCGGTTTTGGCATAAAGCGCTGCTTTCAAAGCTTCCATCATACGGGCTGCCTGAGAAATTATGTAAATGGGTTACTGGTTTCTTACCAGACAGAAGCATAAAGGTCGTAGTAGACGGCGAATGCTTGGAAACTCAGTCTGTTGATGCTGGTGTCCCTCAGGGCTGTGTGCTATCGCCTACTCTATTCTTACTGCATATCAATGACATGTTGCAGACCAGCGGCATTCATTGCTATGCGGATGACAGTACAGGTGATGCTGTATATACCGGCTCCCCAAATATTTCTCGGCAAAATGTCACTGAGAGTCGAAACAAACTTGTGTCTAAGGGGAAGATTCATTGGAGAAGGTCTCTGAATGGGGTAGACGTAACTTGTGGACCAAGTCAATTCAACTCCGCCAAGACACAAGTCTGCGCGTTCACCACCAAAAGTCACCAATGGTCGTATGTCCTCGTTTCGAGGGCACATCGTTCTCAACAGAGCGAGACAGTACTTTAGTCCGGACCAACGCCTACAACTCTACAAGGCGCAGGTTCGGCCTCATATGGAATATTGTTCTCATCTCTGGGCAGGGGCGCCAAAATACCAACTGCTCCCTCTGGATCGTATCCAACGAAGGGCCGCTCGAATTGTTGACTGCCATAGTGTTTCAAACAGCTTCTACCCCTTGGAATTACGCCGAGATGTAGCTTCACTCTGCATCCTCTATCGGTTGTATCACGGGGAGTGCTCTGAGCAATTGTTCGGAATCATACCACCTGCAACTTTTCGCCATCGTCCCACGCGAAAAACATACGATCCTCATCACCTTGATGAGTGGCAGTATTCCACAGTGCGTTTTTCGCGTAACTTTCTGCCGCGCACTGTAAAACTCTGGAATGAACTATCACCAGCAGTTTTTCCGGACCTATACGACCTGCAAACCATCAAGAAAAAGCGTATTCCCTCTTAAAAGGCCGGCAACGCACCTGCAGCTCTTCTGATGTTGCGAGTGTCCATGGGCGACGGTAGTTGCTTACCATCAGGTGAACCGTTTGCTCGTTTGCCGCCTTATTTAATAAAAAAAAACCTCCTTTTTTCCACATTTCCTCTATTTCTTCGCTCCTATTAGTCTTATCGTGATAAAATATAGCCTATAGCTTTCCTTGATAAATGTTCTATTTAACACTGAAAGAATCATCAAAATCCGTTTTAAAGATTAAAGGGAACAAAGGTACATGAGGGAAAAAAAGCGACTTTGTTTTATAATATGTATAGATAGATAATAATAATATGTAGCTGGCAATGTCAAAAACCTATAGTAATTCATCTACTAGATGACTCGGTTAACTTCGTTATTCTTCGTAATTCCTATTATAAACCTTACCTGGACCTCCACGAATATTTCAAGACTAAAAACATCCAAATCAGCCGTTCTCGAGTTTTACCGAGACTTACGAAATTTAATATTAATTTTATAGATAGAAGATTAACCTATCAAGCCCCATAAGATCACCGGTGATCGCGACAACAATAGAATAACAACAGATTTCCAAGAATCCACGATCGAAGGATTAAGCGCTGGCCATCACAGACGTTCGATTCCACAGAACCCATCAGTGCCGTAAAAAAACATAATTTTTTAAAATATAACTTTGCTCTCGAAAATATCAAATGCAATTTGACCAAGTACTAGACATTTTGTAAGTTTCTAAATTATTCCTCTCTATGGAATCTCTAGAAAAAAAAATGGATCTGAAAAATATTTTATTTTATTATTAAAGTACCTATTTTATGCTATGTTTTATTGTTGTAAGTATAGTTCTACTAGAATCTGATGGCAAAAAGTGAGAAAATAAATTGACTCTAGCAATACCAGGGTAATTGGATTAAAGCATTTTGATCCTTTTTTATTCTTATAGCGGCTGATTCTCTGTTTTAAACATGCAAATATAAAAAAAAATATCCAATCCAAAAAAAACGACCTCCGTGGCGCAGTGGTGAGCGCATTGGTAGCTCAAGCCGAAGGTCGCGGGTTCGAGTCCCGCCGACGGAACAAAAAGTTTATAAAGTTCCTGGGTCATGGATGTGTATTAAATATGTGTATCATATAATAAAAATCTTAAATATATGTATAGTATAAAAGTATTAAATATATTTCCGTTGTCTGGTACCCGTAACACAAGTCCTTCAGGTACTTAGCATGGGGCCAGACTGACGTGGTGTGAAGCGTCCATAGATATTATATTATTATTATTAATGATCAAGGATATTTTTTGAAAATCTGCTGTCAAAAATTGCCATCAGATTCTGGTAGACCTATAATTTCACTGAACATCCCGTAGATAAAAACCATGCATTTTTTTCAATATAATCTTATCTGTGGACCCCAAAGTTATGCTTATGACGCTTTGAATGATATTCGCCTTGTTGTTACGGCACACAACAAAGTCTTCCATTTCTCCAATATCTACAGTAGCCTTTTTAGCTTATAATACTTTTATACTAAACAGGTACGAAAGTGTAAAAAAATCAGTATCTTGTTTTAATATGTTTAAGTTACGAACCGTCGAAGTGCAGATCGGCGATGCGACGGGATAATAGCTTTGTCCACACTGTGCCTTTTTCTGTTCGTCAAGGGCATGCGTCATAGCGCAGTCAACAGCAAACGTGAGGCATGCCCGCGACGCATGCCCTTTGACCGTATCCAAAAAACAAAAATGAAAATGTTGGCGTTGCGTTTGTTGACATATTCAATTATTGAATGCACCAAAACAAAAGTTGAATGAAAGAAGACGATGAAAATCGAAGACGAAAGCGTATAGTGTGGACATAGCTAATAAGCAATACAATTATTGGAATGTCAAATCGCGTGACGCTTGACATGTCCATTTTGTATCGCTAATATAGACATCGTCGCGTCGCATATCGAGTTACTCCTAGTTTCGGTGCTAGGTAGATAAGCGAGCCGCATTCTATAATATTCTAGAATGCAAGCGTAACTATTACTAATAGTTGTTGTTAATCATTAAGGCGCTATATTGAAAGTAATTTTACCGCAAGGGCAATTTTGTAGTTAATTTGTATGATTATAAAGTCGTGAATACGCTGCGGCCAGAAGCTATCGGCTCGCTCCGAAAACATGCGAAAAACGTAATTTTAATTATTTAAAAAATAAATAGGAGCATTTAAGCAAAATGCTTCTATACGATTTTGAGTTGCAAAGGTGTCTATCAATTAGAGTAATTTCCTACAATACATCTATTTTCGTTTAAAAATAATCTTCAAATTTCGTATTTTTAAGAGGTCATTTCGATCGAGAAATGTATCGAGGCAAAATACATTAATCGTGTTTCTGGTTCTTCTCAAACCTAGATAAGGCTATGAATATATGTATATCTCATTACCAAATTTGTAACATTTCTGAGGTTTCTATAGTATTACGTCAAAAAGGACAGTTTTTTCAATATAGCGCCTTAAGGACAAAAAATTTGCTTCCCGCTGTCCTATATGAATTGTCATGTTTACATATTATTTAAAACCAAGCAAGGAATTTCAAAGCACTTCTTTAATATATTGTCTTATTCAAGAGAAATATAATATTATAGTAAAAAAAACGCCTGCTGGGTCGCCAGTCACTTACTATCGCTCTATGAAACTTCCATTTTGTCATAAAATAGTGAAATAATAAAGATGTGCATTAAAACCAAGCTGAATAAAACTGCTTTTACGGATTTCATCGCGATTTTATAGTTCAGTTTCTGCCGTTTGATATACTTTACTGCCCCGGACGTAAGGGACTGTAAAATATCAAACCGGCGGACTGAAATGCAAAATCGACTGCATAAAATATTTTAATGCCAATTATTAATAAGTGTCCTGAAAACGTTGTTTTGCTAAAATTGTTACCTATAATATTATAATATGCATAAATACAAATCTTCTTCTTGATTTTTGAATCACTCTTTCAGCTTTCTATAAAAAAATAACTGCATCCAAATCCATCACGTAGTTTCAAAGATCGATAGTAAAAACCGACCTTGTTTTACACTGTGTATAATGACAGAAGTTATTTTTTTTTGTTTAGGGCCTCAACCGTCGCTACTGGATTCTGTGCTACTGGTTTGAAAGGTACTATCAGAGAAGTTGATTCCTAGGTAGATGGACCTAAGTAATTTGGTCGTGCAAGCCCATCCGACCGATCACAGCCATTGAATTGAGATAAGCCGACCACTTGACATAGGTCCATCAACTGCCTAGGAACCAATTTTCTCGATAGTATGTAGGTATAGTATTTGCTAACAGTGGTAGGTTTTACAAATATTTTCCTATAAATGAAGTCTTTTTAGATTAAGAGCTACGCCGCTACGCAATTTTGCGCTACCGGTAGCAAGCGATAGGACTCTATAGCCCAAAAAGTTCTAAAATTGTTATGCAGTTGTAGTATCCGTACATAGTAATTCCTTACTCATCTCAGTTCTCTCGAAGAAAATTCCCTAATAACAATCCAAATTAGAGCTGTTATCGCATAGAAATGTCAAATGTCAGCACATAAGAAAACATCGCGCGCTGCCCTGCTTAATATTATATGAATGTTTTACACTTTTTCCCGGGGTAGCGCGGCACGTGTGCGGAATTTTATAAGCTGACTTAGTTATAACACTCGTAAAACTCTCACTATGAACACACTTTTACTACCGATAAAAAACCGACACTACGAAGAAAATATCCGGCGATTATTTAGATTTTAGGCCGTTTAAGTGGTTATAAAAAATTCAAGGTCATTACAAAACTTAACGGTACAAAACACGGTATTATAATTATCATGAACACGGCACTTACCATAAAAATGTCACTCACAGATCTCACTCAAGCACAACACTATCTCGAATCCGGGTCACCAAATCCACTCTCACGAGTCACGTCACAGCACTAGGGTTCACAGCACACAGGGCGACGACGCGCCGCTTCGCCGCAGCTTCAACTGGCTGGGGCGGCCCTACCGCGCGTGTCCTGCGCCCCTCGCCCCGTGCCCCCCGCCAGCCCCGCTCACCTCGCACGGCCAAATAGAAATAAAGTATGCGCCGTAAGGATAGAACGTGGGAGAACCCGGCCGCACTTGAAAGCCATGAAAAAACAATTATTACAGCTAATCCGATGATAATCGTGTAATATAATTGTAGGAGATCAGGAAGTTAAGTGGGAAAATCTAGCGAAGAACGCAGAAGGGTCATCATGATCTAAATATATAACTAAAACCCTTCGTTGAGATTTGCAGCTGCTAAAATGAAGAATGGGACAAGTTTTTTACCATTTTTGATAATAACTTGTCCCACCGTTTGATCTTTTAGGTTTACGCGATTGTTGTGTATAGCATTTGTAGGCGCTATCGGGTTTAAATCGCGTAGCATATTTAGTATCACGTAGCAGTTTCCAGCGGTCACAGGAAGATTTCTCAGTCTATCTCGACTGAACCTCGTTACAGACATCCAACTTGCTGAAGATACGCACTACCCGAAGAATTAAATATTAATGACGCCTGCAACTCCGTTGCGTCAAAATTCGATTATATCTCGGGATCTGGACATTTTTTCGGGATAAAAAGTATTGTATTTCCTATCCCGGAAGTCAAAGTATTTCTTTATCGAATTTCATCAAAATCGGTTCTACAGTTTGGGAGTAAATAGGTAACAGACGACAGACTCATTTTCGCACTTATAATATTAGTATGGATTTATCGTGTTTGGATCTGCGCAGAACGCACAAACAGTATCTTAAAGCAGCGGTGTTTATGATTTCAAATGATAATGTTAAAAAAATTGCCGAGCCCGTCACGGTTTATTATTTTAGTATACATAATTTATTACGTCATCATTTTTCTAATGAAATGGAATAATTTTTAGACTAAGCCCCCTAAAAAGATAAAAAGTGTTATAAAAACTGCAACTTTTCGCCATCGTCCCACACGAAAAATATGCCATCCTCATCACCTTGATGAGTGGCAGTCTTCCACCGTGAGTTTCTCGCGTGACTTTCTGCCGCGCACTGCAAAACTATGGAATACCACCACCAATCACCAGCAGTATTTCCGGACCTATACGACCTGCAAACCTTCAAGAAAAGAGCGTATTCCCTCTTAAAAGGCCGGCAATGCACCTGCAGCTCTTCTGATGTTGCGAGTGTCCATGGGCGACGGTAGTTGCTTTCCATCAGGTGACCCGTTTGCTCGTTTGCCCCCTTATTTCATAAAAAAAATATATATGTTCTTATTACACGAAATTGGTAGTCAATTAATTATGACATTTTATTGTGATTTATACCTTTTATGAGCTTAACCAAAATAATTTGTATCTGGGTTACTGGATTGAAATTCGTGTCAATGTAGTTTACGTGTCACCAGTCATAAATAGAGCGAAATGACCTATAGCGGGCTGCATTAACTTTATTACTATCGCGTAATAAACCGAAGTTAATTTAACTTCTTAAGACTGTATCACGAATTCCTAATTGCATGACGTTTTAATGACTACAGTTTCGGTTACCGTGGCCGGTTCATTAAAGACAGTATGACTGGAGTGTGCCTAAGTGTGTGTACAGTACAGGGGAGAACTAACTCCATTACTCTCGTATCCTAGTGGGCCAGAATATAAGTAAATTTAAAAGCCCATCAAAAAAAGTCATCACTAAAACACAATTTTGCATAGTCTGATAGTATCTAATAATTATATTCAAAATATTTTAATTAGCAACATACTTTTAATCAATCAAAATTGATAACAATTATGAAAAATCGCAAGCGCTACCTCAGCTCTGCCTTTAAAAGGTGGAGCGGGTTTAAAATTCAAAACTCTCTAGTGGCCGCCTCGGTAGATCCATTGTGCTGGGCTTGACTTAAAAATATTAAAAATCTATTTCAATTGCATTTATGAAGTTAATGAAAAGTGTTTTTAGAATGTATGTAACATTTTTGTATTATGCTCAGTTTTTGAGATTTTTCACTGATATTTTTAATAGCGTTAATGATTGGTTTATTCGTAAAGCGGGCCCCTTGACAATCAATTTTATTGTGCAATACTATTTACCGTCTAGGGTTTATTACCGTACTGCACAGTAAAATTAATCGTCTAGTAGTAGTACAGTAGTAATCTTATGAAAACCGCTATTTATTAGATAAATTCCTATCAAAAACCTTAGAAACCAGGCAGTCACATTTTGTAGTGAGTTTGCTTCTCATCCTTAGTAGACACGACAAAAGAGAATTAAAAATTATTATTATTTCAGCTATTCTTGTTACCCCCTTTTTAAGATGTCGTTATTTAAATATAATTATAATGTGATTATTTAAAACAAACGACTGTGTACAATTATTACAATTAATAATTATTATAGATTTTTAAGAAACCATCTCCCCTAGAATATTGCGTTACAGTTATGGACAATGTGTTTCGTTAAAAACAATTTGAAAAAATAATCATAAACAATTTGGTGAACACTAACAAAAATTCAAACAGTACTCCACAGAGATTTTTATGTTCAAATAACTTTGAACATGAAAATTGAAAGGGTATGCGTTAAATACTAAAATAATACGAAATGGTTTTGTATTCTGTGAAACTCTACCATGATAGTGAAGACGTGAGTGGAAGAACACGATAAGTAATAGCTTTAAAAAAATTGCCTTTTTTACACAAATAGAGGCTTTTGGACTGGGAAAATTATTTGAAATAAAAAAACGTGGATTATATGTGTAGCTAGATATATTAACTAGATAATGGCAGGTAAGTTACAAGGCTTGTTCAAATTATAAGGAAAAAAATCAGTTATTGTTCTACGTGGTTCATCCACTCATGTCTTTAATTCTGCTATTTTAATGCAGCATTATTGTAGCTTGTTTCTTGTTCTTAAGAGCCCGGGTTACCCTCGAAATTCTCATACATACGTAATACCAAAATCATTTTGTCATACGAAAATATTTAACATGTTTGAGTTATTTTTTAGCTTAAAATAGTAATTACCTAGGTTCCTGAACAAAAATTAACTTCAAAATATTTAAACACTAAAAAAATTTTTTTTGTGTAAAATTTTTATTTACTAAATTTACTACCAAATATTTAAACACTAAAAAATAGAGTAAAACACTAAAAAATATATAAATAAATAGTAAATTTACTACAAAATATTTCAACTCTAAAAAATATTTGTTAGTATTTAAATATTTTGTAGTAAATTTACTAATTATTTATAAATTTTTTAATTGTTTTACTCTATTTTTTAGTGTTTAAATATTTAGTACTAAATTTAGTAAAAAAAAATTTTACACAAAAAAAATTTTTTTAGTGTTTAAATATTTTGAAGTTAATTTTTGTTCAGGAACCTAGGTAATTACTATTTTATGCTGAAAAATAACTCAAACATGTTAAATATTTTCGTATGACAAAATGATTTTGGTATTACGTATGTATGAGAATTTCGAGGGTAACCCGGGCTCTTAAGGATGGCTTTTCGATATTTGCTGCAAGCGATTACGACCAATAAAAAATGTAACAAAATGCCACTTCATGAACTAGGCTATATAATAGTTTTACGTCATTAACACGCGTATACACTTTTTTTTAACATGACCCTATGTCGAAAATTAAACTCTTTTCTACCAAAGATCATAAAAAGTATATTTATAACGTTTTTAATCCAAAGTTGCTTGCAAAATTATTGTTTTAAAGTAAGAATTTCAATACAAACTAATCCTTAATTACAGTGCGTGAAAGCGTGACTCTCTCGCGAAAAGCATTTTCCAAACAAAAGCATTATAATAATTACTAGTCACTTGTAGCAATTTAGTTATTACCTGTTTAATAGTAGTTTCACAACAATATAATTGTACGGTCTACGGAAACACGTAGCGGCGTAGCACCGACGACGTAGCACCATCGTAGCGCTACGTAGGCGTAGCACTAATTGTAGAGGTAAAGGCGCATGCACAAATTAAACTCCTTGTCACGGACTTCTTTTTTTTTTTTTGTTTATTTGGTTTTGAGTTCACTTTCATACTCTGATATAACTAGATTAAAATAGAGAAATTGGCGTTGTCTTATAATTTTTCGTGTCCTGTAACGTGTTTTTGACCAACTTTTTTACATATATATTATGGATAGTCCGACTTTGATAAATTTTCTGTTCACATCGATCGTAGGTCTGAAAATAAAATTAAAATAGAAAAAAGTACAAAGCAATGTACATAAAAAATAACTTGATGGATTTACCGTTACTAGTTAATATAAAAAATGCTCTTTAAATCAGCTGGATCGCTTTTCCATCGATGGACAACAGCCGATCAAAGTTGTAGTTAAATAATTTATTTCCGATCATTATCGCAAGAAAACAAAGTAATATTTAGGCCCTACAAGGCAAATTAGACAGCCCGACCGACAAATCACGAATAACATCGACTTGACATAACCCAACCAAATAGGTCTGCCATATGTCGATGAATTTAATTTTTATAACGGATAACGCCCGTAAGGGCCGGGACACAAAAATACGACATGACGTCGTACGACGTCGTACGATGTCTTGTTGTGGTTTTTTACGACGCGCGTCGTAGATTCGCGTTTTTGTGTCCCGGCCCTCACTCCGCTGCGCCAAAATTCGTATATCACGCGGGCACCCTATATTTTTTCAGGATAAAAAGTATCGTATGTCCTTTCCCGGGACTCATTACTCGGAAGACATACAGACAGACACACTTTCGCATTTATAATATTAGTAATACAATATACATTATACACGCACCTTTAGTAACAGCCCAATTTCAAGAAACCTTATACGTTACATCACATTTTCTTAAAGCTTGATCTTTACAAAGGCTTCGTGCCTAATTAGGTTCATTATAAATAGCTCAAATTGTTTTATTAACGCGTAATAATATTAAAAAATAAGATAATATTTTATGTTAAAGATTCAGTAAATGAAGGTTAAATAGTATTAATATTAACATTGTTATATTATTTTAAAATTTGTTATAATATTACTATATTTTAATTGTTTCTAAATCATTAAAGAAACTTCCCCTTTTTTACAATAACCTCTTCTTGTTTACAATAAGCATAAACTATGAACCAAAAAGCTGTTTTTCATAAGTTATACTATTCACATAGAGGAACAAACTAATATTTTATATTCTTAACCTCTTAAGCGACACAAAACTGGAAAGCTTTTAACAAGCTCCGCCAATAAACGTCTATACTCTATATGAGTAACTGCAATAGGATTTGTTATTTCCTATAATGTTATAAGCGCATTAGGTCCGTATGAAAGTACTTTATATTGCTAGTACCGCCAATGTGCTTTGAGGCAAACATTAGCATTAGGAGTATATCCATACTAATATTATAGATGCGACAGTGTGTCTGTATGTTTGTATATTACCGCTTCACGTCCAAACCGCTTAACCGGTATTACTGAAAGGTATAATAATACTCCCTACAACAGTTGCGGTGACGCGTGACGGTGGCCGGTTTTCGTTGAAAACTAGGTCAGGTATAACGCAGGAGTAATTTTATAGTGCCCAAGTGTGTGCGCAGTGCACAAGAGCACTCTCTATTCCTTTTACTCTCATACTCATAACCCAGTGGGACGGAAGACCGACACTACTGGCGAGAGATCAGGCGCAGGACCGACTTTTTACATGCCCATCCGACGCATGGATCTTCTACTTGTCAGACAATCAGGTGATCAGCCTGCATTGTCCAAACCAAACTCGGAAATAACATGTTTCAAACGCAAGAATCGAACCCACGAGTTCCGAGTCTAGAGTAAGGCTCTAGACCACTGGACCACGGAGGCGTGCTCTGAAAGGTATGAATATACTTTGAGTCCCGGGAAAGGCCATGAGTTACATTTTATTGCAGAAAAATATACGGTTCCCGCACGATAAACTAGTTTTTTTCTATATCCACTTTTTCTTAAGCAGAATAAGGATTTGATTACCGCACTGGAAAGTTAGTGTTCCGAACTTTTGGATACGGCAATGAAGGTTGATCGCTTAGTTTTACAACAAGAAAGATGATCTATATGCAAATGGCATGCAAAGTCAGTCCTGCACCTGATCTCGCACCAATCATGTTGATCTTCCGTCTGTATGAGAATGTAAGGAAAGAGATAGCGATAGGAAAGAGATTACGCCGGTTCTTCTCGCCGGGTTAGGCCGTGTTCACAGCAAACGGACTGTGAGCCGCCGAATGTGAGCAGGCTCACTGTGAGCCCCAGTGTGAACGTGAAAATATACGGTATTGAATGACTACGCCTAGCGTAATAGCGTATTGTCGGTTAGGTTTAAACGAAAAGATGAATATGTATGGAAATACAATAAACTGCGTAACGTTCGCTCACATTCGGCGGCTCACAGTCAGTTTGGTACGAACACGGCCTTAGTTCCTGATCTGGTGGTGGGCAACATGTAGTCCAATATTCTGAAAGCATTTGATTTAAAATTATTCAGAAATAAAACAATTTCTATTTTTAAATAATGCTTAGGTAACTGGCCTGATCCGGCCACCGTCACCGATATCGGCTTATAGCTATGACATATATGCTATGTATTATAGCCATCAATCCTATGATTGTATGTATTAGTGCTGAAATGTGCATACATTTTGGCAGCCATTAATTACAAAAGCGGAGCGGATTTTGACCGCCGTAACCGAATTTTGGTTAAGGTCTGGTTAGAGCGTTATTTATATTAAGCATTTATCGGTGATTGTGTTAATTAAGAGCCTTTTTAACCGACTTAAAATTTGAGGTTACATATTTCCTAGTCTCTAGACATAAAGATCACTGTTAATACCTAAAAAATAACAACTATAAAAATAATAACACCTCAGGCGCAGCGCTATAAAACGAAACTGCACATTTTATTCGAAAAGTATTAAGTTTTGAAGTTAATTTTATTCATAAGTAGTCCGCTGCTAGTCGTTTAGGGGAGAATGGGTATCTCGTCCGGTAATGTGATTACTAGGGCCCGGAGGACCGCCATTTTATTTTACAAATATGCTAACGAGTCGGACAAATGAAGGTTTGTCACTTTAATTGCTGTTTCGTATGCCGTTTGTTTGGAAGTCATGTTCACTATTTGCAATATATATGCTTATTACTTTATAATATTATAATGATTTAAATATAATACTAGATGATCCCCACAACTGCGTTGTGCCTAAATTCGTTTATCGCACGGGAACCGTAGATTTTTCGGATGAAAAGTATTCTATGTCCTCTCCCGCGACTGAAAGTATCTCCATACTAAATTTCAGCAAAATCGCTTCAGCGGTTTGGGCGTGAAGAAGTAACAGATAGACACACTTTTCGCACATAATAATATTAAGTATGGATTATTATAAAGAACTGAATATTTTTACTTGTATTGAATAAAATTATTATAACAAAAATAATTACAAAGTCATCATATTTATGTAACAATAATAATTTTATTATTATTGTTACAAAAACATGTTCAAAAAATCGTTTCCTACTTATCTCTTTTGGCACATTTTTATGTTCACTTTTTTCGAGGAAAAGTTTGTGGCTTCATTCATATTGCCAGGCCTAATTAAAAATGTTGAGTATTAATTGGACGCAGTTAAAAATTCGTGTAGTAACCTACAAAAAATACGTATTGAGCTATAATGAATCCTGTTATGTTCTTTAGATGATTTAGAACAAGACTGCATTCAAAATTTAACAAACAATTTTCTATGGGTTAGGACACAAATGCTCCACAGCGTCCAATTTTACCTTGATATTTTCGTAAGTTTCCGAAAAAAGTTAAGGACTTACAAACAGATATATAGACGGATCGACAGACACCTAAATTATATTTAAAAAATATTTCCTTTTAAGGTGCTTCCTCAAAAGAAAGAGTTTTTAATTTCAAAAGTATTCAATGCGAACAAAACCACAGCTGAAGACTAGTTAAAATATAATTTCATGGAAATATTAACTGCTACCTTTTTAAAGTCGTTTAAAAACGTCTTGTGGATGCATGCTTCATTATGCGGAGTGGGCGCTAGCGAAGTGAAAAGATGAATATTTTTTTAATAAGCGAGAGGTAATATTTTGATACGACCATGTTTTGCTGAAGAAAATGAAACGTTCATAAAATTGCTAGATGTTGTAATTTAGTTCCCTAAAATTTGTTTATTAGAAAATGAACATTTTCCGGCATTAAATTATCCTGTTTTTAGAACTCAAAGTATCTTTATACCAGATCTTATCAAAATCGACATAATACACTCAAATTTTATACTATTAGTTCTTAGATCACACCGATTAACCCGTCTGGAGCGCTTTCTTAGCATGAGCCAAAGGTCCTCGAACAAGATTGTAAATACATACTAATATCAAATGCGAAAGCTACTGTAGTCTGTCTCCTCATGGCCAAACCACTGAACTGATTTTACTGAAATTTGGTGTGGAGAATGGAGATACTTTGAGTCTCGAGAAAGGACATAGGATACTTTTTCTCCCGTAAAAATGTATGGTTCCCGAGCGATTAAACTAATTTTGGCACAACTAAGTTGCGGTTGTCATTTAGTCGAGGGTATAAATAACTTGTGAAGGGGTAAAAAACAGACATAATTTCGCTCCATTTTTAACCGACTTTCAAATAGGAGGAGGTTATTTTATGTTTGGAACTATCAAAAACCGTGGCTCCATGGTATGTTTAACCACTTAACGAACCACTTAACTCGCACGTTTCGTCAAGTTGGGGCACATTATCACCTTGTATCCTGTAATTAGTACGGAGTTCCCGCACAAATATTACAAGTACGTGACTATGCATTACTGCGCCTTCCTAGAGCCGCCATTTTGGCAACTTACGGCCATTAATTATTCGTCATCATTGCGAAAATCTTAAGAAGAAAGGTATATAAACTACTAGATGACGCCCACATCCCGTTGCGCCAAAATACGATTATCACCCGGGAACCGTAATGTTTTCCAGGATAAAAAGTATCGTAATAATATGTTATTTCCCTGGAATAATTATAGTACGGGTGCCCTCGAACAAATTGTTTTGTGATTACTAACAAGCTATTTTTTTTGTGAGTAGCTACATTTTGATAAGACGAACAACATTTTTATTTATCTTAGCAAAGCAAACTTTCTTTTTAAAAAATATTATTTATCTTAGCTATTTATTTATCTTAGCAAAGCAAACTTTCTTTTTGTTTTTGGTTAATTTTCTATGTAAACACTCGGATAAGAGCCATTAAATAACAAGATCAAGAAAAAAAAAACTTTTTTTTTCTTCACTGGTTTTATATGCTGAAATATTAATTAAAATTTGAAGAACAACAATTTTTTGGTAAACTTTGCAAGTTATAGTGTAAAAAAGAAAATGACACCAGAAAAACAAAAATCCATTCACTATTACAATTTTCGGAGGTTAAAACCTCTGGCGACCCCACTAGTAACACTAGTAACAGATATTATAAAACATTAATTCAATATTTAGCTTACAAAGATGTCCTAATTTAGGGCACCATATTTTGTTGGTTACCAAACAATCTTTAGGAACATACCTAATTTCATTAATTTTGTAATAGCCATAATTCAATAGAACGAATTTCGTGGCACAATAATAATCTTAAAGCCAAATCTCCGTTTTCATTATTTTATCATAAAACAAACCGGATATTCAATTCTGAATCATAAAATTGTCTTATTTCTCAGAATTGTTCTTCATCAAAATTTGTCTTCATCAAAACAAATTATAAAGCTAGAACGACAATATTATAATAGCAGGTTTTCACTGGTGGTGGTGATCAAATCGGCAACGGGTTCCAGTGTATTCCAGTGACTATTTGCATTTTTCCAGTAGCAAGCCAGTGCTGCATTGGATAACTGAATTGGAATGTGTAAGCCGGCCATAATGACCTTCTATGTCAATGTAAAGACAGACAGAGAGATTTTTACTAAAAGACAAGATTAAAAATAATTCATACATTTTGTTTAATTACTTATGCAGTAACATGTTCGGTTCGGATATCCGAGCATCCCGCCGTGGGATTTACGTGACTTAACGAGGCCAAATTTTCAAAGCGTAATTAACAATTTTGGTTGACGCCATTTTTTGTCGCTCTGATTGAGTGTGTTTTGTTTGTGTTGTCATTAGTCGTTTCGTTTGTGAGTCGCAGTTGCTCAGCTTCACTCGTTTGGATACTTTTTAGCATGATACGAGTAGTTGGAATCGTATTTTCCTTATGTAATAAAGTATATTCTATTCTATTCTACTCTGTACGCAGCTTCTGTCTATAAAGATCCACATTTTTCATTACGACTTTAGTCATATTATTATTTAGTCTATTCGACATTAGTCATTACTTCTATAAGTCACTGCGCCCCAAAAATCCATATCGGTATTCACTGAGGACAATAATAATTGTAAGACCATTACAATCCAAATCAGTTTTACCGTTTTTAAGTTTTAGCGAGGAAGATTTAGAAACATATTATGCCAATTATTAGAAAAATAATAATAATAGTTGAAAAAACACGCTCCTTTTTATTTTAACAAATTATTGCATTATCACTTAATTATACATATTATATCCAAAGTATCGAATCTATAGACTAATAGATATAGGTAAAATCGTACTCAAAGATACCGTTACATACATACAGCCCAGACTTATAAAAGCTATTGTTAAAAAAACTATTGTAAATCGCTGATATCTTTCGAATTGAGAACGTCCCTAAAGATCCAATGTAGTAATAGAAGAGAAAGATAGACGGCCCGAGACGAAACGGCGGAATAATCCAAGTGTTTGATTTATATACAGCCCACTGTCAATCTAAATTAATCTGTTTTACTCAGACATTTCGTCTTAAATTAAATTAACAGGAAAATATTTGTTTGTCGATTTACGGTTGGACAAAAGCAATCTATTTTGTTAATTGGTTTACGTTAATTTAATCTAGTAATCTAATTCAGCACTGGATTGCTACTGGAGTTATGTAAACGGGCACTCGAATGCAATTCAGTGCATTCCACTGCCCGTTACGCCCTACACGTCATTAGTAACAAATTAATATTATAATAAGAATCTGTAATGATCGCATTTTCTGAACCCACCGCTAAAATAAAAAAACGCTCTTATTTTTTTTTATCGGTTTTACCTAACGTAAAAAACCTACTAGGTCTCCATGACGTTCGAGTGACTACACAAATAGCATCCTCCCCTACCTTACTATAATATTTTGAACGACAACGCACTAAGTTAAGAACTTTTTGCTCTAGACTAAGTCGAGGGTCCGATTCCGAATTCCCCCTCTTTTTTTTTCAAAAAGACAATTCGTATAAGACAGCCGATTGACTATTATTAAATGTATAAAATCAAAAAATAACCGAAACACAAAGCGGGGACACCAGCGAATATGATGTCCGGTATTACATACCCGCAATGAGTTTGCGCACTTGTAGCTTATACAAGGGTTCGATTCTGAATTCCCTCTTTTTTTTTTGAATAGATGATTCGTACAAAAAAGCCGATTGACTATTATTATAGGGCAAAACCGGGATAGATGCCCCACTTTTCGAAAGTGTTTCATTATTTGAATACCAAACATATTTGCTTAGATTGACCCTGTAATATAGTTAGTTTAATCATTCATAAAGCTTTAGAAACTGTATTTATTTACCTAACCATTACTGGTTTTGCAAAAATGAAATTCTTGCGAAACACATTTTTTGGGGATAGGTGCCTACCTATATGGATAGATGCCCCACTATGAAGTCACTTAGGAGGATAGATGCCTGTGATGCGGGATAGATGCCTTTTTAAATAATTAACAAGAATACGTAATCAAAATGTAATATTTATTTATTATCTACATGTGTAGGTAATATAAAATGCTTAACTATATTTATTTACATTTATGCATGTCTACAAAATATATATAAAAAAATTAAAACTATCATATAGAATCATCTCAAACGAAACATTCCCGTTTTAACGTAGAAATAATTATTTAACATTAAAAAAAATCAACATTCATATGAATATCTAACGACAAAAAAATTAATAATTTCGTTTAACCTTAGTTATTATTTAAACATTTAAAAAAATCAACATATTTGTAAGGAATTATCCTTCATTAAGTGGAACCGGACATTTTAAGTTTTCCACATCTTGAGCAATAGTTCTTAAAAAGTGTGCATGTTTCGTGCAGCCACTTCTGACACATAATGCACTGGATCCAATCAGATTTGGACTTCGTGTTATTATAGGTATCGAAGCATTCTACGCAAACATTTTCATCTATAGAATTAGGCTCTTCAAATTTATTTTTTTTAGTTTTTTTCACGGGTAGTCCTATGGTTTTTTTACCTTTTTCAGTATTAGGTGAGAGGTGATCTTCATTTTCACTGTTTGAGCTATAAATAGCTAGTCTTTTACGTAGTCCACGATCCTTGTTTACTTTTAAATAATAATCATTTTCTTTATGACTGCAATCAGTCACGTCACCATCTGTTTCTTCACTTGAGTCATAGTTTTTCTTTGGTTTTCCTTTCTTATTTTTATTTTTTTGTATTTGTTCTTTGGTTTTTTTATTTGCTTTTTTTATTGTTTGTCTTTTTTTGGTAGCTTCAGTCTTGTGTATCTTAGATTCTATTTGTTTCTTTTTCCTGTCAGCAATATCCCTTTTTTCTTTGATTTTTTCTCTAGAATTGAGAATATCTGCCGATTGTTTAGCTCTCCTTGCTAAAGTCAGAGGAATTTGTGGTATTGGTGATGCTTCGACTAAAAATTTAGAAGGTGTTTCTTTTTCTTCGTTATCTAGAATCCGTATTAGTGAATCATCACCTATATCAACAATATCAATAATCGTATCTTCTAAAATCTGAGGATCGATCAAAAGGCTGGGTGAGTTTCGGTTGAATGAAGTTGATGGCATATTGGGTGGTGTTATGTTCAGGTCTGCGACATTCAAATATTCGTTTTCAAATGTAGTTGGACAATCAATTGACGAAATCGGAGGTATAGTTGTTTGTGTTCTGTGTTCAACTTCAACATGCTCACAAGGTTCTGCATTTTCGTTTAAAGATGTTTGAAGAAGCGCTGTTGTAGTTTGATGTAGCACACAGGGTTGATCAGGATCATTGTCACTGCGATGTGCAATATCAGATATAGTGAAAACAGAATCGGGCAAAGCATTAGGATTTAGTGGATAAATCCCACTTCTTCGAAAGCCAGCAAGAGCATTTGCAGGTGTAGTAGCGCGTATCCATGCGTTGCGTATAAGGGTTCCAGCATTATAACGGCTTATCTTTTTATTTGGATTTGCGCGCATAAACTGATTAGTTTCATGGTTAAAGTATGTTTTAAATGGCCCAAACACCGCTACGTCTAATGGTTGTAAAGCTGAGGTAGTGTGGCTGGGTAAACATAACAAAATAATATCGTTATCAGAAGCAACTTGCAGCATGTCTGGTGCGGATGAATGAGATGAGTGCCCGTCTAAAATAAGCAAAACCTTACCTTGCGGTTTCAAAGCTATGAAGTGTTCCGTAAGCCACTTATAGAAAAGATCGGTATTTATGTATGCCGACTTTTTGTTCATGTACACTTTTGAGCCCAGTGGTAGACCGTTCTCGAATTCTGGTTTCTTATTTACACCTTTAATTATTACTACTGGTGGGAGAAAATTACCAATGGCATTGCAACAGGCTACGATAGTCATTGTTTCACCTTTCTCCGCAGATGTAACTGAATTTACTACTTTTGCGCCTTTCTTTGCAACAACTTTGCCAGGCTTATTGTTAAGCTGAACTCCCGATTCGTCCATATTATAAATCCTTTCAGGCTTATCCAAGAGATCATTATCGGCCAGGACTTTTGTCAGAAGTTCATGAAAATTATTTACTTCTTCTCTGCTGAGACCTTTAGCCCTAGCGACAGACAAACCTTCTGCTTGCCTAATAGACAACTCTGGATTTCGCTCAATAAAACTTTTGAACCATTCATTCCCAGCCATCTGGTTTTCATTATCAAAATTGTGTTGAATCTGTAGCTTTTCGGCAAATTTGTATGCTAACGTACGTATAGCTCGTCTATCTGGGGGAAATCCCGCGTCGCTAAGCTTCAAAATGTGCGCTACCAACCTTTTTTCGTGTTCAAAACCCAGGACAGGATGTTTTCCCAAAGTCAGCTTAGTTTGGTTTTTAATAGCGTAACGCCTTCGCAATGTTCTGGATGGAATCCCAAATTGTCTGGATATTTCATTGATCCCCAATTCTTTTTTATCCAATTCATGGAAAGCTGACTGTAGCTGCTCTGTTGTCCAAGAAACTACTCGAGCTCGTACGCCCTCCTTTCTTTTGTATTTCCTTGGCATGGCTCACCTACAATAAGCAAAGTAAGTATAAATAAAACACTGTATCTACACTCATTTCATCATATTCGAATTATGAAATTAAAGTTGGATACATTTTTTTTGGTATTTTCTAATATTCTACTATTAGGAAATACGAAAATAATCACGACTATGACTTTTAAATACTTCGATAAGGCTCTTGCAGTATAGAGGGATAGATGCCCCTAAAGTCAACTATCCCTTGTAAACTCGGGGCAACTATCCTTTTCACTAGGGATAGATGCCTCTCAATATTTTATAAATAAAATAAATGCAAACATCAGTGATTGACTCTTAAATGTGTTCTCAAAGAACCAATGTATTAAAACAATTCAAATAAAATGTAATCATTTAACTGTTTATAAAGATATGAAATAGTGAATACTTACGTTTGAAATTTCGAAGCGTTCGTCGCGTCCGCTACGAATGTAATTCGACACACAAGCGAGAAACGTCCATCTAGCACAACAACTCGCGCGTCACTGAGGTGGGGGGTGCATGTGGCGCGTATGTAAACAACGAATTTGCTGTTTTGTTCTCTGGTAGTTGAATTTTTAGAAACGAGGCATCTATCCCAGCGCGGCATCTATCCCGGTTTTCCCCTATGTATAAAAATAAAAAAATAACCGAAACACAAAATTCGAGTCTACATCTTTAACCATCTCCCCTAGCATTGAGATACTTGGCGTCAACATATCGAGCGAAGTCCAGTTCCGATATCATCTAGAGGGTAAGGCCAAGTTGGCCTCGAGGAAGCTTGGTGTTCTTAACAGAGCGAGGCAGTACTTCAGTCCGGACAAACGCCTACAGCTCTTCAAGGCGCAGGTTCGGCCTCATATGGAATATTGTTCTCCTTTCTGGGCAGGGGCGCCAAAATACCAACCAGAGGGAGCACCTCTGGATCATATCCAACGAAGGGCCGCTCGAATCGTTGACTGCCATAGTATTTCAAACAGCTTGGACCCCTTGGAATTACACCGAGATGTAGCTTCACTCTGCATCCTCTATCACGGTTGTATCACGGGGAGTGCTCTGAGGAATTGTTCGGAATCATACCACCTGCAACTTTTCGCCATCGCCCTACGCGAAAAACATACCATTCTCTTTACCTTGATGAGTGGCAGTCTTCCACAGTGCGTTTTTCGCGTAACTTTCTACCGCGCACTGTAAAACTCTCGAACGAGCTGTCACCAGCAGTATTTCCGGGCCTATACGACCTGCAAACCTTCAAGAAAAAAGCGTATTCCCTCTTAAAAGGCCGGCAACGCACCTGCAGCTCTTCCGATGTTGCGAGTGTCCATGGGCGACGGTAGTTGCTTACCATCAGGTGACCCGTTTGCTCGTTTGCCCCCTTATTTAATTAAAAAAATATAGGGACACCGACTATGAGGTCGGGTATTAAAATATACCCGCAATGAGTTTGCGCGCTTGTAGCTTACATCGCCAACGGCGCAATATTGTCATTGTCGCTTAAAATCACTCCCCGTACCACCCCCTCTAGCTACAGAGTCAACTAAGTCCAGTTGAAAGAAATCGTACAGTTGAGAAATAATAAGTGTTTTATAAACTAAACCGGCGGGTATGACATACCCGACCTCACTCACGCCGGGTCAAAGTAACAGTAAATAAATAATATGTAAACGGAAAACTTCTCCTAATAAATTTCGCGAGAAAAACCATCGGGAATCAATAGTAAAAGCGCAATTAAATATTGAAACAGTGGAAAAAGTGGAATAAAATTAATGAACGAGAAATGAAAAGCGATTGATTTAATGGTAGAGGAAATCTGTATGCGCTTGCCAAGAAAGTTGGTCAACAACTAGAAGAATGGAAACTCGAACGTTAAACGTATTGGTTGTAAGTCTTCACTTGGCTTCGGATGCCGGTGAAACTGGCGTGCTATAGTTATTAACATTGTACGGTCAGTATAAACCATAAAGTTAATATACCTAGCGGAATAGAGCAACAATCTCGAGCTGTCAAACGAAACCGTAATTGGTTTACATCTGTGTGGAAAAATATTTTTTATTTTATTTTTATTTATTTATTTAACTCAGGCATCTTGGCCCATACCTTATAGACTAACATACATACAATTATACTAAAAACTAACACTAACACTAACACTAAACACGTATTGTCTGCGACGTGGGGCGCGACGTGTTCGGAAGTCGTCCTCGGAACCTCCTGTAGACGACTCCAATCGGCCAGAACTCCTCCTTCTCGAAGGTTGGTAGATGGTGCGTCGGGACTCTCACCACAAAGGAGCTAAAATTCACTTTGTTGCGAGACTCCAAGCGCTCGACCCTCAAGACGAAGTGGGTCTTGCTCTTGATGTAGTCCACGACCTGCTCGACCGTCGTGGACCAGTGCAGCCTGGACACGTACAGCGGCGTCGCGGGAGTCGTGGCGTCGCGGCTCGGGTCCTTCGGGTGCGGTGCCGCGATGGTTGCGGACGACGGGCTTCTTCTTCTTCCTCTCCACTCTTATAAACCCGTCATCATCGCACTTTCGGTTCTTTTCGGAGGGAGGACACTCCTTTGCAGGGGCCTCCTTTTTCCCTTTGTTTTTGTAACGCGGGGGAGGAGGCGGGGGGCAAGCGGCGACACTTGCATAGTTCGGCCGCGGCTCCGTTGCAGGCGGGGAGCGGGCGGCGGGGGCAGCAGCGGCGGCGGCGATGACGTGCTCGTGCGTTGAGCCGTCTGAAAGTGCTAACGGGCTGAACGTGATTGCTTGGGCACCATGTCGGCGAGTGACGAACGCGGCATCAGGTGACCTACATATCGAATTACCACTCTTTAATTGTGATAATTCATTACGTAGATCGCTGATCGTAGACTCCAATGCCTGCAGTCTACCTCGTACTTCGGCTAGCTCTTCTCTCAGGAATCTGATGTCCTTTAAGAGGGTGACGACGTCGACGTGGTCCAGCGTCACGGGCGGCAGCTTGTGCAGTTTTTTCGCCACAAAAGCCGGCACCTCATCCAGATCCATCTGCTTCAACAAGGATATTATAGCCTGCACGATTCTTTCTGTTCCATCCCTCCGTTGCAATGGCATATTCGCGCTCTGGCCGAGCGTCTCGTAGAGCAAATGCTTCCCCTGGCAAATCTCCTCGCTGGTGAAGGAGGACTTGCAGATCTGCATTATGCTAACCTCGTCCATTGTGTCGATGGGGTGCTGGATAAACGCCAGCAACTTATTCGCCACGAGCGCCATGGTGACGTGCAGCGGCAATCAGCCGCGCGATTCGCGAAAATATTAATTAATAATTAATTTGTTAATATATTTTGCTGCGTGTGCATAACGTGGAGCGCGACCGTCAGCTGGCTCGACACATTAAACACCCAAGACTATACACTATACGTATACTTAAAATATGTATACGTATAGTATACGCTTACACAAGCATATGAACATGAATTCTATGGTAGATTCTATGAGATTAAATTGTCAACGTGCCGATAAGTGCCGACTGGACGTCAAAAAAGAGTTCTGCTGTCATGTATCACACGTCTTTTTTTACCACGCAGTGTTACTGATAGTGACATCTCGCTTGCTCACGCCTTTGTTTCTCTATTTCGGTAGGTATATTAACTGTATGATATAAACAGAGGGAGAGCATTTTGTCCTGGCACGTCTTTCTAATTACAGTTATTTGCAGAATTCAGATGACTTATCCAGAGGTAAGGACTCAGTGGAGGCATCTAGCCCCGGATTATTATAAATAGGCCTATAGCTTTGTCCATAGTGTGCCTTTTTTTGGTTCATCAAGGGCATGCGTTATAGCGCAGTCAACAGTGAACGTGAGGCATGCCCGTGACGCATGCCCTCTGACCGTATCCAAAACTTTCGCTTGACGATGTTGGTATTGCGTTCATTGTCGCATTCAATTATAGAAAGCGCCAAACGATAGTTGAATAGAAATAAGATGACAAAAATTGAAGATGATTGAAAGTGCATAGTGTGGACATAGCTATTATAGGCCAAGCCTAGGGGCTGCAGCGTCCATAGAAGCCCTACAGATTACGAACATGGGGCAGCGGAAATATAGTGCCCTGCTCCTATAAAAAATATAAAGAACAATGATCATAACTCTATGGTACTCTGTACCATCTTGCGTCATTACGAAACTTGGTTTTTTAAAGTCTATGATTATCATTTTAGCTCCTATAAAAATTTCTTTGTAAACAAAACCGGGGTTTTAGAGTAATTTGATAAAATCGAAAATAACCTCAAAATCTTCAAAGCACGTATTTTATTGACAAGTCATAGACGAGTGAACGTTATTGCTCTAAAAACAGAGTAAGGCGCTTATAAATTAGTAATAGGGGTTTATTATAATTCTAGGGGCATTTATTATTATTGAATACATTCTCCTAAGCAATTTAAGCAAAAATGTAAGTAACATTTTAGTCACAACACTTTTCACAACGGACACATTAACCCAATAGCCGCGTACTGACCAAGCGAGCCGCCTTGCGAGGCAGCCTCGGACGTTAGCCGCGGTACGCATGCCGCGCGAGGCAGCTTCGAAGCTGTCTCGCGCGGTAAGGCCGAGCCAGCAACGACGCTCAGTTTAACTTAAAGTCGAATAGTTTGCCCGAGACATGCACACGCGACGCACACGCACATCACAAGCACCCGCACGCGCACACGCACATCATACGCACACCCACAGGCCACATCACACGCACCCGCACATCACACATCACACGCACCCGCACATCACACACACTCGCACACGCACATCACACGCTTACTATCTATCTCGATGGCCGCCACGACCGCCGCTAGTGCGCTATGCTCATGCTGTTGACTGGAGTCAAAAATAAAACAAACAATGTAAAATATTTTTATTTTATCCAAACAGTGTCACAACAAAAACAAATATTATATACAACAAACTTCCAGCGGCTCGGTTTCATTTAAAACATAAACATTAACTTGATTCAATAAACTATTTCATTTCATTAACAAAGAACAGAGTTGTATTATAATCGATTAAGTGTAATGGGTTAGCTTCATTTACTATTATTTAACATACATAATATAGAGAAGCTAATACATGATATCAATAAATAATATTATCATTCGGAAATTGTTAAAGCAAGTAATATTTATAAAAATTGGAATAATGATTGCAATTACTGCTTGAGTCGAATGAATCGATATTGTTACAATATATTGTTTAATGTATTTCTAATAATGCACTACATCACTAATCGAATGTGGAGAGAGTTATTTAGTAACTTTTATTCTTTAATTTAAATCCCGGGTTTAAAAATTGGATTCCGGGCGTGAAATTACGTAAAAAATTCTAAAAATAATTACTGTATTATTTTCATCAAAGCGCATGAGAATTAATGGTACCGACCTTGGGCATTCTCCTTTGGCACTGGAGTCATCATGTAGACGTTCAGTAAATTAAATAAAATTGTTTCTAAATAAATTTGGATTTGGATTACCGCATATTATTAATAAATCGCTGGCCCATAAATTTACTTCACGAAATGCCTACAGACAGTAAATAGTTATTGCATCTGTTTGTGTAATGATGTTGATTTTAAAATAAGTTAAATCTTGCGATGTTAATTATTACATTATTTCCAATAAATATTTAATTCAAAAAATAAAATTCACTCGTCATTATTTTGCCAACCCTACAAACTTTGAAGTTAAATTGACAATGTAGGGGAAAAATTTATATAATTAATTATTAGGTATGTTAAATTATGATATATTTAAAAACCCGTGTTTTTATAATAATCTTATAGCCCGACTGCACTAGAAGAAGGGTTATGTTTTTCGGCTACGCTCTTGAAAAGTTTGTATTAGGGTCAGTTCAGACCACAACGCGACGCGTAGTTGCATTCCTTTTGTATGGATTTGACAGACTTCAGTTGCGTCAAGACGTCATGTAAGTCTGTCAATTCAATACACATTTAGAAATGCATCTATCTATGCGCGTCGCGGTGGGGTCTGAATTGATCCCCAGAGCCTGTCCACACAGCGCGTTGCGTCAGCGTTGCGTCGAAGCAGAGATGCCGTTTGACGCATAGCCGGCCACACTGGCGCTGCGTCATCGCAGACGACGACGCAGCGCGCCACGCCGTGTGAACACCTTGGTTATTTGAACGTTATCTGTATGTTAAACAACGCAACGGCAGCGCTGCGTTGACGCTACGCTGACGCAACGCGCCGTGTGGACTCTCAGGATCGAAACATTTCAAGAGAGTACCCGAAACGTAATAAAAATAAGTAGAGGCGTTGTTATATAAGTTGTTGTGGTATTAATTTAACATTCGTTATTTTAATAATGCAAAGATTTTCACGCACACTGGGCCGAAATTGTTTCCAAATTCTACAAAATATAACAAGTTAAAATACTTGATTTATAAAATATAATTATACGTAAAGTGGGGCTAATTGAAATTTTTGGCGTTATTTGGGACAACCGAGAACTTAGGACATAAATGTGTATAACTTTCTTTTTCTAATCTGTAGAAATATTTTTTTTGTGTCATGGCAATAGTATGATAGTTGCTGTAAAAATAACACTTGTCAATGTCAGTCTATGACACAGTACATCGTTACAACTGAACGAACTTCACATGTTATAATTTTAGTTTAAAAATTTTGGTGGTAAAACTTCCCATATACACTGAAATTCTAAAAGATAAGCGAACTATTTACTACGTATTTCAAATATATATATTTCAGTGTGGATTCTTTTGCTAAATATCGATACGTTATCGTCCATTTTGTTTGACTTCTGTAGACAAATTTGGATGGGGTTATTTTGGACGGCAACGTGGGGTTATTTGTTAGGCAGGTTATTATATTGATAGAAATTAAGATATAACTACGTTTGATAAACGATTTATGCAACTACGAGCTTTTGCCCGTGGCTTTGCTCGCGTAAAGAAGTTATATTATTATTATATACAAACTTTCATTCCTTATTTTAAGCCCTTGGGGGTGGAATTTATCAAAATCCTTTCTTAGCGGATGCCTACGTCATAACATCTACCTGCATGCCAAATTTCAGCCCGATCCGTCCAGTGGTTTGGGCTGTGCGTTGATAGATTACCATGTCAGTCAGTCACCTTTGAGTTTTATATATTTAGAAGTACAAATAAAACCAAATCTTTTTCTAGTATGTTTTTTGTTATATTTTTTTATGGAAAGGTTAAATGTTCATTCGTTTAAATGATGCTACTACGCATTTTGATCTGTTTTTAATAGAAAATTTGTTCGAGAGTAATCTATGGAACTCTAATAAATATATTTTTTCTTAAAAGTGCTTTTGTTTTCGAAAAATCCTAAATTTAACTGTAGATTCAATTCAAATACATATTTTATTTTATGTTTTTGCGTCCCAAATAGCGTTAATATGTTTAATTCAGTTATTAATAGAAAAATTGTTCGAGAGTAATCTATGGAACTCTAATAAATATATTTTTTCTTAAAAGTGATTTTGTTTTCGAAAAATCCTAAATTTAATTGTAGATTCAATTCAAATCCATATTTTATTTTATGTTTTTGCGTCCCAAATAGCGTTAATATGTTTGATTCAGTTATTTAGCTAAAAACCATGATTTAACTATGAAATCTGAAAGCCATCCCAAATAGCGCCCCATTCAAGCGATATTTGGGACTAGGTTTTTTTTTTTTTTACTGGCCACTTTAATATAAATGTCAAAATGCTAACTTCATATGCAAAAAACACGCGCTCAGGAATCCATTTGTAATTTTTGCAAGAATCTACCCGAACAAATAAATTAAATATAAACCAAAATAGTGTAAAATGTGTCCTAAATAGCCCCACTTTACCGGTAATAAAGGTATATATTTTGTTTTACTAGTACGCTCTAAAAAGGTTGTCGAATTTGAGGTTGTACTTTTTTCGTCTTGGTCGTGACTCTGAGAGTGAATCTGGAATATGAACATTGCAATGTGATAATATATAATTCAGGGTATTTCTAAGCTTATACAAGTAGTAGTTTATGCAGCAATATAAGTTGCCCGCGACAGAAAATCATATTTTATGATATAGTTGCTTGTAACCTATTTAATATTTCTAAACCAAGATGAAGAACAAAAGCGAGCGTTCCATTATTAAATACCACATGCACAATATAAATAATATACAGCTAAAAACCATCCTACACCGCTCGAATTAGGGACCGTACCACGAAACCATTCTGAGACTCAAACAATCGTACGAAAATGCCACGTCTTATTCTAACAAACGTGAAATGACGTTGTCAGAGCAGACGCGGCATTCTTGTTCGATTGTTTGAGTCTTAAAACGGTTTCGTAGTAGGCCTACACCCACATAGGCCCGCCCATGTGGAATGATTATCTCTCTGAAATCAATCATTGCAGTATCAGGTAGCGCGCGTAAAATTTGCCTCTGGGTTTGGCAAGTTCGAATTATGATACTCTTCTGTATAACATTTATACTGTGGCACGTGTGTGTCGCCGACACACCTATTCTAAGCACAAAAAAATACTTCCATTATATTCAATACTCCAAAGGATTTTCACAAAGAGTTTATAAATTGTTTAATAAATTTTCTTTTATAACGAACAAAGAGTTTTAAAATAAATAGAACGTTATTGTAGATGATGGCCTTCCGTTTGCAGAGGTCTCTTGAAGATCAAAATGTTTTAAAACACTTTTACTTTAAGAAAAATAAAATAATCTACACCTAAACATCGAACTATCTATACTTCGATTCGATTCTTTAAAAGTACTCGTCAAGTACTCGTATAGAAATATGTTTACTGATTTGATAGGATCGATTCTTCAGTTTGTAATGAAAAAAAATTTTGTTTTCAGTTTTAGTTAGGACCTAGGACTAGCCAAACTTGAAAACTACTACCAGAAATTTGAACCTGCGACCCTAGCTTTAGCGACGCGTTAACCAACTGAGCCAGAGGTCGTCAATATTTCATATTGTGATATCCAACACGAAGTCTTAGTTTTATCATTATGTTATCAAAAAGTAATCACTATTAGTATGCATAATGATTAATGAATAATTCAGCAGACCACCAGACTTCCATTCATACATTATTTTTAACCCTGCGCAAGCTAATGCGTTTTAAATGACACAAAAAGCGCACGTCGGTCATTATGATCACTGAAACAAAATTTTAAAATTATAAGACGTCATGACTGTTATGTGTAGTTTTGATACTTATTATGCGAAATAAATATCAATTTAAGTACATACAAACACCGTAGACATAGTGTGCAATAATATTGTGTTTTGTTACTATTTAAAACAAGGACCTACAATACATTTATTGATGTTTTACACATATATTTTCTGTTAAGGCACGTGACCAAAACCGCAGGAATTAAAAGCCGAAACGTTGGAATCGAGAAAAGTAATCCAGGAAACAACCCGAAATATGTATAAAACATAATGAATATTCGCGTTAACCTAAAAAATCATTATAAAAATGATTACTTCAATATCTTCGCAAAATATAAAAGCTATCAATAACAATCGATCGAAATTAAAGCATAATTAAGGATTGCACAAACCTACGCGACCAAAGCGACTGCGAAGCGGTAGCGTCTACCGCGCGGCGGACGCTGCCCATGTAATCTTACGGCGCTGTGCACACCTGCACGACCGCGACGCGGAATGTTGACGTGCGCGTCAAGATGTCAGACGCGTGTTTTGAAGTGTACATAACTAGACTTCTTTTTTAAAACCTTTTTTTATGTTATTTTCTACAACTCTTTAGTTTATGATTTTTTGATTTGTATACGTTTTACGATATTAACGTTTGACGGTTCGCACCGTAGTTGCGCAGGTGTGCACGGCCAGTTTCGCGTTGCAGACGCTCCCGTATCGCGTACCGCGTCCCCTGTCACTGACGCTTAGGTTTGTTTTAAGCTTTATAGTGTAAACCCTAAACTGAAACCTAGGAGTGCAAACAATACTATAGATACTATACTACAAAGGGACCTGTGGTCTTTGCGACCAAGGCGAGCTTTAGGGTTATGACGTCAGATAGAATATATTACTACTTAGTAAGGAACGTGACGGCTCGCCTAACCGTAGTTATCACCCTTTTTATCATGTCGACATACGAGAACATTCATAAGCTACGGCTTATACGCTTGTTATGGAAATCTAGTAAATACGTCATGAACCTAGACAGCTTTACACTAGAGAAGGGTAAAGCTTGTCTAACTTAAAATGACGCGCCTCTCCCTCTTATTCACAGTACAAAATTTTTCATTTATAACATCTAGTGAAGTGGTGCGGCGCGTCATTTCAAATTAGGCTGGCTCTACTAGAATATCGAAAATGACTTTAATTGCTTTGATATTCTAAAGTGGCATTATTTTATGTTTTATTAGTTTATAGGAAAAGTTGTTAGTTGACTAACTGCTTGTGAGGCTGTCTCACAAATTAGTGCCACATTCTTTTGCTATCAAACTACCTAATAATAAAGATACTTCCTACCTAAATTTGCCACAATATCTACTTGCCTACTAACTAACCTAACGATCTTTTTTTGTTGTTGTATTGTGTTACCAGCAGTACAATTTTCGACGTTCAAAAAGTATATTCTTTTACTAGATGACACCCGCAACTCTGTTGCGCTAAAATTTGTTTATCACGCGAAAACCGTGTTTTTTCCGGGATAAAAAGTATCCTATCTCCATACCAAATTTCAGCAAAATCGGTTCAGCGATTTGGACGTGAAGAGATAACAGACAGATGTTTATCTGAGATAGACTGACAAACACGTTCACATTTATGTATGGATTTTAAGTTCTTTTAGATACTGGAAGATGTTAGCTGCAGGTGGAAATGAACCTTATGCGCTCGTTGTTAGAAGTATGGGAGCGGTTTAGTAACACAGGAAAGCGTATATCAGTAACAAACACCAAATTACCTTGACCAGGTCGGGATTTGGACGTGTTTAGAGATAAATCCAGCGCCAGCTCGGCGCAGATCCGCCAGCGAGCGCTTAATTTCCGCTCTGTATCGGGAACAAGTGGCTTGCGTCTTACATGTAGTTATGTGGAGTTCTGGAATAAACACGGTGCTATTACTGAAAATTACACGTGTCTGAAATCCATACTAATATTATAATGCGAAAGTGTGTCTGTCTGTCTGTATGTCTGTCTGTCTGTTACCTCTTTACGTCCAAACCACTTAACAGATTTTACTGAAATTTGGTATAGAGATACTTTGAGTCCCAGGAAAGTACAAAGGATACTTTTTATACCAGAAAAATGTACGGTTCCCGAGCGATAAACTGATTTTGGCGCAACGGAGTTGCGTGCATCATTGAGTAATATATTATACAGTATGTATCATGTAATACGACAAAGTGAAAATAATAAAGGGAGTTATATAGAGTTTATTGGGAAAGTAGCAGCTCTGAAATAGTTACCTTTAACTTCCATGTTTCTGTGTGAAATGTCCCAAAAAATGTTATTCAGTGTATGTACCATCGAGGAAATTGATTCTTATTATTATATTAGTTGAGAGTCATCGCTTTGTTTCGACTTTCGGTACACCCTGAAAAGTTATACTCACTGGATTAATTGTGGAATATTGTGTTTAATAACTCCTACACCACTTTTGGTGACGGTGGGCGGTTTCATTTAAACCAGGTCGGCTACGTAGGAGTCATTTTGTAGTGTTCATTGTCCAACTGTGTGGGTAGTATACAAGAGTCTTTCTTTTCCATCGAACCCTACCAAATAATGTAAGGCCTAGGAATGAATTTTTCTGATAGTATATCTTATATCTTTAAACGAGCAATTCTTGTATATATAATTGTGTATATATATATATATATATATATATATATATATATATATATATATATATATATATATATATATATATAATTGAAATCTCGGAATCGCCTCCAACGATTTTCATGAAATTTAGTATATAGGGGGTTTCGGGGGCGATAAATCGATCTAGCTAGGAATCATTTTTAGATAAAGTCATTTTATTCATGTTTAATCGTCAAATAGCTAGGAATATTTATAATATTAGAATATTTTTTTTATTTCTTTCGTTGTCGAGATTCTTACTTTACCATCGTGATTATGCAGCTTGACATAGTCTAGCTGCATAGTGGTGTAGGGCACTTACAATCGCAAATTCCGTACATACGATGTCACAGGAAACATCTAGATTCTAGGATATCTAGGTAGTAAATATAGTTTACATGGAAAAGGCGTTGCCTCATAGGCTTGACACATGCTATAAATAGCGAAAGGTGAGGGTAATTAAAAATGAACGTTTCATTACCCGGTGTCGATATTATCGCGTCGCTGTCAACTTCATTACTGTGCAATTACGTTCGCACTTGACTGCACTCGTCAGTGGAGCGGCAATGTGACGCGTACAGCTCGTGAGATACGTGTATGATCATGATGGGCAAGTGATCAACTTGTTG
The DNA here is from genome assembly GCA_905333045.1 of Lysandra bellargus. Classification (NCBI taxonomy): domain Eukaryota; kingdom Metazoa; phylum Arthropoda; class Insecta; order Lepidoptera; family Lycaenidae; genus Lysandra; species Lysandra bellargus. Next base: position 9,909,181 of record HG995338.1, read on the forward strand.
GCATATTCGTATTCGATTGCCTGTGAATGTCTTTGATTTTCTATGTTCTTCTGCTTCGCGATTATCATCATTGAAAGTCATGGCACAACGTTAAGAAAAGCTTTTATAAAAAAGATACGACCTGTGAGTTGTGACACTCGGGGCCTACCGCGGTAAAGCTATTTCTTAGCATTTTTTATCAACTTATGCAAATTTATTATATTTCGTATTCTTTGGTCACACGCACGCAAACAACGTGCCGAAATCTGCCAAACTGAAATGACACACCAACGCCGCACCGACGGCACAGCGGTGCGGCGTTGGTCAGAGTGGGGTCTCATGTTTATAGAATAGAGAAATATTTTACATTTTTAACCCCCACCGAAAAAAGGGGGATGTTATAAATTTGATTTTTGACGTGACTGCTTGTCTCTCTCTGTGTGTGTGTGTGTCAGTCTATCGTATTATCAAGATCAGTGTAGTTTTTTTCTTTGAAAGCTGACACTTTAAAAACTTTTTCGAGTGTTTTTATTACTTACTCAAATTATTAACTGTCAGTTCACCCACTGCTGAAAAATTAGGGTTTTTTTAAATTTATTATTTATACTTATTCACATTGTAGATTCCATTTCATAAATATTTGCTACCTGAATAAAACAAAAATGTTTTCAGAAATGTCATAATATATTTTACTACTGCTCTTGCCTTCTCGCCGCTTTGTATCCAAGAAGAGCCGGCGTAAGAAACTCGCAAAAAAACCCTTTTGTTCCGTTCATTTTCCTTTAATTTTTGAAAGCGAAGGTTTATTTTGTAAAGAACGTAATACGTTTATGTCACTAATCATAATACAGATGCGGTTATCTCCGTCATACAGAGACCGTCTGGCCCTACCTCCAGTATTACATTTACATAATATACTTAGACTTTAGAGCATACAAAGGCTTCTCCAGAAAATGATGAGGTGTCCAAAGACTATACAAAATTCTACCCTAAATTAAGTGCACAAGATTCAGATTCCATCGACACGTGCCACGCCAAAATGCTATTCAATTATTAGACAGTGTTTTGTTAAAAAGTCGCACACATTTTTTGTTTATAATCAGTCTAGAGTTCTCACAATGGTATTTCTTTTCTTACAAATAATTATTTCTGTTCGGGCTCAGTATATTTTTCTTTGAGATCATATTTCTATTGTTTTTGCGCGTCTTTACGAGACGATTTTGATGAAAAGCTGACGAAGAAGCGAGTATATTTCTTTATAAATTCGTTTTTTCTCGTTCAACAAATACGTCTATCTTTAATTAACAACTCAGATTCTTTTAGAATTCTTGGCTATAATACAGCCTCTACTTAGATCATGACGTACCAATATGGGTGATTAAAAACTTATAATGGAGAGTCAAATTCATGTCTAAGACTAGGGTTAAGTACACAGTCAGATGACCGGAAAGTACAAAATGAAAAAAATGATCAGGCCGTCAATCACACGGTTACACGGTTAAGTATGTAAAAGTCCCTTATATATAATCTGTAGATTCCGTCGTATAGTTGTGTTTTAAAATTCGTGTAGAGGAGCTTTAAAAAAACTATAATCTACTTAAAAAAAACTATAATCTTTTCTCAATTTGATTAATGACTTCAACCATAAACAATGTCCACAACTTATGTGACAGACGAAGCATGCCCGATTTGTAAGACAAGTTGCGGATAGCCTATCCGGCACTTTATCAGAAGGTGGTGTAACAGGCCCTTAATATTTTTTTCATTTAATATTTCTCATTCGTGTAATAAGGAAAACATGTTAGACAGTTTTTAACCCAGGGAAGCACAGGGTTCCTGCCCGCTGACCTCCATTATACAAGTACGCTGAACCTATGATAAGCCTAGCCATAGTGAGGCGATTTGATTTTCGCCATTTTGGCGATGGTCGCAGATGTGAGTAGGAAAGGAACTAATAATAGAGATGGGACAGTGAGACAAAGTAAATCGATAAAAATCGACTTGCTAGATCCGTCGCTGTGGATACGTCGTACGTCGATGTGGACATATCCTAATAGACGAATGTTAATAATGTCTCGATACAATTATTAATAATTGTGTCAATGCGCTGAGGTAAATGAGGCGGGGAGAGAAGGAAAAAATGGATACTGATTGGCCGATTCAAGGTCAACTCACGGTACGGCATACATTTTTGTACATTTCACCTAGTGACACAGACACAAGTAAAAAAATAGTTTATTCTAACAGGCTCGATGACAAATATTATTATTTATTATTTAATACTTCAGTCGGAATTTCCAGGAATTGCTATTGTATTTTGTTGCTGTCGCGATCACCGGTGCTCGCGCGGGGCCTGAAGGATTAAAGAAAAGTAGACGCACACATTTTAAATATTTAATATCATATTATATTTAATAATTCTTAAAATAATTAAAGTTAATATATTAAATTCTTCTATCTGCAGGTTTCTGAACCGATTTTGTGACAAATACCAATCTTGTTATTTATGCACTTATGTTTACTAGTTGCCATGTATGTTTACTACTACACTACTAGATTTAAATCGAATTTTGTTTTAAAATAAATACTTGTGATTTGTGAAGAATAACGTATTTATTTAAAACCTTCGTAAATAATACATTATTTTAGAACAAATTTGTTTAGCATAAAAAAGGTTATGTTATTGTGGCAACCTTCAAAGTTATTATACAAAAACGTCTTAGGATTATGAGCAAAACCGCGGACAGACAGACGGGCAGACGGACAGACAGACGGACGGACAGATCGAAACTGATGGAGATTCTACCAGAATCTGATGGCAATTTTTGACAGCAAATTTTCAAAAAATATCCTAAATCATTGGATAAATTTTTATATTTGCATGTTTAATACACAGATTAGCTGCTAAAAGAAAGGATCAAAATGTTTTATTTCAATTACCCCGGTATTGCTAGAGACTAGAGTCAATTTATTTTCTCACTTTTTGCCATCAGATTCTGGTACACCTATATAAGGGTTCCTTGTTGACTACGGAACCCTAAAAAGAATAAGAAAACGATTATTTTTAACAAAAAATTAAAACCGACTTCCAAGGTAAAAACAATATTATAAGCATCCTTATAATATGAACTAAAAAGTATTAAATAATTTTTCCTATCTAATATGTAGTGCCTTTTCCCGAATTCGGCTTAACCTCAACTATTTCTGTACTCAATCTTCATCATTTTGAAGTCGGTACCCTGATATAGCTGAATCTTTATTTCTTTGACAGAAAATTTGAAACTTTTGGAACTGGCACCGACTTCAAAATTATGAAGATTGAGTACAGAAATAGTTGAGGTTCAGCCGAATTCAGGAAAAGGCACTACATATTAGATAGGAAAAATTATTTAATACTTTTTAGTTCATATTATAAGTATGCTAATAATATTGTTTTTACCTTGGAAGTCGGTTTTAATTTTTTGTTAAAAATAATAATTTCACTCTTTTTAGTTACCTAGTAGGTAACCTGTTAGTGCCAATTCAAATTGTATAAAAAAATTTCATATTGTCTTCACTAGATGTCACTGAGGCGCTCCTGTGTCGCGCTATCGCTTGTACGTAGAAGTTTTATATAGGTAGTTGTAACTTATAACAGATTTCTGTTGTTTTGTTGAAAGTTTGTAAGCAACTGAACAGTGAGATTGGTGTGAGCAGTGAGCATTGAATTGACAACATAAATCATAATACTTTGTGGTAATTGATCTCGTATAATTGTTATTAAGTTGACCTCCGTCATAGTCCGCGAATTTATAAGTGGTCGTCGGTGGTACTGCATATATTCTACGTATCTTATTACAATTTGTTAAGACTTAAGAGTCAAACGGCATACCCCAAGGCCCAAATATCAGATAGATAGATAAATTTAAACAATACATTTAAAAAAAATCTAAGTGAACACGTGCTGCCAAATGCTCGCAGCGCGGCATGCCGCATGCCCTGACATTCCGGTTAGAACTTGAATACGATGTTTACGCACGCGCCGCGCGGCGCGCGAATTATATTTTTAGCAGCCTGGACTCCCAAGAAAAAACAAAAATTATCTTAAAATTTATTTAACTAACTTAAAACTATTTTACAAAAATGTCTGCGATCGATTCGAGATCGGAATAGAGAATGATGGAAAATTAATTATAACAATAATTCAAATTACAAAACGCGGTAAATGCTGAAGAAGCAGGAATGCGGTGGCGATGACAAGGCATGTGTGGCTGCATCAGCATTCTCCTTTAGGGGTCCGTGCGTAATTCCTCCACCCCCAGAGCAGCAACTATTTGAGCACGTTGAGAAAAATGTTGCTGGAATTCCATGACTTCCAGATTTTTCAGGAACAGCATATATGGGGTTGCTTTTTGGTTCTTCTTCTGGTATAGCTGGGTCTTTCTGCAGGTATCCACGAAGATAGAGTACAAGGAGAATTATAACTATACCAGATACAAGCGCATAGAGAGGCAACGTTGTATGGTACAGTGATGAATCGGAGTTGGCGAGATGAACAGGATTCTGCAGTAGGATTCTATTTTCCAGATGATGTAGATTATCAAGATTCAAAGAGTTAAGAGTGATATGTGGAATCTCATAATTTTCAGCTTCAGTGCGATTATTTCTTATTTCAGTGATCTTCAGCGGCTGTCCCTTGACTTCATCTTCAGTATTGGTGATCTTGAAGGTATCTGTTCGGAGAGAGCATTCATGGGGAATTGTTGCTAAGTAGCTGCCTGATAAGGATACAAATTCCTGTCGTTCACATTGAAGTTCGACTTTCGTAGGCTTCGGGAAGACAATAGTGTAATGTCTGTCGTCTAATTGTTCCATAGCTTGTCTGGAGATTGAAACTTCTGTACGGCTGCATGATTTGTCTAAGGATTGATGAATGATGATGCTCTGGATGCAATCTGCTTGATCTCGTGGCTGATAATAGTTTGTGCTTTCCTCACAGAGAAGGTACTCGCCAATTTTTGGGCATTCGGTTTGCAAGTACATGAAAAATTTCCCATTGGTTGCTATGAAAGGATGTATAGGTATAAAGGTCTGTTGGAACTTATTAGGAACAATGGAAAGCTTAAATAAATCGTAACTATCTTTAGATATAATAGGAACCTTAAAAATTATAACTATTCTTTTACCTACAAAATAACTACCTGGTTGAATGAGATTATAATATTCTCGTAAATCAATGTCTAAGATCTCATTACTACTATAAATTTTTCTAAGTCTACTTATCATATATCCTAAGTTTTCTATGCTTATCATACTATGGTGCGTGCTCGCTGCACGAATAAATCCTAACATATTTTCTATTCTAACTAATTCTAAATATAAATCATCTGTGTTTTCCGTAATAATAGCTAATAATTGAGCGAATTTAGCAAATTTAGCTTTAATAAGATAATACTTGTATATTACTAATTTGAATGTTTCATTTATTTTAATTTGATTTTCAACTAGATTATTAATAATTTGCGAATATTGATTCATCCAATATTTATTAACACTTATATGCTCATTAAATTCCGAAACTAATTTATTTTCATTTCCTTCTAATAATTCTATAGCTTTATTAAATTTTTCAGCATCTGAATGATCTAAATTACCTGTAAGTCCTTTAATAACTGATCCTAGTCCATTAATAAGTCCTCTTTTTGCTCTAGTTGGTTCTAATGTTTTTAACTGTGAATCTATTTTTAACAATTTAGTATAAAGATAATCTATTTGAATTTCATAAATAGGCAAAGTTGAATTATCAAGTTTAGTTTTAAAATAATCTAATTGTTCATTTATAGAGATAATACGATTTTCTAATTCTGAAAGTTCTAAATATTGTACAAAGGTATGATAATGAGAAATCAGCTTGGCTTGGCCAAGTTTAAAAGGTAGAAGTCCGGGTCCATTGTCAAGAGTCTCAAGTTTTATCTCTGCTGCTGCGTCATTGTCATTATTAGCATTAGTCGGTACCTGTAACAATTTAGATGACTTTGGTACTCGCTTCAGACGACATTTAGCAACAGGCCCTTTTTCCTTTCAGGTGTAAATGTGTATAATAATAATAATAATATAATAATATATTTATTCAGTATTCACAATGGTGAGTTATGAAGTGTATAGGAAGGTCTGCAAGGGCTGTGTCTTGAGTGTATCGTGGTGCAATCTTCTACTAGCCAAAGGATTTTTAATGAGAACCTGTTGTTCTGGTACATATTCAGTTTCTGGCTCACGGTTTTTATTTCTATTAGTCATTGAGTTTGTACGGTCAACAGTTGTAGCATTTTTAATCAGTTCATATACAGTTTTCATCTGATCTCTAAGAGTTATAATATATTGTTGCATAAGGTGCTCAGCTAAATTAAAGTCTAAAGAATCTCTAGGGTCAAAGTGACCTCTAACTATATCGTGTGGTCTACATTTCGTAAAACTATGGACTGAACTATTATACGCTAGGATTGCATAAGGCATTTGATTAACTGTGGGTTCATCTTTATTTTTCAGGCGAAGGATACGAAGGTGTTCTAATAATGTGGAATGGAATCTTTCAATTATACCATTATCGTTAGGTGAATGGGCTAGTGTTCTATGATGGTTTATTTTATGTAGTGTAACAAATTCTGCAAATAGTTGATTAGTAAATTTTATCCCGTTATCTGTCACAATAGTCAATGGTAGTCCATGGTGAGTGCTGAAATTTAATAGTCCTTGAATAATGCTAATAGCTGTACCATCTCGTAAATGATATGCTTGGCCGTACTTGGAAAAGGAATCTACAAACGTAAGGTATTTTTCAGCTTGTGCTGTGAATAGGTCCATGTGAACTATTTCAAAAGGCTTAGTTGCAGGTGGTACAATATTGAACTGTGGTTTAATTGGATTTCTGTCATATTTAGTCTGTCCACAAATTGTACATTCATTTATGTATTTGGTTATTTCTTCTCTCATTTTAGGCCAGTAATAACGACGTGACAAGGCTAAGTAGCATTCGTTGATGCCCCTATGGTTAGTTTTGCCTTCGTGATAATGTTTAATGATCTCTTGCTGCCTTAAATATTCTTTAACGTCTTCTAGATCAGATTTTGCTAAAACTAGATGCATAGAATATAGAGATATATAGATGCTAATGGTGGAGTTATTTTAATGGCAGTCTTTATTTTAGGGTTAACGTATTCTTTGATTGCGTTTATGACATCTTGTTCTAGGGAGGATTCTGAAACTTGTATGTGTGTTGGTGTATGTGTGTCAAAAGGTTTAGTCACTGTCGGTCTTCTTTTAATGTCACCTACTATAGTCAAACAAATCTGTCTATGGAATTTATTTAATGGTTCGTCTGTAATGGAAATTTCAAGAATGGGATTTTCAGCGGATGTATGGGCTGTTACAGTAGTAGATCCTGATGGTTCAGGTCTTATTGATGTATCTATACCACATTCTTGAAGAAGTGATTCTATTTCTTCATTATTAACTTGTACACAGGATAAAGCGTCAGCGTTAGTATTAAACTTTCCTTTCTTGTAAATTACTGTATAGTCAAATTCACTCAGTTTCAGTCGCCATCGTGTCAGTCTAGAGTTGGGTTCTTTCAGGTTCATAATCCACTGGAGTGGCTTATGGTCAGTTATAATCTTGAATTTCCCACCAAATAAATAGGGTCTAAAATATTTAGTTGCCCACACTATTGCCAAAAGTTCTTTTTCGGTTGTACTATAATTTAATTCACTGTCACTTAAAGTCCTAGAAGCATAGCAAACCGGTTCCGAGTATCCGAGTATCCGAGCCTACTGTACCTTGCGAAAGTACTAATCCTAAGGCGACATTTGATGTGTCTGTTGTCAGAATGAAGTCTTTATCAAAGTCAGGGTATTGTAAAATAGGATCATTGGTCGCGCACGTAAAATTTCGCTTTTTTAAAAGCATTTAATATATTCGGAATCTAAAGTTATTTTGTTAGTCTTTTTCAGGCATTTAGTCATCGGTTTTGTCAGTCTAGCAAAGTCAGGTATGAATTTCCTGTAATAACCTAAAAGTCCCAAAAATTGTTTAATTTCTTTTGTCGTATTGGGCAAAGGGTAATTTTCTATAGCTCTAATTTTGTCTGGGTTCGGTTTTATACCTTCATTACTAATGATATGGCGTAAATAAGCTGTTTCAAGTTTCAAAAATTCAGATTTGTCCATTTGGATCTTGAAATTCGATTCTCTTAATCTATTAAAAACCTTTTCTAAATAAATCATGTGTTCTTGCAAGGATGTACTGAAAACGATGATGTCATCAAGATATACTAGACATATTACATTTTGTAGGCCTCTAAGGATGTTATCCATTACTCGTTGAAATGTCGATGGTGAATTTTTATTTTCCATCGGCATACGTAGAAATTCAAAGTGCCCATTCTCTACGTTAAATGCGGTCTTTGGAATGTCATCAGGATTCATCTCAACTTGGTAAAAGCCATATGCAAGGTCAAGGGTCGTGAAATACTGACACCTACCTAATTTGTCTAAAACGTCGGTAATATTCGGAATTGGGTATTTGTCATTAATAGTCTTTTCGTTCAATTTTCTAAAGTCTACTACAAGTCACCATTTTTGTCTACCAGATGCGTCAGCTTTCTTTGGGACTACCCAAATAGGTGAGCTCCAAGCAGAGTCAGAAGATCTTATGATTCCTTGTTCGAGCATTTTAGTAATTTGTTCTCTAACTTCCTGTCGGTGTACAAAAGGATATCTGTAACTTTTAGTGTAAACGGGGTTTTCGTCGTGAGTCCTGATACTATGTTTAATATTATTAGTGAAAGTTAATGGTTCGCCTTCTATATAAAATATATCAGCATAGCGTTTACAAAGAGTCTCTAAATTGGCTCGTTCTTCACTATTTAAATGGTCAGTTCTAAGTTTATCTATAACCTGTTTAACTCTGTCAGGGTCGGGTTCAGTATATGAACTTTCAAAGTTACATAAGTCTGATTGTATAGGTCTGTCAAATGAAATTACAGTGTCTTGGTCTCTCATGTTCCCTATTTCTACTACACCAGTCTTATTAGTACATACAGTTGTTATACATTCATGAATAATGCGGTTAGATATTAATTGTTCTGGTATAAATACGTCACCATCTTCATGATGAATCGGTATATTAATTAAACGAGATGATTTTGCTGGTATTATTTCGTCTGTATTACGTCTTCTGCATTGATAACGTAATAATGGTATTTTTGCACAATCGGTAACTAAAATATTGTCCTTTTAATCAATCTTGCAATTTTCTAACAAATCTAAACCTATTAAACCATCGAAATGATTATGAAATTTATAAATGAAAAATTTAATTTTCTTATTATCATTAAATTCAGAAAAACTTGGAATCAAAATTGAATGTTCATGAATACTTGTTACTCTCGAATTAGTTACTTCAAAAGAGTCATACATTTTTGGAAAATTACTAAAATATCTGTCAACTGTTTCTGGGCTTACGAATGATAGATTTGCTCCTGTATCAATAAGTAATTTTAATGGAGGGTTATTAATTTTAATATAGGGTAATTCCCTTTTTGACTGTAAATTAAGTTCTATTCTGGTGCGGATTTTTCTTGGCTCCGGTAAAAATTTTGATTCTGTCCACTATGTGATTGTCTCGATTGACTGGCTCTACTAGTACTAGGCATATTATTTTCATAGCACGGGCTATCTTCAATAGGTGGTAAGTCATGCGGTTCATATTGCTGATTGTCATAGTTATAATTCACATTTTGTACGTAATAGTCATTATTATAGTCATAGTCTGTATTGTAGTAATAGTCAGCATAATCAGTATCATTATTACCATATTCAAAATTATTATAATCGCAAAATTCATTATAATTAAGTTCTCTACTCTTAAAATAATTAGAAGGAGGAGGGTTGCCAAATTTCTGCCAATCATGACCAGGAATTCTAGGTTGGAAGGGTTTTGTTACAAAATGGCTAACGCCACTCATAGGCTTAGGGCCAGAATTATTGTTGTGTTGGGGTTGCCTGTTAGGTAACCTAAAACCACTATTATAATTAGGCAACGGTGCTCGGAACATTTGCTGAGTACGCGTTGGTTGCATAGGCATGCGCTGATGATTATTAAATTGGGGATTAAAATTAGGTTTTTGCCAACTTGGTCCGGGTGTGAATTTAGGAAAATTAAAGTTATTATTCATAGGAGGAAATTTAGGCATCGGCTGTGTAAATTGTTGGTGTGAGTTGTGTGGTACTGATGATGATGATGGTTTTCGATCTGTTGCTAAATTATTTCGCTGCTGCAAATACATGACATTTAACTCATCTTGGACAAATTCCAAAGCCTTCTCAATAGTCTCAGGTCTCATACACCGAATACGGGACCCGAGAGGATCTTTTAAACCTCTTACAAACGCTTGCAAAGTTAATTTACGGTATAAAGTTCTTTTAGCTTCCACGGTAGTATCTATTGTCTCGTGCAACGATACATAAGACATTATGATGCTAAAAAGGTTTTGGCATTTGTCATAGAACTCTTGCGGTGTCTTATTACCCTGCGTCGCTAATGCTAAGTCATTATAAAGTGCGGTCTCATCCCTTTGGTCGGAAAAATTATTAATCAAAGTATTTCGAATCCCTATCCAATTTTCAGGAATGCCATTAGAATTAATAGTACGAGCTGCTGGACCAGTAATTTTATTTAAGATGCCGTACACATAAGTTTGATAATTCGTAGCCTGGCTCGCTACTCACACATTTAATGACAATTTGATCGCAAATTCTAATAAATCTAGGGAGAATGTGTGGATTCCCGTCAAATTCTGAGACTGGGCGAAGTGCCTTATAAACTGTGTCGGGATCCATTATACTATCTAACTCGCTAATACTTAAACTTAATTGATTATTTAAAATACTATCTGAATGTAGTATTCTTGTTAACAAAAAATTTCTTGAGGGCAATTCGAGCTCTCAGAGGAATTATTAATATCTAAAATAAGAGAATCTGAAATATTTAAATCTATTTGAGGGCTATTCGAGCCTTTACTTAATTGACGATTCGAGTCAACTACACTATCCCTACGATTTTTAAGCCTGGAGGAGGCAGGACTATTTTTCGTGGGACGGAAAATTGTGACGAGGAGAAAGTAATACTGATGGAAAAATAAATCAATGTACTCACATAGCCCGTCGACTTCTCTGGTTTTCCTTGAGTTGTACTAAAGTTTGAGTACGCCCCGGCCGCTCGATGATGAGGTTCTTCTCTCGGTGAACGCTTGAAAGCGAGAGCTAACCGACCGCGCGTGGAGTCGATTTTAGAGCTCCCGAAATCTTCTTAAAACGCGATCTCGTAGCCCCAAGAATATCCGTAAGACTGCGCCAATTATATTTTTAGCAGCCTGGACTTCCAAAAAAAAACCAAAAATTATCTTAAAATTTATTTAACTAACTTAAAACTATTTTACAAAAATGTCTGCGATCGATTCGAGAACGGAATAGAGAATGATGGAAAATTAATTATAACAATTCAAATTACAAAACGCGGTAAATGCTGAAGAAGCAGGAACGCGGTGGCGATGACCAGGCACGTGTGGCTGCATCAGCATTCTCCTTTAGGGGTCCGTGCGTAATTCGCGTCGGCGCGCGGCGACGCCGTTGCCTCTGCGGCGCCAACCGCCGTGTGTATTAAACATCCTATAATAATTGGTGTTGTTATGTACATAATTATTATTATTTATTGTATCCATACCTATGCCTTGTACTATTATCTATTTTGTGCCATGAGATATTGGTGACCTTAACACGACGTGGTAATGATGATGATGACGATGATGATGATGATGATGAATTTGAATTGCATGGTAGCATATGCTTTCTGTTCTTAAAACAACGCCGAAAGTCCCAAACGTGTATCTATAGAGAGTCAGGAGTTCTCTCAGCATCTTCGAAACCATGGTATACCTTGACCCAATATTTGACTTTTTGGTAGCATATTCTTAGTACACTTCACATAAAACCAAAATCACTATATGTTTCCATATAAATTTCGAGGAGTTCCCTCGATTACTCATGGATCCCATGATCAGATCACCACTTTTGTGAACATGGTACCAAATTGGAGTGAAACCTAATACAACAAAATAAAAATTTCGAAAATCGGTTCACAAACGGCGGAGTAATCGTTGATCATACAAAAATAAAAAAAAATAAAAAAAATATCCACAGCCGAACATATAACCTCCTCGTTTTTTGGAAGTCGGTTAAAAATGGGTCCATCATTTCCCCCCCTCCCCTCCGGTGCACCTCGGAGGGGTCAGGACTTTTAGAATGTTTATCTCCTAACTAGTCCAAACAAAGTGGCATAGTCATAATTTCTGCTTTCGACTTTTCAAAGCACACCCCCATTTCGAGCATTCGTTTACTAGGCTAAAACACTAGAAAGACCGGACTTTGCGTATACCTAGGAGAACTGACCACACAAATTAAATTTATCAATTTTAATTTATTGTTGTATTTGTTTCTACTAACATTAACAACATTTAGAGTAAATAAAAAATTAAAATTTTAAACAGGAAACGAAGAAATAAGAAAGAAATTTTCCAAAGCATCAATAATAAAGTAAATAATGAACAAGAAAACTTCAATTATTAGCAAAGCAAAATCAATTATTAAAGAAATACCAGTGTCTAGGTAAAAAATTACTGCTTTTAAAAATGTCATTTCACTTATTAATACAAACTTCAAATTGACAAAAACTTATTATTCATTTTTGATTGTACTAAAAATTTATAATCGTATTTCTCATCCACCCTCTATATCCACCCTCTATAAAAAAATATTTCACCGCTGCCGTATCGTCAGTCGCGTTTCATATAATTCACATGTGATTCACAAGCAAATCACATATAATTTATATAAGTGTCACATGAGAGTCACATGGGAATCACAAAAAAATTATAATTGAGAAAAAAATATTTTTTCGTATCGAAAATACCGTTGTAACACTTTTTTGATCCGTTAGCGCCCTCTACTTTTTATATTGTAAGTCGGATGACGTCACTCCAATGACAAAAAATGTAGTTCGCAATGCTCTTTACATTTTTTATTTAAAAAAACTTTTTCCTAAAACCAATAGTTTTCGAGAAAAAAGCATTTCAAATTTTTTTATTCATTTTTTGGATTTCTCAAAAATAGCAATTAGCGCGACCTTTTTAATTTTTCTGTGACCTCTTGACATGCTCCCCTAACGATTCATCACGTCAAATAACGGTAGGTCTTTATTCGAAGGGCACTCAATTTTTCATTACATATTTACTGTATCAGTAGATATCTGCGCCATCTTGGTTGTTCATCATGAGCCAACGAACATAATAATTATGTACATATTAAAAAATATTTTGACGTAAGAATATTTAGCAATCTATACTTATTATAAAACAAAGTCGTTTTTTTCCCTTATGCCCATTTGTTCCCTTTAATCTTTAAAACTGCGCAACGGATTTTGATGATTCTTTCAGTGTTAGTTAGCCCATTTATCGAGAAAGGCTATAGGCTATATTTTATCACGCTAAGACTAATAGGAGCGAAGAAATAGTGGAAAATGATGAAAAAAACGGGGGAAACTTTCAAATAATGAAAGGGCTAACTTAAACGCGCTAATCTCAGGAACTACTGGCCTGATTTGAAAAATTCTTTCAGTGTTAGATAGCCCATTTATTGAGGAAGGCTATAGACTACTATTTTATTACGCTCAGACTAATAGCAGAATGTGAAAAAAACGGGGGAAATTATTTGAAAGGGCTTACTCTCGCGAACTACTGGAGCAATTTTTTATGTTATTTGGCACAGATAAGAAATAGACCACGTGAAGGATCATAGGCTATCGATTTTAATCATTTTTTCAGTGACTATATATTTTATACCCATGCGACGCCGAGCGGGTCTCTAGTGACAGTAATAAAACAAAAACATTTTGTCCTTTCCTGGGACTTTGAGAAAAGTAGAAAGCAATGTACAGCTTGCTACTTTTCTCAAAGTAAGTTTAGTTCGTGAATAAAAACTTAAATATAGGTATAGTATAAAAGTATTAAAAATATTATTTTCGTTGTCTGGTACCTGTAACACTAGTCCTTCAGGTACTTAGCACGGGGCCAGACTGACGTGGTGTGGAGCGTCTTTAAAAAAAAAGTGTGTCAGCTCCGACGCACGACTGGAGTTTACATATTTTTTTTTTCTCAATTCTAAGGCCAGAATCAAATAGAGGAGAAAAATCCAGGAAGATCAAGCCGAAGAAACCCATATCCAGGACAAATAGTTGCCGAGTTACAAGCATTTAAACTTTGACATTGACAGCTCGGCAACTGTCAAACGTTTTACTAAAGTAGCCATAACTCCGCTCCCAATAGGCCGAGAGGAACGGGGTTTCTTCTCACATCAAAGGCAACATCTCGGCTACCCCCTCCCCGAATTTGAACTAATCTACTACTCTACTACTTTTTTATCTGAATAATGTGTACATTCTATATGTATACCTAATATTTACCCGGGAATACCCACTCTTTAAACTTTAATGGATTGTGCATTCAAATCTTGTTAAAACAAATTAGAAAGTTGCACACCAAATACGTGACACATTTTCGTTACTTGTTAGTAGATTTTACCCCTCGGATTTTTCTCATACCGGGCGCCTTATATATGAAAATCGATTCTTAAGGAGTAAACACCAAAAAAAATCATATAATAATATAATTATATAATAATATAATATAATATAATATTCCGATAGGTATATTACCTTTATGGTCTTAATACACTCACAGCCAAATTAGAAAGTTGCGCACTAAAGGTGCGCACCAAAAACGTGACACGTTTTCGTTACTTGTTAGTAGGTTTTACCCCTCGGATTTTTCTCAAACCGGGCGCCTTATATATGAAAATCGATTCTTAACGAGTAAATTCCAAAAAATATATAAAAATTTAATTATATAATTATATAATAAAAGAATATAATATAATATAATATAATATAATATAATATAATATAATATAATATAATATAATATAATATAATATAATATAATATAATATAATATAATATAATATAATATAATATAATATAATATAATATAATATAATATAATATAATATAATATAATATAATATAATATAATATAATATAATATAATATAATATAATATAATATAATATAATATAATATTATATAAAGTAATGTAATGTAATGTAACGTAACGTAACGTAACGTAACGTAACGTAACGTAACGTAACGTAACGTAACGTAACGTAACGTAACGTAACGTAACGTAACGTAACGTAACGTAACGTAACGTAACGTAACGTAACATAACGTAACATAACATAACATAACATAACATAACATAACATAACATAACATAACATAACATAACATAACATAACATAACATAACATAACATAACATAACATAACATTACATAACATAACATAATATAATATAATATAATATAATATAATATAATATAATATAATATAATATAATATTCCGATAGGTACCTTTATGGTCTTAAATCTTAATACACTCACAGCCAAATTAGAAAGTTGCCGCACCAAAAACGTGACACATTTTCGTTACTTGCTAGTAGGTTTTACCCCTCGGATTTTTCTCATACCGGGCGCCTTATATATGAAAATCGATTCTTAAGGAGTAAACTCCAATTAGTTCAGCGTCTACTCTTTCTTGACAGACTATAATCACGCGTGTTGCGCATATTTTACAAACAAACCTAGCCTACTATACTGTATGAAATTTATACTGTGCCACTTTTTTTTTACGTCCAGCGGAACTCCATTCCGCACGTGCTATATTTTCATTTAGAAGGACTTTAGCGGACTCGTCTGATCACGGATTACGCCGCTTATGAACCTGGCTGGCTCTAAACCCGTAATTTCACTTTTCATTACTTTCCAAGGTCTATTTTGTACCTTTCTAACCGATTTTAAAGGTAGCTGGTTATCGTTTGGTGGTTAATAAATTAAAAATAAAGTCGTTGACTTAACGCCCTTGTGGTCCAGTGGTTTAGAGCTAGTCACGAAAGTAGTGTCAATTCTCGCGTTTTAAAAAATATTGTTACTAAGCTTGGTTATGGCAAAGCAGGTCGATCACCTAATTGTCTGACAAGAAGAATGATACATGCATCGAAAGGGCATGTAAGAAGTTGGCCCTTCACATGATCTCTCTCCAGTCGTGTCAGTCAGCCGTGCCAAAGGAATACAGGTTGTTAGGATAAACATCGTTATCCTTAAAACCATTTTTTTTGGTTCCCAGCGTTGTTCCCATAGAAAAACTTTTAAAAAACTCATTTTGACAGGCTCATTTGATGGTTGTGAACGGTGTTCACCCTAATAACCTGTATGGGAGTAAAAGAAAAGAGAGTTATCTTGAGACACTGTACAATGAAACCGGCCACCGTCACCAAAACCTGCGTAGGAGGCATAATATTACAGTTCTAAATCTTAGGTTGACTTTTTTATTACATAGAATTCTAATATTAAGTGAAACCATGTAAATAAGAGTCAGACAAATCAAACAACCAGCTCTGAAATCAAATATAATAAAAAATATTCAAAAGCACATTGAAAATAATGTAATAAAGAATGATACTGAATAAATTATACGAATATTACTTTCAATATTATGTAGAATATTATATTTAACATCGAAATTGTATTGGATGAAAATAATTAATATTACAGAATCCATTATGGAGATTGAGTGAGAAACAAAATAGCTTATTAAAATATATTATGTATGTAATAAATGGCTCAGCATGCAAATTGTTTATGTACCATCGAGGAAATTGATTCCTAGGCAGTTGACAGACCTTCGCCATCTGGTCGGCTTATGTCAATTCAATGTTAGCTGTGACTGGTCGGATGGGATTGACTTGACGCGATCAAATTATCCGCCATCTGCCGAATCAACTTCTTTGATAGTAGAATTATTAAGTATAATATTATGTAACATCGTTTTAATTATCTACCATAATAATATCTACAATATTGTAATTTGTAATAATATGTAAATTACTTTTATAATTGATATGATAAGGAATAAAGTAATATTTTTATTATAAATCGACGCTTCTGTGGTACATTGATCTAAAGCTGGTATTTTCATAACGTCAATATTATTACACACCCCTAAAATATTAGACTTCTCGGTGGTCTGGCAGAGGAAGACGAGATTTCTACAGTTATCCCGACATGTAAATTTAATGCTTTATTATTTATAATTTATCGTAGGTTCAGATCACACCTTCAGAACTGGATTCCTCTACTCCTATAATAGTGACCGCGAAAATCCAAAGGGTCATATACAGGAAAACTTTCAGCTCTTATAGTCTAATAGTCTTAGTAGTTAATAGTCTTAGTCTGTCTGTTGCTGGCTCTTGAGCTACGAGATTTTTAACGATTAGCAACCGATTGCAGGATAACTACACAACAGTTTTCTCTCAGCAAAATATCTGCTACATATAATAGGTCATCGATCTGCACCAACTCAATTTATTCGTAAGTCTCCAGCCGTGTTAGCATACGCCAACGAGAAAATGTTGTCTACACGTTTCCTCGATGTTAACTGGTTTACCTCTTCATCTCTATTAACCCTAACATGACATACATGTTTTCTCGTGTAGATCTGTCGTCAAAATCTATCGACATAATGTCGAAAAATGATGTGGTTACACCCTTTGTCTGAATTACATAAATGAATCCCTGGAATTACATAGTTGTTGTACAAACATTTTGGGCGATAGTACAATGTACAGGAAGCGTGCGACAAGTTGGTCCGACGGCCGACCACATACAACGCGGTTGGAAACTTTTGCCGCTCTGTCATAATAACACACACCGTAGCATGTTTATGTTAAAATGCGAGTGTCTGACTGTCCATTAAATAATCATACAATTAATTACTAAGCGAAATGCTTTATTGGTTTACATTTATATTCTTTTTGGGATGTCTAAAAAGCGGCGTGGGAGAGCCATGCTTCGGCACAAATGGGCCGGCTCGACCGGAGAAATACCACGGGCTCACAGAAAACCGGCGTGAAACCTGTGTTTCGCCGAGTGAGTTAGTTTACCGGAGGCCCAATCCCCTACCCTTTTCCCTTCCCTACCCTCCCCTATTTCCTACCCTACCCTCGCCTATTCCCTTACCATATTCCCTCTTAAAAGGCCGGCAACGCACCTGTAGCTCTTCTGATGCTGCGAATTTCCATGGACGACGGAAGTTGCTTTCCATCAGGTGACCCGTTTGCTCGTTTGCCCCTTATTTCATGAAAAAAAAATTAAACCCATATCACGGGACCTGATGTGATCAAAAATTATTCGTTAAACTTTATCTTTATAATATTATAATATATAATTTAAGTTATATGATAATTCATTGCAAATAAGTTCGGGACCCCAAATTTTATTATTATTGGCATCCAGAACTTATTTGCACTGAATGTAATCTAACTGATTATTATCTGATTGGCAAAACTAAATGGAATCATGCTAATCACATTCACACAGCTTCGCAAATTGTTGTTCGAAATCCTACAGTTTAAAATAAAAACTGTAGATGCTAAAAATACGTATATTTTTAGCATCTACTTAATTCTTATAAAAAAAATCGGTTGTCTGTAAATCCGGTTTACTGACGATAGTTGAACGTGACAACGTATGACGTTGTCACGTTCAACTATACTTAACCCCTTAACCCTCGCTTCCGAATCTCTATAAATAGAAACAAACTTTTTCGAGTGTAACCTAAAGTTATTTCGATGTATTTCTTTCAAATGATTGTCTAAAAATATTTATAATGAGTAAAATAAACTATTCGCAATACAAAACGCTACTGTTTACATTCGTGAAATCCAGTAAAATCTTTGAACAAAGCACAAGTCATACCTTGACACGTAGGAAATAGTGCACAATTTTGAATAGCCGAAATAATACTAATAGCTCACAGATTGTTTATTAATTTTTCATTCAGAGTGTGGTCAATGTATCAAAGGTCATAACTAACCAAACTTCTTCATACAAAAGTATTCTCTAAGTCATCGAAATACGTAATATAATCGAAACAAAGAGCGCGGCCCAGGTGGGCCGCGCTCTTTGTTTCGAGACTTAAGAGTCTTACGATTGTTGAGAGACAACTTTGTCGCTCGTTCCGCGCTCTCGCTTGCACTTCAAGCCTTAAATGGAACGCCTCAGAGCGAGGTAGCGCCGCATGAACTGTCATGTTTTTCGTGCGCGCACCCCATATCGAATTATAAGACGTTATCACGTCAAAAAACCTTCTAGTATATCTAAAATCCAAAAGTTTTACTTTTAATTAAAACAAATGCATTTTAACATCTACTGGATACTGAATATAAAAACATTCTAGTACATTTTACTTTGCCAGTTGATTACTTAGCCGACATTACTAGACGTTGGATTAATTAACGAACATAAAATTACGCTGAATGCTCGAGAAAATAATTCTATTTTCATAAAGTTCATGATTATCTCATTTCTAACGCAAATATATTCAGTGTTGCCGATGTTGAAGGTGGAGGAAGGAGGGAAGGAATTATGCCGTGACTTTTAATGGGTGTAAACTGTGCCCCGGTCCAGCGTTGTAATTAGTTATCTGTTTACCCAATTTCTGGTTACTTGTGGGCTTTAGGCCGACTTCACACGGTGCGAAGACCGCATTAAAGAGGTAGATGTAGCATTGCCCAGAGGTGTGGACGCTTTTAAGCATATTTTGTGTATCATGCCACAAAATACTCGTATACGTCATACAGAACAAGAATGCATTCATAACTAATTGCCAAAAATTTTTTGAGAGTTAAAACACAAAATATGCTTAACAGCGACTATATTATTACCAATTACCTCTGCGCTACAGCCTACACCACTCTACGTAGAAAATAAAGAGTAGATTAGTAGCCATTGTCATTTAAATATGGCTAAATACGAAAAAGCTACATACGGAAGTGCAATTATAACGTATTACTATTTATATAGTGCGAGATCACACTAGGCGACACTATGCAGCAATACATCACATTCCAAATCACTTGTGTCTTGTGTCACTCCGCTATCATATCGTTAGAGATTAACTACGATAACATGGCGCGCCCCTCCAAAATTCAAAACTTTTGAAGTGCGTTGTCAAAACGTTTGAAGTGCGTTGTCTTGCGCGGTAGGCTAGTTATGATTAGTTGACCAACAAATCTTGGTAATGAGTGACATTAAGTGAAATATTATGTGTACCGTGATTGGTTGAATACTTACTACATACAAACTGTTTCATTAGGATGTGACTACACATTGAAACAGTCATTTGGAGGGGCGCGCCAAGTTATCGTAGTTGATCTCTAACGATATGATAGCGGAGTGACACAAGACACAAGTGATTTGGAATGTGATGTGTGGCATCGCACTATTGCTGCATAGTGTCGCCTAGTGTGATCTCGCACTATATAAATAGTAATACGTTATAATTGCACCTAGTGCGGTCTCACCTGACAGTGTGGCAGCAGAGTAGACAGAATTATAGAGTATGCCGACTTAGAACTGATGTTGAAATTTTTAAACTTGACGTATTATGACGAAATTGATTGAAATTACGCAACATATTATTTCGTAAAGATTATTTTCCTACTTTACATTCATTTTTAACCGACTTCCAAAAAACGAGGAGGTTATGTTCGGCTGTGGATATTTTTTTTTTTTTTTGTATGTTCAACGATTACTCCGCCGTTTGTGAACCGATTTTCGAAATTTTTGTTTTGTTGTATTAGGTTTCACTCCAATTTGGTACCATGTTCACAAAAGTGGTGACCTGATGATGGGATCCATGAGTAATCGAGGGAACTCCTCGAAATTTATATGGAAACATATGGTGATTTTGGTTTTATGAGAAGCATCCTAAGCATATGCTACCAAAACGCAAGATTTTGCATCGAGGTATACTATGGTTCCGAAGATACTAAGAGAACTCCGGATTCCTTATAGATACAAGTTTGGGAGTTTAGGCGCTGTTTTAAGAACTGAAAGCATATGCTACTATGCAAATTACATTCATCATCATCATCATCATTACCACGTCAGGGTCACCAATGTCACCAAATTCTACCTTATCTCCAGAGCATAAGGCACACATTTGACATTACTTCTGAGAAGTTAAAGTTGCTTCGATAATATATAACATTCTGTCTCACTTCGCCGAGATATTCTGGAAAACAACCTAATTTCAACCTTTTGCATTGCGTTTAGCGTTCATAGTACAATAACACTCTCTGCAGTATCACTTCAATCTGCCAGGGCCGCAGGGCTGTCAAGCGAGCGGCGCGGCGGCGCGGGCCGGGTAGGTACTATGTGCGCTGCGTGTGCGACAAGTCGAGCGAGTGCCAGCCTATTGAAAATAGTCCGGTGACCGGCTACTTAGCACGTCACGTCACGTGTTCACTTCGATTTTTTAAAAATGTATTGTTTAAAATTATGTACAGGCTGCAGCAGATATTATATTTTGTAAGTGTGACTGTAATAAGATACGCAGAATAATATCATACAGGTGTATTATTCTACTTATAGTACGCGATGGTTTACTCTGGTAACTAAAAAGAGTGAAATTATTATTTTTAACGAAAAATTAAAACCGACTTCCAAGGTAAAAACAATAATAACATCCTTATAAAATGAACTAAAAAGTATTAAATAATTATTCCTATCTAATAGTGCCTTTTTCCGAATTCGGCTAAAACTCATCATAGTCTTTTCGATCGAGACTCGAGTTTGTCGAGTGATTTTGAAAATTATATTAATGTTGTTGCCATGTTGGCAATTTGATCATGGGATCTATAAGGTACGTAGGAAAAAACTTTTTTGAAAACTGCCTGAGTATAGTAGTTGTGACAGTTTCATATCTAAATCATATATATCTACAACTGACAGCTTATATGTTTACCGGTAAATAACTAAAAAGAGTGAAATTATTATTTTTAACAAAAAATTAAAACCGACTTCCAAGGTAAAAACAATAAGTAATAATATTATGAACTAAAAAGTATTAAATAATTCGTACTCTTTAATAGTGTCTCTTCCAGAATTCGTCTAAATCTCAACTATTTCTGTACATACTATAGTCTTCATTACTTTGAAGTCGGTACCAGTCCCAAAAGTTTCATATTATATTCTGATATTGACTGATTAACTCACGATTAAATTAGCTGGTACCGACTTCAAATAATGAAGACTATAGTATGTACAGAAATAGTTGAGATTTAGACGAATTCTGAAGGAGGCACTATTAAAGAGTAAGAATTATTCAATACTTTTTAGTTCATAATATTATTACTTATTGTTTTTACCTTGGAAGTCGGTTTTAATTTTTTGTTAAAAATAATAATTCTGTAATACATTCAACCTTACGTACTATCTTAAATTTTCTGACACTTTTTTAGTTACTGTAGCTTCAAAGTCTATTTCAGTGTCTAGTATTAACCCATTCAGTGCCAGCAACGCACCATTTGCGTTTTGCGAGTTTACTTTCTGGTGCCACCAACGCACCATATGCGTTGAGGTACCTTTGATATTTTTCCCGGTTTTTCTTTATAATGGCTATATTTAATTTGAATCTTTGGCCTCATTAGCTACTGGAGATATATTTGACATGTGGTGACACTGTCGGTTTCTGGTCTGGACCTCCCCTCTTTTTTTGACAGCGAAAAAACCGTTAGCCCAAAAACTGCCAGATTTCAATTCAACATATTTTCAGTTTTACTATATTAGAGTGAGAAGTTTTTGACTAAGAACATAAAAGTAAGCAATATATTTAGATATATTACAATTTTTCTTCGATTCATGGTATATTTTATGAATTAAATTACCATAACGCAAATGGTGCGTTCAATGGCATTTTAATGGCGAATTTTGTTGGATGGTTTCATGCATGACGCCATACTACTATGTTAAAATTAGTAAATTTTACCAATCATTCGTTGTATTTATAATTAAATTAATAAAAAATCTTTTACTAGCTGACCAGTTGTATTTTTCAATATTTAAGAAAAAAAAATATTTCAAATTAGTAAGGATTTTATTTATTTTATAAGGATTTTATTTCATTCAAATAAGTAAGGATTTTGTTTATTTTATAAGGATTTTATTTCAATTTTCAGTTTTTTTTTCAAAGGACGAAGGGGAGAAAGGACTTTGAATTACCATGGGTAGCTTGATAAGCGGTTAACTGTATGTAGAAAAAAACCTACCTGTATTTAAAAATTATTCAGCTACCCACTATGTTGCATAACACAGTTCAATTAAAACAAAAGCGTCAACGTAAGTAGTGCGTTGAATGGCACTTGTGATTGGATTTGTCTCACCAGTGCCACCAACGCAATTGGTGCGTTCATCGTATTTAGAGAGGTTTTCGTTATTTATTGCATTATTTAATATATAAAATACGTTAAACAATGTATTTTAAGTCAGAAAAAAAATCAAGTGGCACCACCGGTATGTTACAGGTGGATTGGTGGCGTTGAATGGGTTAAGGTTTAAAAAAGAGCTTACAGGATATTACGGGCGAGGCCGAAGATTTCCGTATTGCACTCCATTTGGGCACTGAGTTCTCAACTTAAATTTTCAGTAGCGTAATACTTTATACGGATGGAAAATTTCGACTAAATTCTTTGTTGGAAGTCTAAAGAATTTCTCGACAATATATCATACTTTTAATATTAAGTTGGCTGTAACAGATACAAAATATAACGGTGGTTGGTATCTTTTTGAAGTTTTTATTATTACATAGTTTTTAAAATACTCTTTATTTCTTTTTTAATAATATCGTATTATGTTTTGTTCCCTAAGTAGGTTCACACAGCACAATCCTGCACGTTTTTTTTTTTTGCAATATACGTCTTAACATATTTTATACGCCGATAATATACTGCAACAAATCGTACAGTACATCGACGTGTGAATGGTTCTATATAATAATTTAACGATGTACTATTCGTTACTATGCAAACTAACTAGGTGAAGTGCGAATATAAGTTTTTTGATTGAAATTTCACACTTTAACGTATGATATAAGGACTCTGCAGTTTACCTCGTTAATGTGCATATTATCGTATTCCGCATTCTAGAGGTAACATATACATTGTATCACTATTTATTTATTTATTTATTTATTTATTTATTATTAAAGTTAATTAAAACGGGTTACCCCAATTACAATAATTAACTACAACTAACACTATCTTAACTTAAAATTAATGATAACATTGTCACAAAAAATACACAAACAGTTAACTACACAAATTAAATAGTAACAGAAGATACCCTTTCATACTTATTTTCACAGAATCTTATACATACTCTCTTCACATCCATCCACTTATCAGCAAATACATCACACTCAGGGTTGGCCGACAGAAGGGCGTTGAACAAGTTTAATGCTCGGTACAGTGGGGACTCAGCTCTCGCGACAGTCCGACATGTCGGCAGTGCGAATAATTTTGGCCGACGGCAAATTAAGGCATGGAGTTCGGGGCAGTCTATTATGTCGCGAAGAATTTTTAAGGCAACCAATATTAGGTCTACACCTCGTCGGACCTCTAGGGATTGGTAACCCAAGATACCCATATTTATTCGTTAAGACGTAGGTATACTGCAAAAAACGTGCAGGAAACGTGCAGGATTGTGCCGTGTGAACCTGGACTCAAATGTTAGTTTTTGTTCAAATTAAGATATCGTACCCTAATTTAATTGTATAATATCTTCTAACATAATTACGTAAGCTTTTAATTGGACTTAAAACTCTATCATGTCACGACGTAAAATAAGATTATTTGCTATTAGTGCTTACTAATTATTGTCTTTTGAAAATCGTCTGCCATTTCCATATGAATATGGCCGAGCAATGTTAGAAGGGTTGACTATGCGTACACCACTGACACAGATCTTTCTAAGAAACGAAGCTTTTAGCTGGATTTCCCCGCGTTTTTACGCACGCTCCACCTATTCTTTCACACTTTCTTAGGGATAATCCACTCGTAAGTGAAAAATGAATATTTTCAATTCATTTAAATCCCACTGCACATACTGCACATTTAGGAAAACAAAAAACCTTCAAAAAGAGAGCGTCTTAAAAGGCCGGCAACGCACCTCTTCTGATGTTGCGAGTGTCCTAGGGCGACGGTAGTTGCTTTCCATCAGGTGACTCGTTTGCTCGTTTGCCCCCTTACTTCATAAAAAAAAATCGAATGCATTTTGACGTAATATCCAGAATAACCCTGACAGTGAAATGTAAATACGAATTTAACGACATCTCTCAGAAATCCATCAAGCCTCTCAGGCTGTACAGCGTGCAAACAATAATATTTAACTGACCCTCTTTCTGACGCAGTCGGGTAAAAATAGAACCGAGTTAGATGTGTATGTACTATGAGAGAAGTTGATTCCTAGGCAGATGGAGGACCTACATAGTTTGGTCGGATTACGTCAATTCCGGTCGACAGATCACAATTAACATTGAATTGACATGATCCGACCAAATGACGTTGGTCTGTCAAGTGTCTAGGGATCAATTTCCTCGATGGTACATATTATATGAGTAGTGTGTCCATATTGTACTAGAAGACCATTACTCATTAGATATATTGTACAAAAGCCCGTATTTTTGGTCAGTACTTAAGATGCGACCCGGTCTCAGGTGTGATTGGTCCAAATTTTGACAGCCAACCAATTACAGAGCCTGAACCGTGTCTTGAGACCGAGATGCATCTTGAGTACTGACCAAAAATACGGGCCTAAGAGATCATATAGAGGTCTCAAGATTTATGTCATTTTACAATGTAATATCAGATATGAATATTACTTAACAGTGCAGTTAAATCACACACGAACGTACAGTTTATGTCTGCATGAGGTCACTTTGTTGCTAAATATTTTGCGTCCAATAGCCGTTATAGCACGGCGACCAGTGGAAATGCGAAAGTATAGACAAACATTGGACCTACAAAAACAAAGTTGCGAATAGTTTTAGCATTCGTTTTATTATTAAAAGCCAATGCATAAAAAGCAACTGACGTCAGTGTATATGATTCTGCAGTGCAATTCTCAATTCTTTTTAAAGTCACCCGAATAGCGTTTTGAATAAATAAACATCAGAAGCCTCATTTCCATCGTAACGTTACATCAGGAATGCAGTAGCGCCTCTAAATATTTCTAAAACCCCAAAAGTGAATATCTGAATGCAGCGTGAGTGTCACCTTGGATATTTTTCTTTTTGTAACAAAACTGGATTTTGATGCAGTCTCGGAGTATAACGAGTAGTTCAAGTTTCATGGACCGCAATGACCTTTTCTGCTTAAACAAGCAATACAATATTATATTATTCTTGTGTATATTATATGCAGAAAAGTAATAATATATGTGCCAGTGAGAAAATTATTCATAGGCCATTAGCGAACCTATGTGTTTTGGTCGAATTGCGTCAAACTCAGCCAGCAGATCACAAATATCACCAACTTGACATAATCCAGCCAAATTAACTATAAAAAATTTTACAGTACGCGACTTTTAATATTTTAAGACTAGGCCCGTTTTTTGGATCTAAAAGTATGAAATCCTTTCTATCTCTGTTAGCTACACTTTCAAGATCTTTCGCAGATAAAAAAGTTGTTTGTCTTATTAAAATGAAGCTACTCACAAAAAATTTGCTTGTTAGAACAAAAATCACAAAAAAAAAATATTGTTCTAGGGCTCCATAGAGAAGTTGAGACTTATCAAAAGAGGCCACTTTTAGACGTCTTATTGACAAAACGCTGTTTAAACTCAGTAATAGCTAACCAGTTACTTAATCGTTGTCATTTGGAGGAGCACCTCTATTATTACACTTGATGGCGTTTTAGCAAAGTTTTAACTGCAATATTCCCCTTCGGTGATTAAAATTATAATGGCGGATGTTCGAATTACAAGATTAACTAAAGGCCCGTTCACATTGCAACGTGACTATGCAATGATTATTTAAATGAGCCATTTAAAACTAAACTCTTGATTTGCCAATCGCAATTTTTAACTGCTTATTCCAATTCTGAATGTCGACTCAATCAAAATTTGAATTACAAAAGATATATGAATTATTATTGATCTTTCACCACAATATTATTAATTAATACTAGATAACGTCAGCAACTCCGTTGCGCCAAAGTGTCACGCGAGAACCGTACATTTTTATCGGGTTAACAACCATCCTATGTCCTTTCCCGGGACTCAAAGTATCAAGATACCAAATTTAAGCACAATCGGGCATCGGGTTTGGGCATGAAAAGGTAACAAACAAACGTACATTCGCATTTATAATGTTAAAATAGGATCAGTTTCTTAATTAACATAATATTTTAAGTAAGTGACGTAATAGAAGCTACATGTTCAAGTAATAAATATTAGTCCGTAAAGTGAAAACCCTGATTCAAGCGTTAAACTAAATTAGAATTTAGCATTTGCATATTCCTTGAAAATATAATGGTGTGAGTAAAACGCACACAAATGCAATTTTCCTGCGGAAAAACACTTGACCAGATTCTTTTATTTGCAGCGGTGGCTAACCTTTTTGTTCCTCGCTCTCCTTTGTTTTCCTTCTCACAAAAGACGCACCTCTGAAAAGGAAAGAGCTTTATGTAAATTAGAAAGAAGACTCCGTGGAGCGTGTGTTATGTAATCACCTATTGTCAAGAGCTATCGGGTGAAAAGTATAGAGAAAATATTTACTCCCAATATCCTTCGCTAAAGCTTAAACATTTTTACGTATAACAAGTGCTCGTTTATGATATTGGAATACTCTCAGACGCTTTTATTTACGTCAGCATATGGGGCGTAGATAAAATCAAATTTTATATAAAGCAAAAAGTTGAGGAAGCGATATACGATTGTGCAGAGAAATGTGAATTTCGGCACGGATAAAGTTCTGCAGTAGATTATTAAAACAAGTGTATATTGTGTAAAAAAAATTACTATGAACCCCGTTGTCTATGTCGTGCAATGGTCAAAAATAATCTCGTTCTCGGTTCCGGCGACGGCGGTGGTGGCGGTGGAAACGGTCTCAGACAGTGAACTAAGTAATATGACACCGACACAAACAGAATCGTAAGAAAGTCGCAATACATTCCCCGCTGACGTCATGTTTGCACAAAGTTTGGTTACAGCTGTATTCCAGCTCTTAATTTAGAGTCTGCTTTAATGAAATTTTTCTGATTACTCCACCCATTTCCGAGTATACCTTGTTGCGAACAGTGTTTGCATAATGTCCAGAAGGAAGCTCTTACCCGTGTAAATTAGGTGTGGGAATTTGATAATGTTGTACCGTGTAACGTTACTATGTTTGCCAGGTTTGAATATAGTACATTTTCCAAATGTATGCAGCATTTATATTTTCATATTGAGAATAGTAATAGGCTCAATATAATATTATTTTATGTCGAAGCAAGTATCAATTTATACCGCTGCGGAAAAATTTACGCGGAAAAAGTTGGACGCATATCTTCCGAGGAATTCTCGAGATTTTTGGCTCGAATTAATTTGTGTGTTATAGGTACTATTGGTACAAAGTTTATAGTGCCATGTACCTACAGTTTTGTTGCAAAATGCCGCTGCCCTTCCATTCCGAGGCGGTGTAAATTGAGCTTAAAGGATTAGCATAATGGGTTAGTTCATCTCGAATCAGCCACTTTTCATCAGCTGTCAACTCGTAAGTTATATGCACTTCTCGGACGAAGTTAAAAGCTTAAAGCACGGATTTCAGCGCGGCGACCGAACCAAGAAATTCCGTAACGAAAAAACCTAACACCCTCCATTTGGACCGCGCCGGTCGGTGCATTGCCAAACTGCGGCAGACGAATGTGAATTATATTAATTGCATAAGTTGATAAAAATGCTACGTACCTTTACCGCGCCACACGTATTTTTTTTAAACAATTTTGAATAAAATAAGCGGCGCGATTCGCAGCGTCGTGTCTCAGTGAGCGCGGCGCCAAGTTTTTAGTACTTAAATAATTCTTACCTACGATGATAAATAAATAGAAATCTAAAGGGGTATTTTCACGTAGTTTATTGTAATTAGATAACCGGTGTCGAGATGACGCCAATGAGAGCGCGCGGGCTCGTAACGATTAACCTATTTTCATTTTAAGCCCATTAGAGCACAGATAGTTTACTGTGCACGAGATTTTTCGTGACGTTAAATCTAGTTAAGCGATGTTTCTACGAATAAATACTATGCCAGAGTAAGTGAGAAAAAATATGGTCCCACAAAAGGCGCACTTTACACACACTCACTTTATGATGGATCTAAATAATCTGTCTTCCTGCTTTTACTCCTTCGATCGCGGATTCTTGGGAATCTTTTGTTCTCGCGGCCCACTTGGGCCTTATGGGAGTTGAAGCGTTTAAGCATACTTTTCTCTTTCCTACCCAGCTCTCAAGCAAACCACTGCATTGATTTTGACTAAACTTGGAACACATATTTTGAGTCCCAGGAAAAGACGCAACATGCGCGAAAAACAAACCTTCCTACAACAAGGTCACAGGTAACATCGACATATTTTAAGCTGTAAGTACATTTTTTTAAATAAAATTAGGGTGCAAACGAGCAAACGAATCACCTGGTGGATAACATCTACCATCGGCCATGAACATCCGCAATACACATACATAATAATAGGTAATTGTACTACATAGTTATAATTTATATTTTTTCACTTCTGTTTATATGCACGCCCTATCTAATGTTTGTAATCAAATTTCTCTTCTTAGGGCTGCTGGAAGAAATTTCTTTAGAGATAAGCAGTACCTTTTGTGTCGTTTTTCTTCATAACTAAAACTTGTTAAATGTTTTTGTGTGCAATAAACTGTTAAATAAAAATAAATAAATAATTATAGCACTCGCAAAATACATTATGTTGTTCATTTTTAAACATTTAATATATAAATATTGTTAAAATTCCCCCTTTGTTCCTTAAAGGTAATTAGTCCGTACCCGGCGTAATTGAGAGGTCAATAA
This sequence comes from Lysandra bellargus, assembly GCA_905333045.1. NCBI lineage: Eukaryota > Metazoa > Arthropoda > Insecta > Lepidoptera > Lycaenidae > Lysandra > Lysandra bellargus. The sequence continues at coordinate 9,939,265 of HG995338.1, forward strand.
ACTTATCCCTTATCCGCGAGGGTCAAATTCAGATCAGATAAAATTAATTGCATTCCAGTATTACAAGTTATTATTTTGTCTTATAAGTATTTAACGAAAATTCTTATTTTGTCAGTAATCAGGGCGAGCGAAGCGAGCCCTACTATATCCCACCTGAACATTTTGTGATACACTTTACGGAAAAACTATCACGCCTATTGATTTGTACTTTAACATAGTAATTTTTATTTATATGTTATCATCAGTCAGTGAAGGTGTGACGACGCGAGCCCTCAAGAAGCTCGGTTTTTAGCTAGTTAGCAGAACATGGTAACATGGACGCGTGTTTGACGCATAATCTTAACGCATTGGAATTTACTAAGAGCTTTTATAATAATTTATTAATTTTCTTTCTTTATCTCTACAGGTGATTGCAGAACATATTAAGTTTTGAATATCAATAAGTGAATCGTCAAAGAAACTAACTTACAGACAGATCATGGACCTATGTTATTTGGTCGGATTTTGTCAATCGCACATTCAATTAAATCCGACCAAATAACCAATAATTAGAATAATCGGCCAAGTGCGAGTCGGACTCGCGCACGAAGGGTTCCGTACCGGTATAGAGAGAAAGTAGACAAAAAATTGTGTTTTTGTATAGGAGCCCCCCTTAAATATTTACTATATTTTAATTTTATTATTAATTATTAAAGTACAAATATATTTAAGGATTTTGTGAAAATTTCTAGTGCCTAGCTGATGCCATTATTGATTACGAGCAAAAAAGGCCAAAAAAATCACGTTTCTTGTATCGGAGCCCCCCTTAAATATTAACTTTGTTTTATTTTTAGTATTTGTTGTTATAGCGGCAACAGATATACACAATCTGTGAAAATTTCAGAAATCTAGCTATAGTCGTTCTTGAGATACAGCCTGGAGACAGACAGACAGACGGACAGACAGACGGACAGACATCGAAGTCTCAGTAATAGGGTCCCGTTTTTACCCTTTGGGTACGGAACCCTAAAAACTGAAACGTTACAAAAGTCCCTGTTAGCCGTGACTCGTGATCCGTTGGCTGAGTTTGACATAAGTATTATATTATATAGGAGCGCTATCTTATCAGCCATTATAAATTCCTCTTTATAGCGTAGCACCATATAGTACTGTAATACTTATATACTACTATACTTATGTTATATTTTAATAATTTATTTATTTATTTATTAACAAAAAATACAGCTTTACAAAAACATTGGTGGAGATTTCTATTAAGTACAGACTAGTGCCAGAAATCTCCGCTCTTCCTTAGCAGAAATAATTAAACAGCTTACAACAGTTCGATACTTGTTACATAATATTATAAATATAATTCTTATGTTATACTATACTATAGTATAAAATAAGAACGAAATTCAAAACTCGATTCCTATTTACTGCAGTGAAAAACAAGACGTTTCTGCGTGCATTTTTCACCTGTCTCCGTATTCCCAGACTCCCACATCTATGCATCGCTGAGACGTAATAAGATCTGAGCTATTTGCTTCATTTAAACAACACAATATAATATTATCATCATGCTCCGACTCACCAGTAGGACCCCGTACCCAAATATAGCAATTTCAGCACTTTCGAGCAGGGCTCCATACCCAAAGAAAATACCCAACACCGGTTTTGGTGATGGTGGCTGAATTGAAACCACGAAAGCCTTACAGAAGCGATTTCATAGTGCCCAAGTGTGTGCGTAGCACAAAATCACGTGCTAGGGACAAATCTGTAATTTATCCCTAAAATCTGTAACTGTAAGCATGCTGAGCCTGACGATGATTACATGTAAAAGATGGTATCTTTAAAAAAAGATATCGACTTTGGGCAAATCTTCTGCACATTATTTAGAATCCCTCACCTACGGGATATATTACGGGATATTTTACGGAGATACCAAGAAATTTATTGCGAGAGAAAGACTAACGATTACGGCCCGGGATATTTTTGGAAGGGTTTGTATCGAAAAATAATGCCTCCTTTCCATCAAAATGGTAATGGCAGGGTTTTAGTTCATGATTTTCTTGTAAAGCTCTTAACATAATCATAAGTGAATTAAATAAAGACGGATATAAAATCTCGATAAATGAGAAATTAACAGTGGGTACCGAGAGTTCCGAAAAAGCATCAAGAAATACATAAGTAAGCGCCCTTTACAGGGCACATACAAGAAGGCCGATCGTTTATGTCGGAATGACGCAGGCCAATCTGAACAGACGCAGGTAAATCTGACCAGACTCCGGTCAGGTTGGCCTACGATCAATCCGTAACGATCGGCCTTTGTCTTTAAAAGTGACAGCTGAAAAGGCTTTGGCCGAAAGCTGTAAAAGATACATTTTCCGAATTCCTGACTCTTACACTATGCGGCATTTGCTCTAATATAAAGATGCTATATCATCATATATCAGACTTCTATACCTACTCAATATTATAAATGGTAAAGTGTGTCTGTCTGTCTGTTAGCTTTTCACGCCCAAGCCGCTGAACCGATTTTGCTGATATTCGGTACGAAGATACTTTGAGTCCCGGGAATGGAATTATAATATATTTTATCCCGAAAAATGTACGGTTCTCGTCGCAATTAGCGATTCTTGTCGCAACGGAGTTACGGGAGTCATCTGTAAGTATTAGTAATTTATGTAATAGTGTTATTGAACAACGGGCAAACTATTGAGCTTATAAGTGGTGTAACTTGTACCTGCAATATAACACGGTAAGCCTCGCTACGATAGTTTGCAGAGCCTCGGACAAGAGCGATGCGTCTCGGAATTATGTTGGGACGTGGAACAATAATAATCTAGATATAGTCGTTTTATAAAACTAATTATGTGGTTCAGTTGTTTACAACTTAGTTGTTAACTCGGTGGTCGTCACTTCAATTCCCGCGTTAGAATGATGGTTTTACTAGCTTTGGCTTCCTAGTCAACGCCGACCTCAACTCAGGTTGATCACCTGTCTGACAAGAAAAGTGGTCAGTGCGTCGGATGGTAATGTAAAAAGTCGATCCTGTGCCTGATCTCTCTCCCGTCGTATCGGTCCTACGTTTTGTTACATTAAGAAAGGAAGAGAGAAAACGTTATTTTGTACTGCGCACACACTTACTGTAAAACAAGTCCTTCGTGTAAAATAAAGCCATGGTTTCAATGAAATTACCGTCGTCTTCACTACCTTCTACGCATTATATGTACACCTTTATTCAAACGCACATCTTTGCTTTGGGCTGATCCTAACCATGCCTAGTCCTAGGCTATAACAAACCATGATACACCACGACACAATGGTCTGTCTATCTTTCATAATAATACTCCCACACCGGTTTCGGTGACGGTGGCCGGTTTCATTGAAAACAAGGTCAGTTGCGCAGGAGTAATTTTATAATGCCCAAGTGTGTGCGCAGTACGCAAGAGTACTCTCTTTTCCTTTACTCTCAGAAATTATGACTGACGGAAGAACGACACGACAGGCGAGAGATCAGCCGCAGGATCGACTTTTTACATGCCCATCCGACGCATGGATCATCTAACTTATCAGACAATCAGGCCCCTTAGACAAAGTCCCTTTCGTTAAAAACGATGACGAAATTCGTTATCAAAATGTATGGGATTTGAGTTTTGACATTAGTCTTCGTCTGTGAAATGTCATTTAGCGATGACTTATGTCAAACCGCATACATTTTGATAACGAATTTCGTCATCGTTTTTAACGAAAGATACTTTGTCTAAGGGCCCTGGTAATCAGCCTGCATTATCCTAACCAAACTTGGAAATAGCAAGTTTCCGACGCGGGATTCCAACCCACGACCTACGAGTCAAGAGAAGCATTCTATATCTCATAGCACATTGTGCGAGTGATAGAGCCGATCCAAGCTGCAATATTCGTGATCTTAGAATCAGACCCCTGTATACGTTCTATCTTTGCGGCGAATCACTTGAATATTTGATGCGCTGCTCCAGTTTTTCAGTCAATACCCAAAATAATGCGACCGTTTCTAGACCATTAGTTTCACAGAAGGCCCAAGGGCAATTGCGTTGTATAAGCTCTGAAACGACTTGGTCTATTTTGATAAAGTATAATATCACAGATATTACACTTTATCATAGGCATAGATTTTCACTTAATTTCTCCTTAAATCTTACAAATGTTCGATAATGTCACGTGCTTTGAGGTGATATTAACATTTTTCTACCTACATAAAAAAATTGGTTTTGAAATAAACACCTGATGTGTTTTATGTTCAACAGGAATTTTCAATAAGAACCGACAGTACAATCACTTACATCTATTTATTTACGCAGGCAAAGCCGTGTGGACCGCCTAGTGTTTTAAATATTGAAGTATAGTTTGGCAGCTTAAAGTAATATATTTTCGATCAATTAAAATCCATTGTGATTTAGCGAGTGTTCATGTTAATCGAGCCGAGTCTTCTGCCCCCGCAAGCCGGTAATCACGTCTGGTCACGTTCACTATAAAATATGTTGATTTAAACACCCGAAATATATGAAACTAGCTTTTGCCCGCGCTTGCAAAATGCAATCTCTTGCGTTGAGAAGCATCATTTTAATATACAAACATTCATCCCCTATTTTAACCCATTGGTAGGTAGGGGTAGAATTGATCAAAATCCTTTCTCAGCAGATGCCTACGTCATAACATCTACATTCTACCTGCATGCCAAATTTCATCCCGATCCGTCCAGTGGTTTGGACTATGCGTTGATGATGAAATTCACTTTAATAAATACGTATAAATTCTATAAACCAGGTGGTACGAGAGATATGCGAAGCTATAAATACATAATAATATAGGCGATTCAAAGAACTTTATTATTATAAAGCTGTAATAAAAAATTACAACAGCGTAATGTAAGCAGAATGTAGTATGCAGCATACATCTACTACAAGCACTTTACGCTTTATATTTGTATAAAAAATATTAAAGGTCTTCAAAATGTATTTATAATGAATAATTCATAATTAACTAGTTCTTCAATGTAATTTTTTAAATATATTATTGTATTTGAAAGCAAGAGAAGACGGAAAATGCCAAGAAAAGCGCATCCATAATGACATAATAATATTAAAATATTTGACGAATAATGTACACTTTCACACGAGACAAAAATTCCCATAAAAACATGTCATTAACGAGATTGTCTGACCTAAATAAAAGCTTTTAAGGTTGTTTTTGCCGTGCGAGCGAAGTATCCGAACAGAAACGACAGTTCGTAGTCCGAACACTTGTTGCTACATCACAGTTTTTAGTACAGATATGTAACGTTTTCTTAAAGTCCTAATATAAATTATTTGATAAACCCAAAATCAATGAATATTCAATAAATCCAAAATTATGTATTAAAATATATATTAAACTTCAGCGAAAGTTTTTGCAGCAAATTATTACATTTTTGTAACAATTTTCTCCCAAAACGTTAAAGACATTAAATAAATCAAAAACGTTTAAGCATAATAATATTAACTGCTAAGGTTGCATATTACTGACTATCATGCTGTTTGATCAAAGTAATCAACAGCACTATTCTTAAAATTGTGCATTGTATGAAGAAGTGTTTCTGTTCTTCTACAGCACTCATGTCAGATTTACTCCCCCATATGAAAACTTTTCGTTTGCAAGATTTTTAATATTGGAGAAAATATAAAAACATTTTCATTAATAAAAATAAAATCTGAAATACAACAAAGGGTATGAATATGAATAGGCTTTTAAATTATTACATAAAGTTTAAAACGCGATTTTTTGCATCCATTATCAGTTTTTAATTAAAATATACTCACAAATAGAAAGCTAAACGAAACTAAAAACTATTCTTGACTAATCCGGTACGTGTACGTACAAACATTAACTACAAATAATAAAATCGGTCCTTCCTCTTCCTCTTGAATCACTATTAAATGTATTAAAAAAAAACACATCAAAAACCTGCTTTGCAGTTTCAAACATTAACATTTTCACCTACTCAATGCATGGTAAGAAAAAGAAATCTTTCGCGCGTGAGTACTGCTTTCATATTTAAGAAGACGTGAGTGGAAGAATCGAACAAGTAACATTTCGTAACATACGGACAATATTCAGCTCATTGTTTCCCTAATCATTTTAACAAAACTTGTAACTTATCTACTTCATAACTTAGCTAATATACCTGGCTACACATATAATCCATAGTTTTTCTATTTCAAATAATTTTTCCGGCCCTAAAGCCTCCATTTGAGCAAAAAAACGGGGAGTTTTTTCATGTTACTTACCTTATTCTTCCACTCACATCTTGAATTATTTTGTTTGACAGTAGATAAAAATTTAGTGTAACACATTATTACCATGTATTTGTCCATGCAAAGATACAGACGGAATCTACCTTTTTTTATAAAATAAGGAAGCAAACGAGCAAACGGATTATCTGATAGAGAGCAAAGAACTACCGTCGCCTTTGGATACTCGCAACATCAAAAAGTTTCAAGAGCGTCGCCGGCTTTAAAATTCAAACCTTAGTTAATATTTTACTACGGCTAAGCAGTATAATTCTCATTAATAATAATTATAGAGCTGCTAAATATAGATTCGTCTGCCTCATACATAAATTATTACAACTGATTGAATCAGTTCATGTATAATTTTGGTCCGAATCGATATTCTTTATTAGGCTTTAAAAGGCTATTTCGTTTATAAAGAAAACAATGGTTTTGACGTCCTTACTATATTAAACAGTCAAACATTTACGATTAACGAGTATAATATAGGATGGAATAGATAAAATGATTGGTTCATAGACTCGTTCGGTTCACAGACTCTCTTCGACTTTTTTCTGCCGAAACGTCACCATGAAAATATATTGTAAATATGCCTTAATTAATATGTATTAGGTGCCGTTTTTCCACACCTTTTATTTTAATGTACTACTATTATAAAATAAATGCGAAAGTGTGTCTGTATGTCTGCCTGCTGTTTCTTCACTTGTAAACGGTGAAGTGATATTAATGAAATTTTGTATAGTGGTAGTTTGAGTCCCCGGGACATAGGAAACTTTTGTCCCAAAAAATGTACCTTTCCCGGGCACAACTCTCTCGCTTCGCTTTTACTTTAAAGAGTTACTCAATTGAATCCCCGGTAAGTAAACAAATTCAACCAAAAGCGCCTAAGTTAGCAAAGCAGCACAGCTGATAATAACTGAACTAAAGACATAATTAGGTAGCCGACGATCCATTTTCAGGCTAAGTACCCTTTGGCGCTTAGACTGATATGAGACGCGCACACCGCACTGTTGGCTGGCTACCAAACTATGTAAATACCGACCAAATTTTCAGGCTCTATTAGCTTATAATCCTGATATACGTTATAATGCCTCCTATACAGGTTTCGATGATATTGACCAGCTACACCGGAGCAAATTCGTAGTGCCGAAGTGTGTGAGCAGTACGGAGGAGCGTGGGATATATTATGCGAGATGGTTACAAAGGAGATCTTCCGACCAAGGTATCAGCATTGAGCGATCAGGTCGAAAGCCACGTAATTGTTTTATCTGTCGTATATATACTGACGCATTTAGAAAACTTCCATAGCGCGATGCAGGATTATAGTGCTAATTGTGGGCACCGCCACAAGAGCACTCCAGCTGTCCATTTGCTTTCGTAACTCAATAATAGATGCAGGATGACCAACACGAGTGGCGAGAGATCAGGCGCAGGACTGACTCTTTATATTCCCATCCGACGTATAGATCTTATATCTATTATAAAATAATTGTTCTTGTTGTTGTAATAAAAACCATCGATTCTCATGTTTGGGTCACTCTGTCCCGTAGCCCGGGTACGGGGACAATAAATTTAGAAAAGAGAGACTAGAGAGATAAATAAAAGAGAATTAACATTTAACAAATTTATTTAAATAAATTAAACAAAACCTAGTCAGCGGAGAGCGGGGAACGCGGGAACGTAGCCTAGCCTCAGTCTATTCCTTAATCACTTGAGTTCAACGGGTTTTGGGACACGACACTTATCTGGGGACAGGCAGCGACTTGCGGGACTCCAACTCCTCAAGTCTCCGTGATCCCGGTGACAGGCGCAGCGTCGATTGCCAGGTGTTGATGGCCAAGAAGTTCGGGATCCCGTCGGCGGCAGCAAGTTCAGTGTGTGGCGAGAGTTGGTGCGTCAATCATACGGCATGGGCAGCACGTGGTCGACTCCAGACGGCCAAACTCTGCTGCAAGGTAGCAGCTCCAGACGGAGTTGTCAGGACGTAGCTCTGCCGTAATCAGGTTGCTCTAAACGTAGTAGAGCACGAGGTCTATTCCAAAGTCCAGACGGAGCAGGGAAGTTTCTCCAAGCGTAGCACTCCGTAACTGGGGACCTTGAAAACAGGTAAAAAGAAATGATATGCAAAATCCGTCGGCTTTTATACCTACGGGCACATTTTTTTTTTTAAGTTTACAGTGGTCAAAGAACGCAAGTGGTAGGACATCATAATGTTTTTAATTACGTTAAAAATATAATTATCTTTAGATGTAATTCAAAAAAATAATACTTTTTATTTAATTAAGAAATAGTTTAACAAAAAGGAAAAATATCTGGTTAAAATATCAGATATACCAACGGAGAGTTATAATAGTTGCACCATTAGCCCAAAGATGGCGCTCTATGTATCGATTTTACTAATTGATTTGAAGAACAGCTGACAAATAGGAAAAGGAGAAGGAGATATTAAATTATTTTAAGTAGCTACGCTACAACTCTCCGCCCAACGCAAACTCGTCTGTACATTTGTACAAGGAATATTTATTATTTTCTTCTTGAATTTGACAATAATTTCCGTTTATTATTGGAACGAAGTTCCATAATATACTGAAGCAATATCTCATGTTGCCAAAGTGTCATTCGTTGATTTTAACACACCTTATTAATTAATAATAGGTAACAGACAGACAAGTAAGTTAGGCAAAATTATGTTCACATTTAAATAATGTGAATATAGTTTTGCCCTTACGTAGCTTTTTTCAATAATATAAACGTGGGAGCGTGTGACCGTTACTTCTAATTAAATGAGGTGTGTTTAAATCAGCATATCTTATAATAGCCGGAAAATATTGTCATATTCAAGAAAAAAATATTCCTTTATACAGACGAGTTTCGAGCTGAAGCATGAGAATGAATAAGAGATATTTCATGATTATCTTCAATTCTGTCGATTTGTACTTATTATGTCAATTTGTACATAACTTGTCAATCTATCATTACATTAAATGCTACGAATAATAAAAACTAAGGAAGAGTAACTCCGTCAAAAAACATGCTCCAAATTACTTGTCAAAAAAGTGTACAATACCCGGCAATAAATATTGCACATCGACCTTTGGAAAGAGACATTCGGCTAATTTCGGTTTCATAGAGCGTTATCTTTGTAGCACACACCTATTTGACATTATGTCAGTCGTTGTTCAAATTCAATAGAGTGCAGTCGCGTCCAGTTCAAAATATATATCTAGAGTTGTTAACACCCCTAAATTTGCTACAGCTGTAATTTTCCAAAAGAATTTTAAACACGTAAACATAATTTGAACACCCTTTTTAGGGTTCCGTAGCCAAAATGGCAAAAAACGGAACCCTTATAGATTCGTCATGTCTGTCTGTCTGTCTGTCTGTCTGTCCGTCCGTATGTCACAGCCACTTTTCTCCGAAACTATAAGAGCTATACTATTGAAACTTGGTAAGTAGTTGTAGTCTGTAAACCGCATTAAGATTTTGATACAAAAATGGACAAAATATTAAAAATTTTAGGGGGTTTCAGTTGTACCTATGTACAACTGAAACAAAAAAAATTTTTTTCGTCTAACCTATGCGTATAGGGTATCTATGGATAGGTCTTCAAAAATCATGTCATTGTCATTTCTAATATCATTTTTTTCTAATCTGAATAGTTTGCGAGAGAGACTCTTCCAAAGTGGTAAAATGTGTGTCCCCCCCCCCCTGTAACTTCTAAAGTAATAATGATATTTTTTGAATGAATTCCATGATAATTCTAAAAAAAAATATATGATGTACATTATTATAAAAACTACCAACGAAAATTGGTTTTAACGAGATCTATCAAGTACTTAGTTTTTTTTTTATACGTCATAAATGGTGAAACTTAATTTAACTTTCATTAAATCAACTAAAATATAAAAATAAATCAAAAACCTTTTAATTTTATAGAAATAAACCTTATTGCTGCTGCGGAATCCTTCATGGGCGAGTCCAACTCGCACTTGGCCGGTTTTTTTATTTTATTTTACCCGAATATAAAGCCATAACTTATAGAAAATTTGGTGTATTTTATACAAAGAATAATAAAATTGTCAAAAGATGCAAACCTTAATTGTTTTAACAGCTCCTAATATATACCGGACTTTTTGTATTTCGTGCGTAAGAGATATAACGCTCTACAAAACCGTAATTAGCCGACTGTCACTTTCGAAAGGTCGATGTGCAATATTTATTGCCGGATACTGTACCTTAGGTTCACTTTTCATACATTTGCAATATTTAGGTGACCTTGAGCAGTATAAAGGCTGACGTTACATGACAGTTCGAATGGAACCAAATTTAAAACTGTATTAGTATGGGAGTTACGTTTCCTTAGGTTTTATTATTCGTAGATTAAATGTCTCTAAAATCTAAATGCGTTATACAAAGGAGATACGTACTGACCTTTTGAAAGTTTGCAGCTTCCCTCATTACCTCCACACTCGAGAATAATTACGAACTTCGGTAACTCACTTAACAGTTAACACGTTCTACGGAAAAACAATGTGCAGAGAATTTTGATTTGCTTTGTTTTCCGTGTGAGTCGTTTTTGGATGAGTGATTCCCAAAAATTAACGGCCACACATAAACATAGAAAATGTATAGAATATATCCACACTAATAAACTAATAGAATGTGAAAGTGTGTCAGTCTGCCTGTCTGTTACATCTTCACGCCCAGACCGCTCAACCGATTTTGTTGAAATTTGGTATGGAAATACTTTGAGTCCCGGGAAAAGACATAGGATACTTTCTATCCCAAAAATGGTTCCGAAGGGATAAACGGGTTCCGGTGCAACTGAGTTGCGGGCATCACCTAATTATAAATAAAATCTTCATTAAATTTTTTTAACGATTTTGACACAGCTCTCTATACATTTTTTGGCATGTTTGTATTGCGCAAGGCGAATGGTGCGAATACTTAAAAATGGAAGGCTAGGAAATTTGAGAATAGATTCATGATGGTGATGATTATTCTGTTTTTAAACAAAGGTCATATCTATTTCCTTTATTTGTCACAAAATACGTTTCTGATACCAAGGATAATTTGTAATAATTTGTCCAATGGCCGCTAAGATCTAGCAAAAAAAGCAACTTTTAGTGCGCGAAAATATTTTTTTCTTTCTGTATAAGGAATAGGGGACCCTCGTCAAATTTTCGTATATAAAACAAAACAGCGACAATTTGTCGAGTAAGCAATTAATTTGCTAAGAGACGGCGGAGTAACTCGCTTATTATGAAATGGTTCTCATTAGGTAACGCTCTTATGTCACATTATAGTAATTGGACAGCTATCGAGGGCAGTTATTGTTTGTGTCACTAATGATCTAAATATTTCTGATTTTTTCTTGAACTATCATGTAAAAGATATGTAAAACTAAATAGAACAAAATATGTTCTGAAATTTCAATTTTTCACGTTCAATGAGATTTGTGTGCGAGGATATATTTTCTTATATACGGTCTGTCTTCAAACACACAACAATAAAAAATTGATAATACCATAAGGCTTAAGCCTTATGGTATTATCACGTTTTTAATATTTCTTTATGAGAGTTCATTGTAAAAGTAGATGCGCTAAAATAGCTACTTATGACTACTCTGTTTCTATGAAAAATGTCCTAATAAATTTGCCTATACAATAAAATAAAATTTAATTCAACCTATTAAGGAACACATACAGTATACACTACCTATAATATTTTAGTGAAGGTCTCAACGCAAGCAAACAGGGTGAGCTAATAACTACTATTTAGAGATGCATCTCACGAGTCACGGTAACTATGTGTGACGTTGCGGTCTGAGTTGACTCTGAGGGCGCGTTCAGATGTGCTCGTTTTCAGCGCGCGTGTTTTCCCAACAGCAGAAAACGCGCTAAATCTGAACGCACCGTAAGAGTACGGTACTACACAGACAGTCTGCCATCAGTTCAGTCCATCAGTCAGAAAAAAATTTGATCACTACATAATAAAAAACTAAGTCCGTCAATCGAACGGTTACACGATCATTCTTCCGTCAGTCTGGATCAGACTGATGGACTGAACTGATGCCCGGACTGACCGTGTGACCGAACTCTATCACTACAGAAATCCAAATTCAAAAAGTTTGACAGATGCAAATGGATGATGAAAGTGTTATGTCGCATGCACAAAGGTAGCATCAGTAACACGGATACACGGCCCAATCGATCACTGTCGGGTCCGTTTGTCTTCGGATTACTCCGGTTATTGAAATTCGCGGGAATTTTTCCGACAATTTAGAACGCATATGGAGGAATATGAAGGTCTTTTGTGAGTTGATCATTATTTGTCGACGGGTCTTTACAAATCCGATTCACCAAACAAACTCTTAACTTTTAAACTCAAAATGTACTCATTCCGATATTCCCGTATTAAAATTGATTTAAATATTTCGCCAATATCACCCCATGATTCGTTTGTTGTAAGTAAATCATTGGAACGAACGCGACAGAGCGTAAAAGAGATATCGCTGTGAATATTGTTTTGATACTGAACGATTCCGAATTGTAATATCATTACCGTATTGATGCAAATTTAATGTTTCATGAGGAAATATTTGACGATTCACAGTAATGTTACTGACTGTAGCAATCGCATTTCGTAGTTTCATGGAAACGTATAATTATACATGATACAATATGATAAGGCTAAGCACAAACGAAATGTACTTATCTAGTATTGAAGAGGTGGCTATTCGATCTTCACGGCATGCGACTGTGATCGAATAAAAATCAACTAAAATACCACTTTATGGACTAAGCTATTATAGGTTTCATGTTAGTCTATGCCACTACAAATGGTCGCTATAGCATGGGTCGATAAATAAAATATGTCGGTAAAAAATGAAACCTATAGACTTGTTTAGTTCATAAAGTGCCATTTTATTTGTAATTTTGTCGGTAGCGGTCGCATGCTGCGAAGATCGGAAAGCTACCTTAAAATCGGTCGGGTTTATGTCAAGACAATGTTGGTCGTTATCTGCCGGCTAAGCTCGACGTAGCCCAACCAAATGCAATAAGTCCGTTAAAAATGTTCTTTTAGCTAACATAGAATAAGAAAATGAACTAAGGTCGATCGCACTAGAACCTACCTAAAGGACTAATAATAAATTAAATTCAGTTTTATACAAACAAAGTCTAAATACGCAGACGTATTTAAGGATTCTGCAGACCCCTATAATTGCATTGTCTATACATCTGTCTGTCTGTAACATGTCTGTATCTTATAAACTGAAAGCTGTAGCCATACGAGCGTAAAGGGGATGTTTTCGCTTGTGAATAAAAGACAATAGGCACATTACTACACCACAGTTTATAACAACAAAAAAATAAATTTTACAAATTATGTAGTTTTATTTGGTTACTTATAAAATATTATATGTATTGAAATTTGAATTAAATTTTAAGAAAATATCATAAAAATATCAAATAAAAATCCATTTTCCTCAACACGATTATATTTTTTACAACATAACAGTAAATAACGGCAACTAACACTTATCATTTTGTTACAATAATTTAAGGAAATACAAATACATGTAAGAAACCCTTCGTGCAGGCTCTACTCACACGGCACACGGCTGGTTTTTAAAGACTTACGTCAGTCTTTATCGTTCTCTCAGGAGTACGTAATACAACGACAGTCTTTAAGATCTAGACATGAGTTTAATACTCAACAGCTGTGTTGTACAGCAAAATATGACTAGCATTTTTACAAACAAGATTATATTATTATTATATTATCTAAAAAATATAAAATATTATAACTCAAAGGTTACTGACAGACTGACATGACTGACACAGCAAAATATTTACCAATCAACAACCCCGTAGAGTAAACTCTTGCTATTTTCAAGAACTGTACATTACTCTCCGTAAATAAAAGTAGTATTTTTGATAGTACAGTTTATTTTAAACACTACAAATAAGCGTCAAAGCCCAGTATTTAATATAATTAAAATGTTAGAATATTTGAACTGTAAAGCTCCAGTGTCCAGTGTCCGAGCCCAACACATAATACCCCCCGGCCATTTTGACTTAATGGCCCACGTAACTAATATTACCGGAAAATGCAATTTATGTGACTATCACATACGCTTTAACTTTAATGAAAATATGTTTATTTCGTTACATAATTTAAAGTATAAAAGATATTAAAACTTATTTACGGCGCGTACAAATTTGTTTTTTAATTTTTATGGGCTGTATTTTATTTTTGTTTATGTTTACGTTGCTTCGTTCCGAAATGTTCTTGGTTCGTCGACTTTGAGCCTTAAGGCTAAGGGGATCCCCCGGTAAACAAGCAAATATTACTTTAATTTAATTTAATTAATAGCTAGTTTGACATGAGATAGTAACTATGGTGCTTAAATATCCAAACCCTTATAAAAGTAAAATTAAGTAGTCATTTCATAATATCTCGAAGTGCAACCGCAAGGGACGTAAGAACAAACTGTGACCTAACTATATTGGTCGGAAAATATAATAATCATCACAAAAAAACATTTTGAGTTTTGTCAGTTCATGGTAACCAAAGACCCTCAACATTGGTCCAAGATGGAATATTTTATCTATATTGATTACCATGGACGATTTTGTATACTATAAAGAATAAAGATAGCTTCGCAATCATTGTAGCTTTCAAGATCATCATGGTTAAACGAAGAGAGGAGCTTTTAGACTAAAATGGTGAACACTAAAAATTTTAGTGCTCACAATTTTTGGGTTTGTTTATACAAACGATTTCATTTTTACACACGTGCGTGAGAATCTGCAAACAATAAAAATTACTTACGTCCACAATATACATAAAGTTGTATGTTTAGTACAATAAATATGAATTATTTCAGCGAAAATATATTATTATATTGCCACGTACAACCTTCTTAAATATTTCAATCGCAAAGGTCAGAGAAATAAATAGGATTAGAAGACTTTAGGCCTCTGCTACGAATGTCGCGGCAGGAGCGAGGTTCGAAGGCGAAGGTGTGAATTGTTAAAGCGGCAGAAAGCGAAAAAGTGTGAGCAAATATTATGTGTTTATTATTGACTATGTTAGGACATAGTCAATAATTACACCAGCGGTAGTATCCAGCGCTACCGCTGGTGGTATAACTGACCACATTAATTCGGTCAACCCCTTTTTTCGTTAATTTTTTGTCGTTTAGGATCTGTTCAGTCCTACCGAGTAGTCGAGTGCTCTCAGTCAAAGAAATTGTCCGAGAGTACTGTCTCGCCACTGCCTCGCTACTCTACTCGGTAGGTGTAATCAGGACCTTATCGCTAGAGAAGTCGCAGCCACCACCGCGTTCCCGCGTCATTCGAGACAGGGGCCTTACGGTAATATCAGGCTAGACGTATATTATACGTGAACATATTTTTAATGTTATATTATAAGGGCTATTATTTTGGAACTTATAATTGTTTTTTTGTTTTGATGCTTACTATTTCTGTACTATAATGAAGACTTAATATATTTTGTATTGACAAAATATAATAATGATGGAAGGAAATAATAATACAATTAAATATATATGAATACCTATACAATTGAATTTATCAAAGCAGAGGCAGAATCGTAGAATCATTTACTTCTTTTCTGATGTAACTGGGTCTAACTGGATCTAGCGGAACTGGATCCTATAGGAAGCAGTTACCTTCCCAAGATTACTCGTAGGGCTAGAATCATATTTTCCATACACGACACACAGACAGACAACACAATATCCGAGCGCTAACATGACTAAAGTTAAGTACCTATAAGAACAGGTCCTGTGACCTAGTTTAGGTACTTACTTAGTACTATTAAATTGTTTATATTAAAGTTAAGATATTATTGTCACAAAAATTACTGTAAACAATGTACCTTTGCCTGTATTGTTATCATCAATAAAGATTTTTTTTTCTGATTATTTAAATGCCTAATTTGCGATACTGCAAACCCTGCATCATTTTGACTTTGAACTTCAACATAAACTAAAGCGTCTTAGCTAAGGGTCCAGAATACAAAAAGCCCCACAAAATCGAGAGGCTTACAGGGATTTTCCCCTAATAAAGTTAAGTAATACTTTTGATGGGCGGCATGAAAAACAAATTGATAGATGACATCCCGGTGGCGCTGCTGATGACACTTCGTCTTCGAAGTTATTGCTGACACTTCGGCTCCGAAGTTCACCAACTTCGGGAAACGCTGACTTATATTAGTGTTGAAATTGTGTTATTGCGGGTCACAACTGATAAATAATGCATAATATTTGTGGAACTTACGGTCCAAAATACTGCGCTCGCCGTTTAGTGTTTTAACTATCATCTGCAACTGATTAAGGCGACGCCTTGATAATTTGGCTGTAGCGATGCCGATTTTTCTCAGCAATGACTAAAGCTAAGAAACTAAAGTTCATTGTCAGTATTCATCATGTCTTTGTCTTTGAATTGCCCATAGCATAACACGATTGGACAACTTTTATAACACAGAATTATCAATCGAAAAGACCTCTGTAAAAAAAGGGATTCCTATTTTTCCAACAGAGGAGAGTGATTTAAAGTTCCAAAATTTGTACATAAATTGGTTGAAGCATACACTTTAATATGTGCATAGCTTATATGAAATGTATTTATGGTTTTTAAATTACGCGACAAAAACCATTTTGTTGCTTATGCCCTTTCCATTTTTTGCTGTTCGATTGCTTGTTTTCTATGAGAGGCCGGCCCGGCCTCTCATAGAAAACAAGCAATCTAAAACATATCCAACACGGTTTCTTACTTTAACGCGGCGTCATCTTAAGAGAATGTACGTCCTTTACCTTCTCGTCATTAGCGGCTGACAAATAGGCGTTTAACGCTACATTTTGTGGTATAGTGTTGTATAATAAACTAGCGGTCCCGACAGACGTCGTACCGTCATAATATCTATAAAGTTTACATTGTCAAGAGCGATAAGCATTAAGTATTCTCAAATTTACTAATTTTTTTCAGGCAATAAAAAATACGTAAAAAGAAGAATTAGCGAAATCAGTCGTTCTCAAGATAAGCGCTTACATACATATTTAGCGATTCATTGTTAGGTATCAGATACTACCTATATGTAGTAAAAAATATAAATATGTTGTCAATATTTAATACCATTTAAAGTGTTGGTGTACCTTTTTTGAGAATTAGTTAATAATAAAAGTGTATTTCACTAACATAATTTTACAGTTAACTTTTGTTTTAATTTGTAGGTTAAGATGTAAGTCGACTTTATTTGCGAAAATTGCATAATAAAGCAGTACTAAGCAACGGAATCCGTTTGTAGAGTAATAAAAAGCTGAAATTCAAAACAAAATACGCAGACGGCGTTAACGCGAGCTTAAGTCTCGTATTTTATGGCGGGAATAAATATTCCGGACACAGAATAAACACAAGTAAATCCTAGAACATAATCGTAATTGTCCTAGTAACTAGTAGCTATGTCACGTACAGGATCAGACATTTTCTTTCAGCACTATTTTTTACCTCCCGGCAAAAAGGGTTGTTACAAGTCTATTGTAAACATATTATGTCTGTACTGTTTGTCAGTCCGTGACCATTCGATACACATAATAAACACAAGCAAATCCTAGAATATAATCGTAACTGTCCTAGTAACTAGTAGCTATGTCACGATCAGACATTTTCTTTGCCGAACGGCACTATTTCTCACTCCCTGACGAAAAAGATTGGTCCTATTATTCTGTATGTTTGTGTGTTTATCCGTGGAAAAATAACATCTAAACGGGTGGATCGATGTTAATCTTTTTTTTTATTCAAAGCTGAGACAGCGCACTAAGTGCCAGGGGTTTATCTGAATGTTTGTGAATCAATCGATCCACTCATTTAGACGCTACGTTTCCACGTATAGACACACATAAAGACAGACATGATAAAGTAACACCCGTCTTTTCCTAATAATTATTAATAATTATGAATAATTGTGCCGTTCGCAGACACACTCACACACATCTAAATCCCCCATTTTCTGCTCTTAATAACCATTTTTTTGTTAATACGAAAAATTTTATGACTTCGCGAACTCCCAGTAATAACGCTAACGCCTCGTTAAGACGAGAGTTTACAGCTGAATTATCCGCTGCACACTCATATTCCTGCGCAAATCCATTTTGCATGCATAACTTGAAGACGCCCGAGTGTTCCTAAGTACCTCGCCTCACTTCGTTTATTATTTGTTTCCCGCCGACTACAAAGTAAATTTTGTTAAGAGGATTTGAAATATTTCTTTTAGTTACCTTGTATAGAGAATAAGTCCGCCGCGCGAGAAAAATGTGCATTATATTTGTGCGAAAATAACATGTGCATTGTACAGTGTTTGTATGGAATTTGTGCATATGTTATTGCTATTGTTTTCATTTGTGTACAGTTTATTTATTTATAATAGTTAACAAAGTTTCCGAAATAAAAGCATAATATTATAGCTATACAACTGAACAGAAAAAAATATCTCGCTTCCATTTTTTTAACCGACTTGTGGACCGATTTTTATGATTATTTTATAGTTGTACAGGGTTGAATCCGAATTTGGTACCATGTTCACAGAAGTGGTGATCTGATGATGGGATCCATGAGGAATCGAGGGGACTCCTTGAAATTTGTATGGAAACATATAGTGATTTCAATTTTTTCTGAAGCATTCAAGGTAAATACTACCAAAAAGTAAGACTTTGCACCGGGTTATATCCTGGATACGAAGGTACCGAACAGAACTTTTGAATCCTTATAGATACAGGTTCGTGGATTTCGGCGTTGTTTAAACAATTGAAAGCATAAGCCAATATATCAATTTGATTAATCATCATCATCACAACTATAATTTTGCCATGCATCAACACATTATGACCCAATCATTGGTACTTTTCGTGATATTTTGCATCGAAGCAGATGTTTTTGATGATTATTTTGCTGTTTGTGGACCGATTTTCAAAATTCTTATTTTGTTAAATAGGATATTATTTTAATTTTGTACACCAATTACGAAAGTGGTGAGCTGATGATGGAATCTATGAGTAATCGAGGGAATAACGAAATTTATTAAAACACTCATTCATTAAATCATTTATTAAAACACTCAGTGGTTAAAATGTTGTTTCTAGTAACTTAAACATATTATGTTACGATTAAAAGAAATTTCATACGAAGGTGTCTGTTGGTCCAAAGGCACTGAATAGATTAACTCTTGAACCTTTAAAGATAAACGTTGCGAAATTGCAGCATCGCTTAGATAACTGCAAGCATTTACCATAATTTAGCTTACAGTAATATAATATGGATAGTTAATATTTGTAGTGGCTGTCTACACATAAAGCCTTGTCTTGTAGATAACTAAAAAGAGTAAAATTATTATTTTTTAACAAAAATTGAACCCGACTTCCAATGTAAAAACAATATTCTTAAAATGACCTAAAAAGGATGAAATAATTCTTAAGTATTAATGAAAATTGAGCACAGAACTCGTTGAGATTTAGTCGAATTTTGAAAAAGGCACTCATGAAGAATAAGAATTATTTCATCCTTTTTAGGTCATTTTAAGAATATTGTTTTAACATTGGAAGTCGGGTTCAATTTTTTGTTAAAAAATAATAATCCTGTATTATATTATACAACTTATTGATTTACCGTGTCCTTAAAATTCTATAGATAATGTTTAATTATGAAATTTTAAAAAGAACCCCGATTTAAAACTCCAAAATGTGCCATAAATCACAATACAAAATATTGAATAGATCAAATCACTGGAAGCTTTTTACATTATTTTCTACAAACACACTGACAGAAAGGGAGACAGAAAGACACGTCAAACTCATAGGTATCACCCCCTTTTTCGTCGGGGCTTAAAAATATTATGACACAAACTGCAGAGCGACCCGTCATTTAATGGTATAACGCTCAATTACATTAATTAAAATGCTCCAATTAAATTAAATATCCTTCCGAAATAGTTCTCAGTTTTTGTGAAGGTACGATGACAAATGGCGTCGCCGGGGCTTACATCTGCTAAGAGTTATGACCCCGGCTTTGATATGTGACAGGTGAAAAATGCTCCGCCAAACGGAACGGAATGAGCGGCCCTTCTATTTGACCCTAATTACCATTTCATTAGGTTGTGGCCAATTTATGAGATTTTGTGAGATTTCTGATAGGTAACAAATAAAAAAACGCAGAAGAAAACTGATGTCAAAAATCCTAAAGGTAAAAGCGGACAGGTGTGGGCCAGACCACAACACAATGTTGCGGAGTCGCAACGCAATGAATGATTACTGTGCAATAGCTGTTTTGCGATATGACGCTGGAACGCAGAGTTGTGGCCTGGCCTTAAGGCGCTATATTGAAAAAAACTGTCCTTTTTGTCGTAATACTATAGGACCCTCAGAAATGTTACAAATCCGGTAATGAGATATACATATCTTCATAGCCTTATCTAGGTTTGAGAAGAACTAGAAACACGATTAATGTATTTTGCCTCGATACATTTAATTTTCGAAATGACCTCTTAAAAATATGAAATTTGAAGATTATTTTTAAACGAAAATAGATGAATTGTAAGAAATTAGTCTAATTGATAGACACCTTTGCAACTCAAAATCGTATTGAAGCATTTTGCTTAAATGCTCCTAGTTATTTTTTAAATGATTATAATTACGTTTTTTCGCATGTTTTCCGAGCGAGCCGATAGCTTCTGGCCGCAGCATATTCACGACTTTATAGTCATACAAATTAAGTATAAAATTGCTTTTGCGGTAAAATTACTTTCGATATAGCGCCTTAACTGCTGTGCAGCGACGCGACACGTCACTAACATTTCGCGATAGCGCGTAGTGCTGCCTAGCTCATACGATTTCATAATATTAAGATTATTTTGTCGTCAAATGTTGCCTCGGCCTGTTGCAGGGTGATGTCGCCTTCTTATACAATAAATGGTAGAACGCTTACAGACGAACGGCAGTCGACGGCACGCGTCGATGGCAGTCGCCTTGAGTAGTTCAGCTGTAAACTTATAACTTTAATCCTTCCCGTAAATATGCTAGTGACACTAAAAAAATCTTAGACTTCTTACAGATGAACGGCACTTGTCATCGAAGCCTAGCGTCTACGCGCGTGCCGTTTGTCTGTAAGAAGCCTAAGATTTTTAGTGTCACAAGCTATGATATTCTATGTCACAAGCATATTTATGGGAAGGAAAGTCATAAACTTACAACTGAATTGCACACGTAATTTTAGTCTAGAATAAGAAGTAGGTATAACTAAAACCTAAGTCAACGTGATCTCCAACTGTCAAACAAGCTAAAGATGAGCCCCTTAAACATTAATAATGAGCCTTCCATATTTAAAAATGCTGCCTTTTACACATACTGTTTTTCGAGTCTCGCTGAACAAAAACTAATATTACGAGTGTCCCCACTTATAAGGCACTTAAACTGGAAACATATCACGCGTAAACAGGCCTGTCCTTACGTCAGTATTCAGTGCTCTAATCACTTGTCAGTTTACAATTACCATTAGGGTTCTGTAGACGCTATCAAACTATTTATAGAGGAGATAAGGCCGCTCTTGTTTATGGCGCAGGAAGTCTTTAGTGGACGAGGGGAGGGTGGGAGTATGTGAGACATACGGGCGCGCTGACTGTAGAGGTTATAACACAAGATAGATATAAATATGCTTCAGAATGTAAGGATCGTGTGCAATAACGTAGGAACTTAGGCATTCTTAAGGCTCGTCCACATTTGTATGTGTTAATAGCGATCGGGGCGTATCATGATACGCGTATCATTTTGATACGCGACGGAGATCTGATCGCGCAAATGATACAAATGTGGACGAAGCCTTAGTTGCTGCCTTAATTTGACTTTTCTAACTTCAGATAAATACGTTGTGTAAGATATCCGTTGATTCATTTTTTTACTATTGCCCGTGGCTCCAACCGCGTAAAGAGCCGCGTTAATCCCACAAACTACAAAATGACTTTCTATATACAGGGTCTTACTACTACTACCTATACAGTCATAAGTCAGGCCGACGTTGAGTCAAACATTTGGCCTTGCCGTGTATGGATTATGTAAAGTGGCAACAGACAGAAAAACTCTCGCATTTATTATATTAGCAGCATTTTTTCAAATCAAATCAAATCAAAATTGTTTTATTTCTGAATAAATTTAAAATAAATATTTTCAGAATGTCCTACATGATGCCTACCACCGGTTCGGGAACTAACCCGGCGAGAAGAACCGGCGTAAGAAACTCGCACGGGGCCCACTTTTTTATCAAAAAAGCGAGAAAAAATTAATCTTTTAAAATAAAGTTTACAATTTTGTAACTTAATAATATATGTAACAATATTCACATACATAACAATTGTAAGTCATATAATAACGTAGAAGTAGCCTTGCAAGCAGCCATCCTACTCCCAAGGTGTGCCATCGTTTATGAAATCATTGACCTTATGACCTGGCACACAAACGTTCTTTAATTACTTTTTTAAATTTAATGGAAAGATTTTGAATGTTTTCTGGGATTTTCTTGTGAAGGCATATACATTGATCCTTAAAAGATTAGTGTGGGCTTAAGTGCCGTATGTAGCACATGTAGAGGCAGGAAACTGATATATGTAGATAGTTCAGCCCGACAGGCGGCGAGCTTAGCATTAATTACACCAACTTCGGGACTAGTATGTACTAAAAACTGATTGTATTTGTTCAGTTTATATCACACATGTTATAATCCATAAAACGTTAGCACATGCATATTTTAACGACTACACCATAAGGCTGCGATTCTGCCAGATATGTGTTGCGAGGAATTTGAGAACCAATAGAATCGCTTCATTAACGTGATCTCGCTCACCGCAGCGATTCTATTGGATCTGGAAAACACATTGCTCGCAACACATCCCTGGTAGAAAGAAACGCAGCCTTAGGTAAGTAAACGTGGCGCTACGTTGCTAGATTTATTTTATTAAATCAGGGGGTAAACGAGCAAATCGGTCACCTGATCGGGTAACAACGTCGCCCATGGACACTCGCAACATCAAAGTTGCAATTGTGCGTTGCCGACGTTTTAAAAGGAAATAGCTCTCTTCTTGAAGTTTCGCAGGTCGTAATAGTCCGGAAATACTGTTGGGGAAATATTACACTAGATAATTCCGGGTAGATCTAAAACTGACTTTCCGATCTTTGCCTCAACTCTGAAGCAACCGCGACCGACAAAATTTTTCTATTGACTTGGTTCTAGCGACCCATGCCACCGCTGCTTTCAAGTAGAATAGGGCAAAATGAAACCTATAGTCTATGTCATAAAGTGACATTTTATTTGAATTTTTGTCAGTCACGTTGATACCGTAAGTACCGTTCCACGGAACGTTTTCCCAAGTACACAAATCGCATACCACCAAAAAGGCATAAATTCCTGCATTGTCCTCCTCCTTGTGATGTCACGGGAGCCGTCAGTAATGACGTCACTGAGAGCGTTCGGTAATGACGTCATTAACCGCCGGAGTAATGGAACTTTTTGTGTCTCGTCGTTAGGTGATAATATCTGGTAAGAGAGGGTTAATAAAGTTTTTACACTTGTAAATGCTAGCTTGCAGTTCGCTTAAAAGCTTCGCTTTACGATAATATCAAGTTATATTTGATAATAATCCTTATTAATTTCTTTTCGGTATAATAAGCTGAAAAATAATGTAAGAAAAATAATGACGTGTTTTAATTCAAATTGCTCTTCTAGCTTCTAGCTTCTCTTACTATAATTAATAACTATTCTGAGTTCAAATAATATATTATTTAGATTTTGTTTGCTGGATCAGCCTGTATCCTATAAAATAATATTTATGACTATAATAGTCACATTGCATAATAGCTCCCACACCGGTTTCGGTGACGGTGGCCGGTTTCATTGAAACCAGGCCAGCTACGCAAGAGTAATTTTATAGTGCCCAAGTGTGTGCGCAGTACACAAGAGCAATCTCTATTCCTTTACTCTCATAACCCAGTGGGACGGAAGACCGACACGACCGGCGAGAGATCAGGCGCAGGACCGACTTTTCACATGCCCATCCGACGCATGGATCATCGTACTTGTCAGATAATCAGGTGATCAGCCTGCATTGTCCTAACCAAACTTGGAAATCACATATTTCCAACGCGGGAATCGAACCCACAACCTCCGAGTCAAGAGCCGTGCTTATACCACTAGACCATAGAGGCGTTCATTTCGCATTGTATACAGGATCTATAAATATACCAAAATTATGAATCGCAGCAGCCCAAGCTTGATTTGTTCAGCTCCGAAATCGTAAATTATCTACGCCAATACCTCGTGTGCAACGCGCCCGTCATTTGTCTGTGTCAGGATCTCGTAAATATATAACACATCAATGGAATTTGGTTTAGTTTTTGTGGCATGGATAGTATATTATGGCCGCAATCAGAGATATTTTATGATACATCATTAGGCCATGTTTTCACCTGCAATACAACTGTCGCGAGAAGTGTCTGATAGTCTGTCTGACAGCAGCTTGCAAGTGTAAACTCCGTAGCAAGTACTATCGCGACAATTTGTCAAGCGCTTCCTGCGAGTAGTTGCGACAGCATCCCCTCTAGCATACGCCAACGAGAAAATTTTGTCTACACTTTTTCTCGATGTTTGGTGGCGTTTTTTCATCTCTATTGACCCTAACATGACATAAATTTTTTCTCGTGTAGATCAGATGTCGTCAAAATCTATCGACATAATGTCAAGAAATGATTTTGACATTATGTCGTTATCGACAATTATGTAACTACACACGAGAGTGAGATATCTCGAGATTAAATCTCGTTTGCGCATCTTAGGCCGGCAGGTCTAAGCATGTCTGCGAGGACTCGCGACAGATCTCGCTGCTCGCTCGCTCGCAGATATACGGTCTAATTTCGTATAGTGTTATCCGCGAGCTTCTCGCACGACATTTATTGCAGCAATAAATTGCAGGAATTAGTATGAAATGTTAACAATATTGCAAGAAACTCACGCAAGACTTCTGCGAGTTTACTTGCAGGTGGAAACACGGCCTTACACTATATGACACCTGCAACTCCACTGCGCCAAAATTCATCGCGCAGGAGCCGTCATTCGTTTTTCCGGCATAAAAAGTATCTAAAATATTATGTTCTTTTCTGGAACACACAGTATCTTCATACCGAATCGCAGTATCGGTTCAGCTGTTCGGTTGCAAAGACAGACAGACACACTTTTGCATTTAGAATATTAGTATAGATTAATGAAGATTAAGGTGGCCGGTTTCATTGAAACCAGGTCAGTTACGCAGGAGTATTTTATAGTGCCCAAGTGTGTGCGCAGTACACAAGAGCATTGACTATTACTTTAATCTTATAAACCAGTGGGATGGAGGACCGACACGACCGGCGAGAGATCAGGCGCAGGACCGACTTTTTACATGCCCATCCGACGCATGGATCATCTTACTTGTCAGACAATCAGCCTGCATTGTCCTAACCAAACTTGGAAATCACATTCCAACGCGGGAATCGAACCCACAGCCTCCGAGTTAAGAACCACCCTCTAAAGTCTAAACCACTGTACCACGGAGGCGTCTGGCATGGTAATAATTATTACTCTTTAATATTATTATTATCTCACTAAAATGAATTGAACAATATAAATCCAGGGCTTTTTGTAACGGGAGCGTGTTCTAGTCCACTAAATTCGACTAGAGGCAGTTAGAGTGCGCATTGATAGCTGTGCATCCTTTCATCCAATGGCCCAGTGCACACTCTAAAAATGTACTCAAAAATATACGTATGTCAGTTTGGATGAAAACTATATTTGCTTTCTTTACGTTGGGAAGTCTTCCAAAAGGCAGTTCTGTCAATTCACACCATCAGTGAAATCCGACAATTCATTGAATCTATGACTTACTACTTTAGACATACCCCTACGTCATGTCAATAACAATATATACCCTTCACCGTTTTCGGTGACGGTGAACGGTTTCATTGAAATTAGGCCAGTCACGCGGGAGTAATTTAATAAGTGATCAAGTGTGTGCGCAGTTCACAGGAGGACGGACGACCGACTTGACTAGCGAGAAATCGGGACGACCGACTTTTTACATGTCAATCCGACGCATGCATCATCTTCTAACCAAACTTGGAATAATACGTTTCCAACGCGGTAATCGAACCCACGACCAGTCCACACGATAAACCACTGAACCACGGAGGCGTCTGGAATGGCAATAATTACTTTAAAATTATCTCACTAAAATGAATTAAACAGTATAAATTCTGAGCTTTGTGTACAGTGTAACAAGAGCGTGTTCTCGTCCACTAAATTCGACTCGCTAACTTAATCCTTTGAATACTCAACTTTAATCACCACTGACAGTTCCCACTGACATTGCGACATTCACTTCTAATAAATTATTTTATTAGTAGTTACTACCCAGTATAATTTACACAGAGCCAGTACTGGCTGCCAATAAGACTGGCAGCCAGTATTGGCTCGGTATATGCCGCGTGTGAACAGTTTTTCAAGCCAGGCCAAACTGTTCACACGCGGCATATGCCAAGCCAATACTGGCTGCCAGTCTTATTGGCAGCCAGTACTGGCTCTGTGTAAATTATACTTACAAATTAAATTATTTAAAGCTAGATGACGCCCGCAACTCTGTTGCGCCAAAACTCGTTTATCTCGCGGGAACCATATTTTTTTCCGGGATAAAAGGTATCCTATGTCCTTTCCCGGGATTCAAAGTATCTCCATGCCGAATTTCAGCAAAATTGGTTCAGCGGTTTGGGTGTGAAGAGGTAACAGACAGACAGACGGACAGACAGACAGACACATTTTCACATTTATAATATTAGTATGGATTAAGCCAAGTCAAGTCTACTTTGTGTGTATAGCGCATTATAAATAGTTATCAAAGAAAGCGAACCTTAAATAGATAATAATATTATATTATACGCTTTATGAATATACTAGTTAATGCCCGCAACTCCGTTTCGTCAAAATTCGTTTATTGAGCGGGAACCGTACATTTTTATAACCCACAAAGTTTAAGTCGTGTAATTTAATTTTTTTAATTTTATGAAATAATGGGGCAAACGAGCAAACTGGTCACCTGATGGAAAGCAACTTCCGTCGCCCATGGACACTCGCAGCCTCAGAGGAGCTGCAGGTGCGTTGCCGGTCTTTTAAGAGGGAATAGGGTAATAGAGGTAGGGATGGGAAGGGAAGGGAATAAGGGAAGATAGGGAAGGGAATAGGATAGGGGATTGGGCCTCCGGTAAAGTCACTCACTCGGCGAAACACAGCGCAAACGCTGTTTCACGCCGGTTTTTTGTGAGATTACGTGGTATTTCTCCGGTCGAGCCGGCCCATTCGTGCCGAAGCATGGCTCTCCCACGTATAAATTTTGTTTCATGTTTGCTTCATTATGATTAATTCCAGGAAAACCAAACAAGCGTTTACTCTGGGATGATCAGTTAGAACGTTCATACAAAGTACATTATCCATCCAAAAGGCTAATTAATTTCGTTTGATGCTCGCTTAATTAACTTATTTGGATTCGGTACCCGAGGGTAAAAATGGTAACATGTTACTGAGACTTCGTTATCTGTTTGTGCTAAGCTAGACCTTTGGTAAGATTTTTGTTGTTCGTAGAAAGTATATTTTTTTATTCATCCCAAAAATGTAAAGCGAGTGATTTGTAAGAGGATCTAAACAAAAATGCTTGCTAGCTTAATTAATGATTAATATTCCTATTATATTTTTTACTAGTATACAAAGTTATGGTTCGAATCAAAAAATTGGGCGACCTAATTCGTGACTCATCTCATGAACCATAGCAACACGCAAAATTAAACACCAAATTTAATACAAACGCCTCCTTTAATTGCACGAACATTTTTTCTCACAACTTCAAGGACAATGAATCATCGTTAAAGCTCAAGTATACCGATGGAACACCGGGACACCGCGCCGAAACTTCTTAAACATTCATAACACTAAGTGTTGTCTGCGGTTATGCCTACATATAATACCTCCCATAGGCTTTAGTAAAAGTAGCCGGTTTTATTGAAACCCGGTTTCTAGTTTTGATAGTGCCCAAGTGTGTGCGCAATACAGAAATCTCTGTTCCATTAATCTCGTCATACAATGGAACAGACAGCGGCCATTTTGAGGATTGATCAGGCGTAACCACAAACTCTTAACATGCCCATCCTACAGAAAATCAGCCTTCAGTGCCCTAACCGACTTAAAAAAAATATCCTTTGTCTGTAAAGTCGGTTTACTGACGATAGTTGAACGTGACAACGTATGACGTTGTCACGTTCAACTATCCTTAACCCCTTAACCCTCGCTTCCGAATCTCTATAAATAGAAACAAACTTTTTCGACTGTAACCTAAAATTATTTCGATGTATTTCTTTCAAATCGACCTATGCAAAGAACAAAGTTCTATTTGAATATATCACCAAAGTACTTTTATTGTATTTTTTACTGCTATCGGACCTCTACATTTTATAAAAAAAAATAAAAAATTTAAAATGTTACGTAAAAACAATAGTTACTACAAGTGTCACCTCACTACCAACTTCGAGTAGCAAGATATCGACAATTGCAGCACTTACGTCAGCGTCTTGATCACAGCGCCAAGTTCCATGATCGCGTCCTAGCGGCGGCAATACTTACTTTTCGCTTTCTTTATAATATAAGCATCGCTCACTCAAGTAGGACTTAGGAGAGAGACGGATGTCGAACGCTGCCAAACGCAAAGGCCGATTGTGCTTCCTTGTCGCTCGTTCCGCGCTCTCGCTTGCACTTCAAGCCTTATATGGAACGCCTCAGAGCGAGGTAACGACGCATGAACTGTCATGTTTTTCGGGCGCGCACCCCATATCGAATTATAAGACTTTATCACGTCAAAACTCCATGTCACAAACCACTATGTTACGGAGGGGTTATGCTCTTGTGTTATTATATTAATATATATTAAGTTTATATTATGATGTCACAACTCAGCACATAGCATTGTTTGTTAAGAGCCCGGGTTACCCTCGATATTCTCATACATACGTAATACCAAAATCATTTTCTCATACGAAAATATTTAACACGTTTGAGTTATTTTTCAGCTTAAAATAGTAATTACCTAGGTTCCTGTACAAAAATTTTTTGTGTATTTTTTTTTTAAATTAAAAAATTAATAAATAAAGTAAAACATTAAAAAATATATAAATAAATATTAAATTTACTACAAAATATTTCAACTGTAAAAAATATTTTTTAGTATTAAAATATTTTGTAGTAAATTTACTATTTATTTATATATTTTTGGTGTTTAAATATTTAGTACTAAATTTAATAAAAAAAATTTGTACACAAAAAATTTTTTTGTGTTTAATATTTTGAAGTTAATTTTTGTTCAGGAACCTAGGTAATTACCATTTTAAGCTGAAAAATAAATC
Source organism: Lysandra bellargus (assembly GCA_905333045.1). NCBI lineage: Eukaryota > Metazoa > Arthropoda > Insecta > Lepidoptera > Lycaenidae > Lysandra > Lysandra bellargus. The sequence continues at coordinate 9,969,091 of HG995338.1, forward strand.
AAACGTGTTAAATATTTTCGTATGACAAAATGATTTTGGTATTACGTATGTATGAGAATTTCGAGGGTAGCCCGGCCCCTTAAGTGATCACAACGCGTTGCGTAATGCGTCGTGCGCCAGTAACGGAATTCAGCGATTAGGGTCAATTCAGATCGCAACGCGACGAGGCGAGGCGCGGCGCAGCATTTTATATTATATATTGATAGATTTCAATTGCGTGAGACGTCTTGCGAATTTGTCAAATCCATATTAATTTAGAAATGTATCCACGCGTTGCGTTGCGGTCTGAATTAACTCTTATTCGTTGCTGTGATGAAGCGATAAAAAATATCCACAGCCAAACATGGTCCTCCTTTTTGGAACTTGATTAAATAATCACGATCAGTATAAAATATTAATATGTTACGTGTGTGGTTATCAGTTATCACCACTGACGTCCATTATATAAGTACGCTGGACTTATGATACCTGTTACATATAGATAATAAGCATTGGCAACACTGGTCTTTAGTCTTTAGTCTGTAGTCTGTACTGTGTTCTTTGTCCATTACTACTGAAATACAAGAAGTCGAGTCGAGGCCTGTTTTTTCATTTATAAATTATTGAGACACCTAATCTCCAGCCCACTCATCCTGAACACGACATGGTGTCAGAAGTTGAAATCTGAAGAAAGAAATAAGAATAGCAATTCACCTACAAGAAGATGCAAAAAGACGAGACACAGGGCCAGGTACAACCTCATGTACAACATGGCGGGCACGTGAGTAGGTCTACAACTCACACTACAACTAATAATTGTTCGATTACATATGGGCTTAAACCATTGGATCTAAGAAGTTCTAATATGCCATTAGCATGGAAAAAGTCGCCATTTTGTTGCATCATATTGGTCAAGACGCACTAGTCATATTTTACTCATTTAATGTTGATATCGATAATATATCGTTCGAGAACTTGGCAGAAAAGTTTAACAAACACTTTATTCCTCAAATAAACATTACAATGGAACGTCATAAATTATTCAACAGAAGGCAAAAATCGGATGAAAAAATTGATGACTATGTCACTGATTTAAAAAACATAGACAGACAATGTAATTTTGATAAATTGGAAGATGACCTTATAAGAGATATATTTAGTTGAAACTTACACTCAAAAAACCACTACATACAAGAAAAAACACTTATTCAAAAGCCGGAGACACTGGAACAGGCAGTTCAACTAGCCAAACAGATGGAGTGCACAAATCAACAAGCAAGAACATTGGAGGAGTCATCTAATTCCTTCGTAGGACAAGTACAATCTACTTCCAGTTATAAGAAGCAGAGGTCTAGGACACCACATCGAATAAATAATCAGCCGAGCCGAAGCAGACAGTCATCGAGTTTAAGACAACAGTCGAGTCATCAATTACACAAAAAATGTGGTAGGTGTATGCAGGTTCATAGATATAAATGTCCAGCAATAGGAGTCAAACGTAATAAGTGTGGTAAATATAATCATTTTGCTGTAGCGTGTAAAAACAAAAATGTTAATTTTGTAGAAACACAAAGTCATATTATTTCTAGTATTGATACAAATAATGATTTATATGTGGGTGCAATTCATGTCAATAATGTAAGTAAAGAGTCTTGGCAAGTGGATTTGATAATAAATAGTCAGAATGTTAATTTTCTTTTAGACACAGGAGCTGTCACTAATTTGTTAAATTTTAAAACTTATAAACAATTAGAATGATCCTTCTAGATAATATATATTTTAAACACAAGCCTAATGGTTCTTGGGTTCCTGGTAGAATAAAACAGGTAGACAATGAACCTCGTAGCTACACTATTCAGTCCCCAGAAGGCACATTCCGTAGAAATCGTGAACACATTATAAAACCTGTAACTTCAGTCACTGATTCTGAAAAGCCTGAAAAAGAAAAAGATAGTATTAGATTGCCTCTAACAACATGGTCAGGACGTATTGTCAAACCTCCTAAATACTTTATTAGTGATAATTATTAAGATAAGTAAGGGCCTGTATTCACTTTGATTAGTGCGAGTGCAAGTGATTAGTTCAAGAGATTAGTGATTAGTAGAAATCAAAGGACTTGCACTAATCAGTCGCTGTCCACACGTACTTTTACCTGATTACTAATCACCTGCACTAATCACTTGCACTTATTACTAATCAAAGTGAATACGGGGCTTTAGTTAAGTTCTAGAATTTAAGAAATTACACTTTATTGTTGTATGAATAATATTGTCTTTAAGATTGTCAGTCTAATGTCAGTTGTCACTTACTAACTGTCAAATGTTATTGTCATTGGAATTGTCAAAGTCAGATTTGTTTTTTTTAATTGTCTATAGGTTATGGATACTTATGTCACATATTGTAAAATAATATAAAAAAAATGTACTTACCTTATTGTCAATAAATAAATAAATCTTCATTAAAAGGAGAGATGTTACATATAGATAATAAGCATTGGCAACACTGGTCTTTAGTCTTTAGTCTTTAGTCTGTAGTCTGTACTGTGTTCTTTGTCCATTACTACTGAAATACAAGAAGTCGAGTCGAGGCCTGTCTTTTCATTTATAAATTATTAAGACACCTAATATCCAGCCCACCCATCCTGAACACGACAATACCCACCTGCTTTTTGTGCCTAGCGGAAGCGGAATCTGCGCCGCCAATGCGGGAGAAGAGAACTAAATTTGACGTAACCACAACCAATAACAACAGATGTCATCACTTACGGCGGCTTTCAAAATCAGTTTTACGTCAGATTTAGTTCTCTTCCCCCGCATTGGGGGCGCGATTCCACTTCAAATGGGCACAAAAAATAGCTGTCATTTCAAAGGGTATCATATGTCCAGCGTACTTGTATAAAGGAGGCAGTGGTCATCACTCCCTCTCTCACTACCTACCCTATATTTTCCTTCCATTGAAACATCACATCCGATGACGCAAATTAATAATTATGCGGTATAATGTTATAGCAAAACTAGCTTTTGTTATCACTTTGCAGCAAAACTATCCGGACTTTCCGTTTAAGCCGACGCATATCTGAACTCAAACTTTTAGCGGAATATCATAGAAGGCAACGAATCGTGAAATTCTTACGCCACGTAACAAGCTCAAACTCGAAGAGCAAAAGCGCATAACTTAATCACACAGCTGTTTAAAATTCCATTACCCACGAAAACTTCTCAAACCAAATTTTTAATAAGAAAGTTGCCGGGAAACTTCGAATGCAGTCTCGCGTTTGAATTCATTTTTGTGACAAATTACTTTTTACGGGATAATTTAACGATAGAGTTTAATCAGTAGGTAAACCTAGCTTTATTGTTGTTACAAATGATGTGCAAACTGTAGTTTCAGAGCTTCCAATAGCTTTGCATGTGTGTAGAGGTGCTAAAATGCTAAAATGGCATTAAAAATTTTTAACATACACCTTAATTTAAAAGATTAGACTTATTATTATCTATGGGTGACTTTCCACATAACATAAATTCGCCCTTGTACCTGATACAGATTTTTTTTCTACTAAAAATATTTTCAACCTAAATCAGCGATCTACCATTGCTTAAAATGTTTGTAATGGATATTCCTAGTAAGCTCGCTATTTGTGCTAGCGTGATCGTATTTTGTGTAAAAACAGAACAACTACATACAGCATATTCATGTTTCCAACAACAAAACATACGGTAAATAACAAACATAATATTATTTTACGGAGACAATACAATTCTCAAAACTACATGCGATATATGGGCCGGGTCTCGCACAGGGCGCGATAAACTTATCTTATGCGGCCATTTTCGTTGCGGATTTCAAAAGGATTGTTCTAAATTACACTTATTTGGAGCTGATAAAAGTTTCTTTTGAAACATACTGAATATTTAAATACAAATGAATTGAAATACTTCTGTAGCTAGATGTTGCCCGTAACTTCGCTTGCGGGCTCGAACTTCGACCGTGGATGTACAGTTAAGGTCAGTATATTAGTTAGTATATTATATTGCATTATGACAAGATAATTAATAATAGGAGATAATATCTTCTTTACAGCTTATTTAATATTAGATGTAATACTTGGGGAATATACATTCTAGCTATAAATAAAATATGTCTATAAATAAAATCGGGAGCTGAAGCTGGGGTTGCAGCGGGGCGAGAGCGGGGCATTTTTTAAAACTCAATCCCTAAGGGTCAATTCAGACCGCAAAGGGACGCGTAGATGCATTTCTAAATAAGTATGGATTTGACAGATTCGCAAAACGTGTTTGACACAATTGAAATCTGTCAAATCCATACAAATTTAGGTCGCGTCGCGCTTCGCCTCGCCTCGTCACGTTGCGGTCTGAATTTACCCTAAGGGACCTATCAGACAGAAAGCGGTCACGTATCCAAGCGTTCAAACGGTCAGTTTTGCGTTCTTTGTGTTGTATTGCGTTATATACTAGATACTCGCACAGGTAGCGCTCTGATCGCGTCAAAATTCCTCCTGTGTGATTGACCGCTCGAACGTAAAATGCGAACGCAGAAGGCTTGAACGCGTGACCGCTCTCTGTCTGAAAGGTACCTAAGTTATTTCAATCGGGGATGAAATTTATATCACAGTTGAAATATTTTACACGAGCGAAGCCGCGGCCAAAAGCTAGTAAATAAAAAAAAGTAACGCTTGCCACGAAAAATTAAATTCATGTAAAAACCTGTCATTTCCATTTTCGTACAAAAAGAGTTGTGGAAAAACACTTATAGCCCGATCCAGTTCGAACGTAAAATCGACACTCGGCTCCGGCAAGATGGAGTCTAAAAAGTTTTAATATTCATGATTTTATATTAATTTGTTTCCTCGCGTGCCGCCGCATACTGAACGAGTTCGGGGGAAAACTATAAAATTTTTAGCGTAGTAAGATTTTAGTAGAGTAGGTGTATGATTCTACATAACATATTTAAAGCATGCTTACTCAATGATTAATCAAGAAATCTCAAAAACTATAAGGCTGGACTTAGGCCGCGTTTCCACTGACGCGGAGATTAGCGATGCCGCATTGACCAATCACCATGCTCGAAATCTTCGCTCCGTTTCGCTGTATCCGCTGGAATAGCACGATTGGTCGATTCGGGCACCGCTAAGCTCCGCACCGCTCCGCGTCAGTGGAAACGTACCCTTATATACGTCCGCGCGAAAGAGCGTTTTGGCCACTACACCGCGAGATCACAAGCAATCCATACTAATATTATAAATGCGAAAGTGTGTCTGTCTGTCTGTCTGTCTGTTACCTCTTCACGCTCGAACCGCTGAACCGATTTTGGAGAATGGAGATTCTTTGAGTCCCGAGAAAGGACATAGGATAGTTTTTACACTGAAAAAACTAATTAACAAAAACAGTTTGGCTATTGTGTATGTAGCATAACTTAGTATACTCATAAGCAAAGTCAGTTTAAATGCAAACAATCCACTTCAGTTACATCGTATAAACCTAAATAGTTACATCGTATAAAAAGAATAGCTTAACTCAATTACCATAACTCGTATGGTAATTGAGTTAGGCTATTCTTTATAAAAATGTTATGTTAATGGTAACCAATAACGATTCAGGCAGTTTTCAACAAAATTATATAGATTATAATTATGCAAACAATTCATAATTAATTACACAACCTTCTTGTAGCCAACAACACAAATTGTTTTACTATAAGTTATGTTAATTGCAGCATACAATATTTGTCAAGTAAGAATTTAGACGTTATTATTTACACAACAAAAATGTTGCGTAGAACAAAAAGTTTTGTACGGCGCGGCGCCCGCGCCCCGCGCCCGATGCGCGCCCCTCCACCCCCCCGCATTCATGTTCATTCCTGTTTTTGCATCGCTACCGACGCTGTCCGCGCCGCCGTTTTTCGTCGTCATTTCGTGAAGTGAAGCCAGCCGCTAGCGTAAAAAGGTCTCATTATTGCTCATTGCTCAATTCATGAAGACCTTGACCGGAGAGTTTCTACTTTCTACTTTAATTCCACCTGCCTATGTTTTTATTAGGTAAAAGTATCACGAAATTAAAACGCACGATGGAACCATCCGAGGAGGCACCTGAAAAATTGACCATCGCGGACTATCTCAGATCGTGGGGCCTTGAAGTTTACATTAACAAGTTCAACGGTAAGTCTATTACATTTTACCTATATCTAATGCCTAGTAAAAAAACAGTAAGAAACGACATTTTGTTAGATAGGTAAATTACATTTTCGCCTGCGCCGCCGAGCCGCGCCGCCGCCCCGCACAGTGGAAAATTTGGGTCCGTATCGGATCAAAAATCTGTAACTTCAAGGTTTTTCATCGTATTGTATTGAGATTTGGCACATGTATACAGTGATATACAAAGATTTTAAAAATTATCAATTTTTGTATTTTTTTCAATGTATACATATTTATTTTAGGTAAAAAAAAGAAAAGGGAAAAAAAGTAATATTACGAGTAGTTATATGTTTATTTTTTATAAATAAGTACTAATATGAGTAAAATTAAGAAAACTTAAATAATTACTTATCACACAAGCATAATAAAATACATAAAATTTTAAAATCGTATAGTACCTATCTATACCTCACACCAAACTAATTGATCTCAAATTAGACAAATCTTATAATATTATTGGTTTTTTAAAACTAGGTTTTAAATACTGATAATATTATATCTAATTGTTATTATCCTCGCTATTCCTAACTAAAATTACTTTCGGTGTAAATGTAGGATCATCTTCAGGTACCACCTTCAAAAGACTTAGTGCCTCTTCATCCTTGCAAAAATGCGTTACAAATGTGCTCAAACCCATATTCTTCTAGTAAAAGAGTGTTTTTCCTTTTCTTTGTTGATTCTGAGGAGTCTCCATAAGCAATGCACGGTCTTCCTTGTTCACCAGAAGTTGATGGCAGTGAATGTGCTTCAGACTCCGGAAACTGTACTGAATATCCTGACTCCAGCCAGCTTGTATTATTCAGACTAAATTGGTCCTTTTTCCGTGATGCTTTAGCCCAGCGCTTATTGAAAGAAGGCAGAATATGTCTTTGAATGTCACCAATTACAAAACACAAGTTGTTTTCAGAAACATTTAATGTTTGCTGTAGAACTATGGACAACAATTCCAAGGTTCTGCCACGCTCGATATGGGGAATGATGAAATCACCCTTAGTACAGTTGAAAGTTGACATTTTAATGGAAATAACCAATTTAAATAAGTATCACTTAATATGAAATACACGCTGAAGTGTGCAATTTGAAGATATTTGCTTCCCCTTATATACTGGTTTTTCAGATATTAAATACGTACTAATGTCAATGTTATGCATATTTACTCACGCAGGACGAGTGCAAAATAGATAATAAGCTATTGCTATCAAAATATTGTGGTTAATATTGTTTTTGTAAAGTATGTCAGCAGTAACCGCAAAAGATACCGAATTATCTACTCCGACCTCTATCACATTTTTTCCCATAATTTCCAGGACCGCAAACTTCCGCAGCAGATTTTTTTAAGTTTTCATTTATGAATAGTAAGGCTATCAAATAACACATAAAGTTGCGCGTGGGGAGCCGTGGGTAAATATGAAAACCTTCGACGAAAAAAAAAAGAAAGTGAAAAATAGGGTATGTCAATTTTTAAGTACTTACTCAAAAATAAAAAGCATATTAAAAAAAGTGAATAGCTCATTAATAAGAACATAAAATATCCTTTTTAAAAATGTATAAAACCGCATGCATGTGCTAAATAATTTTTTCACAATATTCATTTGAATTATCTGTATACATTTGAATGAGCCATCCGCTACTTCAACTTACTTCAACCTATGAAAAAAAAATATTTATGCAGTTTTAGTACAAAAAAAATGTCTGATTAGGATTATTTGGTTATTAGAGTATCGAATGCAATAAATATTTCATTCAAATTGTGATATTTTTAAAAACCATTTATGATATGCTCTAGTTCTACCATTTTCCATAGTGCCCCGGGTCGGCCCATGCGATGCCAGAGGGCCATAGCACAGTATAGATATATTATAAAAGTATAATTACTAGCGTAGCCACTAGCCATAGCAAAGCCAAACTGTTAATGTGGTGTGGGTAGCTTGGCTCTTGTGGCTGTAAATTGCCATTTACCGCTGAATCGCTGATTCCCCGTATAAAATACGCTCTGCTCGAGTTCGAGCCTTACCTGCGCCACTCAACTTTTCCGAGTCGCTGACCCAAGTTTTCTTATATGATTATATTCACAAATAAAACAATTTAAACCAAAAATTTACTGAAAAGTTGTAACTTTCCAGAGAGTTCTATTCTAAGATTTTCTTCTCGACTTTTATTTTTCTCGGTTAATAATTATAATTATTATTTTTAACAAAAAATTAAAACCGACTTCCAAGGTAAAAACAATATTAATAGCATCCTTATAATATGAACTAAAAAGTATTAAATAATTTTTCCTATCTAATATGTAGTGCCTTTTCCCGAATTCGGCTAAACTTCAACTATTTCTGTACTCAATTTTCATCATTTTGAAGTCGGTACCAGATATAGCTGAATCTTTATTTCTTTGACAGAAAATTTGAAACTTTTGGAACTGGCACCGACTTCAAAATTATGAAGATTGAGTACAGAAATAGTTGAAGTTTAGTCGAATTCGGGAAAAGGCACTACATATTAGATAGGAAAAATTATTTAATACTTTTTAGTTCATATTATAAGGATGCTATTAATATTGTTTTTACCTTGGAAGTCGGTTTTAATTTTTTGTTAAAAATAATAATTTCACTCTTTTTAGTTACCTAGTAGGTAAACTGTTAGTGCCAATTCAAATTGTATAAAAAATAGTTTCATATTGTCTTCACTAGATGTCACTGAGGCGCTCCTGTGTCGCGCTATCGCTTGTACGTAGAAGTTTTATATAGGTAGTTGTAACTTGTAACAGATTTTCGTTGTGTTGTTGAAAGTTTGTAAGCAACTGACGTCTGACAACTCAACAGTGAGCTTGGTGTGAGCAGTGAGCATTGAATTGACAACATAAATCATAATATTGAGTGGTAATTGATCTCGTATAATTGTTATTAAAGGTGAACGCAGATTTGGCCGCACCGCACGCACCGCAGTCGCCGCATTCGCAATTCTTCATATTATTATGAAGTTGCGAAGACTGCGGCGCGGGTAGGTAGGTATGCGAGCTTGCCTATAACTTCATATAAAGAATTCCGAATGCGGCGACTGCGGTGCGTGCGGTGCGCCCAAATCTGCGTTCACCTTAAGTTGACCTCCGTCATAGTCCGCGAATTTATAAGTGGTCGTCGGTGGTACTGCGTATATTCTACGTATCTTATTACAATTTGTTAAGACTGATATGAGTCATACGGCATACCCCAAGGCCCAAATATCAGATAGATAGATAAATTTAAACAATACATTTAAAAAGATCTAAGTGAACACGTGCTGCAAAATGCTCGCAGCGCGGCATCACAATAGACATAACTACCAGTACTTCGACTGCTATGAGACTGACGAGTATTAATATCTGTCGTTTCTTTCATGTTTCGCCAGGATAAGTTAAAGGCTGGCGCGCTGGCTGGTATAATTTAATTTTAAAAATAAGATTTTGAAATTGAATTCTGACAGTTTTCTTTGCATGTGCCAAAATATAAACAACTAAATTTGTAGGTTACGACCCTAGCGACGACTTTTGTCATAATACGTCAAACTTAAAAAAATTACATCAGTTCTAAGTCGGCATACACTATCATTCTGTCTACTCTGGCGGCTTGCCGCATGCACTGACATTCCAGTTAGAACTTGAATACGATGTTTACGTACGCGTCGCCGCGCGCCGCCGCGCGCCGCGCGGCGACGCCGTTGCCTCTGCGGCGCCGACCGCCGTGTATATTAAGCAGCCTATAATAATTGGTGTTGTTATGTACATAATTATTATTATTGTATCCATACCTATGCCTTGTACTATTATCTATTTTGTGCCATGAGACATTGGACCTTAACACGACGTGGTAATAATGATGATGACGATGATGATGATGATGAATTTGAATCGCATGGTAGCATATGCTTTCTGTTCTTAAAACAATGCCGAAACTCCCAAACGTGTATCTATAAAGAGTCAGGAGTTCTCTCAGCATCTTCGAAACCATGGTATACCTTGACCCAATATTTGACTTTTTGGTAGCATATTCTTAGTACACTTCACATAAAACCAAAATCACCATATGTTTCCATATAAATTTCGAGGAGTTCCCTCGATTACTCCTGGATCCCATCATTAGGTCACCACTTTTGTGAACATGGTACCAAATTGGAGTGAAACCTAATACAACAAAACAAAAATTTCGAAAATCGGTTCACAAACGGCGGAGTAATCGTTGAACATACAAAAATAAAAATAAAATATAAAAAAAAAATATATCCACAGCCGAACATATAACCTCCTCGTTTTTTGGAAGTCGGTTAAAAAGAAACTAAATAATGTCCTTGACTCAGGCTAAAAGAACGCCTTTTATTATGTTTTTATTATTTCCAGAACATGCGATCGACCTGGAGACACTTCAAATGTTGTCAGATGCCGACAAAAGATTTAGTGCCTGTTATTGGGCACAGAGTGAAACTGGCTATACAAATTAAATTACTCAAGGACATAATGGAAAATGCTTTCATAACTCCGAATCAAAAAAGTGTGGTTCCTGTAAGTGCTTTAAAATATGACTTTATGATTTCTGAATTATTAAAAAAAAATACTTTTGTGGCTCAGTTATACCTATCACCACATGCCTTTGGTTAATCTATATTACATATTGTATCATTTTAAAATACTTTAGATGACACTGATGTCGAAGACAAATTATCATGGCTGCAAAATAACACTGATCCTTGGAGCACAGTAGAATTGTACTGGGAACTCACTACAAAAAAGAGATTAAGCGATTTAGCAAAAGGTAGTATGATAATATATATCCCGAAATAACTTCAAATATATCCTGAAAAAATGTACGGTTCCTGCGCGATAAACGAATTTTGGCGCAACAAAGTTGCGGGCGTCATCTATTTGTTTATTAATAATAATAATATCTATGGACGCTTCACACCACGTCAGTCTGACCCCCTTATTCCAAATAAGAGTATTTTCTGGAATAAAAATTCTACCAAATTGTAAAAAAATATCATGATGCTGACAACCCTAATGTTTGTTTTGATTATATTTAATTATTTAGAACTACCGACGTTAAACTTACACCTGATGATGAATAATTTCGAAACCGGTCGTGTAATTGGTTAAAAAGTTATAATAATATCTTAATATAGTGGATAAAGTGCAAGAAAAAGTGTGTTTTATTAGTGTTCAACGTGAATTTCCACCAAGAACCGTCAGTACAATCAATTACATATATGAACAACTTAAAACTTGGTAAGTACTTTTCTTACATAATGTAGAAATTTATTAAGATCGGACTTTATGAGTCTGTGGCGGTACCCACAATTCGCCTAACATTCCTGCATCGCGCTATTGAAGTTTTCTAAGCGCGTCAGTATATATACGACAGCTGAAATGTATCACGTGGGGCTTCGGCCTGACCGAGCATACCACCTCGCTCGGTCGGAAGATCTTCCTTTGGCCTCCACGCATTATTCCCACATTGGTGACCCCGACATGATACATTTCAGCTGTCGTATATATACTGACGCGCTTAGAAAACTTCGATAGCGCGATGCAGGAATGTTAGGCGAATTGTGGGTACCGCCACATCACTCCCCCCCGACTTCCGGTCTTCGGGGGGGAGTGATGTGGCGGTACCCACAATTCGCCTAACATTCCTGCATCGCGCTATCGAAGTTTTCTAAGCGCGTCAGTATATATACGACAGCTGAAATGTATCACGTGGGGCTTCGGCCTGACCGAGCATACCACCTCGCTCGGTCGGAAGATCTTCCTTTGGCCTCCACGCATTATTCCCACAAGTCTGTTGAAATGTAAAAGTGATAACTATTACTGTTCAAAAATTTTTGTCTTTCAAAAACTACACTTTTTCCTAAATAATACTACTCTCAATGTCCTTTTTCTCTCTTTTTCTTTAGGACTCGGTCTATCAAGGGTGGGAGCCAAATATCTTAATCCTTTTAGCTGTTTAAGTGTAAAGAGATTGGTTTGAATTTCATTATTTTTCACCTCCTCCAAAGAAATATATAAATAATTGCTATCGTGTCATAAACGTGCAAGCTATATTTTCAGCTGATATTCAATTTAAATCAAAATAGCTACTAAATTTAACAGAGCACAGTTGATAGCGCTGCATCAATCAAATAAACCAGTTCACTTCATTTCCAGATATAAATAAAATAATTTGCTTCATTTTATACTGAGTGATCGTTCGTGCGTCGTTGTTTTTATTGCTATTCAGTATTTCGACCTCATTTTACATAATTAATCCTTTCTTCCTTTGAACGAATTAATTGAGTTTATTACTATCATATCAACATGTAATATGATTCCTATATAATGATATTATACTATGGTACAGATTAATTTTTAATACATCAATTATTAAATCAAAGTGACACATTTGTATTTAAAAATAATATTAAAACAGCAATCCAGAATTACCCTGATAAACATTAAATAAAAGAATAATTATATACACTTTTTAAAAACAATATTGCGCTCACAATAATATTTTATTCCACTTCCTTTTACTAACTTCCAAATCTCCTTCGAGTTTTATTATCTATTACTTCTAACGCTACGATTACGCAGCTATCGAATATTCCTGCTTGCTACCCACAGCTTTTACGAGACAGCGAGGAATCTCTGTCAAAGAGCTGTGGCGTAGCACTTACGTAGCGGTCGCGTAGCAGCTACGGGCTACGGGCTACGGGCTACACCGTAGATGTAGACGTAGCCGATATAGTTCTAATTCCATTTCTATACAGTATGGAACAACAACCCGCATGTAAATTGAACTGCCAAATATGACTCCAATAACTGTCCGAATTAGGGCGAGAATGAAAAGCAACTTAAAGAGCATTTCGTATAAATTTTTGGACAAAGTTGTTTTTTAATAGTATGGTATTTCGATGCTAAATTCAAATATAGGTGCCGCATGTGGAAGTTCGTTGACACCCACACAGGAGGCACAAAATCGGATAAGTAATATGAACTCATAAAGGGTTCCGTACATCTGTAAGACACATTGTTATTCTGACACCTTTTATTTACTACATAATAGAAAACATTGAACAGACAAATTTTCCACTAGCTGTTAAAATTACAAATGGCTCATTTAAAAATGTATCATGTTTCAATGCAAAGTGCTAATAATCAGATACAATACTTAATTTAAGATATTGCACAGCTTTTAGCGCTTTGAGCACGGTGACCTAATCAATAAATTCCGTAACGAAATTTATTTTTAACAAAAAATTAAAACCGACTTCCAAGGTAAAACAATAATAACATCCTTATAATATGAACTAAAAAGTATTAAATAATTATTCCTATCTAATAGTTTTTTCGCTCTACCCTAATGATTAATCTAAGACTGCTATTATTCTAAAGCAACTTACTACCTACCCATTTTTATCTACTGCTTAACGTTAAAACGCTCTAAAGATCAGCATCTTTCTAATCTACAAGAACATATTTTATCAAAAATCACAACAGAAGTAAAAAGTGACAATATTTTATTTCACAGTAGAATAGTACTTAATAATTTACAATTGTGGTCATTTAAAAAATCTTTGGGATCTTAAAACAATCAGCAACACGAAACGAATTTGAAGACAAAACGTTCGTTAGTGTTACTTCCTTTCGTGGCTTTTTCCGACTCTTACCATGACCATCAACGAAGATTGTAGAACGAGGGTGTGCTGTTGATATAGACTGGGTTGATCTGCTTAATTATAACCTGTGTATGAATTCATTGTTCTTATAGCACATATTGAACAGTTAGGTTAGTTAATGATTTGAAGCACAGAAATGCTAAGATAAGCCACGATGGAAGTGCATAATATTAAGTTCAGATAGGGTAAATAAATATTCACACCAATAATTCAGAACATGTTCAGAACCTATATTACATTATTTAAAAAAAATTGGAACCATATTTGCAAAACTTAAATTAATAATCCTGTCTAAACCTTCAAAACGTAAATACTTTCGAAGATTCGTAAATAAGCCGGCGTATGTTTATATTTCTTGGTATACGGTGGTAAAAGTAAACTGACCAATAAAATAAGATTATATCGTGTCATACGAGCATAACCGACAGATAGCGACCAATAAACTTATCGTCGCTAAGGAGATCGCTGTGTTGATATTTTGGCAAACACAAAACGACTACGACGGAAGTATAGAAATACGATTCTGTCCTTTTCTTTTTCCCGACCAACATAATCGCGAAATTGGGCTGACCCGCTACCTGCATAGCAATCAACTTCCTCGAGTGTACCAAATTGGAGTGAAATCTATTACAACTAAACAAAAATTTCGAAAATCGGTTCACAAACGGCGGAGTGATCGTTGAACATACAAAAAAAAATAATATCCACAGCCGAACATATAACCTCCTCGTTTATGGAAGTCGGTTAATAAGCGCAACACTCGTCTGACGTCGTTTCAGTTTAGCAGACTTCGGCAAGATGTTTGTGTGCGTGTGATTAGACGTATGCGTGTAGACTAGCTGCCAATTGCAATAGCTTCACTGCGGCAGTTCCCGAGTGCTACAAGTATTTTTTTTTAATATTAGTAATCCTGAGTTCTAAAATCTTCGAACGTTAATTACGTCATTAACGTTCTAATCGACTGTCACGTGAATATTATAATCCGTGATTAATAGAGAGTGAGGACTAGAGATAGGCTAAAGAGGACGGCATCTGAATTATAACGCAAATTATTATCTTCGGCATTGTGATACCACTTTAGAGGAAACCACTAAAAATAATTGCAAATAATTATACTATTGTAATAAATGCAATTACTGTGAACTTTAAGTATTTTTGTTAGATAATCCATACTAATATTATAAATATGAAAGTGTGTCTGTCTGTCTGTCCATCTGTCTGTCTATCTGTCTGTCTGTTACCTCTTCACGCTCAAACCGCTGAACCGATTTTGCTGAAATTTGGCATGGAGATACTTTGAGTCCCGGGAAAGGACATAGGATACTTTTTATCTCGAAAAAATGTACGGTTCCCGCGCGATAAGCGAATTTTGGCGCAACGGAGTTGCGGGCGTCATCTAGTATTATATAAAATTCTCAAAATTCGACACTTTTCTGAAACGACTGGACCAATTTCGTTAAAAAAGAGGGTCTTAAAATATAACATTATCAAAATAAATAACAGCAATTAATGCACTTTTCTATAATATGTCTTTATATTCCTACTATAAAAGTACTTACGAAAAAACGGAAATACAACATTTTTATCAAACTCGCGGTTCATCCCTTAAGTATTTCACAGTCTCAATCAATCAATGAGCCCTCATCGATTTCTTTAAATTCATATCACGATCCCCGATGTTGGGGATGATTTAGACCTCCCCCGGGAACACCCCGTAGAAGCTGATAAATAGAAACACCCTGTGAACACCCCGTGTTTGCTCGTTGATAAGGATTCGCTCGAGCGGATAATTCCAGGGTGTCGTAAAAAAAGGCCGTGAATTGCGTCGCGTTGGGATGTGAGAATATTCTGACGGGTAAAGTTAGTGCATGATGATTAATTAACTTTAATTATATGAAAAGTTGGACAGAATATATTAAAAATTCTTAGTCTTCGTGAAATGTTAAGTTATCGTTAAAATATATTGTGTCCGAGTGCGGTCGTGAGCGTGAGCTATGCAAAAAATTATCGCAAGTATTTCCGTCACTAAGGGCCTGTTTCACCGCTTCCTGATAAGGTGCCCGATAGGCTTATTTGACAGATTCTCCATACTTTATGTGTCAAGTTAAGTGGTGGATAGCCTTATCAGGAAGCGGTGAAACAGACCCTAAAAGACGTATAATATATTGTTTAAAATATCAGTCTTGTTTTAAACTGCACTCTTAGAAACTCCAGAAGTGCCGGCAGAAATAAACACTTGAACATTATAGCGTCGTGCACTTTTGTATATTTTTAAATCTATACAATTCCATCCTTAATATTATAAATGCGAAAGTGTGTCTGTCTATCTGTCCGTCTGTCTGTCTGTCTGTCTGTCTGTCTGTTTGTACCTCTTCACGCTTAAACCGCTGAACCGATTTTGCTGAAATTTGACATGGAGATACCCTGAGTCCCGAGAAAGGACATAGGATAGTTTTTATTCCGGAAAAATGTACGGTTCCGGCGCGATAAACAAATTTTGGCGCAACGGAGTTGCGGGCGTCCTCTAGTTGTAGATAAAGTGAAAACAAAAAAAACTACACAAAACAACCCCATGTTTAAATGAGGATAAAAAACACCATATACCTGGCTGATAAATACGAACACGCCGTATAAAGGTGAGTAAACAGAAACACCATATTTTATAAACTTCCACCCTGGCTGAGAATTGACATTTAATAAAATTTATGCCCCCACCAACTTCTAACTTCTTTATTAGTTTATCTTTTGTGGGTTTTTTGACTCACGACGTTTTGTCTCGAGAGGCAAAACTGTTATATACTGAAATTTTCATTACAATTTGTGTATCGGACTGATTGCAGGCCGATCTTACCAGCACAGTGATTACCAGATATTTTGCAGACAGTAAGTAGCTGTTGCTGCGCCTTAAAAAACTCGCATTATATTAGGCAGCAAAAAAGCTACAGGCAAGTACAATAATATCTGCTTTCTATCAGAAATTTTGTACTGTATACTAAATTTTTGATGGAATATGTTGATGTCAAACGTCAGTAATCACTTGTTACGGGAAACCTCGGTTTATTTTGTGCCTTGAAAAGATCAGACTCTGTTTGTAAAGGGGCCTTTACGATAAGTACAGATTACTGTATAAAATGAAATATAAATCCTAAATGAAATATTAATTTTATATTATAACATTGTTTTCAATTTGGCAGCATTTGAATTGTTTTTCAAATGGTTTTGAAAAAAAATCAAAATAATATTATGTTAACACATTTCGACAACCTCTGTGGCTCAATTGGTTGAGTGTGTGGCAGCTCAAACTGGGGGTCGCGGGTTCGAATCCCGCCAACGGAACAAAAAGTTTTCAATGTTCCCGGGTCTAGATGTGTTTTAAAATATAAGTATGAGTATGATATATTAAAAATCTTAAATATGATTAATGATTATGTATACTATAAAAGCTACGAATAATAAAAGTATTAAATATACTTCCGTTGTCTGGTACCTGTAACAAAAGTCCTTCAGGTACTTAGCACAGGGCCAAACTGACGTGGTGTGAAGCATCCATAGATATTATTATTATTTGAAAATTTTCTTTTACAAAAGTGCGACTACTCTTAAAATAATTTTGTGGCAGCCCTACCTCGCTTGTAAAACTGAGCGCCTATAACTCTGATCCCGCTAAAACTCGCGTGTATCGTGCAAGCTTCCTTGAGAATTTTATTTTTAAAGTTATAGCAAACAGTTTAAACCAGGTACCATTTTGTAGGCATCTTATATGTAACTATACCATAAACAAAATAAAGAGACCCAAACGGCTGCACTCAAAGACATAATATTTTAATGAAAAATTTGACAGATAGTAATAATATAATTGGATGCTGTTAAGTATTTGTGTATCATCCCACAAAAAATTATGTATCGAGTAATAAATGCATTTACATTCTTTAGATTATTTAGAACAAGATTAAGTACATTTAAAATTCAACAATTTTTTTGTGGATAAGTACACAAATTCTTAACAGTGACCATTATATATATTATGTATAGGTTTTATTCAATAATTTAGGGGATGAATTGACAACCCCGTAACTCTTAGGTGACGTATATCACTACATAGTATATAACAAAGTCGCTTTTTTCTGTCCACATGACCCTTTGTTCCCTTTAATTGCGGTTTTCTTTAATAGATAGAGTGATTCATTGAGGAAGGTTTGTAATAAATATGAAGATATTTATTAGTTCGCTAGATTTAGAAGTTCGCTATTTCACAAGTAAAATATCAGACGGCCATTCGATAACAGATTCATTGTCAAGACAACCGTCACCTAACGTCGTCGTCATCACCACATACGTCACCTAAGTGTTACAGGGTCGTCAATTGATCCCCTAAATTATAAGGGTCACCTAATGGTTTGACGGATGAATCGCATAATAGGTTGTTTTATTCAAAATATACGTCATCTAAGAGTTACGGGCTTATCAATTCATCCCCTAAATTATAATGGTTTAGGTTCACTTAAACGTTGGTGAAAACAAAACTTGCGTTAATTGCCCCTTATATTGGCTTAAAGGACACCTAAATTTTAGGTGTTACTGGTGAAAACCAGCAAGAGTGTAGCTGTGTGGCAGTTAATGACATTTTATTTGAAGTTATGTGCCAGTATTGTCTTGCGGTAAAAGAATCCTAGTTTTGCACATTCAATGCAAACATCTTAGTCTAATATTCAAATTCTCTGACTGAGGGTTTTGTCAT
This sequence comes from Lysandra bellargus, assembly GCA_905333045.1. NCBI lineage: Eukaryota > Metazoa > Arthropoda > Insecta > Lepidoptera > Lycaenidae > Lysandra > Lysandra bellargus. The sequence goes on from HG995338.1 coordinate 9,987,699, forward strand.
CAAATTCCTCCAGTCTGCTTAACTCCAGTCCCGACGCACCATCTAGCGACCTTCGACAAGGAGGAGTTCCGGCCGATTGGAGTCGTCTACAGGAGGTTCCGATTTCCGAACACGTCGCGCCCGCGTCGCAGACAATACGTGTTTAGTGTTAGTGTTAGTTTTTAGTATAATTGTATGTATGTTAGTCTATAAGGTACTTACAATATGGGCCAAGATGCCTGAGTTAAATAAATAAATATAATAAATTAACTGATTTTAGTCTTTGTTGCATGCATCAAGTCTGATGCATATTACGATATGAGAAAGCTGGCATTAATTTATTAAAGTAATTGAACAAAAAAAAAAACAATTTACAGTCGATGCTTTTACGTGTAATAATGACGCTGAAAACCAATTACTGTTAGAGTTGGCGGATTGACGTTTTTTTTCTTTTTTGTTCCCGAAATCCGTTACATACAATTAATGAAGAACAACGTCGGCATTGTGTGTAGTAATTGGAAAAATCCCAAATAAACGTTACAAAATATTTTGTACTGACTGTAGCCTCTAATGGAGAAAAAGGTTTTTTTTTGGTTTCTGGATGTCAAAATACGAAAAGATCATACTTAAATCCATGTCCTTGCTAGATAGATCTAAAAAATTAGGACGGATTGTCATTAGAAATGGATCTTTTCTAATCGTCGTAAATGAACTGGTACATAAACTGTATAATATCTATCGCAAATAGTTAGTCACTGTTAAACATTTGTGTATTAATCCACAATTTTTAGTTAAATTATGAATGCAGTCTTGTTCTTAATGATCTAAAGAACATGACTGTATAATTCATAACTCACGTTTTTGTTTTGTTGGATGATTCACGAAACATGCTTAACAGCGTTCAATCATATTATAACTTTTTAATGCAGGACTTCCATATCTTATTAGTTTTGTATATTCTAAAAAACAATTTAGGTTTATTTAGTAACTAGCTGTGCCCCGCGGTACGTACGCGGTACACGCCGTTTATTGTGGAAAATAAATAGAAATATTTTCTCGTAGTAATAAGTAGCCTTTGTGTTAATCCAGGGTATCAACTAACTCCATACCAAGTTTTACTAAAATCGCTCTAACCATTTAGACGTGAAGAAGTAACAAACATACAAACTCCCAAACTTTCGCCTTTATAATATGAGTGAGATAAGATATGAACGAGGCCTTTTAATAATAATTGATAGTGATATCTATTCAGTTCGCAATAATTGTAATTAAGTTTACTGGCAATTTAAATCGGCGTGCTGGTAATAAATGATCTTCGGTAATGGAGTTTATGTCAATGGAGTATGAGTTATTGCACACCATTCTACTTTATTCCCGATGAGTTTTTTCGACAAACTAATTTTATTTATGTTACACCTTCATAACTACTCTGTTCATACTATTCAAATTAAAAGTGCCTTGACGTGACAGATGAACGATTAGGGTCAACAGCACCAAAATAGACAGAAAACAAAAAGTTTTATTCAACGTTTGTAGACGTTTCTGTCATTAATCTCATATTGACGTGTGCAACATGTCGGATTGTGGTAGGATTATTTACTGCATGCGCTAGTAGCGCCCTCTGCTCCGACCTTTACGTCCCTATTCTACACTATTGTTACATGCTAGGGTTCGAGGATTCGGAGAGAAAGACCTGGTGACTCTCTTGAAGACTTTATTCGCAAACACTAGCTCACACAAATCACTAAGTCCAAACACTAAGCACTAGATCCAAATCACTGAGCACTATCACTGTCCTAGGTCGTAGCCAAGTCGTTAGTTCACTATCACAATCACTCACTATTGATCACTTGTCTCACTTTGAAGTCGCCTTGATGATCGCTCGGATCGAACTGCCCTGCCGGCTGCAGTCTGCGACTATTTATACGGGCCGGATCGAATCTCAGAAAATTCCGGAACATCCCAGAGTAAACCCGATATGCGTAAACAAGTATGAGATATTTCTAGAGATTACTCGTAGGTACTTACTCCTAGCGCCATCTAGTATCGAGTAGGGGATTTATGTTGCCTGTGTTCCCTTGGTCAGTTTGCTGGGCCGACGCTAGATGGCACCACGTGTCCGTATCCGCAACACTACTCCCCTCCTAGCGATGCTCGTCCCGAGCATCGTTGTTACTGCCATGGTAACGCGCCAGACGGTCTATGTGTACCACTTTGAATGTCCCTCTTGGTTGCTTTTGAATCCTGTAAGTCACATCATTCAATCGGGTAATCACTTTGTAAGGGCCGTCCCACTTGGTCTGCAACTTTGGAGATTTCCCTTTTCGGCGAGTTGGGTTATGCAGCCACACCAGTGTCCCTTCTTCGAAGCCGCTCGTGTTCGATTTCCGGTCGTATCTGGTCTTCATGTTCTCACTTGACTGTAACCCATTTCCCCGAACCATGGCGTGTATGTAGTGCATCTTTTCCCTTAAATCGCAGACATAGTCTTGTACGGTCTTTGGTTCCCCCGGTGACGCTCCTGTCAAGAGGTCTATTGGTATTCGTAGTTCTCTACCGTAATTGACATAAGCCGGGGTAGCTTTTATGCTCTCATGCTCGGCGGTACGGTACGAGAGAAGGAAGAGTGGTATATACTTGTCCCAATCCTTTTGTCTGTCATCTACCAATTTCGCCAAATGCCTCTCAAGGGTCTGGTTAAATCTCTCAACCATTCCATCAGACTGTGGATGGTACGCGGTGTTCCTCGTTTTATGCATTCCCAAAATTCTGCACACTTCCTGGAAGACCTGCGATTCGAAATTCCTGCCCTGATCGGAATGGATTTCTAGCGGCACACCAAAGCGAGATATCACTTCCTCGACCAGCTTAGAAGCAACTGTTGTAGCTTCCTGGTTTGGTATGGCGAACACTTCGGGCCATTTGGTGAAGTAATCCATGACAACCATAAAATACTTGTTCCCCGATTCCGTTACAGGAAATGGCCCAGCTACGTCAACTGCAATTCGTTCCCACGGTGCGCCAACGTTATACAAGCGCAGGTTCCCACGGCTCCTTGTTTGAGGTCCCTTCACTGCAGCGCAAGTAGTACATTTGCGGCACCAATCCTGCACATCATCTCGACAATGCAACCAGTAGAATCGTTCTCGCACTTTTGTTAACGTTCTCTTGACACCTAGATGACCTCCTGATACGCCATCGTGTATTTCACGGAGAACATCCGGTACTCTCGTTCTTGGGACAACTATCTGAAGATGGAACTCTCTGCCGTTAGTCTTCTCCCATTTCCGGTAGAGTATTCTGTTTTGAAGAATCAGACTGTCCCATTGCGCCCAGTACGCCTTAGTGACAGCGCCAGTGGGTGCAACCTCACTCCAGATTGGTTTTACGTCACCGCGTTTCTTCCATATGATGATGTGCCGAAGGTCGTCATCTCTTTCTTGCGCCTCCCTCATAGCATCATTCTCCCAGAGACCCAAGGGACTTGTTCTCGTTAACTTTAATGTTACTTCATTAGATTCCTGCTTAATACAGTGTTTGCAGTCCTCTGAACACGGCCTTCGTGAAAGCGCGTCGGCATTCCCATGCGCCTTTCCGCTGCGGTGTTCCGTCTTGAAGTCATACTCCTGGAGTTGTTCAATCCATCGAGCTACTTGGCCTTCTGGGTTCTTGAATTGCAGTAGCCACTTCAAGGCTGCGTGATCAGTTCGCAGTAAAAACTGCGATATTTGCTGAAATGTTGTAGCGTCTTTACAACAGCCAAGAGTTCTCTTCTTGTCACACAGTAGTTTCTCTCGGGCTTAGATAAAGATTTGCTGAAATATGCAATTACAACTTCTCTTTCACCCTGTTTTTGAGATAGCACCCCTCCAATGGCCGTGTTGCTTGCGTCCGTGTCGACTATAAACTGACCTTCAGGTTGTGGATACCCCAGGATTGGTGTTTCACACAGATGTTTCTTCAGTTTCTGAAAAGAATCTTCAGAAGTCTCGTCCCAAATAAACTGTCGTTTATCTTCTGTCAGCCGATGTAATGGCTTGGCTATCTCCGAGAATCCCTTAACAAAACGCCTGTAGTAGGAGCATAGGCCGAGAAATGCCCGCACTTCAGTTTTGTTCTTAGGGGTTGGCCAATTTTGAACTGCTTCCAGTTTCTCCGGGTCCGTCTGGATTCCATCACTGGAGATAACATGGCCGAGATAATTGACCTTACTCCTGAATAAACGACACTTTTTCGGATTCAACTTTAACTTGGCCCCCTCTATTTTGGCGAAAACTCGTTCTAAGTTTCGCAAATGGTCCTCGAAGTCGCGGCCAACAATGATGACGTCGTCCAAGTAGACTAAGCAAGCCTCTCCAACTAAGCCTGCCAGTACACACTCCATGAGTCGCTCGAATGTGGCAGGTGCGTTGCACAATCCGTGACGTTAAACTGCCATAAACCTTTACCGGTGGAAAAAGCTGTCTTCTCCTTGTCTTTTGGATGAATTTCCACCTGCCAGTATCCCGATTTCAGGTCCAGGGTCGAGAACCATTTCATGCCACTCAAGGTATCCAGAGTGTCGTCGATTCGAGGTAATGGATAGCTGTCCTTCTTAGTGACATCATTGAGACGCCTGTAGTCCACACAGAATCTTGTGCTGCCATCTTTCTTCTTCACTAATACAACAGGTGAGCACCACGGACTTGCAGACGGTTCAATAATCTTATGCCTTCTCATGTCCTCCAAAAGGCCTTCAACTTCTTTTTCCTTTGCAATGGGTATCCGTCTTGCTCGTTGACGAATTGGGTTCTCGTTTCCAGTATCTATCCTGTGCTGAACCATCGACGTTCTTCCAAGGTCGCCTTCCTGACTGGAGAAGATATTCGCGTGGCGTTGTAAAAACTTCTTAGCTTTCATGCTCTGCGAATAAGTCAGATTACTCTTGCAGTCGTCGAGTAGCTCAGTCACTAATCCGTAGTTGCTGCTTGCTTGGGAGACAACAGTTATTGGGGCTTCCTCCGCGTCAGCCAGTACTCGCCTCTTAGTCCTGGCTGAAGCCCCCTGCTTCTTCAGCTCCTCTACTTGTTGCTCGAGCCTTTTCATCCTTGCCATCTGGGTCTCCTTCTGCGGGCAGTTGAGCTGAAGATGGCCCCTCTCGCCGCACTTGTAGCACATGGCTCCAAAACTTCTCTTCGTGGGAGCCTTGACCTCCTTAACTTCCTCAGAGACCTCATGGATCTTATGGGTCTGTCGTATGTCACGGCGAACAGCCTCGACCTCCAAAGCATGCGCCAATGCTTCCTTTAGCGAGGTGTGGTGACGTAGCCTCACTGCAGCTCTGACCTCGAGGTCCCTGATTCCGTCGACAAATGCTTGCACAATATCCGTGTCGATCATCTTGGAATCGGCTCCTGGGTGTGCCTTCTTGACCAGTTTTTCAATTTCCAACGCCCATTGTTGTAGTCCCTCTCCTGAGCGTTGGACTCTGTCACGAAGTTGAGCACGGAACACGTGCTCCAAGTGTCGCTCCCCGTATCTGGATTCAAGGGCCTCCATCAGATCTTTGAACCCATTTCCCGTATGTGCTTCCAGGACCGACAAGGCTTGCCCTCTGAGCGCGACAGTGAGAGCGGTCAGGCATTGTTCGTCAGTCCATCCGTTGGCAGAAGCAACCGTCTGGAATTGCTGACGATAAGCGTTCCAAGAAGTAGTACCGTCGTATGGTGGCACTTTAACTCTTGGCGCTTGTACCACTACTCCGGTAGTTCCACTAGACGTCGGGACTCCTGTGGTTTCCAGGCGCACTTTCCACTTCTGTAGTTCTGTGAGGCCAGTTTTCACATTTTCCATATCCACTCCTAGCCCGGTAACTCGTTCTTCCATAACATCGACATCTTTCCGAAGCTTTGTCACCGTGTCACTGACATCCTTTATAGCTAGAAGCGCCTTTTCTTGGAGGTCCTTTTGTTGCTCTTGAGACTCCATCATTGCCCTTTGAGAATTTTGCATAGTGCCGAGCTTGCGGTCTTGTGACTCCATCATTGCCCTTTGAGAATCTTGCAAAGCCTGAATTAATCCAATTATGCTTTCCAATTGAGGAGCCATTTGAGGGGCTGTAGAAGCTACGGGCGATGCCTGGTGGCTGGAGCCAGTAGACGGAGCCCGGTGGGCGGGGCCAGTGGGCGTGGCCACGGCCGAAGTGGGCGGAGCCTGGGGGGCGTGGCCAGTGGGCGGGTCCCGGTGGGCGGAGCCAGTGGGCGGGGCCTGTCCCTCAGTGGGCGGAGCTTGGTCCCCAGTGGATGTGGCCTCCGCAGCCCGTTGCGCCCTTGTTCTGACACTTCCCTCGAAGTCCTCTCTCGGAGTCAATGGCATCTTCCAAATCCCACTTCTGACACCAGTTGTTACATGCTAGGGTTCGAGGATTCGGAGAGAAAGACCTGGTGACTCTCTTGAAGACTTTATTCGCAAACACTAGCTCACACAAATCACTAAGTCCAAACACTAAGCACTAGATCCAAATCACTGAGCACTATCACTGTCCTAGGTCGTAGCCAAGTCGTTAGTTCACTATCACAATCACTCACTATTGATCACTTGTCTCACTTTGAAGTCGCCTTGATGATCGCTCGGATCGAACTGCCCTGCCGGCTGCAGTCTGCGACTATTTATACGGGCCGGATCGAATCTCAGAAAATTCCGGAACATCCCAGAGTAAACCCGATATGCGTAAACAAGTATGAGATATTTCTAGAGATTACTCGTAGGTACTTACTCCTAGCGCCATCTAGTATCGAGTAGGGGATTTATGTTGCCTGTGTTCCCTTGGTCAGTTTGCTGGGCCGACGCTAGATGGCACCACGTGTCCGTATCCGCAACACTATTCACATTGTAACGTGAAGCGTAGAAGAAATGCATTTTTTCAATGACAAAATTGGAATAGATGAAACCGCAAGTGTCCGTCTATCCAATGTATATTAAGTAACTCGCTAGGGTCAGTTTACAGGCAACGCAACACGTCGCTTCGATCATAAAGCTTCGATCATCGATGCGATGCAGATAATTTTGAATGTGTCATTAATGACACTTTCAAAATTTAACTTTATTTACTGCCCAAGATACACACTGAATTTACAGAGTTTACAGTCTAGGATATTGTGCTGTCTGTAACTAGATTTATTGCGATGTATTTATAAATGGCTCATTTACGAATTCATCGCAACGTGTTGCAATGTTAACTAACTCTTACGACTTACCCTTACGTCTAGTTTATGTATAAAAATATTTTATAAACAAGTATTCGGTGCCAAGATCTATCGAATGTTTCACCGGGGATATATAAACTATAAAGGATATCCCATAAAATGTTTGGTAATAAAGTTTTTATGCCACATTTTGATGCTAATTCTATGGTCGTAAACTAGTTTTAGCCAAACAATATTCATGTACTTTTACAGTATCATCATCATGCTCCATTACGATAAAAAATTAAATAGAAAAATTTTGTAATACGACATTATAATATTTTGATAATATTACGGTGCGACGTTTATAAAATAAAGAATCAAGATTATAGATAAGATGGATGCTAGTATGTTATGATGAGATGAAAATCTAGACTAACTGATCCAGCACACTATAATTCGCCGCCCTAATGCTTGAATGGCCAACCGACCAATTTGACCAAAATAGACTTTTTATTTTAAACTAATAACAACCCTGATTACGCACTTTACAATATAATTTTTTTTATTTTGCTTGCATGTAACTTGCTTTTTTAGCAAAAATAAAATATCCAATCTCCCATATAAAAACTGTTTTAAGTGATTGAGTAGTCTAACTCCATATTTTGCTCAAATGAACGCATCCAAATATCCATCTCCGGTCTTGTTTGTCCAATATCCATCGACCGACCAATCACGCTCAAGCATTTCGAAGGGCACGCGCACGTCACGCGACGCCATTTTGTTTGTTTATTACTTATTATTTGCTTACTACGACAAATTAAATACTTTATATTGTTACGGATACGGGCAGTTGTTTACGTGTTACGGATACGGGCAGTTGTTTACCTGCGCGCGACAGTTGCGCGTACTTTCTAGAAAAGTGCAACTCTTGTTTATGTGAATCGCGTGTTTACGTAAACAATCCAAAATAGAACGCTCCAGAATTCGACGCGGGCCATATAAAAGGTAAACAAGCCGGCAGTCAAGGCAGTTCGATGGATTGAACAGCTCCAGGAGTACGACTTCAAGACGGAACACCGCAGCGGAAAGGCGCATGGGAATGCCGACGCCCTTTCACGAAGACCGTGTTCAGAGGACTGCAAACATTGTGTTAAGCAGGAATGACATGAAGTGACATTAAAGTTAACGAAAACAAGTCCTTTGGGTCCATGGGAGAATGATGCTATGAGGGAGGCTCAAGAAACAGATGACGACCTACGGCACATCATCACATGGAAGAAACGAGGTGACGAAAAACCAATCTGGAGTGAGGTTGCACCCACTGGCGCTGTCACTAAGGCGTACTGGGCGCAATGGGACAGTCTGATACTTCAAAATGGAATACTTTACCGAAAATGGGAGAAGACTAACGGCAGAGAGTTCCATCTTCAGATAGTTGTCCCAAGAACGAGAGTACCGGATGTTCTCCGCGAAATACACGATGGCGTATCAGGAGGTCATCTAGGTGTTAAGAGGACGTTAACAAAAGTGCGAGAACGATTCTACTGGTTGCATTGTCGAGATGATGTACAGGATTGGTGCCGCAAATTCACTACTTGCGCTGCAGTGAAGGGACCACAGACCAGGAGCCGTGGGAACCTGCGGTTGTATAACGTTGGCGCACCGTGGGAACGAATTGCAGTTGACGTAGCTGGGCCATTTCCTGTAACGGAATCGGGAAACAAGTATTTTATGGTTGTCATGGACTACTTCACCAAATGGCCCGAAGTGTTCGCCATACCAAACCAGGAAGCTACAACAGTTGCTTCTAAGCTGGTCGAGGAAGTGATATCTCGCTTTGGTGTGCCTCTCGAAATCCATTCCGATCAGGGCAGGAACTTCGAATCGCAGGTCTTCCAGGAAGTGTGCAGAATTTTGGGAATGCATAAGACGAGGACCACCGCGTACCATCCACAATCTGATGGAATGGTCGAGAGATTTAACCAGACCCTTGAGAGGCATTTGGCGAAATTAGTAGATGACAAACAAAAAGATTGGGACAAGTATATACCACTCTTCCTTCTGTCGTACCGTACCGCCGAGCATGAAAGCATAAAAGCTACCCCGGCGTATGTCAATTATGGTAGGGAACTAAGAGTTCCAGTAGACCTTTTGACAGGAGGGTCACCGGAGGAACCAAAGACCGTACCAGACTATGTCTGCGATTTAAGAGAAAAGATGCACTACATACACGCCATAGTTCGGGAAAATGGGTTACAGTCAAGTGAGAACATGAAGACCAGATACGACCGGAAAGCGAACACGAGCGGCTTCGAAGAAGGGTCACTAGTATGGCTGCATAACCCAACTCGCCGAAAAGGGAAATCTCCAAAGTTGCAGACCAAGTGGGACGGCCCATATAAAGTGGTTACCCGATTGAATGATGTGACTTACAGGATTCAAAAGCCACCAAGAGGCACATTCAAAGTGGTACACATAGACCGTTTGGCGCGTTATCATGGCAGTAACAACGATGCTCGGGACGAGCATCTCTAAGAGGAGAGTAGTGTTACGGATACGGGCAGTTGTTTACCTGCGCGCGACAGTTGCGCGTACTTTCTAGAAAAGTGCAACCCTTGTTTATGTGAATCGCGTGTTTACGTAAACAATCCAAAATAGAACGCTCCAGAATTCGACGCGGGCCATATAAAAGGTAAACAAGCCGGCAGTCAAGGCAGTTCGATCCGAGCGATCATCAAGGCGACTTCAAAGTGAGACAAGTGATCAATAGTGAGTGATTGTGATAGTGAACTAACGACTCGGCTACGACCTAGGACAGTGATAGTGCTCAGTGATTTGGATCTAGTGCTTAGTGTTTGGACTTAGTGATTTGTGTGAGCTAGTGTTTGTGAATAAAGTCTTCAAGAGAGTCACCAGGTCTTTCTCTCCGAATCCTCGAACCCTAGCACGTAACAATATGCTTCAAAATGTCTGTAACAATGAAAAAAATGGATTTTAAATTGAGCGAAGTTGATTTGGAAAGGTACGTTGCCAGTTTCTTGATAGATATCTACATAATATAATATCTATATTATTTTGTTTTAGTGTTCGAAGTTACTTGATGGTAAATACAGGGTGATTATTTGTAAGTACTTAGTAAAATATAATTTATTAGACCGTGCGCGTCTCTTGGTGTCCGCTGAGCCAGAATCGGGGTATTGGCTCCAGGCAATCCCGTCATCTAATATAGGCACACTTTTGGACAATAACATCTTCAGCATTTCAGTCGGTTTGCGTATGGGTGCCGAAATCACCGCAGCCCATCGCTGTCATTGCGGCAACTCAGTGGACCGCCAGGGGCACCACGGACTGTCTTGCCGCCGGAGTGCCGGCCGCCAGTCCCGCCATGCCTCCTTAAAATATGACGTCATCCGCAGGGCTCTTGCCACCGTCAACGTGCCGGCTACACTCGAGCCGAACGGTATCGCGCGTGACGATGGCAGGAGACCTGATGGAATGACGCTCATTCCATGGAGCCGAGGCAGGCCTTTGGTTTGGGACGCCACCTGCGTGGACACGCTGGCGGCGTCGCACTTGACGGCCACCTCGAAAAAGGCGGGAGCGGCCGCCGCTCACGCGGAGACCAGCAAGAGGCGGAAATATAAGTGTCTGGGCGAAGACTTCATATTTCTGCCTTTTGCTCTTGAAACCTTGGGTCCGTGGGGGCCTGACGCAAAAGCCCTCTATAAAAATGTCTCCAAAAGACTGGTCGCCAAATCAAATGACCCCAGGGCTGGCGCTTACCTCGGCCAACGTATTAGTTTGGCCATTCAGCGAGTTAATGCCGCCAGCCTAATTGGTACTTTGCCCGCAGCCTCCGATTTAGATTTAATTTTTTACTTATAAATAGTGTTTATTTTATATTGATTTATATTAATTTATTTACAGTTTTATATAAATACTAACTGTTGCCCGCGACTTCGTCCGCGTTAGCATAGTATAATAACGGAGATGTGTTTCATATTCCTAACTTAAGAAATGACGGACTTTCATTCAAACTTTCAACCCCTATGTCAACCCCTTCGGGGTAAAATTTTCAAAATTCCTTCCTTAGTGGGTGTCTACTTAATAAAACAACCCTACTCACCAAATTTCGTGGATGTAACTTTAACAGTTTTTGCTCAGCGATGATGAATCAGTCAGTCAGTCAGTCAGGACATGTAATTTTATAAGTATAGATTGTTATAAAAATTTTAGCACATAAAAATGTAATTTATTTATTACCTTGTCACATCTAAGCCAGGATCCGTTCTTACTATTTTAAATCGACTTAAAAAGGTAGGTTCTCAGGCTGATGTATGTGTGCATGTGTGTATGTATGATGTATGTTGTATGTATGTTATATATTGATGTATGTTTCTCCGCAATTATCGCTCGTTTTGCTGAACCGATTCTGATACGGTTTTCATAATAATATTTGTCACATTTAGGGTCAATTCAAACCAGCGCAGAATCGAAGTGAATTATCAAAACTGAACATAGCAAATTCAACCTTAGCTCCAAAGCGTAAACGCACACAATATTATTTCTGATTTAAAAAAGCTTGCGCATTCGCGTAAATAGTGTGAGCAAAAGGAAAAATCAAAACGGCAAATGTATAAGGGTCAATTCAGACCGCAACGTGACGCGTAGAAGCATTTTATAGTATGGATTTGACAGATTTGCAAGACGTCCCACGCAATAGGCTATTTGACAGTAAGATTTTTTTTTTGTGATTATTTGTTTTAAATGCATAAAATGATAGTTTTTTATGTGATTTGCATAAGTTTTAGTAAAAATAATAACAACTAATATATCCAAAAACACAAAAACAATATTTGGATTTTTGTTTCTCGCGCCACTTATTCGAAAACGAAGCGGATTGGCTAATGTCATGGTGACGTCATAGGCGAGTAATGTCGTTTACACAACAGATTGAACATATATACATTGATCCACACGCTAGTGACGTCACTTACAAAACGCGACGCCATATTGCGGAATAAAGCGTTTCGGCGGCTTATTCGCATTTTCAATTTTTATTTACATGTTTCTTACGAAATACATATTTTAAAATAAAAAAATTACTTACGATGAAGTTCTTAATCGCAATTCGCAACCAAGTAATTCAAGATAGAAATTAAAAATCAGTCAAATTGAAGTCTGTCAATTCAGTATAAATTTAAAAATGCATCTACGCGTCGCTAAGCGGTCTGAATTTACCCTAAGAGTTTGTTTAGTATTTATTCATAACCTTTAACACTGTTATGAGATTGATGTATGGGCGTAACACGGCTCAGATTACAAAATATACCCCAGCTACTTGATCTTGTATGGGTTGGGGTCGAACGGGTCGGATGTACCATTGTGTATTACATGTAGGCGCTGTAGGGTTAAGAATGTTACGCATTTTAAGGCGCTTTATAATTTTGGAATGTGCCTTTGTTTAAAGTTTTTTACAGGAGTTTATTAATTCAATAGCGTTGTTATTTAACCAATCAAAGTACTAGTGAATAGTGTCATTTTAATGTGTTACGACTTTTACAGAGGTTATATGTTCGGCTGTGGATATTTTTTTTTTGTATGTTCAACGATTACTCCGCCGTTTGTGAACCGATTTTCAAAATTTTTATTTTGTTGTATTAGGTTTCACTCCAATTTGGTACCATGTTCACAAAAGTGGTGACCTAATGATGGGATCCAGGAGTAATCGAAGGGACTCCTCGAAATTTATACGGAAACATATGGTGATTTTGGTTTTATGTGAAGTGTACTAATAATATGCTACCAAAAAGTCAAATATTGGGTCAAGGTATACCATGGTTTCGAAGATGCTGAGAGAACTCCTGACTCTTTATAGATACACATTTGGGAGTTTCGGCGTTGTTTTAAGAACAGAAAGCATATGCTACCATGCAATTCAAATTCATCATCATCATCATCGTCATCATCATCATTACCACGTCGTGTTAAGGTCACCAAAGTCTCATGGCACAAAATAGATAATAGTACAAGGCATAGGTATGGATACAATAATAATAATTATATACATAACAACACCAATTATAAGCTGTTTAATATACACGGCGGTCGGCGCCGCAGAGGCAGCGGCGTCGCCGCGCGGCGCGAGCGTAAACATCGTATTCAAGTTCTAACCGGAATGTCAGGGCATGCGGCATGCCGCGCTGCGAGCATTTTGCTGCACGTGTTCACTTAGATTTTTTTAAATGTATTGTTTAAATGTATCTATCTACCTGATATTTGGACCTTGGGGTATGCCTATGACTCTTAACAGTCTTAACAAATTGTAATAAGATACGTAGAATATACGCAGTACCACCGACGACCACTTATAAATTCGCGGACTATGACGGAGGTCAACTTAATAACAATTATACGAAATCAATTACCACTCATTATTATGATTTATGTTGTCAATTCAATGCTCACTGCTCACACCAAGCGGCAAGCTCACTGTTGAGTTGTCAGTTACTTACAAACTTTAATTTTGAAGTCGGTGCCAGAAACCTGTCAAAGAAATAAAGATTCAGCTATATCTGGTACCGACTTCAAAATGATGAAGATTGAGTACAGAAATAGTTGAGGTTTAGCCGAATTCGGGAAAAGGCACTACATATTAGATAGGAAAAATTATTTAATACTTTTTAGTTCATATTATAAGGATGCTATTAATATTGTTTTTACCTTGGAAGTCGGTTTTAATTTTTTGTTAAAAATAATAATTACTTTTTAAATACGCTTAATTTCTCATGAGTACAAAGTCATTACGGGGGTAATTCCGCCGAACAACTTTACCCGAGTGATACTGACGTGCGCCCACGCTACGTATTCAACTTTTCACGAGTAGACGGTAGAGGCTTAAAGGGCGTAAACAAATTACGCAGGGTATATGTGCCTTGCCTAATTTGTGGACGCCCTTTCCCTATGAGGAGTAAGAAGGTCCAGCCAAATCTTACTGAATCTCATGTGGGGGAGGATTATTTTGCGCGGTATTAAAATTTGATTATCAGTAATGTGCATGTATTTATTATTTTAAAGCATTTTGCTTTTTATTTGATAAGTTGAAGCAAATCTCACAGTATATTCCTTTAGGCTACGTTCAGACGTGCGCGTGTTCTGCGCGTGTTCTACTATAGCGTATGGGAAAACACGCGCGCGGCAGGCGCTGAATCCGCGCCGACCCCGCGCGCAGGCTGCGCGCGTGTTTTCCCTTACGCTATAGTAGAACACGCGCAGAGCACGCGCAGAACACGCGCACGTCTGAACGTAGCCTTATTGTGAGTAAGACAGCGACAGTTAGACTTCAGTTATTTTATAAAAGCTGAAAGTTTTCCTGTTTATTACATATATAGTATTTTTTAGGTGAGAGGGGATCTCCTTGTCTCACTCCTTTGTTTATTGGGAATTCTGTGCCTTCTCTTTCCAATCTTATTTTGGACCATATCTTACAATATATGCTATATAAAATCTCTATATACTCTTCATCTACATTTTGGCTTCTTAGGGCTTCCCATATGGCATTGTGTTCCAATGAGTCGAAAGCCTTCGTAAAGTCTATCAAACCAATGTACAAGGTCCTTCCAAATTCATTACATTTTTCTATTAATTGAGTAACAACGTGTATATGGTCTATTGTTGAATATTTTTTTCTAAACCCTGCCTGTTCTCGTGGTTGATTCTCATCTAAGTTCTTTGTGAGTCTCCCAAGAATGATCTTTGAAAAAATCTTGTAAACATTGCTCATCAGACTAATTGGTCTATAATTGTTCAGGTTAGCTCTATCTCCCTTTTTATAAAGTAAAGTCATTGTAGATTTTGACCATTGATTTGGAGTATTTTTCTTTTCCAGAATGTTGTTAAACATGGATTGCAATGGTCTTTGTAGAGATTCTGACAGAGATTTCAATAGTTCATTTGTTATGAGATCTTCTCCAGGTGCTTTGTCGTTTTTTTGAGATTTAATGGCTTGTTCTATCTCCGCTCTCACCTAAAATATTTTCGGCTGTACTGGAAATGGTATTTAGAAATATTAACTGGACAAATCAAGGAATAAAAATAGATGGAGAATTCCTTAGCCATTTACGCTTTGCTGACGATATTGCCATATTTGCTGAAGACAGTAAACAACTAGAAAACATGATTAAAGACCTAGAAAGGGAGAGCAAAAAAGTGGGCTTGTCATTAAATGCTTCTAAAACAAAAATTTTAACTAACAGTAGAGAACAACCTATAAGAGTGAATGATCAAGATATAGAATATGTTAAAGAGTATATTTATCTAGGACAGTCAATTTCCTTTAAAGACCAGACAGAGAAAGAAACAGATAGACGAATAGCTATTGCTTGGAAAAAATTCTGGAGTTTAAAATAAATCATGAAAAATAGAGAGGTGAGCGTCGACGTTAAAAGTAAACTATTCAATATTGTCATTCTACCATGCTTAACTTACGGCTGTCAAACTTGGTCCTTACGGAGGAAAGATGAAGACAAGATAGCGATCCATCAACGCAAAATGGAAAGGAGCACGCTTGGCATAAGGATAACAGACAAAATCAGAAATGAAACTATAAGGAGCAAGACTAAGGTCGCAGATGTTTTACAGAAAATTAGAATGCTTAAATGGAATTGGGCAGAACATGTAATCAGAATGGACAATAGAAAATGGACTAATAAAATAACAGAATGGCAACCGAGGGAAGGAAAGAGGAAAAGAGGGAGACCTAGGAAAAGATGGGAGGATATATTCAAGGAAAAATGTGGATTAGATTGGAGAAGGAAAGCGAGAGACAGAGATACCTGGAGAAGGCTGGGGGAGGCCTACGCCAAAGAGGCGACTTCCACATCTTAGATTTAAGGAAATTACTAATGAGATATTATTGCTTTTATTATTTTTATTAAAATTAAAATTGAAAATCTGATTTTAAATTTAACAATGTGAAATATTTAAAGTAATTACTGTGATACCAGAAATAGTCAAAATAACATTTTTTTTAAATATGATTCCAATATAATAATTAATATAATATAATTCTAATACAATTTTAATAATTATTAATGTAGCAATATTCTAAATGTATGGTGGTAGAATAAAGGCTATTTTTTATTTTATTTTATTTATTTACATATATAGTAACATTCTTTGAGGCTTTTTAGACAAAGCCTTCGGGACAGAGATTTTAATGGAATGCCCACGTTGTGAAAAGAAATAATTTTCCTCAAATACAATATTAAAAACAAACATTTGTTTCAGAAATTGGCCTGTTCGTCATTAGTTTTGTGCAACATTTTTCTGCTTTTATTATATTTTAGTGTGACCTGAAGCGTTTTTTAACAAAAATAAATTATGTAACCTAAAATTTTCCGTAGCGTAGCACGTAACTGCCAAACCGCGCGTTCACAAATCCAGCCTTTGGCCTTTTCCATTAAGCGGGCCCCTAGACGATCAATTTTAATGTGCAATATCACGTATTGTGCGATATTATTGACCGTCTAGGGTTGATATTGAACTCACCCGCCTTTCAATCTTATTGTCAAATAAATTTTTCAATAATTTTGTTCAATGATATTGCACAATAAAATTGGTCATCTAGGGGCTAACTGATGCATATTCCACAACAAATACCAACAACAACCTTTGCCGGATCACCTCGTAGCACACAATGTTTTAATTTGTTCCGCTTTCTCAAATAAGGAAAACACAATGTCCAAATTTCATATTTTGTATTTTATAATAACACTATTATGTTCGGATATTATTATATCAACAAAGGGCAAATACGGGTACACGGTCGTATCTTTACAAGGTCGCTTCCGCTCCTTTTGCTGTTTCTATGCGTAAATAAATTTAAGCCACGTGGAAGAGGCTTATGGAAATTGGAATTTTTGAGTGTCTACAGTATTTATAAAAAAGTTCATATTTATTGGGGATTTTTTTTTTCGGAATGGATGACACCTGCTACTCCGTTGTTTTTAAGCTATGGTACAGCTTTTATCGCGAGCTTTAAGCGCAGCAACTGAATCAATAAAACGAAAACGAACCTAACACACTACAATCCGATCGGCACAACGATGCGGCGTTACCGTACATAACTGCTGTGCTGGTCGGTGCGGCGTTGCTGTGCATCGTCTAACGTCATTTCAGTTCGGCAAACTTCGGCACAGAACTTGTGTGCGATCGACTAGACGTATGCGAATTATAATAATTACACAAGTTGATAAAAAATGATATTATGCAATAGCTTTACTGCGGAGGCCCTCAAGTGCCACACGTATTTTTTATAAGCCGATGCTGTCCCACTGTTAGGCAAAGATCTCCCCCAAGGTCTTTCATTGTGTTCTCTCCTGTACCACCGTTGGTCAGCCTGGCTAGTATGCTTTCAGTTTATCGCGCCATCTTTTGCTAGGCCGGCCAGGGCGGCGGCGTCCATTTTCGGGTGCCCAATCTGTTGGAATTCTTGTTCTGCGGTCTGGATGTAGCCCTTGTTTATAATCAGTCGAGATAGTTTATACTCTATCCTTATCCTTGTAAATAGTATAAATATGAAAGTGTTTAACTTGTCCGTCTGTCACCTTGAGGTAGAGGAGAGGTAGGACTTAGGAGCCGCTGAAACAGATGAGCCGATTTATATGGGAATGGAGATACTTTAAGTCCCGTGAAAGGACACAGAATAAAGAACAGAATCTTCGATTTATGGTTTTTATACGCTAAACGTTATTTCATGACGAATTTGCGGCCACATTTAGTAACTAATAACTTCACTAACATTTTGAATATTAACTTGCCAATCGGAACGCTTTGAATACAGAATTACTTGATCCCAAACTAAATAAACTATCTTGAACTTGGCCTAGATTATCTCGTGTGGAACTACGGTGGAAATCTATTACAACTTGCCTCAAAGTGCTTATAAAAGTTTGTCACCGCTTGTCTAGTGATTGCTTCGCATTAAGGGTCAGTTACCATTACATTGACGTGACACGTGACAATATAAACTGATCATAAATCAACAGCAAAGGAGGAAGACGCCCAAACATGCTAACGCTAATTTTTTTTTTGTTAGCCTATACTATCCCACTGCTGGGCAAAATTAATTACAATAATTATTATTATTATAACTGCCTAGAACAGACACACTGCATCTACGCCACCTCTACGCTGCCTCTACGCCACCTCTATGCTGCCTCTACGCCCCCTCTACGCCGCCTCTACGCTGCCTCTATGCCGTTTGGGATTAAAAATAATTTTATAACTTCTACTATTGCATCATCTATACTTAATTATAACACGATAATGATGGCAAATCACCTAGAAACATGTATCAGGGAGCAAATCCAAAATGGCGCGCAATTTGAGAGCTGTGAACTATTTAACTTTTCACACGTCGTTTTGCACGTAATCCGGCGGCCGCAGAATGTGTGTCATTTAAAAATATTCCAACATGAAATGGCGCAGAATTTAATTAAAATATAAATCCAACTGAAACGTTTAAGGAACACGAGGCGGACAAAAGTGTTTTGAATATCTAGTTTCAGTATCATTAAAAACAGTTCAGCCCCCGCTCGGCCTTCGAAATATTTAATTAAGTTTTCGGTCGTGTTTTGTGAATCAAAGTGATATTAGGGCCGGCGATTGTTGACTGTGTTCATTAAAATTTTCAACGTGCTAAATATTGAAATGTTTTGATCAATTATCGCAAAATAAATATAATTTAAAAGTATTTTGGTAAATTTAAATTTGTATTTATAAATTTAAATAAATAAAATAATGAGTACCAACTTCTACACAGATTTTGTCACTTTTTATTTTGTTTCAACTTTGGTTATTAAATGCTATTTATTACCATGATGTGTGGTTCAAAGGTGTGGGCAACACTTTTGAACCACACTTTTTTGTAACAACACTACCTATCTTACTTTACACTACCTGGCACTACTTTATAATCAATGAGTTTGGATAATCAGAATGCAAAATATCAGACGTGTCCCTGGAAGTCGCTCACAACTTTGCATATAAAAGATAAACGAAAAAAATAACGTAAAATAAATGATATTGATGATGAACTATTGCTAAGAATACTCTCGATTGTGTTAGCTTTTAAATAAAAGAAACGAGTTTAAAATCGGTCCAGTCGTTTAGATGCTACTATGCTACGGACATACTCTTTTCGGTATTAAAAATTGTGTCTTGACACTGCGCTCCTCTCCGACATACTGCTGCCCGGCCTATCACCAATGTATCATCGAAGAAATTGATTCATAATAAAATTATACAGTTGACGGTCCTACGTAATTTGTTCGAATTATATTGTTACGTGCTAGGGTTCGAGGATTCGGAGAGAAAGACCTGGTGACTCTCTTGAAGACTTTATTCACAAACACTAGCTCACACAAATCACTAAGTCCAAACACTAAGCACTAGATCCAAATCACTGAGCACTATCACTGTCCTAGGTCGTAGCCGAGTTGCCGGTTCACTATCACAATCACTCACTTTGATCACTTGTTTTCACTTTTGAAGTCGCCTTGATGATCGCTCGGATTGAACTGAGTTGACTGTCGGCTTGTTTACCTTTTATATGGCCCGCGTCGGCTTCTGGAGCGTTCTATTTTGGATTGTTTACGTAAGCACGCAATCACATAAACAAGGGTCGGGCTTTTCTAGAAGGTACGCGCAACTGTCGCGCGCAGGTAAACAACTGCCCGTATTCGTAACACGTAAACAACTGCCCGTATCCGTAACACTACTCCCCTCTTAGAGATGCTCGTCCCGAGCATCGTTGTTACTGCCATGATAACGCGCCAAACGGTCTATGTGTACCACTTTGAATGTGCCTCTTGGTGGCTTTTGAATCCTGTAAGTCACATCATTCAATCGGGTAACCACTTTATATGGGCCGTCCCACTTGGTCTGCAACTTTGGAGATTTCCCTTTTCGGCGAGTTGGGTTATGCAGCCATACCAGTGACCCTTCTTCGAAGCCGCTCGTGTTCGCTTTCCGGTCGTATCTGGTCTTCATGTTCTCACTTGACTGTAACCCATTTTCTCGAACCATGGCGTGTATGTAGTGCATCTTTTCCCTTAAATCGCAGACATAGTCTGGTACGGTCTTTGGTTCCTCCGGTGACCCTCCTGTCAAAAGGTCTACTGGAACTCTTAGTTCCCTACCATAATTGACATACGCCGGGGTAGCTTTTATGCTTTCATGCTCGGCGGTACGGTACGACAGAAGGAAGAGTGGTATATACTTGTCCCAATCTTTTTGTTTGTCATCTACTAATTTCGCCAAATGCCTCTCAAGGGTCTGGTTAAATCTCTCGACCATTCCATCAGATTGTGGATGGTACGCGGTGGTCCTCGTCTTATGCATTCCCAAAATTCTGCACACTTCCTGGAAGACCTGCGATTCGAAGTTCCTGCCCTTATCGGAATGGATTTCGAGAAGCACACCAAAGCGAGATATCACTTCCTCGACCAGCTTAGAAGCAACTGTTGTAGCTTCCTGGTTTGGTATGGCGAACACTTCGGGCCATTTGGTGAAGTAGTCCATGACAACCATAAAATACTTGTTTCCCGATTCCGTTACAGGAAATGGCCCAGCTACGTCAACTGCGATTCGTTCCCACGGTGCGCCAACGTTATACAAGCGCAGGTTCCCACGGCTCCTTGTCTGTGGTCCCTTGACTGCAGCGCAAGTAGTACATTTGCGGCACCACTCCTGCACATCATCTCGGCAATGCAACCAGTAGAACCTCTCTCTTACTTTTGTTAACGTCCTCTTGACACCTAGATGACCTCCTGATACGCCATCATGCATTTCACGGAGAACATCCGGTACTCTCGTTCTTGGGACAACTATCTGAAGATGGAACTCTCTGCCGTTAGTCTTCTCCCATTTTCGGTAAAGTATTCCATTTTGAAGTATCAGACTGTCCCATTGCGCCCAGTACGCCTTAGTGGCAGCGCCAGTGGGTGCGACCTCACTCCAGATTGGTTTTTCGTCACCTCGTTTCTTCCATGTGATGATGTGCCGTAGGTCGTCATCTGTTTCTTGAGCCTCCCTCATAGCATCATTCTCCCATGGACCTAAAGGACTTGTTTTCGTTAACTTTAATGTCACTTCCTTAGATTCCTGCTTAACACAGTGTTTGCAGTCTTCTGAACACGGCCTTCGTGAAAGTGCGTCGGCATTCCCATGCGCCTTTCCGCTGCGGTGTTCCGTCTTGAAGTCGTACTCCTGGAGTTGTTCAATCCATCGAGCTACTTGGCCTTCTGGGTTCTTGAATTGCAGTAGCCACTTCAACGCTGCGTGATCAGTTCGCAGTAAAAACTGTCTGCCGATGAGATATTTGCTGAAATGTTGTAGGGTCTTTACAACAGCCAAGAGTTCTCTTCTTGTCACACAGTAGTTTCTCTCTGGCTTAGATAAAGATTTGCTGAAATATGCAATTACAACTTCTCTTTCGCCCTGTTTTTGAGATAACACCCCTCCAATGGCCGTGTTGCTTGCGTCAGTGTCGACTATAAACTGACCTTCAGGTTGTGGATACCCCAGGATTGGTGTTTCACATAGATGTTTCTTCAGTTTCTGAAAAGAATCTTCAGAAGTCTCGTCCCACATAAACTGTCGTTTATCTTCCGTCAGCCGATGTAATGGCTTGGCTATATCTGAGAATCCCTTGACAAAACGCCTGTAGTAGGAGCATAGGCCGAGAAATGCCCGCACTTCGGTTTTGTTCTTAGGGGTTGGCCAATTTTGAACTGCTTCCAGTTTCTCCGGGTCCGTCTGGATTCCATCACTGGAGATGACATGGCCGAGATAATTGACCTTACTCCTGAATAAACGACACTTTTTCGGATTCAGCTTTAACTTGGCCCCCTCTATTTTGGCGAAAACTCGTTCTAAGTTTCGCAAATGGTCCTCGAAGTCGCGGCCAACAATGATGACGTCGTCCAAGTAGACTAAGCAAGCCTCTCCAACTAAGCCTGCCAGTACACACTCCATGAGTCGCTCAAATGTGGCAGGTGCGTTGCACAATCCAAAGGGCATGACGTTAAACTGCCATAAACCTTTACCGGTGGAGAAAGCTGTCTTCTCCTTGTCTTTTGGATGAATTTCCACCTGCCAGTATCCAGATTTCAGGTCCAGGGTCGAGAACCATTTCATGCCACTCAAGGTATCCAGAGTGTCGTCGATTCGAGGTAATGGATAGCTGTCCTTCTTAGTGACATCATTGAGACGCCTGTAGTCCACACAAAATCTTGTGCTGCCATCTTTCTTCTTCACCAACACAACAGGTGAGCACCACGGACTTGCAGATGGTTCAATAATCTTATGCCTTCTCATGTCCTCCAAAAGGCCTTCAACTTCTTTTTCCTTTGCAATGGGTATCCGTCTTGCTCGTTGACGAATTGGGTTCTCGCTTCCGGTATCTATCCTGTGCTGAACCATCGACGTTCTTCCAAGGTCGCCTTCCTGGCTGGAGAAGATATTCGCGTGGCGTTGTAAAAACTTCTTAGCTTTCATGCTCTGCGAATAAGTCAAATTACTCTTGCAGTCACCGAGTAGCTCAGTCACTATTCCATAGTTGCTGCCGTTGGCTGAGTCTGAGCCTGTGATCGAACTACACTTTCTCATCCAGACAACTTCCTCGCACTTTCCAATGACGTCACCTTTGTTCAAGCAGATCTCGTGATCACCCAGATTCAAAACCCTGACCACAGCGTTACTGCTTCCACTAACAAGGGTTCTCGCCGTCATCAGTTTCCGCGCTGATGTCTTGGTAGGTATGTCTTCGATCAACACGCATCTGTTTGACTTCTTCTTTCCAGCTGGCGGTAGTTTTACGAGCACTCTAGCTTCCGCTCGTCCAGGTATAATGACTTCCTTTACACATGCGACTTTCCCGCAGGCGCCTCCAAGGATGAAAATTTCTTCTTCGCCACACTTGAAAACTCCGTCAGCGACATTAATTCTACAGTTATGCTTCTTCATGAAATCCAAACCCAAGATGCAATCATCCATAATTTCAGCCACGATAACGTCATGGGGGTATGAGGATCCCCCTACATTAATCGTTACTGACATTTCTCCCAGGACGGGTATTGGCTGACCGGAGGCAGTAAGGAGCCGACAGTTAATTCTCCTCTTGTGTCTTCTTGTGGCTTTTACCAGATTTGGGTTAACTATCGTTCTAGAGGCTCCTGTATCTAGAGTCATTTTGCAATCCGTCCTGTTAATAGTCCCCTGAATCACAAGACTATTCCCGCTGCATGCTTGGGAGATAACAGTTATCGGGGCTTCCTCCGCGTCAGCCAGTACTCGCCCCTCAGTCCTGGCTTTTATTCGTTTCCCTGATCCCGGGCAGGGGATGAAGCTCCTTTCTTCAGCTCCTCTATTTGTTTCATGCGTTCCTCGAGACTTTTCATCCTTGCCAGATGGGTCTCCTTCTGCGGGCAGTTGAGCTGAAGATGGCCCCTCTCACCGCACTTATAGCACATGGCTCCATAATTTCTCTTCGTAGGAGCCTTAACCTCCCTGACTTCCTCGGAGACCTCGCGGATCTTATAGGTCTGCCGTATGTCACGCCGAACAGCCTCGACCTCTAAAGCATGCGCCAACGCTTCCTTTAGCGAGGTGTGGTGACGTAGCCTTACTACAGCTCTGACTTCCAGGTCCCTGATTCCGTCGACAAAGGCTTGAATAGTGTTCGAGTCGACCATCTTGGAGTCTGCTCCTGGATGTGCCTTCTTGACCAGTTTTTCAATTTCCAACGCCCATTGTTGTAGTCCCTCTCCTGAGCGTTGGACTCTGTCACGAAGTTGAGCACGGAACACGTGCTCCAGGTGCCGCTCCCCGTATCTGGATTCAAGGGCCTCCATCAGATCTTTGAACCCATTTCCCGTATGTGCTTCCAGGACCGACAAGGCTTGCCCTCTGAGCGCGACAGTGAGAGCGGTCAGGCATTGTTCGTCAGTCCATCCGTTGGCAGAAGCAACCGTCTGGAATTGCTGACGATAAGCGTTCCAAGAAGTAGTACCGTCGTATGGTGGCACTTTAACTCTTGGTGCTTGTACCACTACTCCGGTAGTTCCACTAGACGTCGGGACTCCTGTGGTTTCCAGGCGCACTTTCCACTTCTGTAGTTCTGTGAGGCCGGTTTTCACATTTTCCATATCCACTCCTAGCCCGGTAACTCGTTCTTCCATAACATCGACATCTTTCCGAAGCTTAGTCACCGTGTCACTCACATCCTTTATAGCCAATAGCGCTTTTTCTTGAAGGTCCTTTTGTTGCTCTTGAGACTCCTGCAAAGCGCCGAGCTTGCGGTCTTGTGACTCCATCATTGCCCTTTGAGAATCTTGCATAGCGCCGAGCTTGCGGTCTTGTGACTCCATCATTGCCCTTTGAGAATCTTGCAAAGCCTGAATTAATCCAATTATGCTTTCCAATTGAGGAGCCATTTGAGGGGCCGTAGAAACTACGGGCGTGGCAGGGTAGATGTAGCTAGTCGACGGGGCCTGAGTGGGCGTGGCCTGGTGGGCGGAGCCAGTGGGCGTGGCCATGTCCAGAGTGGGCGGGGCCTGAGGGGCGTGGTCAGTGGGCGGGCCCCGGTGGGCGGAGCCAGTGGGCGTGGCTTCACCCGAAGTGGGTGGAGCCTGGGGGGCGTGGTCAGTGGGCGGAGCCTGGTGGGCGGGGCCAGCGGGTGGGGCCTGCCCCGCAGTGGGCGGAGCTTGGTCCCCAGTGGGTGTGGCCTCCGCAGCTCCACCTCCAACTCCTCTCTCGGAGTCAATGGCAGCAGCTCGCTGCGCCCTTGTCCTGATACTCCCCTTGAAGTCCTCTCTCGGAGTCAATGGCATCTCCAAATCTCACTTCCGACACCAGTTGTTACGTGCTAGGGTTCGAGGATTCGGAGAGAAAGACCTGGTGACTCTCTTGAAGACTTTATTCACAAACACTAGCTCACACAAATCACTAAGTCCAAACACTAAGCACTAGATCCAAATCACTGAGCACTATCACTGTCCTAGGTCGTAGCCGAGTTGCCGGTTCACTATCACAATCACTCACTTTGATCACTTGTTTTCACTTTTGAAGTCGCCTTGATGATCGCTCGGATTGAACTGAGTTGACTGTCGGCTTGTTTACCTTTTATATGGCCCGCGTCGGCTTCTGGAGCGTTCTATTTTGGATTGTTTA
The DNA here is from genome assembly GCA_905333045.1 of Lysandra bellargus. NCBI lineage: Eukaryota > Metazoa > Arthropoda > Insecta > Lepidoptera > Lycaenidae > Lysandra > Lysandra bellargus. Next base: position 10,013,078 of record HG995338.1, read on the forward strand.
CGTAAGCACGCAATCACATAAACAAGGGTCGGGCTTTTCTAGAAGGTACGCGCAACTGTCGCGCGCAGGTAAACAACTGCCCGTATTCGTAACACGTAAACAACTGCCCGTATCCGTAACAATATCAATTCTATATTGAGGTACAATTCCGTGCATCGCGACAGTCTGAAAGCCGCGTGCGGCCTACGACTGTCGTCGGCCGCTCGCGACAATAGTCATTGTATGAAAACGTAATAAATATGGCACCGCTTCCGTGGCCCGCGACAGACGTGCGCGGCATACGACAGAAAAATTATATGATACGGCCGTACGCAACTCACGATCATAGTCATCGGCCGCGCGCGTCCGTCGCGGCCCGCGGGCCTCGGAAGCGGTGCCATACATTTTCATACAATGACTATTGTCGCGAGCGGCTGACGACAGTCGTAGGCCGCGCGCGGCTTACGACTCTCGCGATGCACGGAATTGTACCTTAAGCCGGGTCCAGACGAGTGTAACGTGTAATGTAATTTACCGTGTAATGTAACAGAATACTACGTGTGGACGCCACTACGAGCATTACGTGTAACGCTCGGGATTTATTCATCGGCTGTCGGTTTTCGCGCGAGCACAAAGGCTCATTTGGACAATTCGCTTTGAGCTCGTGTGCCGTCCACATTGTTGACGCTAAATTACACGTAATCTTACATTACACGTCACACTCGTCTGGACCCGGCTTTAAGTAATGACTTCATGAGCTGTCGGCTGAGTTTGACATAACGCTACCAAAATTACGCAGGTCCGCCATCTGCCTATGAATCAACTTCTCTGACAATCCTAGCATTTTGCGGTGTACTGCGCTACGCACCGCTGCGACAGGTGTGGCGCGGAATATTGTGCGCGTAAGTATTACGTCCGGTTGAAATTACACTCCGTGGATTATTTCACTTGACCAAACTGTCGCGATATTCTCACGAAATAGGATTATTTACTTACCAAAAATTTATTGTTCGACGCTTTAAGATTCTTACTGTGAGATTTTCTGTTGCCCCGATATTTTATAGAGTGGGTGTTTTGTAATAAGAGAATCCCGATTTCATATTTTTGTGTCAACAATGGCCTTCCGAAATATTAATATTTGAATACAAGTTAATATAATTTCTATTTATACATTTCAATCAATAGAATTAATCCTATAAAATGTAAACTATACTGTGTCTTCGTTCTGTCACCTTATCGTATTATTTCGTTAAATATATATTGTCCCCCAGGGTAAGTTTAAAGCAAAATTACTACTAGAAAATTTAAGTTGGCGTCGCCAAGTCGCGTCTCGTTCCTATATGGCTTTACCCTAAGTCTAAATCGTCACAATACTTATATTTGCGAGTGCCTTGATGTCCCGTCAAATAAATCACTCTAAGGGCAAACCTTTAGGGGACGGCTGACGTGATCCCTGAATATTTCAAGTCCGTCCCTTATAAACCTCAACACCTTATAAAAACCTTGGTGCGTATTGATCGGAGCCGTTTTGTTTTGCGTATTGGTGCCTACTTCCTTATCATCAAGGTATCTTAGCAAACCGGAGTGATAATATGACTTTGTTACATAAAGAGAGCCGGTAATAATTGGGAGGTGTCGTTAGATTCGTGTTTACTGTGAGGTTGAGAATGAGTATAATATAAGAGTTTTGCCCGCAGCTTTGCTCGCGTTAAGAAGTATTCTTATATACAAATTTTCATCCCCTATTTTAACCCCTTGGAGGTAGAATTGATCAAAATCCTTTCTTAGCGGATGCCTACGTCATATCATCTACCTGTATGCCAAATTTCAGCCCGATCGGTCCAGTGGTTTGGGCTGTGCGTTGATAGATCACCATGTCAGTCAGTCACCTTTGAGTTTTATTTATATAGAAAAATAAAAGCTTTTAAAAACGAAGACGGGTTTATAGTGTTTTAAATTACCGTTTTCTAGTTTAAAATTTCATTATTTTGCCACTTATATAAATATGTTCTTGGACTACGTCAAACAGACACACAAAAATGGACTTCCAGAAAAGGAGCAGTTTCTATGTTACATGGATATTTTCTATAAATCTTTAGTCTGCTATTATTAATCTATTATTAATACGGAAACGCAAAGCATATACCGAAATTGATAATACTTCAGTAATGAGGGGACCGGATGTTAAATACATCTGTTAGACCTCCTCAATATGTACACAACGTTACAAACAGCCGGACCGGATGTTTTCGGAAGAGGCATCGTTGCCCAGTATTTCGTATTTGTTGAAAAATATAATTTTATATTTTCGGATGTTTAATTGATTATTATGTTAAATAATATAGCCTATATTATAGAATATGTTACGTAGAATATAGCCCACCGTCACCGAAACCGGTGTGAGAGTTATTATTACTATAGCTGCATCATAAATTATCGTGAGCTATAATCGATATCGTATCGCGTTGTGTGAGAAGTCCTTACGATTTGTAAAGCGAAAATAAACGGTGTACTTTATTGGGATGAGTAAACAATGCTAAATTCACCGCGGAACATGTCATGATCTGATTGAAAAGTCGTAAGACGGAGTAGTCGCCGGTCGACGTTATATCCCCTCTTGCTACCTACCGGCGGTGTAAGTAAAGTGCTACAAGGCTTTAGTGTCTAAACACACTAGGCTGAATTACGCCGGTATAATTTCCGTGGCCGAAATTACGTTCCGCCGCATCCGTCTGATACGACACACTATAAATTATGCGAAGGGCCGAAATTACGCAGCGGAATTTCTCAGATTCAGAAATTCTCAGATCTAATGTGTGCGTTAATGCTTTGGAATTAAGGTTGGATTTGCTATATGTTCGGTTTTGATACTTTGCTTCTGCGCTAATATAAATTGACCCGTAATCGTTGAACATAAAAAACGGAACGTAACACCACACCCATTTCGAAAGTCGGCTAAAATAGCCTATTTGTTATTTTGATGTATAAACTATAATCTATATTATTGTATTGTTTTATTAAATACCGTTCAGTAGTCTTTGGTGAAAAAATAACAAACATACATACATACATACATACATCCATACATACATTCAAACTTTAACGAAACATTACCGCCGAATCGCTGCCGAACTTTCCGCTCGACTCGGCTCGACGGATGTTCGGCTCGCGACGGAATTTCGGCATAGTAGAAATCGCGTTCCGTCCGTATTTTGTATGCGTTTGAAACGCGGCGTAAACGCGGCGGAATTTACTTCACTTAAACGAACGTGGACGGGGCCATTCTGATAAAGGAGAACTGTCAAAAACATGCCATAAATGATGGCAGCGTCAGTTCCTTTCTTCGCCACGTTCATTTAAAGCCTTGTCGAGCTCTACCTGTATGCCAATTTTAATATTTCGTTTATTTTTACTTGCCTAAACTATGGCGTCCAAACCGTTGTTATTTTGTTATTTAATTGTTATTTGGGTCAAATTAAAATTTACGGGCATATTCGAATTGAGTTAGTAGATAATGATATACCTATACGGATAGCCTACCTTTTCAGCGGGTGTGCAATTTCACGTAATAATGCGAACATAGCTATTAGAAGATTATATCGGCCGAAACATTCGGTGACCCAAATACCTTTACCGACATTTACATTATGTTATATGGGATATAATATTATATACCTTTAATATTTGTGTTATATTTATACCTACGTATGTGATAGCAGAATCTATAGATGAATTAATTTCAGATTAAATAAAGTTGTTTTCGTTTTCTGTGTTTGCCGCAAAAGTCGCAAAGTGAGAAAGTAAAAAAAAATAAAATAAGATTTATTAAAAAAAAAAAAACACTTAGCATAAAATGTTTGCTGCCGATTTCAATGTCACGATTATCTGCGCAGTAAAAAATATAATGACGCAATAATAATTGGTCACGTTACTTTTCTTACATGAAATAAATTCAAACGAAAAAAAATTATGTAATATTACTTGGGTTGGCTGATTGGTTGGGTTGGTATTTTAAGCCGCCTCTCCATGTTTGCCAATGATAAACAAAATATGCATGCTATGGCGAACATGTAGAGGATATTCGTCTATGATTGATGTTGATTAAGCTGTAAAGATCTTCGCAAGAGATATAGAGAGGTTTCGTGTCGCAGGCTAGGCACCGTCTTTTTTGCCTAAACGATAGTAAAGGAGTAGGTACCATATGCTGTCTCTTTTTAAATGTTTCAAATCCATAGCGAGAGATGATTAAAAATAAAAAAACATTTGAATGCGATGCCACGGACACGCATTTTTTGTTACGCTCTGTTTTCTGGGTAAAAAGTACAAAACTCAAATTATGATATTATTTCATAAAATAAGCAATTCTGATTCAGATTCGGAATGCTCCGGCTAATTCGGTCATAATATCATAACCGTGCAGTGAACGCTGCGTCACGACGACCCTCATCACGCGTGTAATCACGGCTTAACTCAATCACGTGACAAATCTGCCGTTGTTGCGAATCGCCCGAATATTTTATTCGCGCAATTAAAGTCAGTCTCGTTTAGTGTTTTTTTTTTTTACTGGGAATTATGTTCGGCTTATTATATTAAGCTCTTCTGTCGCTTTGGATACGTACGTACTACGTACGTACGTAGATCGCGAAATATAAAAACTACATGGATTGTTTAGTTGGAAAATCAGAAGCGTTGTTTTGAAAATTTCGCCCATGACTATTAACAATGTCGGATGTGAAAAACAGCAACTTTACAGGAGAGCGATTCAAAGTCTAAATTGTGAATAACTTTTTACTTATTTCAAGTAGAATTATGAAATTGCAGGGTTGTGCTCTATAAGTTATTTACGTTTAGTATATTATTAGGAGTATCCCGTATTTTATGAGTAAATATGAGAAAAGTCACTTCAGACCTTTTTAACGGAGTACGAGTAATGCTGATTTGTAGGAAGTGCCAGAACCGACGTTGTTTCTTGTACAAAATTAATGATTGCTTGTCGGAAGTGGCACTTACGCCATTGTTAAGTGATAACTTTTAATTTAAAAATATGTCGTATGTAGAAATTACCAACAAAAATGACAATAATTTAAAGAAAATATATCTTTTTATGGTTTTCTGTCAAATAAAACGTGAAAACAATGTATGTATGAAAATACAAAACATTTCTTATGATGCAAACAATTCGTAAAATCAAGTTTTCGTCCGAAATGTAAATTAACTTAAAACATTGAAATTAAAAATTATTGCCATCACTATTTTGTTAAATTTTTGATATCATAACTTAAATTAAGTTAACAAAATTAATATTTTTTTGTATCAATCATAAAGAGGAAAATTTTGTTTCGTGTTTGGAAAAGTCTTTGTATCTTTCTTTGTACTGAATAGGTTCAATAACTACTAAACCAATTTTAAAAATTATTTTACTGTTGGTAAGCTACATTGTTTACAGAAAAATATTAGGGATCATACCAAAAATCGCTGAATATAACCCAAAGTGGTCAAAATTTGCAATAAATTACATTATTTCGCTTGCGCTGCAAAAAATACAGCTGATTCATAGAAATAATATTGCAAATACTTATAGTGTTCATCATTATCTACAAATAGGACTTATTTATAGGACAGCATATATGTATCTTTTATAGTTAACGAATAATAACCATTTCCTTCATTGAAATATTAACTTCAAATCATCTCCTATTAGCGTGGCTTTTTTTGCATATTAACAATTGATCCTTACTTAAATAAATATCAAAATATTGATTCTGATTTAGTAAAAAATAGAATTGTCTTTAAATTATTACCATGGGGCAAATATTTTAGAAATTAGGGCAGTTTGATTAAAGCTTAAAACAAGGCGCCGACGTGGCAACGGTGGTGGCTACCACGAATTTGTAATGGAAAATATTATATTTTCCAAGTGGAATAACTTGCTATGGATCTTATCCACATCTGCCAAATACGCTGGAGAGATGATATTGCCCAAATTTGTGGGAAATACAGAAAATAATGACGAAGTACTGACTGTTTTGCAGGTCCATTAATTTGTCAGCGAAACGAAGTTTACGGAATCATGTAGTTTTTAAAAATCTCTACATTTTTAGGGCACTTACGTACAACCACAGCCTTCGTTTTCATGAAAAACTTAGATTAATATTTATTAGATTAATTAATCAAAAGCAGTCTTCTTCATCCGAGAATTCCGAGATTCTCTATTTATTCTATGGTATTTTTGAGAATAATTTCACTTTTACATAATCTGAGTAAATCTATATTATGTTTGTTAAGACATATTGCAAGCTCTGCATTTACAATGTCTACAAGGTCAGGTACAAACCATTAGGTCGTGACGTCATTTTCCGAGAGCGTCCCGTGGGATACAACAACTGCATGACACCACGGCGTTTTGTCTGAATTTTTAAAGCTTCTATTATGCTTTATGAGTGTCAAATATTTCTTTTTTAAATCCAATGGAGTGTTCTTAAAATTATAATGTAAATTGTTTTATAATCATCATTACCTAAAGTTCTCTAAGGGTCTTTTTTTTTATTTATTTTTTTATTATATAAGGGGGCAAACGAGCAAACGGGTCACCTGATGGCAAGCAACTACCGTCGCCCATGGACACTCGCAACATCAGAAGAGCTGCAGGTGCGTTGCCGGCTTTTTAAGAGGAAATACGCTCTTTTCTTGAAGGTTTGCAGGTCGTATAGGTCCGGAAAACTGCTGGTGACAGTTCATTCCAGAGTTTTACAGTGCGCGGCAGAAAGTTACGCGAAAAACGCACGGTGGAAGACTGCCACTCATCAAGGTGATGAGGATGGTATGTTTTTCGCGTGGGACGATGGCGAAAATTGCAGGTAGTTCGTCTACACAGACGGACCGCATTTCAACTGCAATTCAACCGCAAATTGCAGTTCAAGTGCAGTTTGAATGCAATTGACACGACTGCAATACGACTGCAATAGAACTGCAAACCAAACGCGCAGTCGGATTACAGTTCAGTTGCAGTCGGCATGCAGTCGTGTGAACTGTTTAGTTTGCAGTTTTATTGCAGTCGTGTCAACTGCATTCAAACTGCACTTGAACTGCAATTTGCGGTTGGATTGCAGTTGAAATGCGGTCTGTCTTTGTAGACCTTAAATCGTCACTGCTTACTACCTTACTCCATTTTACTTCACTATAATTTACACGCCTGTTCATAGGCTAAATACTCGCTCTGGACATTAGAAGTCAAAGATTCAATTCCTGCGTTGGAACAGAATTATTTCAAGCTCAGTAGGGTCAATGCAAGTTGAGCCTGCATATCTGTCAAGAAAGACGTCCATTCCTCGGTTAGGTAAGTTAAGCGTTCATCTGTGCCTGAACTGTCACTGATCGTGGTGTACTTTAACCCTTATTGTCATTATTATAATGAAGCGATCATATAGTATTATCATAAATAGTTCTATTGCCTTCCCAACCCTTACACTAATACTTCCAATGGTCGCATAAATATTATAATAAAACGTGATGACACATGTAACTCCCACATCATGAGCTTATTTTAAGTGATATATTGTGTTGGAGTACATGGAGCCTCTAAAGTTAGTCTCCGGCGAGTGATGTATGGCCGTCGTGACCCTTTCGCCTTCTCGTCATTTCCGTTCCGTGGCAGGGTTAAGTTTCCTTGGATGTGGTATATTTTACCGGCAAATTTGAGGATGTATGATGTGGTCCACCATCGAAATACAGTATAAAATGATACCTCTAATACATTGGGCTGTATATGCCTTCAGATACTATTGTAAGCACGTGTTTATTTTTGTAGCTACATAGTTAGGACAATAAAAATTGACCAAACTACATAAGTCAATCAACTTGACTCGCCTTGGAGCACATTTCATACAAACATGTACGATTCACAACCAATTTCAGATTCACAGCCTTAGCTTATAATAGCTTAGACGCTGGATTAACACGTAAGCCACGTATAACTAAAAAAAATGTTGATCTTTTGTTGTAGTCAGTCTGTAAAATCATTTAATACTAGATGACGCCAGCAACTTCGCTGCACCGAAATTCGTTTATCGTGCATGAACCGTACAAACTCGAAACAAAAACTATACTATAATATCGTTGTTCCTTTTTGTCCCTCAAAGTTTCTTCGTATCGTAAAAAAGTAACAGACAAATAGACTATTTTGTAATAACAATATGAGTAAGCATAAGGATTCAAAATCTTCACTGTGTACTAGTCACAACCCAGCTACAAAAATAACTTTTACCTAATAGAAAACGACCACGTTTATACTCGAGTCGTAAAAATTAAAATGCACCGTAACTTTTCGTGGCTCCGCGTGAATGTTTGCTCAATTTTTGCCCTAATATGTATTTATAGAACGGATATTAGTCTTATTTGCCTCCGTATATTTTGACGAAAATGTTCACGGAAAATAAATCATTTTGAGCCTATTATCGCTTAAATTTAAACATTGACTGTCTTATCAAATCATGTTAAGCAGTCACTTAAAGCAGGCTTAAACAATAATGGCTCTATTAGTCTATAAAGTAATGAATTATCAGTATATTTAAATAGGGCTAAACAAGGATTTGACATTTACTGTTATGTCCCAATATTTTCTATTCTTCCCAATATTTACTGTTATGTCCCAATATTTTCTATTCGTCCCAATATTTTCTAACGTGAACTCGTTAGTGGTTTGGAACTGTGTCTAGTCGTATGCTGCCTCATATTAAAACTACGATTGCGATGTTATGCTATATCGAAAGTAATTTTACCGCAAGAGCAATTTTATACTTAACTAGCGACCCGCCCCGGTGTCGCACGGGTATAAAATATATAGCCACTGAAAAAAATGATTAAAATCGATAGCCTATGATCATTCACGTGGCTTACTTCTTATCTGTGCCAAATAACATAAAAATTGCTCCAGTAGTTCGCGAGACATTCTCCTATTAGTATTAGCGTGATAAAATATAGCCTATAGTCTTCCTCAATAAATAGGCTATCTAACACTGAAAGAATTTTTCAAATCGGACCAGTAGTTCCTGAGATTAGCGCGTTCAAGTTAGCCCTTTCAAATAATTTTCCCCGTTTTTTCCACATTTTCCTCTATTTCTTCGCTCCTATTAGTCTTAGCGTGATAAAATATAGCCTATAACTTTCCTTGATAAATGGGCTATCTAACACTGAAATAATCATCAAAATCCGTTGCGTAGTTTAAAAGATTAAGGGAACAAAGGGACATGAGGGAAAAAAGCGACTTTGTTTTATAATAAGTATAGATTTTTAATTTTTAGTAATTTAATTTAATTTAGTTTTAGTTTAATATTGTTTATTGTTTAATGCATGTTGAGGCAGAATGTAACTAGTTATTGTATCTAGCTGTAATTTTATTAATCATGAATTCATTAATTGATACAAAACTGTATTTGGTCCTTAAATAAATAAATAAGTGACTATAAAGTCGTGATACGCTGCGGCCAGAAGCTATCGGCTCGCTCGGAGAACATGCGAAAAAACGTTATTATAATCAATTAAAAAAATAACTAGGAGCATTTAAGCAAAATGCTTCTATACGATTTTAAGTTGCAAAGGTGTCTATCAATTAGACTAATTTCCTACAATACATCTATTCTCGTTTAAAAATAATCTTCAAATTTCGTATTTTAAAGAGGTAATTTCGAAAATTAAATGTAGCGAGGCAAAATACATTAATCGTGTTTCTAGTTCTTCTCAAACCTAGATAAGGCTATGAAGATATGTATATCTCATTACCAGACCAGAAAAGGACAGTTTTTTCAATATAGCGCCTTAAGTATAGTTTTCACAGAGCCAGTACTGGCTGCCAATAAGACTGGCAGCCCGTATTGGCTTGGTATATGCCGCGTGTGAACAGTTTTTCAAGCCAGGCCAAACTGTTCACACGCGGCATATACCAAGTCAATACTGGCTGCCAGTCTTATTGGCAGCCAGTACTGGATCTGTAAAAAGTATACTTTATGGATATACTTTAATTCTAGAGAAGATTCTGTTGCGGAAAAATTATCGGTTTTTAAATATTCTAAAACCTACATTTTCGACGAATTTTATAAGCTTGGGCTGTATATGTAACTTAATCTTTGAGAACGATTTTTACCTATCTCCAGTAGTCTTATTAATTCGAAACTTTGCACATTATTAATAGTCAATAAATTTGCGAAATACCAGAGCCAATCATAATGCAATAATTAAAAAAAATTTAAAAAAACGTGTTTTTTGTTTTTCTATACTATTAATTATTATTAATAGGCAAAATTAAAGAGGTACATTTTAATGTAAGTACTGGCACCTATAAAATCGAAAGTAGTGAGTTAGTAGCATATCTTCTACTCTATTGGTACGATCCCCGAAGTTGTAAGTCATGAAGGTGTGACTTTATTACCAGTCGGTTTGATGACGTCACCGAGCTGGATAAACTGTCCACAGTAAGTCCACAGTAAACAATTACACGGACCGCTAACGTACAGACCCGGTTGTGATGTGTTTGATGTTTGGCTATGCCCAAATACTAAATTATGTCCAAACCAAGTGGCCAGTTACAAAATATTGATGCATCAAATTTGGCAGTTTTTAAAGTTTTTTATTTATTTATTTAATACAAGTAAAGGCCTGTACTCACTTTGATTAGTGCAAGTGCAAGTGACTAGTAATTGAGGCAGTGGAGTGCAGGTGTGTAGTGCAAGTAGTGTCCAATTCTTGTTTAGTGGCTCTTTAGTAATTTAATTTAGTAAATTCAGTAGTAGCTGTCAACACGAGCGTCCAAGTTTCAAAAATAAAACTGCCATTTTGACATGTCCTTCATTTTTAATATTGGTTTTATTAAAAACTATTTGACCATGAAGTATTTTTATATGTCCTTTCCCAGGACTCAAAGTATCTCCATGCCAAATTTCAGCAAAATCGGTTCTGACTTCTGAGGTATAAACGTGGAGAGGTAACAGACAGACATACATTCGCATTTATAATATTATTAGTATATTAGTAAGTAATAAGTATGGATTAGTATGGAAGTAATTGAAAGGGTGTCCTTTTGTACTTTTAATAGGTATGTATAATAATGATATACTATAATATCTATGGACGCTTCACACGGCACACCACGACAGTCTGGCCCATAAAGTTAATATACCTAGCGGAATAATAGTAACAATCTCGAGCTGTCAAACGAAACCAAAATTGGTTTTCATCTGTCACACACTTGCACTCGCAAAAAATAGAACACGCTTTTAATCACGTTACTACGCAGCCGACTAGTCACTTGCACTAATCAGTCGCTGTCCACACTTACTTTCTACTAATCACTCATCACCTGTACTAGTCCCCTGCACTTAATCACTAATCAAAGTGAATACAGAACTAATCACGTTACTACGCAGCCGGCTAATCACTTGCACTAAACAGTCGCTGTCCACACTTACTTTTTCCTAATAATTAATCACCTGCCCTAATCACTTGCACTTATTACTAATGAAAGTGAATACGGGCCTTTAGTCATAAGTATTATACTAGTGAAATCTTGTGATTGGTACCTATATGAAACTTGTAAGAAATCAAAGGGCTAATACTTTAGGGTGTGTATGTGAACAGAGTTCACTGTGAAAGTAGCTGCGCTGAGAGAGTCACTTTTTAAACATTTGTACGGACAAATTCATGACGCTGCGGCGCTTGCAAATGACGAAAAAAATATTCGTCAGCTGCCTTCTTTGATGGTACATGCACAATCATAACAAACCAGTAGGCCGGCTTCAAGTAAACTGACAAACCAGCGCGGATATCGTTGTAAGCACTGGTACGGCCGATATGCTGGAACCATCGTCCCACGCGAAAAACATACCATCCTCATCACCTTGATGAGTGGCAGTCTTCCACAGTGCGTTTTTCGCGTAACTTTCTGCCGCGCACTGTAAAACTCTGGAACGAACTGTCACCAGCAGTATTTCCGGACCTATACGACCTGCAAACCTTCAAGAAAAGAGCGTATTCCCTCTTAAAAGGCCGACAACGCACCTGCAGCTCTTCTGATGTTGCGAGTGTCCATGGGCGACGGTAGTTGTTTACCATCAGGTGACCCGTTTGCTCGTTTACCCCCTTATTTAATAAAAAAAACAGTGCATTTTTCCGGTATAAAATGTAGCTGTCCTTTCCTAAGACTCTAAATACATCAGCAAAATCGGTTCAGTGGTTTGGGCTTGAAGATATAACAGACAGACACTACTTTCGTATTTATAATATTTGCGTGGATTTTGTACATACGGTTCCCGCGTAAGTGAAATCTGCTAATAATTCGTTATTCTATTTTTATATCTGGGATGTATCTGTAATCCGGAATCAATCAGGAAGGGTCCTCGCTAAGCTACTCCCTGTGGACGCGAGGGTCTACAGGATTGTCGTTTTACGTGATGCTACATATTTTTTATTTCATCGTTTTATTCTGTGACGACCTCTGTGGCTCAATTGGTTGAGTGTGTGGCTCAAGCCGGGGGTCGCGGGATCGAATCCCGCCGACAGAACAAAAAGTTTTTCAGTGTTCCCGGGTCTGGATGTGTTTTAAATATGTGTATGATATATTAAAAATCATAAATATAATTATGTATACTATAAAAGTATTAAATATATTTCCGTTGTCTGGTACCTGTAACACAAGTCCTTCAGGTACTTAGCACGGGGCCAGACTGACGTGGTGTGAAGCGTCCATAGATATTATTATTATTATTATATATGATCAAACGAACTTCTAAAAGTGAAGTTCGATCAATATAATATGACTGGTTTCATTTGAAGATATAAATAGTTATTAACACGTAGTCCTTTGACCTACAAGGCAACACTCGCACGTTAAAAGTTTAAAAATAATCGATATCTTGATATCGATAAACGTTCCCCTCCCAACACTAGGCAAACCGGTCACCCCTAGCCGTAGCCAGCTCATTCTTTTTAGAGTTAAGTAACTGGTGCTAGGTAACAAAACTGGGTGCTTGGGCGGGTTGGGAATTTATATCTTCAAATGAAACCAGTCATATTATATTGATCGAACTTCACTTTTAGAAGTTCGTTTGATCATATATAATATTTCCTGGTTTCATTTTCGATATAAATAGTTATTAACACGTAGATGTTCAGAGCTTAAGTTTTGTTACCATCTATGCCTTGCTACTACTAAATTTTTAAATATATTTAAAATAAAACGAGAAATTAAAGAAATCAAGATATATTTATGTTTTTGTACATTAATTATTATTAATTATAAACTGTCGTTAGTATTATTTAACAGACAAACACTTGCTGCAAAATTAGATTTTTCTAATATAGGGCGATTGTAATATTTTGCAAACGTCTGGGAGTTAGGGGTCCAGCCTGCAGTCTTTCTGATAAGGTCCAAATTGAGACCCGCCACGCGTGCCGCCGAAGTAGCAGCATGGCGGGCGCTGTGGGCCCCGAACACTGTTACGTCAATACCACTAGCACATAAAGCCTGCTTGATCCACCTGCTTATAGACTGTGCTGTCGCGTTTCTGTGAGGACGCTTCACAGTAATTAAGAGGTGGTCGACGTTCGAAGGTCTCAAATCCTTCGTCGCAGACATGTAGTCGACAAGCGTGGTGGCCGGACAAATGCTAGGATTATCCCTGAAATACGGCAAATGTAAAACTGGCTGTACTCTACCAACACCGGAAGTCTTTATAATATCCGTTATAGGAATTTCGATATAATTAGGATTTATTTTAAGATTACATAATTTTATAAGCGAAAAAGTTTGCACTCTGTGTGCGGTACATAAGGCTAACAAAACAACTAATTTTTGGGTCAATCTGTCTAATTTTAGCTGATCGTGTGGAAACCATTTAGAGACGTGCTCGAGTACAATTTGGGGATCCCACGTACTAGTATATTTAGGTAGGGAGGGTCTCGATCTAAACACTCCCTTCAACAGCCGCTTCACATACTCGTCGGACGCTAAATTTATGCCAGTCAGCAACGATAGGGCCGATCTATGGCTGCTCAGTGATCCATAAGTGGCGCCTTTTTCGTAAAGCTCACTCAGGAAAGTTATCACGTGGGTCACAGTACTGTCGAACACGTCGCAAGCATTGCTTCGACAGTACTGCCACCACAGCTTGTAACAAACTCCATACTGTTTGATAGTTCTATCCGATAGTGAGTCGAGCATCAGACGCAGGGCGGTCGGGGGCGTGCCGCGACGGGAGAAGGCGAGCCGGATAGCAGCGCGGCTCCCAGGGTAAGAGTCTCGTGGAGCGGATGTTGTTGTCTGAAATGTGACAGTACTAGATTTGGGTGAGGATTTAATATAACTATATCCGTTACTAATAATTCCAATAATTGCGGAAACCAAGCTTGTGTAGGCCACATAGGGAAAACTAGAATTCCAGTAGCCTTATCCATAATAATTTTTTGAATACAATTTAAGATAAGGGAAAAAGGTGGAAATGCGTAAAATAGTGTTTTACTCCAATCTATGGTTAATGCGTCTATGCTAATAGCGTCGGGGTCTGGTTTCCACGATACATATTTGGAACACTTAGCGTTGATGCGAGAAGCGAATAAGTCGACTTCGGGAGTACCTAACCTACGAACGATGTAATTAAATGCGGATTCTGATAACTCCCATTCTATGTCGGGATTTATTTTGCGCGACTCCTCGTCGGCTTCGACATTATCTTTTGTGTTAATATACGAAGCGAATACCCACAACTTTCGCGTCTCGCACCACTGCCAAATATCTCGCGCGAGATCATTCAAATGTGGAAATTGAATACCGCCCATGCGATTTATATAACTTATCGCCGTAGTGTTATCCACACGAAGAAGTATCGCACATTCAGTTAGATCTCGGGCAAAACATTTAAGGGCGAAAAATGCAGCTAAAAGTTCCAAAAAATTAATGTGGGAGTTAAGTTCACTGTTCTGCCAAGGGCCATTCACTCTATTCCCGTTACAAAATGCCCCCCAGCCGCTGCGGGATGCATCTGTATAAATTTCGACTGCAAAACTAGACTGTTTAATTCCCATATTTGCTTTATAAATATTCTGTTTCCACCAGTTGAGATCATTTAAAATGATTCGAGGAAGATTAACTCTAGTATCGAATGTACCATGTTGCTGTAACAATAAATATTTACTCCTCTCTAACAACTTGGTATATAACCAGCCGTACCGCACGGCCGGACATGCCGATACTAAAACTCCTATCACCTGAGAAAATTCACGTATCGAAACCCTAGGTAATCTTAGATACTTATTTACTAAATCGGCAATCTTATTACGTTTTTCCTGCGGTAAAGATAATGTCATATCATTAGTGTCATAAACAAAACCTAGAAATTTACAAGTCTTTTGAGGCACTAAACTACTTTTTTCGTAATTTACTACGAAACCTAAACACTCCAGTAACTTTAAGGTCTCTCTGACGTTAAGAATACATTCCTCGTAATTCTTACCTAAACAAAGTAAGTCATCTAAATAACAAACTGATTTAAAACCGCGCCCGCGTAAATAACCTACAACCTCTCTAACTATTTTAGTAAAACACCTCGGCGCAATAGCGAGTCCGTACGGTAATGCACAAAACTCGTATGTTATCATTTCAGTCGAGTCTGGCGCGATATAATTGAACCTTAGGTATTTGCGTGATTCGTTATGTATAGGAATAAGTAAATAAGATTCTTTCATGTCTATAGTGGCCATAAACCAATTACTTTGTATTAATTTGCAGGCAGTTCTACTGTCCTCCATTTTAAAATGAATTTTGGGTATAAAACGATTTAACGATTTTAAATTTAAAATGAACCTATTACCTCCATTAGATTTTGGTATTAGAAAAGTACTAGAAATAAACTGATCAGAGGCTGTTTCGACTTGTGTTATTGCACCTAGCTCGATTAAATTATTAATCGCATATAACATATTTCGGCGGTCGTTTTGCGACTGCTGGGGCGGAGGTACAAAAGTTTGAAATGGCGTTTGCGTAAAGGGAATAGTTATTCCGTCTCGGATCCAGTTAATAATGCTAACATTGTCCGTTATACGCTTCCAACATTCGACAAAAAACCGTACTCTGCCGGCATGAACACGTACCTGTGTTACTGTCGAGCAGGGGCACGTGAGCGGCTCTGGCCGGGCTTGGGCTGCGACATCGTTGCAGCTGCCAGTGGAGCCGACCGACGGGCTGCCACAGGGTATCGTCTCTGACCTCCCCGCCCCCCCCTGTTCGTCGGGTAACGAGAAGGTCCCGCCCAGTTTCCCTGAAACTGTTGGCGGGTTGTACTCTGGGACTGGGAGACCGTGCTCGATCTCGGTGCGGGTCCCGTCTTTTTAATTTGCAGGCCCTGCTTCTCCACCGTCTTGGATGCTTTAATTTTGTCGGGTAGCGTGCTACCGAACAACGTCTCGTCCCTTTCGCTGTCCTGTATTATATTGAGGAAAGTTTTAGTTAGACCAGGCGTTACCATTTTTATTCGAGCTTGAGTTTCCGAATAGTGCAGGTCGCATAAAATTCGGCATGCGTCGCTTAGAGTTTTAATTACTTGAATTTTATCTTCGTTGTTTAACAACGACGTCATTGCCCTGCTCACTGCAGTAATGCCGGAACCAAGCTGCTGCTGCATACCCTCAACTTTTTTATCCCGTATCCGGACCATTTCTTGGACCGCAGCCGAAATCTCAATATTCAACTTCGGGGCTTGAAGTAACGTGCAGTTACTTGGAACGAGATATTCTTTAAGAATTTTCTCGCGGCCTTCCTTAGTCATACCTTTCTTAAGCAGCGGTAACCATAGTTGAGATAAATTGATGTGTATGTCTTGGCCCCATATTGGCCCCTCATCGGTCGCCTCGCCGAGGGCTGATAGGATCTCGGAGTCCAATTGCGGTTCGAGAGGAACAAGATCTGGTTCTTCAGATGGTTCCTGTGCTGGTCCCGGTGTGGGTACCAGTGTCGGCTCAGTTTGCTCAATTTGTTGAGTCTTAGCCGCCTCCAACGAGCATTCATTAGTGGCCTCCTCGAATACTTCATCAGGCACCAGGCCGTGATGAGAATCCTCATAGTTCTCCACTACATCGTTATGTCCTAAAAGACAGAGAATAAATATGTAAGGTCACCGTGAATAATCAATAATTTATAGAAACGAAGGCATTTAGTTAAATACCTATCGATAAAAATATGGTTCGTATTTGAATCCATACAACGCCTCGTTCATTTATTGAATCTATGGCGGGTAGGGGTAGAATTCCAACATAAGTATTGCCGCGTTCAAGTTTGAATCTATGGCAAATATACAACGGACAAGTCTTTCGATTCGAACAACACTTGAACGTTTTTTCCTTATAACACTATCATAAAATAAACTTACCTTGGTCTGAAGAAGACATAGAATCATCTATGCGTCGTCTCTTGCGACGTTGTTTACTCCGAATTTTGTCCAATTTACGCTTGTAATATTCAAGCTTTTCCTCATATTTTCTCTTCGGCATAATTTAAACAATGAACAACGCAATTGAGTTAAGACACACTAATTTTTAACACCTAGAAGGGAACGCGTGCGCACGTTGCCTCGCACGGAAAAAGAATGAGCTGGCTACGGCTAGGGGTGACCGGTTTGCCTAGTGTTGGGAGGGGAACGTTTATCGATATCAAGATATCGATTATTTTTAAACTTTTAACGTGCGAGTGTTGCCTTGTAGGTCAAAGGACTACGTGTTAATAACTATTTATATCGAAAATGAAACCAGGAAATATTATTATTGTGTTATGTACAATGTACACACTATTTTTCTACTTTTATCTTTATATTTGACTAGATGACGCCCACAACTCCGTTGTGTCAAAATTCGTTTATCGCGCGGGAGTCGTACATTTTACTGGAATAAAATGTATTCCATGTCCTTTCCCGGGTCTCAAATCATCTCCATACCAAATTTCAGCAAAATCGCTTCAGCGGTTTGGGGGTGACAAGGTAACAGACAGACAGACACACTTTCGTATTTATAACATTAAGTATGGATCACTTACGCGATAGGAAGTTTTATTAAGTTAATCTGCTGACTGACCCGGCAATTTTGTTCCACAGTGCGTTTTTCGCGTAACTTTCTGCCGCGCACTGTAAAACTCTGGAACGAACTGTCACCAGCAGTATTTTTGGATCTATACGACATGCAAACCTTCAAAAAGAGGGCGTATTCCCTCTTAAAAGGCCGGCAACACACCTGCAGCTCTTCTGATGTTGCGAGTGTCCATGGGCGACGGTAGTCGCTTTCCATCAGGTGACCCGTTTGCTCGTCTGCCCGCTTATTTTGTGTATCCTTGCTCGCGTAACAATTAACATGATCACTAAAACTAAGCATAATCACTCTATTGAAAAACCGCATCAAAATCAGACAGCGAAAATAACTTTGTGTGCATTTCATATAGAAACCATTTTTTGACTCAGTATTTAAATATATTTTGACCATACATTTTGACTATATATTTTGGCTCTTTGTCTGTTCGTTTGTTGAAAAGATAAAGAAAAGTTTTTTTTTTTTTTGTGGGTACATGAAATAGTTTCTGTATTAACCATTTGAGATGTGAAACTAATCACTGGAATTGTATTACGTCGCCCGGACCGTTCTAATTCCGTTAATTCTGTAACTGCTGCTAACTAACGCTTTTATATGTCACAGAATTGGTGAATTTTACTTGTACAGTAAATAGTCCGACCGAAATCCGACATGACGTACATGTCACATCAGAATATTGACAGTTAATGTTGTCAAAAATCGAACAATACTTTTTGTTTACTGTCTATGTTGGTGCTGCCGCTAGCGTGAAAACATTGCAGTAATGTAAATTAAAGTATTAAATTACTATGTCATATACCATCCATACATTTTCAAGAACATAATATTATATGACATTCCTATAATTTTGGTTACAGGCAACTTTCATGCGGAGCAGATCCGCGCGCGGGCGACGACACGCATGATAGAAAAAGCGCCCTAATAATGACACGAAAATTGTAGAGCCGTTCTTGTTGTTGTTGTAAACTGTATTTTGAGACAAATGTATTCAGAACGTCCTAAATGTTGCCCACCGGCTCGGGAGTTATATTTATACCATAATATAATTAGGTGTCCCGGCAAACGTTGCTTTGCCATAATATTTGACGACCTCCGTGGCGCAGTGGTGAGCGCGTTGGTATCTCAAGCCGGAGGTCGCGGGTTCGAGTCCCGCCGACGGAACAAAAAGTTTATAAAATTCCTGGGTCATGGATGTGTATTAAATATGTGTATCATATAATAAAAATCTTAAATATATGTATAGTATAAAAAGTATTAAATATATTTCCGTTGCCTGGTACCTGTAACACAAGTCCTTCAGGTACTTGCCACAGGGCCAGACTGACGTGGCGTGAAGCGTCCATAGATAAAAAAAATATATAAAGTATTTCGCCCATATTATTTTATTGGAATGACTAAATAAGTATGTCGCCATGGCAACGTTAATCGCTATCCCGTCGCACAAACAATGGTCGCCGTCAGTCTCAGGTTGTAATAATTTACTATTATTTATTTAACAAATGCACTTATCAATATATAAAGTACCCAGTAGCCGATTCTCAGACCCACTGAATATGCATATAAAATTTGGTAAAAATCAGTAAAGCCAGTTCGGAGGAGCTCGTGGACTAACATTGTGACACGAGAATTTTATATATAAGACTAGCTGTCCCGGTAAACGTTGCTTTGCCATAATAATATAAAGTATTTCGCCCATATTATTTTATTGAAGTGACTAAATAAATATGTCGCCATGGCAACGTCGATCGCCATCCCTTCGCACAAACAAATGGTCGCCGTCAGTCTCAGGTTGTATGTAATAATTTACTATTATTTATTCAACAAATGCGCTTATCAATATATAAAGTACCCAGTAGCCGATTCTCAGACCTACTGAATATGCATATAAAATTTGGTGAAAATCAGTAAAGCCAGTTCGGAGGAGCTCGTGGACTAACATTGTGACACGAGAATTTTATATATAAGACTAGCTGTCCCGGCAAACGTTGCTTTGCCATAATATATTTGCCATATTATTTTATTGAAGTGACTAAATAAGTATGTCACCATGGCAACGTCGATCGCTATCCCGTCGCACAAACAATGCGTCAATCCCAGGTTGTAATAATTTACTATTATTTATTCAACAAATGCACTTATCAATATATAAAGTACCGAGTAGCCGATTCTCAGACCTACTGAATATGCATATAAAATTTGGTAGAAATCAGTAAAGCCGATTCGGAGGAGTTCGTGGACTAACATTGTGACACGAGAATTTTATATATAAGAAGAAGATAAGAAGATGTGATTTGCCACTTGTAATACGAAATAAAAACTTAAATAAAACGAACAAAAAGATCATAGAGCTTAGTGCAATCTAATTTAGCAGTCCTTTATAGTTCGGGATTCAGCGAGTCACGTTCATGGGTAAGGCACTGAATCTAGAGGGTCGGTTCGTATTTTATTACACTATGTATTACATGTAATTTATTGTATTGTATACAGTTATTTATAAGGTAGACGTGGTATGTACATTTTACAAATTCGCTTGAAGAACAGCGATATTCTTGAAGGTAAAGTTTAGAGAAAATTAGTAGATGTACAAAGCATATTATGCAAAATTATTTATGGTATTATAATAAATAATATCAGAGTAGACTTAGTTCTGTTTAGTCTGTTAATACTCTTATGACCACACACAGTCACAATAAAATATAATTAGGTACTTAACTTTAATGAAGAGTTTGACAGACAACAATTGAAGTTTTGATCAAAAGCAGCATTAAATTAAAGTTAAGAAATCATTCAATTTATATAATCAGATTCAATGAGTGCGGCGAGAGAGAGAAAGAGATACGTAATACTCGTATGGCTGCCTTCACACTAGCGTTTGTCCAGCGTAGGCGTTCGATGAACGTATGCGCAATGCAGACGCTGCGACAACGCGGCGCGTACGTCGCGTTGTCGCTGCTTCTCTACTGGAACAATCAGTACGCTGTGTCTAGCGTCGCGTGTGTGCGACGTATACGCCGCGTTACTGCGGTGTCATGTAATGTACCCCTGTGCACGCGTTGATTCTTTCATACGTAGAGATTAAGCGCTCGAAGTAATACGACGTAAAATGAGTTCAACAACAGAAAGTATTATTGACATCGAAATGATTGTACATGACACCTCAGTAACGCGGCATATACGTCGTGAACACGCGGCGCTAGCGCAGCGTACTGATTGTTCCAGTAGAGAAGCGGCGACAACGCGACGTACGCGCCGCATTGTCGCGGCGCGCGGCGTGTGCGCTGCGCATATGTTCATCGAACGCCTACGCTGGACAAACGCTAGTTTGAAGGCAGCCTTAGTTCTGAATAAAATAAACTCCATTTTAATATCAGAGTAGAAGGTAACCCCGGAAATTTGATGTATCCTAATTTTGTACCGCTTCATTTTAAGTATCGCATTAATATTTAAAATGTTGATAATATTTAGCATCAAAAATATTATTACCAGCATAATATATCTACAGTCCGCACGAAGGCTTCCTTGTGGCCTAATTATACCTTTGCCAAACATCATCAAAATCAGTTTGTTAATTTCGGAGCCTTTAGGGTCAACCCACACGTGCCACAACCACACCACGTCGCAACCACAAGCAGTGGTTACGTGTAAATGGTGTCGCTGCAGCTTTTTGTAGTTGTGTTGTGGTAACGACAAATTAATGTCGACGTGGTTACGTTGTCGCCAGTAGTTGCGATGTGGTTACGAACGAAAGTCAATGAAATGGAGGGGGGGAAAGGCGCGGGCGGTGTGCGCACACTGTCGTTGCATCGACGCAACCTTGTGGTTGCGAATTGCGATGTAGTCGGCCACTTGTTCGCTTGTAGTTGCGATGTGGTCGGTAGCACACAAGCGGTCTACAACGACTGCATAATGTGGTACGTGTGAACAGTCCAGTATACGCCCGACCACGTGGCGTGGTTGTGATTGTGGTATGGACAATCATACCACAACCACAAGGTTGTCGTGTGGTTGTGGTACGTATGGGTTGGCCCTTAAGCAAAAAAAAAAGTTTATCTGTAGTCTGTTCTATCGATAGTAACTTTGCGACTAGCGTTGTAAAATTGTTGCCATAAACTTGAAAAGCGTTTAATTTCGTCAATTTTATGACGTCATAAATATTGACAAGGAAATCATTTAAGTTTTATGTAATGGGTATTTTACGCATTCTGATCTTAAGCAACAGTGTTGCTTATATTTTAACTGATCAGAACCATCTCAGAACTTATTTAAATATTTCTTCAATTCTTACGTAATATATTATTGTTTTATACGATTATAAAAACATCGAGTTTTAGGTAAATTCTATTATTTATTATATTGTATGACAAACTTGATAAATAACAAAGTATATAACGAAAAAAAAAGTTAAAGAAAGCTAGAAAAATCTGTTGAGAAATATCTCCGAAATGGACCATCAGTTCAATATTTCGTGTATTATTTTCAAACAACATGCTGGTAACAGACGGACAGACAGAAAATCTCAGTAATAGAGTCCTTTTTGTAATTTGGATATATAATCCTTAAGGGGTTAAAAACTTAGAGGTCCCGACTCCCGTTGTTACACTAAAAACTGTGAAAATAAAAAACCTTTTTCTTATGCCAGAAAGAGAAAGCAATAGAAAACGGAGACAGAATATGTAACCGAATGTTAAGTATATTCAGTGACGTCATCGTCTGCCCAAGCTGGATTTAAATTTCATGAATAGAACATTTGCCAGCAGAGGTCAAAACTCAGATATATTTAGATTGTCGGACTTGGGATAATTTTAACTTAGATTCTATGTTTTCATATGAATACTAAGTAATATTATAAAATAGACTAAAGGAATTCGCTATGTCAAGATACTTTGAGTCTCGGGACCGGATTAGGATAGTTTTTACCCCGGAGAAATGTACGGTTCCTGCCTGATTTAACGAATTTTAGCACAATGGAGTTGAAGCGTTATGAAGTTATTAATAAAAATTGCTACGTAAAACAATCATTACGCAGTTAGTAAGTTTTCTGTCGTAGAAGAGAATGAAATTCGTACATTGAACAGGTGAATTTTTTTTGTACTATGAAAATACGAAATTTAATATTGAATTATATCTTAATATGTCCCGAAATAATTTACAACTTGTAAGAAAAGATCTGACGATTTCTGTTTTCAGAGAAAAAACATATAAAAGAATATTGAATTCTGTAATGAAATGTCGGTGTAAATATTCTTAATTAGTGAGTCAACTGAATACCCGTGTAAGATAAAATCGATATGTCGGAGCACCAATCACGCGGTACTTTACTCCCATAATGGTTTCCCTTTCAATTTTCTGGACGTCGGGGTTTTTGTGGTCCCTAACGTCATATTTGATGGTGACAATTATTTTTATGCAAATTATTAAATTAAATCTACTTTATTGTGATTTTGAACACCTCCGTGGTCCAGTGGCTTGGAGCGTGGCTCTTGACTCGGAGGTCGTGGGTTGGATTCCCGCGTTGGAAACATGTTATTTCCAAGTTTGGTTAGGACAATGCAGGCTGATCACCTGATTGTCTGACAAGTAAAATGATCCATGCGTCGGATAGGCATTTAAAAAGTCGGTCCTGAGCCTGATCTCTCGCCAGTCGTGTCGGTCGTCCGTCCCATTGGGTCAAGAGAGTAAAGGAACAGAGAGTGCTCTTGTGTACTGCGCACACACTTAGGTACTATAAAATTACTCCTGCGCGACTGGCCGGGTTTCAATGAAACTGGCCACTGTCACAGAATCCGGTGTGGGAGTTATTATTATTATTATTGTGATTTAAGGTTTATAATGCTAGATGCCCACAATTCTGTTGCGACGAAATGAAATAACCATACATTATTCCATGATAAAAACTTTACTATGTCCTTCTATCCATTAGGCCATGATAGTGTCCTTACAAACATTTCACTAAAAGCAGTTTGAGCTGCTTTCAGGCATTTTGGTCTATCTAAGAAAAATATTAAAGAGTGGTTTGGAAACCTAAGTGTAACCTTACCTAAACTAGGTAGGTTTCTCAAAATATTTGTACCTTTTCTTTCTAAGGAATGAAAACTTGAAAGAGACGAAAAATGGAAAGCGAAGAAAGAACAAAGGTACGATATAAGCAAGCAAACAAAGCAAAAATAATAATCACTCCGATTTTCAAAGTCAATAAATTCATTTAGTTTAATGAAATATATCAAT
Organism: Lysandra bellargus; assembly: GCA_905333045.1. Taxonomy (NCBI): domain Eukaryota; kingdom Metazoa; phylum Arthropoda; class Insecta; order Lepidoptera; family Lycaenidae; genus Lysandra; species Lysandra bellargus. The sequence goes on from HG995338.1 coordinate 10,037,396, forward strand.
TCATCCCGCAACAATCAGATAATGATGATTGGAATTTAAAATGAATAAATGAATGTTTGCGAAAGAGCTTAAATTAAATCTGCAACAATGGAAACCAATACTCTGTTGGTAGTTTGCGTACAGAAGTTAGAGCAAGTTTTGGATCCATAATGTTTTAATGCACTGCGCCCGGCTTGCTGGTTAAATAGGAAATTGTTTCCATTGTCCTAACATACGTGAATATTTGCGACAATTAAAGATCAAAGTATTTATATATTTACTAGTTGAATGAATAAAAGTAGAAGTCGCCCTTCCCAAGAATTCACATATTGCAGCGTTAGGAAGGACACGGTCCTGGCGATTCTACTGGCTGGCATCTGGTAGATTCGACACAGGACGATATTTCTTTAACAGCCTAGAAACTCCACCCAGCTTGAGTGACCCCTCTCCACCAAGCCAATGTCACAAAATCTAAAGGCAAAGGGTGGAGCAGCATAATATCTAAGGAAATCTGAAAATATCGGATCTACTGGCCGCCGCACTGGGACCACACCGTTCAAAACACTAACATTATAATTAATAATTACGTAATTTATAAAACAATAAATATATATTTATTTATTATATGTATATTGTATATATTATAGTCTATTCTATTATATAAGTATATATTAAAAAAAAGTCTATGGCGTGATGGACTACAATTAATTTAAATTAATAATATTATTTCAATTATCCTTAATGCGAAAAATCTAAATAATAAAATAACAAAAAAAGGATATGGGCGAACAGCCCATAGACGGCCCCAATTTTTTTTTAAAAAGTAGAAGAATTTAACAGCGAATATTACGTAGTGTACAAAAATACGCCGACCAATAACCGACATGTTGCACACGTCATATCCGAATATTATAGACCGAAACGTTGTGGAACGTCGAATAAAACTTTTTGTTCACTGTATATGCTGGTACTGCCTCCTGCGTAAAAACATTGCAGTAGGGAATATATCTTACTAAATGACGCCCGCGCAAGAACCGTACATTTTCCGGGATAAAAGTATCCTATGTCCTGGCCCGGGACTCCAAATTTCAACAAAATTGGTTCAGCGGCTTAGGCGTGAAGAGGTAGCAGACAGAGAGACAGACACTTTCGTCACTTTCGTATTTATAATGACAGTGTAAATTGCCGTGCCGTGTAACAATGTAACTGCGGCGCTTGTCTCGCTGTACGCCGCCGGTATAATCGTCCAAGTTTGAAATGTTTGCATTCGAGATAGCGCTGTTATGACTGCGTCTCATCACATATCGGTTATCCCTATCTATGCAAAACGACGTATATTCCGCAGATTAAGGCCCCTGCATAAGGAGGCTGATCGATCCGGCCGAACTGATTGCAGGCTGATCTGACCGGAATCGTTTTGTGTCTTTCACGAGTCTTTAAAAACGACCTCTGCGGCTCAGTTAGTTTTTAAGCACGCCTAAGCGGAGAGGTTGTAGGTTCGAAGACCGCCGGGGAAATATTATGTTTTCATTTTTCAGTGTTCCTGGGTCATGGTTGTGTATTACATATGCGTATTATATTGTAATAATCTTAAGTAGGCATTAAAAGTTATATTTAAGTCCGGTATACGTAAAACTAGTTTTACGAGAAGCCAATAACTAAGCACAGAGACAAATAGACGTGGGTTGCTGCCAAAGAAATTATTATCACTTGCTTCTAGAGATAGCCACAGGATAATATCGTTCCCGATAATTAAGTGGACAAAGCAGGTAATAAGCTTAATAGTAACATACAAGCGATCGATCGAGTTAGAGCGTCGAATCAACATTGTACAACGACTGTTACACAAAGCAGTTAACGGAACTGTTGTTGTTGGAACAGTTTAGACAGACAACGGTTAATTTAATTGTTAAATTACATCCGAACTGTCTGAAGAATGTAGGTTTCTAATGCTGCAAACGCGAATGTGTTTTGATTTGAAAAATCTGTTTTAGGCTATTGTTAATTGTATAGCTTTCATCGCGGGCTTTCTTTGAATCCCCTAGTGCTACGTGAATTTTTTTAATGACTATTAATTATATCTTTATTTAATTCAGGTTCATTAATAGGGAATATTACGAAAAGCCGGACCAGAGGGCCCTACCAGCACAGCAAATAATCCGACCTAAAGAGTAAAGACCGACCGAGAATATACTGCCGACTGCGTGCCTGCCACTTCAATTCGGGGGAAACCGTACATTTTTTCGTGGAAATATCCGGACTCAAAGTATCTCAGTACAGTCAGTAGAAACATGAAGAGTTAATAATGCACAGAAATACTTTCGCATTAAAAATGCATTAGTATGGCTATTAGGATCGAGCGATTTTGTATGAAGAAATTTTTTTTTTCATTTTTTATAATGGCATAGCAATAGAAAGTTGCCTTTTGATGAGTAAATTCTGTATACAAAATAATATGGTTTACTTGTCTTGATGTTATGAGGTGCCCCAACCCAATTGAAAATTCGAAAAATACAATTTTTTTGAAAACATTGGTCTAGTTTTGATAAATAGTATTTTTCTATATTTGCTGATTCTTGTAAAAAAAAAACTACATTGTTATATGTTAAACAAAAGACTGACCCCTTAGCCAAGACCTTTTCTTTATCGCTTTTCTATAGAATCGCCGATCAAAATGTATGGAATTGACTTAAAAAATCGCGAATATGACGTTGACGTTCGACTCGTCTAATGTCAATTCTATACATTTTGATCGACAATTCTATAAAGAAACGATAAAGAAAAAGTCCTGGCTACAGGTTCTGGTTAGTGGTATCAATATTTTTATCAGGAAAAATTAAATATTTATGATATATTATCAAGGAATGATCATCAAAAAAAAGTAGATTGTTTGGTAAGTATTAAATTGTTTTTTTATTTCACAATTAGGCATTTGAAACAAAAAAAAAACTACTTTAATAGTTTGTTAATTACTTCTTCCATAAAACGAATAACATCTCCTTTGAAAACTATATTCACAACTGTACCATCACAGCCACCTTTTCTACCATCAAAATAATTTCTGCGTATACTTTTATAATGGCGATCTACATCGTGTGTGCTGATCTGTTTTTCATTATTTCTCATCGAATTTTTAACGACCAATGACAGCACTAGAATCCTTTGATGTAATAATACCAACAATCAACATCTTTTAACACAGATAAAGAAGCAGATAAAGCTATTATAGCAGCTGCTCTGTCAGAGACTCAGGTACGATCGCATACGAGAATGATGGAAAATTGAATCTCTTTTTCTTGGGTGGCCGAGCAGCTACTTATTATGGCGATTGATTAGCTTGTAAAAGCTACAAGAAGAAGCTACAATTGCTTGAACTCGTTCTTTCGGTTGTTAAGTCATCATGCAAAGAACGAGAACAAGACATCTGGTTAGAACCCATTATCTCTTTGTTACGCAGTGATTATTTTTCTTGTATTTTAATTTTCTTCATATTTTTTACAGTCGCATTTAAATCTACACGGCCTATCATCATTTTTCTTGCAATTCGTTAATCAAGTAAATAATGTACTTCTTTTTTTGAGAAGCGACGTTTTTCGCCAGATATGTAATATTTCCGTAGCCAGTCTTTGGAATACATCATGACCTCTCTTGGAACTTACACTTCAGGAGTCTTAAACATTTTCAATTGGTGATTAATATGGCCACCGAATTATTTTATAAATATATAACGCTAACACCAGCAAAATATCACATCAACATAATTTATTCCTATAATTAACTAGCAGCCCGCCCCTGCACGGGTCTGAAATAAACATTTCTAAAGTTTTTTTACTCACATGATACATACACACACAAACACTCCATATATACTTTCTTGTTATTGCATGGTGTTATTAAAAAAAAAAGAAAATTCGTATAATATCGAGTAACGTAGCATAGACAGCTACACTATAAATAAAATAAAAGTATAATGTAATATAATATTGAATATTATAGAAATCAACAAAAGCTTGAGGATTAAATCTATTTTATTGTTTAAACCTTTAAGCTATGTATAATATATTTTTTTTGTGAAATGAAACTCTTTTTGTAGCTCGCGGAACAAATTTTTTGACACAGTTACTCTTCCTTATTTTTTATTATTTGTAGAATACATTATTTCCTTTTTGATTGATTTATTGAATTCAGATATTTCATTCAAAAACTACAACTTATACAATGTTTATTTGTTTATAAAATGCTATAAAAAGTAGATACATTTTTTGGCGTTATGCATGTAATATCCCGTTCTACAATAAAACGAAAATAAACTGATCAATACAGCCAAAGGTTTACAACACCTGATAAAAATTAGTCACTTAGCTTCCATTTCTGTTTGTACACGTAAATAATCACTCCTAAATACTTGAAACGAACTATTAATCCGTTTACATTCGCGGTTGGGTATCTACTAAAAGAAATACAACAGACGAAACAGCGATGAAATACAATTCATGGCGGGTGGCGCTCAAGAGGAGCCATCAAAGTTCCTGGCGCTAGGCGCCTCAGAGGAGTCACGAAATATTTGTTCGCCGCCAGGCGCAAAAAATTGCAAAAAATAACACCGCTCTGCATCGGTTAAATAATTTCATCTAACAATATCCGCCATGACACGGTTCTCGAAGTGAAAAGATTTACGAGTCTCGGAGGTGGCGGTAACATTCCGTGAAAACATCTCTAAGTGCGTTTGTGCACTACATGGAATTTTACCGTCCGGCGTTCATAACTGTGACGTTTGCCATATCAAAATGGAAGAAACCGGAACACCGCACAAACGCTCTAATCCTCGGATAATTTTCTGTCGTCGGATGTCAAACTCCCATCCGCGGTTAGATGTTCTCGAATCCGTGGCGGAATTCGGAAACTATTTCACTCATACAAAAGAAAAATCACTACTGTCAAAATGACAGCAAAATCTGAAAGTATTCACTTGTCATTTGCTTGAAAGTGAAATAGTTTCCGCAATCGGAAGATTCCGCGCGGAAACGCTGAATCAACCCGCAGGTCACGCCGCCGACGCCGCCGCCGCCGTAGTAATAGGCTACTTGACCTATTTTTTTCTTCATGCTAATCGCTTCTTAATCATTCATTTTCACAAAAAAAAAAACTAATATTTTAGACAATAGAAACCCATAAAAATGTTGATTGAAAAACATGCCTTTTAAATGGCGCCGAAAACACTGTCCGCCATAGTGTGACGTCATACGTTTTGTATTTTAAACTCTCTTTATTGAATTTTTTTTATGTGCTAAATGTACGAGTCTAAAAGTACCCAAAAACTATAAAATAATTAAATAAGAAATTAGAAATCATTTGTAATTTTGAAAACTTTTGGAGAACAGTTTTGGCCATTTCATTTCCCGTCTACAATAAATGGAGATAATATATAAAGCTGATGTTTTATTTGAATTATTTAAGAAAATATATTTTACAAATCTTTCTAGGCTTATTCTTAATATGTATGTACAAATAAACTTACATATATCGAGCGCGATAAATAAAAGATATTAAATTACTATGAGGATGACGTCACATCCAAATCGGAAGTACCGCAAAAGCGTTTTCGTCAGTACAATTCCTATTTTCATAAAATCATATTTTCAAATCGACTTTATTTATCAATCATAAGCTTTTATGTGATGATAAGAGTGAAATACGGTTTCCTAGGCCAAGTTCTACTAGAAATATGCATTTGGTCAATGAAATTGAATATAGATCAAGGTCAAGGCCGTGGAATTGAGTGACGGCGCTCATACCTAAACTACAGTTATACTACACTTAGATAGTGAGATAGTGTAAACACATAATATAATTCAACGTTAAGTTTTTCAAATTTCTCTAAAGTTCATGACGTTGGGGGCACCTCTAAATTTATAATGATTTAAATAAAATTTTGTACGCAACTTTTCATAGGTATGCCGAAACGAATAATAACAAAAAAATTTTTTTTCGCTCCACCCTAATGTCTATGTATAGTTATTGTATAACAAACAATAACACTGGATAATTTTGTATGTAGAGAAATTCTTTCTGATAAACATAATTTTGCAACAACTCGTCCGTAAAAAGCAGATAAAAAAGTAACAAAAAATTTAAAAAGTAAATAAAGCAAATGATAACGAACTTTCGAGAGAAATTGCTGTACTTCGCTGCAAAATTACAATATAAAATGTAAGATAAAAATGAACAAAGCAGTATGTAAGTTAGACAGTCTTTCTCTGCATATTCTTTTAAAGTTTGGACAAAAGGTGGGGACAAAAAGTGTCCGTAATTAAGTACTCGCACAGCGCCCCTAGGGCCTCATTACACCTACCGAGTAGAGTAACAAGACAGTGGCGAGGCAGTGGCGAGACAGTGGCGCGAGACAGTTGCGAGATAGTAGTAGAGGAGGAGAGGGTGCTATTTTTGTAGTCACTCGAGCGTTATGGAGACCTAGTAGGTTTTTTACATTAGGTAAAACTGATAAAAAAATAATAAGAGCGTTTTTATTTTTATTTTAGCGGTAGGTTCAGAAACTGCAGCCATTTTAAAGTTTTCAAAAAGAAAATATTTATCCAGAAAATCGCTTAATTAGGTAAATTATAAATATATTTTAGACAACAAGGAGTAAAACATTTAGTTTAGTGCAAAATAAAATATCTGCGAAGCTTAGTTAGGAAAATATGAAGCTTTATTTTTTTATATTTTAAAAGGCTTACAGGCTTACCTAACCTTTGAATCGTCAGTGCTTTATATGGAAGCTTCTTTGGGGTATACTAAACATATCTTAATCTGACAGATCCGATGAAATTTCAATATTTTTTAAAAAATAAAATTAACCCACCACGTGAGAAATCTGATTTCTATACCATGATAACTAGACACATGTCGGAAACCTATACAAGCTTAATCTGACACGCTCGAGCTACTCCAGAAATCCCCTTTTCCCCTCCCCAACTATAGTGCAAACAGACAATTTGATGAGCCGAGGGCACTGTCTCATTACTGTCAAACCACTGTACTCGGTAGGTGTAACAAGGCCCCAAGGTAAGGTGATTAGCTCTCGCTCACACTCATAAAAATGTTTTATGAAATGTAATATAACAGTTGTATGCCTTTAAACGTCATTTAGATAAAATGTAAAAGCTCTGGAGAATAACAGCTGTAAAAACGCAATACTTTGTTATATTATATTATCAAGTTTTATATCGAATCCCAACATAATATTTAACTTCACAGATTAAAGAGTAGTATAATTTTATTATGTTAATAATTAATATTATACAACATGACATGTTCAATACTTTTTTTTTCTTATTTATTAGGCTTGTGTCGAAACCGACAATGCCAGCCTCATAAATTACATCCAAATTATAAACTTCATTACTAACAATTTGCAAACAGATACTAATTAGCTCTACACTTAATAAAATTTAAATACAAATTTAAATTTTATTAAAAAGGAGATTACTAAGGAGAGTTCTTTGTGGCGGCGTGTGCCACCAAAGAAACACCACGTTGCTACTTTTTTATATATTTTCTTTCAAATAATTTATCCAAATATCACTTCCTCGAGTATGGTACATGTCTAACCAGTCACGCAGTATTTATACTACTGGGAATTATTGTTAAAAGTCTATATTAATATAACGGCTCCCACATCATTTTCTGTGACTGTTACTAGTTTCATTGGAACTAAAATATGAGAGAAAGACATAAGGGGATGAAGTGAGTAACTAAGAATTTTAAAACTGTCTTTTTTGCATAAATCGAGGCTTTAGGACCGAGAAAACGACTTTAAATAAAAAATAATATGGCTTCTAAGTACTATCTAGTTATAAGTTTATTAAATTTGTAGGGAAAAACTTGAGAGGTGTCAAGGGACACCCGAATGGAACGAAGTTATTTCTTATGTTCAAAAAACATGTTTACATAATATTATACACTCAAAAAATATAAAAAACGCCATCTATTGACGCCCGGGAATACTAACAACGCGTCGCGATTTATATTAAAAAAAACGTCATCTAGTTGACGCACAGGAATATTTACTATCAACGCCCTCTGCCCCCACCATGCAGGTGCTAATAAAAAGTGTCGAAGTCAAATGAAGGTGAAATATCGTTCTGTCTAGCCTTCAGACTTACGCTGAACGCGCGATAAGCAACTTGATTCCAAAAAATTGAGTAATAATTACTTTTATAATTCAAAATGTTAGTTACCCACTTCACCCGCTCATGTCTTCAAATGTCTTTGCGTTAAATTTTCTCTCTTAAAAGTGGCAGCTGCGGGCAATTGTTCGTTTGGATATTTCCATACGCCCTGATAATGCACTCTTTGTTGGACGAAAGTGATGTCATAACGGAATGAAAAGTATTTTTCTTGGGTAAATTATGGAATTTCTTTGCGTTTCTCAACTTGAGTAATGGTTCCGGTTAGTATTCCGCTGTAACTTTTCCAAACGTACAAAATTATCTAGATTTTCGGTATATTGAAATGTTTCGGAATAAAACATTCGAACTTCAAACTTTCTTTTGGTGTTTGAATTAAAGATGTCTTGTCCCACCTACTTGTCATTTTTTTTTATTTATTTATTTAAATTAGGCTACGTAGGCCCATACAATATTATATACCTTATTAACTAATAATAACTAGCATAATAACACGAAATCTATTGCAAGTGTATGCAAAGCCGCGGGATTGAGCTAGTGTTACACTATATTAGGATACACAAATTTAAATCTTAGGTCTATTTTGACGACCTCTGTGGCTCAGTTGGTGGGCTGTTGCTAGCTCAAGCCGAAGGTCGCGGGTTCGAATCCCGCCGACGGAACAAATGGTTTTCAAAGTTCCTGGATCATGGATGTGTATTAAATATGTGTATCATATAATAAAAATCTTAAATGTATGTATAGTATAAAAATATTAAATACATTTCCGTTGTCTGGTACCCGTAACACAAGTTCTTCAGTTACTTATCACGGGGCCAGACTGACGTGGTGTGAAGCGTATTATTATTATTATTATTATCATTATTTTAACTCTTCAGGTCCTATATGACCTTCTCTCGCCCCAGACTACCTGTGATGTCCAGCGAACCAACAAAATTCAATCATATAAAATTAAAGCGAACCAACAAATTAAAATTTAACGCTACATTATGATATTTAGTAAGCTTATTAATGTTTGATGACAGTATATTCGGTTAATTCATATTATAATATTTGAGAGAAAATTTTAATCACATTATTGTTGAAACGTAGAGATAGAGAATAATAACCGTATGCAGAATCAACAATGGCTTTATCGTGTGTAATCTAAAATTAATTAATGAAAAATATTAAATTAGTACTCTAATGAGTAATTAATAATTAAAATGATAGTGATAATGGTTGTATTCGGAAATAGCATATTTTTATTTAGGCTGGATTTATATTATGTGGCGGCGGCGCGCGGTTTGGCCGTTATCTCAAATCACTGGACCGATTTGGTTGAAATTTGGTATAGAGATACTTAAAGTCCAGGGAAAGGACATAGGCTTCTTTTTATCCCGGAAAATATACGGTTCCCGCGCAATAACGAATTTGTGCGGTTGCGGGCGTCATCTTATTATACTCTGTATAAACTGAACGCACCTTTAAACACTTAAATGCACATAAAACATTGTCGTTTGCTTAAAAATTTGCGTTCGTTGATAAAAACCCTCCATGCAAACTTGGCTGATATAAAATTCTCCAACAAACTAGGAAACATTTAACTTTGGAGTTTTCAAACTTGGATTTTTTGTTCTTTGCAGTTTTCAGTCGAGTTCCATTGACTAAGTCGCGACTAAGTTTGCGGCCTGAAAAACTTTGTAAGTATTAACGACGTATGGCGCGAGTCCTCTTTGGGAATTATGAATCATTTTCCCTTGATTGTCTCTTATTTTAGTTTAAAAATTAGTTCACTCGCCGCTGTCTATTGAAGCTCTACAGTTAGTATTTTTTTCTTGTATTTTTAACCCCCGACGTAAAAGATGAGTGTTATAACTTATAAGTTGGACGTGTCTCTCTTCGTCCGTGAGTGTGTGTGTGTGTGTGTGTGTGTGTGTGTGTGTGTGTGTGTGTGCGTGTGTGCGTGTCTGTGCTTGTCTGTGGCACCATAGCATCTAAGCTGGTTTTTTGCATTTGTTTGCAAACATTTGTTTTTTTTTGTTTTCTTTTAATTAATATTTTTTAAATTATTTATTTCTTAAATGCCAGTTAGCTTATTTTGTGTCAATTCTAGTACCTTCTACTTTCTAGTGACTAAAACAATATAGTAAGTATATTATTCTGCGAAAATAACATATTCTGCAAAAAGTTTTCGCAGAATGGATGTAACTTCAATGCACATCCTTACATAATTACGTGCTCAAGACAAACTTAATATTGTCTCCAAGAAAACGTTAGTCTAAACATTACTCGCATACAGTCTGGGGACTGAGGATGGTATTTCCCAGCATGGCGACGTTTAAGTACTCCACCGTACTTAATTTAGACTAATAATACTAAGATGAGCATCAGCTTGATTACGAGCGTACTGTATTGTTTTATGAAGAATTAGGTGATGCCCGCAACTCCAAAAAAAAAAAATTAGTCGCGTATCGCGTGAACCGTAATTTTTTCGGGATGAAAAGTATCCTATGTCCTTTCCCAGGACTCAAGGTATCTTCATACCAAATTTCAGCAAAATCGGTTAAGCGGTTTGGGCGTTAAAAGGTAACAGACAGACAGACACACTTTTGCATTTATAATATGAGTATGAGTATGGACTTGGCTTCTCGCACATTTGAATCACGACAGTGTTTAGGGAAATTTTCTTGTCATGCGTGTTGTCACCCGCACGCGGATGGTCCGCATGCGGGTGACGACCAGTGTTACATAATCCACACTAATATTATAAATGCGAAAGTGTGTCTGTCGGTCACCTCTTCACGCTTGCACCGCTTAACCGATTTTGCTGAAATTCGGTATGGTGACACTTTGAGTCCCAGAAAAGGGACGTAGGGTAAAATGTACGGCTCCCACGCGATTTCATCGCAACGCATCGGAGTTTCAGGCATTTTCTAGTCAAACTATACATGGTTTATACTTTATACCATGTATAGTTTGACTAGAAAATGTTTTAGTTTAGTTATCTAAGTGATAATAATACTATAAGGATCCTTACATAGTGTTCAGTGTGAAAATAGCAGTACTGAAAGAACTTTTTTTGCTTTTGTATGGGCAAATTCATCTGGGGCGCCATGAATTTGCCTGTAAATTCTCAGTTTGCTTTTGAAACGTTGTAAACTGTATTTGAAATTTAGACTTTGCTGGCGTGTGTTATGTATGCGCACGTCAGAGCGGATCCCGGGCTAATACAATACAGAATTCTGTGGAATTATCACAGAAAGGTCAAAGGCCATAGTGAACAACACCTCTCATTACAATACTACTGGAATATTCCACAATAAAGTGGACTTAGAGCATGCTCTATTTACGGAATTCGAAAAGAATCCTGACATAATCTTCTTCTCTTTTACTTTTTCCTGTTTAATTGTGGAACAAACCATAATTAAACAGGAAAAAGAAATTTCTTAAAATATTGTAAGGAAATTCCTTAAGAGATTGTAAAATAAAAAACCCTCGAGGATTTGAACTTACGTTACTAAGCGACGAACGAGAAAGCGCCTTATTATTATAGTTAATTATTATTCACATCAACATCATCACCTATATATGTATAATCTCATATCTTTAAACGAGCAATTCTTGTATAATATATATAATTGGAATCTCGTAATCGGCTCCAACGATTTTCATGAAATTTAGTATATAGGGGGTTTCGGGCGCGATAAATCGATCTAGCTAGGAATCATTTTTAGAAAATGACATTTTATTCGTATTTTATCGAATACCGAGCAAAGCTCGGTCAAATATCTAGTAAATTATTAATTATGCAGGGTATAACAAAACTGAGAAATAATAGTTTAGGGTGTGTACGAGTTCCTTGTAAAGAGTTCACTGTGAAAGTTGCAGCGCTGAAAGAGATTTTTTTTTTCATAATATGGGCAAGCGCCCCAGCGTCGCGGGCTTTCCCATACAAAAGTGAAAAAAAATTTTGGTCTTTCAGCGCTGCTACTTTCACAGCGAACTCTCTACAAGGAACACGTATACACCCTAAAGTATTATCACTTAGTTTTGTTACACCCTGTATAGTTTGACTAGAAAATGCATGGAACTCCGGGTCTTTAGGGCTTAAAGTTTTTCATAAAAGAATGTAAGCTTGTAATCCGTTGTTCACAAGATGAATTCAGTCTTCATCCTACATCGCGCTATCGAAAGCTTTTGTGAAACGTATATAAAAAAATATAGCGATGTTTCTCGAAAATATTTCGTACAGATGCTGCTTTTAAACATTGTAAATTACTGCAGAACCTTCTTTAGTCCCTGAGTTTCTGACACGATTTATAATAATAATTTTGATATTAAAAACAATATTATTTCTACCAAGTAGCAGCCTCAACGGACGTCGCGTCGCGTCATGAAGTTATAATTATTGTAAGCCGGAGAGTCAATACACGATAATATCGTTTATTATTTATTATTAATTACGATCTATCACGATTGTTCGGCAAATTGTTGCATTCGCGCATCCACATACTGGATCACGATTCGAATATCATGATTATCGAGCGTGAAGTATTCACCAATGTCATCTACGCGCCAAAACTACCATTCTTGTAGGTCTGACAATTTCGATTGCTATGAATCCGAACTCAATAAAGCTCCCCATAACAGTTTATTTAGAATTTTAGATGCATTAACACTCAGGACAAGTGTCGCGACGAGTCGTTTTGGGTGTGGAAATAGTCGTTAAAGAACATTTATATTCCACACCCATAAAGATCACTAAACGGGCTTTGCTGCGTTATTTATGTTTACTCCGGATAATGTTGTCGAAGTGAACGTCTGTGTTCTTTGAGCATCAAACGAACTTGTAGAGAAATTGATGACGAACTTAATTGGTCGGGTTATTTTAAATTGAATGTCGAGCCAAGTGTCTGAACTTTATCTGGTTATGTTAGGCATAACCAGACAAAGTTCAGACACTTGACAAGACGTATATTTTTTTCCTAGTAAAAACTGTTCTGCTACCTAGCTATACTCGATGAAAAAACAGATTTTAACACAGCAACAAACCATACAAAATTTTTACATAATATAATATTGTGCATTGTTATAAAATTACTTTCTATTTTAATTTGGAGGAGATTTTAAACAAAATCTTATTTCATACAGCATCATATATTACGACAATAGAACGCCAGTGCATTAGAAATATAAATCAAAAACAGAACTAAACGAACAGACTGTAAGTGTGCACTCGGGAGAAATGCGCGCACTTTATTTTATTTGCACCGGCATCGTTTATTACAAAAATAAATGATATTTACCGAATATTGTAGCGAATAACGCTATGTTATAGTCGAACTCATAGACCAGCCTTTCTCAAAGTGTGTCATAGTTTAAGGGTGTCTGGCAGTGGGAAGCAACTGCCAAAAATGCCCGGCACTGGAAAACGAGATTGCTGCACTTACCGCGAAGAATATGAGCTATGAAATTGAGCTATAATGTTTTTCTGAGGTCAGGTAGCCCTTAAGAACTAGATACCTTCTAAAGTAACCGCGACCGAAACTCCATAGTTGCTGGTCGTTCTTACCTCTGTAAAGGTCACAAACAGGTAAACTTTCAGCTTTCCTGAACTGAGGAAGGTCTGGCCGTCGCAGGCTCTTTCTATACTAGACTACTGCCCGTTGACGTTTGCCAATCAACAACGCTATTGAATAAATTAAATAAACTCTTGTCAAAATACCTCAAAACTGGCCTAATTAATAAATATTTAGTAACTTGTGGCAAAAGCAATTTACATTCTCTACTCTGCCCTTCCTCTATATCCCGACGTGATTTTAACATTTTTAAATAAATTCACAGCGCGGCGGAACAAAATAAGATTTCACTTCAAATATCTTTTTTATTCTGTCCAAGATTAACTACGATAGACAGCCAGTCCTGGCTGAGTGCAAAACTCAACATATTTAAAGCAGTTTTAAGCGTTTTGTTACAGTGATATACGATACGGAACTCTCAGCTGAGACTGTTTGTCCACTCGCCACCACGGACAAAAATTCAAATAAAATGCCACTTTGTGACATAGGGCAGGGGTCACCAATTATCTGTCTGAAGTTTGAAGTGAAATTGGTGCAAGCTTTAACATTAAACGAAGTTCATCTTCGAAAATGTTTGGTCGGTGGTCCGCACACAGTGGGTCGGCGCGGCGCGGCGGTCCGGATGCGGACCGCGGTCCGCCATTTGGTGACCTCTGACCTAGGTTATAGGTGTCATTTCCTACCGACATTAGTCTAGCAACCGTTGCCGCCGCTGCTCTGTAATGGCGTAGAGCAAAATCAAACCTACCTTAGCGGCACGGAATCTTGGCCAAACTCATAATATGCAATAACACTTTTTTAAGCGGTTCTAACGTGGATCTTATCGTGTAGGTGGGTAGAAAAAATGGTCACGTTAATCTCAAGAGGGTAATTCACTAATTTGAAGTGCATATTGGTCTGTGTTTTAAAGTTTAGTTAAATCGTGTCATTTATCCGGCGAAGTCGCAGTTTTGAATTGTGCTCTGAACATTTTGAATTTTAATTTGACAAAGATTTTTGTTGTTATTGTGGTTAATAAACACCTAAGAACCCCTTAGGATTCATAAAAATGCCTTTATCACCAAGTCAGGTAGCGCAGGCAGTAGCTTTAGTGGAACAGGGGATGACTCATCGTGAAGTGGCTACTATCCTAAACGTGCCGCGTTCCTCGATGCAATATGCACTAAAACGATATCAAGAGACTGGCCGCTACACCCGAAGACCAGGTAGTGGTGGTGTACGATGCACATCAGCTCGTGATGACCGCTTTATTGTGTTAGAGATTTCAAGAAATCGCTTCCTGACCGCAGTCGAGATCCGTCAGCGCCTTCAAATCTCCAGAGGTGTGAATGTTAGCGAGCGTACGGTGAGAAGACGTATGGAGGAAGTTAATTTGAGGGCAAGAAGACCAGCCCGTGGTCCACAGCTTCACCCTCAGCACAGAGTAGCTCGACTTCACTTTGCCCGCGAACACGCTAACTGGACTTATGAGCAATGGGCAAAGGTTTTGTTTACTGACGAGTGCAGGATCGCTTTAAATGCACCTGATGGTCGACAACGTGTCTGGAGAAGGAAAGGCGAACGTTATTTGGCGATAACAACCACTCCGACGGTCAGTTTTGGCGGAGGCTCTATAATGGTATGGGGTGGCGTGAGTTCTGATGCTCGTACGGAATTGGTCATCGTTAATAACGCCTTAAATGCGACTCGGTACGTCGCGGAAATTCTCGAAGAACATGTTGTGCCCTTTGGAGGGTTCATTGGTTATGAACAATTCATTTTAATGCATGATAATGCCCGTCCACATGTCGCACGCATAGTAAATGAGTACCTTCAAGAGGCTGGTATTCAAAAATTGCAGTGGCCAGCTCGCAGCCCGGACTTAAATCCGATAGAACACATATGGGATAAGCTGAAACGAGCAATAAAATCATCATCGAACCCACCACAAACCATTAACCAGCTTCGAGATGCTGCACTGAGAGCGTGGCGCGACTTATCACAAGTCGATATCAAGAACGTCATCCAAAGCATGCCAGACCGAATGCAGGCGGTTATAAGGGCTAGAGGAGGTAACACGCGCTATTAAAAAGGACAGAAAGCGACAAAAAATCGAACAATTTTAAATTCGTAGTGTTTTAAACTTAAGTGTTAAATTTTGTGTAAACGTGTTTTTTTGCATAAACTTCATTATCAATTTAAAAAACCTTTAACTGTGAGAAAAAGTGATCAGGAACGTTAACTGGATAGACTCAGATCTTAATTAATCAAAATTTGTAGAGCTAAGTGCAAAAAAAAGACAGTTATCACATCTTTTGTACTTGGCCAAGTTTCCGTGCCGGTGAGTTATATCTATAGCTTAAGTCATAAAGTTGCATTTTGTTTTTTTATCGGTGACGTCCCAGTTACAGTGGCAGTGGACACACGGAGTAAGGGGACAGTGAATAATGCTCTGCATTGACTGCTTCTGTTTTAAACAATCCTCTAATAGCATTGGATGCATAAATTCCGATTGAAATATTATCCTCCGCTGAGCTGTTAGCGCTTTTATAATCTTCGTTCCAGTAGTAATCTAGTTGCTTTGGTTTTAGTATGATGGCTGTTCGATTTCTCTTTTAGAATATTATTAGACGTAATAAAATCGTGCAGTGTGAAATAACACTCTATGCATGGAAATATAATATTAAGTAGTCCAATTTTTAAGTTTTTTAAGCAAAATTACGTTTAATTTTTAAACCATAGTTAAAACTATGGTTAAACTTAAAGTTCTCGTGGTCTGCTGTATGAAATATTGTACTTACTCATAATAAGGACGGAGCTGGGAGCAAATATTTATTCGAACTCAAACTCAGAATTTTTTATTCACTTTTTTTTGGTTTTCTGAACTTCGTTACTACTGGTGCCTACCTACCGTTTTTACTTTTAATATTCTTTATTGTTATTAGGTCTTTTATTTTTATTATTTTTAATATTATATTATGACGTATCGTCAATCGTTATCATCACAAAATATATGAAAATTGAAATAGCATTGCAGGCGTAGTCACACCGAACGTCAGTCGCTTAACTTCGTCACAGTGTGCTTACTACACTACACTTATTATACTACACTTATCTAATCATGAGTCAGTATGACAATCAAACAACCATACATAATGATAAGTTATTATGCGTTTCAAAACTCATTGTGACTATCATTTTAATGATTTTAAGAACAAAATAATTTCGCAACAATTTTACGAACGAAATATGAAATTGTTATAAAATCACATAATATCATCCATTATATTAAAAAACTGATATAATGTCTTTCTCAAGGAAGAATATTTTCGATGATTATGAAAAAAATGTGTATTCATGTTGGTCGAAAATATTAAATTTTATCACTCTCCCGTCATAATATAGTAGGTATCTTCCTGGAAGTTGCCAATAAAAAATTGTTATGTTTTTATATCTTGTATCCTTCATAATAATAAACAGCTTAACGTTGGGAAATAAACCTGTGCCTCAAGTCTTAAACATGTAAAAAGAAAAACTTCGTTTTGAAATCACTGATTATGAAAATGCAAATTGGTGTGAGTACTTATTTTAAAGAAAAATACAACTGAATAGATATTATAATACTATGAATGCTAGGCAAAAATGCCTGTCAAAATTTTGAAACCAAAAATAATTATCTCACAATAATATTAAGTTTCTTTGTACTCACCGTTTCCCTCTCAAAAAAATGTTTGTATGGCAGAGTATTTACTTCTCCTTTTCAAGCAAATTAATTTTTTTATGCAATATGGGGGCAAACGAGCAAACGGGTCACCTGATGGAAAGCAACTTCCGTCGCCCATGGACACTCGCAGCATCAGAAGAGCTGCAGGTGCGTTGCCGGCCTTTTAAGGGGTAAGAGGGGAGGGTAGGGAAGGAAATAGGGAAGGGTAGGGAAGGGAAAAGTATAGGGGATTGGGCCTCCGGTAAGCTCACTCACTCGGCGAAACACAGCGCAAGCGCTGTTTCACGTCGGTTTTCTGTGAGGACGTGGTATTTCTCCGGTCGAGCCGGTCTCCTACGTCAAAATAAAAAGAATGAATATATTTATTTATTATATATTATAGGTAGATAGGGAGTTTGAATTCTCAATTACGTACAATTTTGAAGTCGGTTTTATCTTTTTAAAATACTGTTACTTATCTTTATGACTACGTATAAGCGGTGAATATAATTATACATAAAATATCATTAAAAAGTTTACAGACCCAAAATTATACATGTCGCAATTAAAAGCAATAAAATTTTAATGACCCTATTTATTTTTCCTTAAGACCTTATTTCAGAGTACGAAGAGTCAAGGTCAATCACCTTACGGTCGCTCTACCATAACGCCGCTCGGCCCAGGCGCAGGTAAATTGCAGACTATAATATTATTTCTATACCTTGTCATAATGGTCTCTCCTATATAGACGAAAATCTATTGTCTAGATTCTAGACAATAGGTCCTCTTCTAGAAGGGATCGATATTGTCTAGAAACCATACTGATTACTGATATTGTAAATGCGAAAATATTATATATCTTAAGTACCTCTTCTCGAGCCATTAAAACAAATTTTATTTAATTTGCTATCCTTTGTCTTTCTAGGATCCAAAAAATGACCCAAAAATGTGTCGTTCCCACGGGATGAAGGAATTCCGACTCAACGAAATTGGGGCAACATAATTATAATCGTAATGAAATAAACTGCAAGTCAACATTATTTTTGACAGGGCACGCAATTATTCCAAGACTAGGTATGCAAAACTTCTATGCCTTACCGAAGAACATGAATTAATTCTTATACTATTAAAATGTATCAGCTGCGAGTTGCGACGGACGATCAAACTCTAACATTTTAGTAACTAGGGAACACACTAATAAACTTATTCGTAGTGATGTTCCTTTTGTTGATCATTATAATGTTCTCTGATATGAAGGAAATGTGATGGAATCGATTCATAGAATTGTTAGATCAGTGTAGAAAACTTGTTATCAGTTTGCCTGGCATTGTAATTGGTCATGATTCGTGATACCAATCTAGTACTACAGGTAGTCAATCTAAAAACCATAATTTTAAATCTACTATAAGCTGATCACCGCACCGTACGCGTCGCATACTTAGTACACAAAATGCGGTGCGTACAATGATATTCTACTATAACAGATCTGTTACGTTCATACATTTTCCGGCTTAAATCTCTTCCGAACAATTTTAAAATTTAAAATTGGACTTTGACAGATAAGTGAAACAAAAGATACAAAATGCTATTTACATAAAAGAGACAAACTAAATAAAAGACGACCCAATTGGGTCGTATTTGAGTCTTCACAACGCACGCGGTAGTAACATATTATCTGCTTTGAGTTTTTTATATACCTAATATCATTGGGTTCCTAGGTTGCGGACGAATGTGCAAGGTTTCACATCGTGTGCTTATAAAATTTAACATGTAATGACCTTTATTGGAAAGAAGTTTATACAATTAACATTACTCCCAATATAATTGTTTATCTCCAAACCAACTAGCAACAGACTAGTTATAGCCACGATTAAACTACCTTGGTCTTAACCAGACCAGTAGCTTAGACCCTTTCGAAAAAAAAAATCCCAATATAAACGTCTTGAACATTAACAGAGTTTTTAACGATTGCATTGTACTCATATTTCGCTGGATCAACAATAGAATCGATGTTGTTATCGATACAAGTTTCCGAGTACCGGCACGTTGGTACCTACCGGTTGATAATTTACATCACTGACGTAATAATATGTGGTTGACCTTCGGCGTACTCGCAACGGCGCAGGGTTGCCAACCGTACGATACGTTCCTCGTACAAATACGAAATTTGTGGTCTTCCGTACGAGGTACGAGGACACTGACAGTCTCGTACAGTTCTGTACGATATTTTGATATTAGGGAAGGATACCATACTAATATTTTGCATAACCATTATTAGTAATAGGTAATGTCATCTATCCAAACTTGTAAAATAGGAACTCAACAAAAAAATTGCATTGCATTTAAGTTTAGGCTGAACGTAGCCTTAACGCGCAATGAAACGCTCCGTTTCCTGACATCATATTTGAATTTGAAACATATCCTTTGGCAAAGTGAAATGGATCGATTTGAGATTAAATATTGTTATTTTTAATACATACATATGATTTTTTATTTAGTTTATAACTTGAAACAGTATATTTCATTGTGTAAATTAATGTCATAAATTCAAATCATTTCGGTTTTACAACATTTTATTGAATGTTTGAAAACTAAAATACGAAATTTAGCAGCTAGTATACGAGGATAACTGGTAGGCAACCCTGCAACGGCGCGCGCGGCGCAGTCCGCTCCGAGCACCCGTGAGAAACGCACGCGCAATGGCGGAACAAACGACATTCTGGGATGAGCTAACTAGTCCCCTGAATATAGTGCTGATAGCTTTCATAGTGTACCTCCTGTACAAGATAGTGCAATCCCACTTCGAGAGCAATGCTCCCGTGAAGCCCGCACCGCCGCCGATGCCGAAACTTAGGAAGGACATGACAGTGGCGGAACTTAAACAGTACGATGGGACAAACGAGGAAGGAAGAGTGCTCCTAGCGGTCAATGGAATCATATTCGATGTGACCAGAGGAAAGAGATTCTATGGACCGGGTGAGTGAATGAGTGATGCAACATAACATTGTAGTTCTGCTTCGTCATTCGATAAACATGTTTACGTTCGGTTGATAACTTAAACGACGAATAAGTTTTTGATTCGCTTGGACTATCGCGAGGGATTTATAATATTTTAATTGTATGCTAATTTAGTTTACCTAAATACCTGCATAGTTTCAATATGTAAATTTGTAACAAACAGTTGAATTTTCCTGATTTCTGGGAATGACTTGACGTTTTCGAAGAGAATCGTCTATTCGTTTTGTAAACTACGAATAATATTATACATCATAGAAGTAAGTACTATGGAAGAGTCACTACACTTTACATATCCTTCGATGGGAGGTTCTCGGAATTGCCATTGTATTCTATTGTTGTCGCGATCACCGGTGCTCGCGCGGGGCTTGATGGGGTAATTTTTTTTTATCAGTTTCTAATACACCTTAAAATTGATACACTTCATGCACTGTTAACCTCTCTAATCTCTTTATCTGTGTCAATTTCTAGTAACGGGATTTTGTGGTATTTTTTTATTAAAACTAAAATCTAGATCACACTACTCTTTACCTCTCTGTCTGTTTGTCAGATTGTAGAGGCCTTGTGATCATTTTTGACTGTACAGATAAGAGTGACTCCGATGCATGGGTATTGGGTACGTTTCATAGTTTAAGTTTACGTCATAAATTATAATAGCCTCGTTATCACAATCGCTTGGGGGAGCAAATAACAATACAACATTATTGTTTTTGATTGGATTTAATGTTTAGACGTGATTGTTTTTCTTATCACCTATTAATGTTTATCGAAACTATATCTAGTTTTTTACCTTTACGCAACGCCAATTTTTTTCGAAAATATTTTATATTATGTTACCAATAATTTGAAGCTCTGTTAACTCATTCGATGCTCACAGTTCAGATATCAATAATAGCCTAAAATATTAAAAATTTTATAATAAATAATAATCAAGATTAGAGTCAGTTGAATTAACTTACGAACGCAAAATATATCTCATTAATATTTAGGTTTAGGGAGATCGCAGACGGCGCACACTTTTAGTCTGCAATCTGCATGTGTAGTGACGTAACGTACGCGATCTATTTAATTACCATGGCGCCAGATATCGATGTAACGATGTTAATTCATGAAATACAAAACAGGCCAGTAATTTATTATACTTCTAAGGCAGAATATCATAATAGAGATTTAAAAAGAAAATTGTGGGAAAAAGTGTGATGTAACGCCTAAAGAAGAAACAAAATACGGTAGTCGGTAAGTTTAAGTTTTTATCATAAAGTTAATATATTTTATTCCTAACAGAATAGAGCAACAATCTCGAGCTGTCAAACGAAGCCGAAATTGGTTTACATATGTGTGTAAAAATATGTGTACGTATACACTTACACAAGCATGTTTCTAAGAGATTAAATTGTCAACGTTCTGATGAGTTTTTTCTTCTTTTCCTGTACTTCAAGTACAAAATAATACTTCGCGATCTTTGCACGATTTCCATAGCGTATACATCGCTCCAGTACAGCGGACAGAATGATCGAAGATGTGCGTCGTGTGCGTTAAGTCTGTGAAAAATCCGTGAACGACATTTTGCACGCCATGCAGACCTTTTGTGCGCCGCAGACTCGATCACACAAAAAGTGTGACGTCTGTGATCTCCCTTAAGGAAAATAATAAATTAAAGTGCTAAAACTTAATAATACAAGACGTATTTTCTGAATTCTTATAAAATATCTTTTATTACTTTGTACCAAGAAAATATAGTAATACTAAGAGATTAATTAACTAAAAGCTCTCTCTCTCTTAATACAACAAAGGTTTGCTTTACCAGGCGTAAGATTGTAATGTTTAAAAATTCTAGCATTCTATAAAGCGCTAATGAATAATATCTTAATAATTAATATTATTCTAATTATACATGATTTCAAACAGTAAACGAGTTATAGATATTTTGGTCCTTTTCAACTAAGCAAAATACTATTAAGGGCGTTCCCTACGGAGATTCCGTTATTTACCGTATTTAGGGGCTTATAAACTCATAATTTGAAAGCTACAAAGTTGTAATAAAAATACAGCAATAATCTTCAGCATATCAACATTCCTTTCCACGTTTTAAATTTTCTATTTTTGTTTATTTATAGTGATATCAGCTTCCAAAGTAAAACCGATTTATTAAAATTCAAGCATACATTCAGCATCTCCTTAGTATTTACAAATTACTGTTGTTTGAAACACACGCCAATAGATCGACAATATCATATTATATATCTATCCTGACCGATTTCGGCCACAGCGACTTTGGGTCTATGGCTATTGCAAGCGTCGTTCGTGTGCTCTCAGGTGACTGACGTAAGCGATTTTTGCACTAAACGTGCGAGAACATTGAGCGCAAGTCAGTACCCCTCCTACATAATGATACAGGTGGTCGAGCCTTAAGCGCATCGCGTTTAGCATCTACCTCGGCCACACGCACTTTCTCATACTCTGACACCTTAGTACTCACGGTCCGCTTCCATAGTGATCGGTCCACAGCCATTGTCTCCCATTGTGACGGATCTAAGTCACACTTCTTCATGTGGCGCATGAGCACGTCTTTGTACCGTAGCAATTGGCCACCTTGTTTTCGCTTGCCATTACTAAGTTCAGAGTAAAAGACGCGCTTGGCCACAGCAGTATCAGGCATCCTAGAGACATGGCCGCACCACTTAAGTTGCCGTTTCATTAGATATGCCTCTATACCGCTGACATTAGCTCGTCGTGGAACTTCCGTGTTTCGAACACGGTGGGACCAGTGAATGTTCATAATGTCGCGTAGGCATCTTAGATGGAATCTATCTAATATGCGGATATGCTTGCGCTATAGGACCCACGTTTCAGATGCATACAGCAGATTGGGCAGAACGACTGCCATGTACACAGCCACCTTCGTAGTGAGCTTTATGTCGTGTGAGCAGAACACCTTGAGACGAAGCTTGCCAAATGCTGCTGCAGCTGCTCCAATTCTGCTGTTAACCTCTTCATCAAGGAGGCACCTAGATGATATAGTGATACCTAGATATTTGAACTTGTCCACAAGTTTAAGTGAGTCGTTACCGAGTTTGATGTCGAGCGAAGGTCTGCGCAGTGTATCCAGAGCCATTACCTCGATTTTCTTTATACTGATTTTTAGGCCAAATCTTCGACACGACTCATTAAGACTCTCCATAAGTCTTTGTAGACCCTCCGGGGATTCCGCCACAAAACATAAATCGTCTGCATACATCATCTCAGTGATGATCATGTGAGACACTTTGGTGTGAGCTTTTAGTCTGGCTAGGTTGAAGACTCCGCGGAGTCTTCATATCGTATTAACTTCTATACTTATTATAAAACAAAGTCGCTTTTTTTCCCTCATGTCCCTTTGTTCCCTTTAATCTTTAAAACTACGCAACAGACTTTGATGATTCTTTCGGTGTTAGATAGCCCATTTATATAGGATGATTATAGGCTATATTTTATCACGCTTAGAATAATAGGAGCGAAGAAATAGAGGAAAATGTGGAAAAAACGGGAGAAATTATTTGAAAGGGCTAACTTGAACGCACTTATCTCAGGAAATACTGGTCCGATTTGAAAAATTCTTTCAGTGTTAGATAGCCCATTTATTGAGGAAGGCTATAGGTTATATTTTATCACGCTAAGACTAATAGGAGAATGTGGAAAAAACGGGGCAAATTATTTGAAAGGGATCTCGCGAACTGCTGGAGCAATTTTTATGTTATTTGGCACAGATAATCGATTTTGATCATTTTTTCAGTGGCTATATGTATATTTTATACCCGTGCGACGCCGGGGCGGGTCGCTAGTATACTATATATTCCACGTTTTAAATTTTTTAGGTCAATTTTGAACTAAGATAAGTTAAATTAAAAATAGGGTTTTGGTGCGATCTCGGCGACGCGGCAAATGTATGGTCGAGGTCGTTTGCTCGGGGGATGGCCTTAACCATTAATTACAACTTCAAACTGGTTCTACTAATAAAGGTATGCATCGTGTCAAAGCACAGTAAAAAATCTTATTATACATGAGTCGTGAATCGTGATGCGGCAATTCATTGCGATGAGTCATTCAAAACTGAACTTTATTTACTACACAAGAAGATACACATTGAGTTGCCCATCTTTACGCGGTGTCGGGCTGCCTGTTCCAGATATTATTATTATGGCTTATATAATATTTTTAAAACCCACTACGCCTCGTAACGTAGCAATGTGATTCATAGACCCTAAGTTGTATTATAAATAGTAAGATCATGAATAATTATTATCAGTCCGTGAGACGGAGAGCCGGTTATTGACCCCAGATGATAATAATGTTGTTACGGCCATAATCATGAATCATAAACAGAACCGTACACTTTTACAATAATTATTAATATAATGTCCATATTGTTACGTGTTAGGGTTCGAGGATTCGGAGAGAAAGACCTGGTGACTCTCTTGAAGACTTTATTCACAAACACTAGCTCACACAAATCACTAAGTCCAAACACTAAGTACTAGATCCAAATCACTGAGCACTATCACTGTCCTAGGTCGTAGCCGAGTCGTTAGTTCACTATCACAATCACTATTGATCACTTTTTCTCACTATTAAAGTCGCCTTGATGATCGCTCGGATCGAACTGAGTTGACTGCCGGCTTGTTTACCTTTTATATGGCCCGAGTCGAATTCTGGAGCGTTCTATTTTGGATTGTTTACGTAAACACGCGATTCACATAAACAAGGGTTGCACTTTTCTAGAAAGTACGCGCAACTGTCGCGCGCAGGTAAACAACTGCCCGTATCCGTAACACGTAAACAACTGCCCGTATCCGTAACAATATTTTTGTCGCTTAGGATCCTATTCTAAGCAAACATCTACACAATAATATTATAATCAAATCATAGTTTTTAAAGACAAATGTCTTAATAGATTTATTTCATAATTGTGATGTATGAGAGCGAAGACCATTTTAGTTTTCTTATAAGATTGATGGGAGAAGCAGATAGTCCGAAAAAGTTAATAAAAATGTTAAAATACGTTTTGTTGACTTTTTTACATTTTATACCTACCATTTCTCTTGCAAAATACAAATAATAAATACTTTATAATATGAAAGGTTAACTGTGTCTAAAATTGTTCCACAAAATCTATGAATTTTGTGGAACAATCAGTAGGTTGTCATACTTGGTCATACAAATTGCGTTGCCCTAACTACCTAATAGTTAGGACAACGCAATTTGTAGTAAAGTACCTATCTATATTCTATATTGTGTAATTACTACATAGTATAAAACAAAGTCGCTTTTTCTATCCTCATGTCCCTTTGTTCCCTTTAATCTTTAAAACTATGCAACGGATTTTGTGCAGTTTTCTTTGAGTGATTAAAGAGGAAGGTTTATAAGTATATACTAACAATCGTTAAACAGTGGAGAAATACTGTTATTTTTGAGGTTTCTAATCTGATGTCGTAAATAATTACAATTGCTTTTGCGGCGGTACCGGCCATTGATGCGGGCCACGGGTAGTAATAAATATAAATCAAAACTACTGAATCGATTTTAATCATTTTCTCAGTTAGTGACATAGGCGTTGTATTTTATACACGTGCGAAGCCGGGGCAGGTCGCTAGTAACTAATAAGTAATAACAGAAACTGGAGCCATATTATTTGAGCGGTCACATGTATGAGAGTACATAATTTTCGTTCGATAATACTGTATTTTTTTCGATGCATTTAACATAATAATATTATTATGGTAATTTGGTTAGAACAGCGGTTCTGAAACCCTTTTAAGAATGGACATTTTTGACGGACCCCCCAAAATATATTGTCTTTAAGAATTAATTGTCCCATGATGTCATTTCTAAAAATAATTTATGTTTCGCTCGCGGAGGCCCTAAAAGACGCACATTGAGAATAGCTGGTTTGGAATATCGTATATCAATTTTTTACATCGCTATTTCCATCTTCAAAGCGACGGTGATCTGTTTTAGCAGTTGATAAACATTTGATAACACGTGTGATGTTTATATCACAAGTACTCAATCTTCCGATAATATTGTTCCCATCTTATCATTGTGATAAAAGTGACAATATTTTAGCATAATATTCTCTATTCTAATCATAGTAGTAGAGAAGGTGAGGGTGCTATTTTGGTAGTCACTCGAGCGTCATAGAAATTTTGTACATTAGGTAAAGCTGATAAAAAAATAATAAGAGCGTTTTTTATTTTAGTGGTGGATTCAGAAACTGCAGTGATTTTAGAGTTTTGAAAAAGAAAATATATTTAGAAAATTGCTTATTTATGTCAGTTATAAATATATTTTAGACAACAAGGACCAAATCACTTAGTTTAATGCAAAATAAAATATCTGCGAAGTTTATTTAGGAAAATATGAAGGTTTATTTATTTATATTTTAAAATGTCCCTACAGGCTTACCTTAACACTAATATATATTCTGTGCCTTAACGTTGAATCGTCAGTGCTTTTTATGGAAGCTATATATGGAAGGGGCATACTAAACATCCCCTATATTAATCTGACAGATCGGATGACATTTTAATATCTAAAAAAAAAAATAGCCCACCACGTGAGAAATCTAATTTCTGTACCATGATAACTAGACACAATATGTTGGAAGCCTATACAAGCTTAATCTGACACGCTCGAGCTACTCCCGAAATCCCGTCTTTCCCTCCCCTACTATAATATTATCTTTGACCAAGATAAGAGTCAAATCTTCAAGAAAATAGTGAATTAAAAGTCCCGGAGTCCGGACAGAGGAAGATACTTGTATCTTTGCTTTTTAGTATCACTTATTCGGTTCACTTTTCTTGATATTATTCCCAATTTTGGAGTCCAAAATAATAAACTCACTTATTATAGAGGTAACAAATCTATAATTATTAAACAATAAAGTCCAAGTCTAACGTAGTAAATAAGACTCTTATGTTAAGTCGCAAGTGTTTTCGCTCTCACTATGTTATAAGTCCTACGAATAATAATAAAAATAATATACAAGAATAAAAGTAAAATAAAACTGGCCAAGTGCGAGTTGGACTCGCCCATGAAGGGTTCCTCAGCAGCAATAAGGTTTATTTCTATAAAATTAAAAGGTTTTTGATTTATTTTTATACATATTTTGGTTGATTTAATGAAAGTTAAATTAAGATTTACCATTTATGACGTATAAAAAAACTACTTGTTAGATCTCGTTCAAACCAATTTTCGTTGGTAGCTTTTATAATAATGTACATCATATATTTTTTTTAGAATTATCATGCCCCTACTTTAGAAGTTACAGGGGGGGACACACATTTTACCACTTTGGAAGAGTCTCTCTAGCAAACTATTCAGATTAGAAAAAATTGATATTAGAAATCTTAATATGATTTTTGAAGACCTATCCATAGATACCCTATACGCATAGATTAGACGAAAAAACATTTTTTTTTGTGTCAGTTGTACGTACCTATGGGGACCCCTAAAATTTTTAATAATTTTTCCATTTTTGTATCAAAATCTTAATGCGGTTTACAGACTACATCTACTTACCAAGTTTCGATAGTATAGCTCTTATAGTTTCGGAGAAAAGTGGCTGTGACATACGGACGGACAGACAGACATGACGAATCTATAAGGGTTCCGTTTTTTGCCATTTTAGCTACGGAACCCTAAAAATGGATCACAAAATATACACTTACTTGCATTTTTCTTTTAGTTGGTGGTCAAAAACGAGTAGGTTCGTTGCTAACTGGAGTATTTAACGGTCAAGATAATATATGTGAAAGTTACCGTTTCTATACTGTATGCTAATTCGATGTACCATCGAAGAAATTTATTCATATGCAAATTTATTTGTTCATATTATTTATTCATATGCATAATAATACGTCATTTCGTCGGGTTATTTCAATTTAACGTTTAAGGCGCTATATTGAAAAAACTGTCCTTTTTAACTTAATAACTACTATAGGACCCTCAGAAATGTTACAAATCTGATAATGAAATATACTTATATATCTTATATTCATAGCCTTATCTAGGTTTGAGAAGAACTAGAAACACGATTAATGTATTTTGCCTCGATACATTTAATTTTCGAAATGACCTTTTAAAAATACGAAATTTGAAGATCATTTTTAAACGAAAATAGATGTATTGTAGGAAATTTGTCTAATTGATAGACACCTTTGCAACTCAAAATCGTATAGAAGCATTTTGCTTAAACGCTCCTAGTTATTTTTTAAATGATTATAATTACGTTTTTTCGCATGTTTTCCGAGCGAGTCGACAGCTTCAGGCCGCAGCGTATTCACGACTTTAAAGTCATACAAATTAAGTATAAAATTGCTGTTCGCGCCAAAATCTAGCGCGACGTTGGCAACACTGCAGCGCGTGAGTTTGCTCTGTGCTGTCGACGTCATACGCTACACACGCGAGTGACATATAAGACTTTTCCGCCTTTGAACCGTGAACGGAGCGCGCTCGTTGAACATACGAAAATCTCCTCTCGTCTGGCCATATCCCTTGTCGCGATCAGCTCAGTGAATACAGTGAAATAAACTAATAGACCACGGTGACAGTGTGAATATCAGCTCGTCTCGTCTCAGTCCGCAGCCGCCAGCATCTCCGCATCAGCAGGTACCCATCTTCCTTTATCCTATATCCTTTCTACAATCGTCGTAGGGCTTTCGCCCCTACAATTGCCCTTGCGGTAAAATTACTTTCGACAGGGGCGCCGAGTTTTTAAAATTCTCGTGGGTGCTCCACCTTTTTTAATGACATGGCTAGACCTACAACTCTGTTATTATTATATTTAATAAACACAAGAAAATACATAAATAAAATAAATCCTAAACATTATTTTTTTTTTATTCAATGGAAATATATTTTGACGAAGAGCGGCTAGGTTTGTTTTTAGGCGCGCGTTTTATGTAGGTAAGTACTAAAATTATGTCGATACCTTTATTATTTAGATTTAGTTAAAAGATGAGAAAGAGAATTATTTTAGATGTTCATTATTGTGGGTGCTGGAGCACCCGAGCACCCACGTAGTCGGCGCCCCTGACTTTCGATATAGCGCCTTAAGAGCCCGGGTTACCCTCGAAATTCTTATACATACGTAATACCAAAATCATTTTGTCATACGAAAATATTTAACATGTTTGAGTTATTTTTCGGCTTAAAATAGTAATTACCTAGGTTCCTGAACAAAAATTAACTTCAAAATATTTAAACACTAAAAAAAAATTTTTTGTGTATAAATTTTTCTTACTAAATTTACTACTAAATATTTAAACACTAAAAAATATATACATAAATATTAAATTTACTACAAAATATTTCAACTCTAAAAAATATTTCTTAGTATTTAAATATTTTGAAGTTAATTTTTGTTCAGGAGCCTAGGTAATTACTATTTTAAGCTGAAAAGTAACTCAAACATGTTAAATATTTTCGTATGACAAAAAGATTTTGGTATTACGTATGTATGAGAATTTCGAGGGTAACCCGGGCTCTTAACCACAGCGTTTAACTCACAATCTATCGGATGGCTTTAGCATAACGTGACAAAATTATATAGGTCTGGCATCTGCTTATGAACTTCTCTGATAGTACAAGTTCTTAGACTCAATTATTTATACCAACGCGGAAAGGAACGGAAGCAACTTATTGCAACGAAACTGTACATAGCACAATGAACTTTATAATATACTACCTAGCTGTTACCCGTGACTCCGTCCGCGTGGACTTCAACTTATAGTGCGCGGTAGTTTCCGTCATAGAGTAACTTGTTATATTGTAGGTAGTTCCCGTTGAACTATGTTATAGGCTACATTACTGCAAATTGCAAAATTTGCACGATAGAGGTGCTTCCGCGGTACGCGCACTTCAAACTTCAATGTTTACATTTTACAGACAAACAGACAGACAGACAGAGATACTTTCGCATTTATATTAGTATAGAATTAGATCAACAGTATGACACACAAATTAAATATTACAAGCCAAAAAATTTAACGTGTGTCTTCCGCGGAATTCTTAAGAATTCTCTGGTGCCTAATTGCGTGTGGCAAAATTGACGCTTCCGTTCCATTCCTCGGCGATATAAATTGAGCCTTACAGTCTGAGAATGTAACATTGCACTTGTTTACAACCACTTGCTGCATAGCTCTTCAAAACTCGATCAAGGTGAAGTCATGTCGGCCATCGCTGTTCGTTCACTCCTTGTTAATGTCTAACATGTATAGGAAGTTTCTCCGAAAACAGTCCTTACGCCATTACTTTATGAGACTTGTCGCAGGTATAATAACCCTGAACCGGCTGCTGTCGTGCAATAGGAAACAGCGGCTCTATTATTAGGGTTCCGTAACCAAAGGGTAAAAACGGGACCCTATTACTGAGACTTCGATGTCTGTCCGTCTGTCTGTCTGTCTGTAACTCAAGAACCGCTATACCTAGACTTCTGAAATTTTCACAGATTGTGTATACCGTATCTGTTGCCGCCATAACAACAAATACTAAAAACAAAATAAATTAAATATTTAAGGGGGGCTGCCATACAACAAACGTGATTTTTTTTTTGGCCTTTTTTGCTCGATATCAATAATGGCAACAGGTAGGCACTTGAAATTTTCACAAAGGCCTTAAATATATGTGTACTTTGATAATTAATAATAATATTTACATAAAATAAAAATTTAAGGGGGGCTCCTATACAAAAACACAATTTTTGACCTATTTTTGTTCTATGGGTCTAAACACACTAGGCTGAATTACGCCGGCGTAAATTCCGCCGCGTTTACGCCGCGTTTAAATTGCATACAAAATACGGGCCGAATACTAGGGGTGACACACTATTACGTCGCGTTTTGTACGCGTTTAACATTTGCGGCGGAAATTACGCCGGCGTAATTCAGCCTAGTGTGTTTAGACACTATGACGGTACGGAAGCCTTCGTGCGCGAGTCCGACCCGCACTTGGCCGATTATATACGAGTATCTTTGATTGCTTACTTCTCTCTAAGCCAAGAATTTTAAAATGATCAATTAGTATGAGTTTTTAGAAAGCTACGTTATCGTAATCTTTTTAACCGACTTCAAAAAAAAGGAGGTTATCAAGTCGACGCGTATGTATGTAATATTTCCAGAACTGACCAGTTTTTGTATATGTTAATCTATGACAGCTTCTGAACAAATGTGCCAAATTTCAAAAGTGTATGTATGTATGTATGTTTTTATGTTTGTGCACGCATATCTCTGGAACTACAAGTCCGATCTAAATGATTCTTTTTTATTATACTAGGTATTGTTCAACTTAGGGAATGCTGCAAGTTTCATCAAAATCGTTCAGTAGTTTTTGAGATAGGGAGTTTTAATTCTCAATTACGTACAATTTTGAAGTCGGTTTTATCTTTTTAAAATACAGTTATTGAATTATATAGAATGTCAAAATATATTATTATTTATTTAGAAACAAGAAGAAACAAAGGTGCAAAAAAGATAATGAACTAGTTATAAGTCCTAGAACAAAAAGGTAATTGATGTTAGGGCATAAAATTCAAAATCTGGGGGTACGGCAGTGCCCCAGCCAAGCTTTTTAGCAAAGGCACGTCCACAGAAATAAATCTTGATTTATTTCTGTGGGCACAGCCGTACCATACTTTTCTTGAAGCGATTCGCGGCTCTTTCGCACTCCCTATATTACCATAGACTAAGGAAAATACCAGTATTACATAATTTTTTAGAGCAAAAATTCTGACAAGGCCTTGTTACACCTACCGAGTGTAGTGGCGAGTGGCGACTGTCAAGATAGTGCCCTTGGCAGAGAACTTGGTATAAACGGAATAAAAAGTATCCTATTTCCTTTCCCAAGTCTCTAAGTATCTCCGTACCATATCTCATAAAAATTGTTTTAACATATTTTATAATATTAGTATGGATTGGCGTACCGGCTACCACTCGGTAATGTGTTCGTAGGTAATGTGCGCACTGTCTCGCTACTCTCGGTGTGAGCCCTTACATATTAGCTATGTAACTTGCCGATAGAACAATTAATTTTCTTTAACATTTTACTCTACAATATTTTTCCGTCATGAATTTTCCAATAGAATTTTCTTGTGTATTTATCGATAGCAGTGAAATTACATTTTATAAGGTAAACTGTGTCACTAATACTATTTTCCTTTTACGCTTCAGCGGGCTTTGTTAATAATAAATAGGATTTTTATAATTAATAAAACTTTACAAAAACCCTTACAAAACACAAAAACCGCATCAAAATCTGTAGATCTAAGCATATAGTAAAGTAGGGATTAAGGATTAAGCAACTCCGTTGCGCCAAAATTCGTTTATCACGCAGGAACCGTACATACGGGATAAAGTCTGTTATCTTTTCACACTTAAATCCTATTTACATGTTTGGAATGGAGTTAATTTGAGAGACAGGAAAGGACGTAGGATGTATTTTGTAACAAAAAAATGTGCGGTTTCCGCGGCAAAAATTAATCTCCACGCAAGAGAGTCGCGGGCGTCAAGTAGTATGATACAAAGGAACGACCGACTTTCTAGATAATACGCAATTGGTTTTTAAGATGCCGTACGACGTATCCAAAGCGTAAAAACAGGGCCTATTAATCTTCTCTGTCTGTCCGTTTGTCTGTCTAGACCGTTAAAATTTTCAAACTAAGTTTTGATGCTGTGTCATGACAAAGTCCAAAAGATCAGCAAAGTACGAATCGGACTCGCGCACAAAGCGTTATCTGCTGTACACCATTGACTAGATTAAATTTCGGAACATACCCAGGCCACAGAATATATTATATTAGTCCCAGGCCGGCAACGCACCTGCGAATAATTCTAATGAGGCGAGTGTAAATAGGCGACGGTACTTGCCTTCCATTAGGTGACCGTTTGTTTGTTTGCCCCTTATTTTATAATAAAATTATTCGCCCATTGACTGGGTTCGCTGACCTCTATTATACAAGTACGCTGGAAATATGATACCCTTTGAAATGACAGCTGTTTTTGTGTCTATTTGAAGCGGAATCAGCGCCCTCGAAATCAGGGGAAGAGAACTAAATCTGACGTAAACATGACGTTAAAAATCGCCATATTGGCGCTGATAGCAGTAGTGGGAGTACTTGGAACTAATACTAGTTCCTACCACCGTAGTGATTATATTCTCTTTGGTTTCTACAACCAATAGCGATTGAGCGGCCTTTTGCAAGTTACGTCAGATTTAGTTCTATTCCCCCGATTTTGGGGGCGCTGATTCCACTTCTATAGGCACAAAAAACAGCTGAGTATCATCTGTCCAGCGTACTTGTATAATGGAGGTCAGTGACTGGGTTATATTTCGGAACATGCCCTGTATTCGCTGATTACCGAACGCCAGTCAGCCGTCACTTCCGGACAGAAAATTTTGCATTACCCTGATTACTAGTACTACCCCAGGCCAGGTGTTATCAACATTTATGCAAGATGTGCCGTAATAAAATATATTAGGGAGGAAAGAATATTTTACACAAGTAAAATATAACGTCAAAAAACGGAAGTAAGGAAATTATACAGTAGGTACTAATTTTTTAATTTGTAATGCGTAAACACTTTCTATTAAACCTAAGAAAAAAACAATTTGATGAAAAGAATTTTTAAAACTTAATACTTTGTAAAATTTTAAAAAGAAAGATGCTTGTACTGGCTTGCTGACCTAGCTTGGAGCATGCTAGTTCTGTTTTACAAATGAAGATAGTTTTGTCTACACGAAGCCAGAAGTACTAGCTTGCTAGCTTACAAACACTAGCTTGCTATCCTAGCTTGAAAAACTAGCCTCGTGTGTCCCGGACATTAAGGATAAAGACAAAATAAAATTTTATTTCTTATAAACTATAAGTGGAGTTCAACAATAAATAATTGTTCAAAACAACAATTTGAGCTAAACAATTTGAAGGTTAAGAGACAAAGTTGACACCTGTAGGTGGAGTTTCAGGTACTTAGGTGATCTAAGCACTTTAACTCCTAACTAATTTGAGGATTTTGCTTTAAGCTACGTAATTAAGTAGGTACTCATATTTCTTGAGTCGTTGATTTTAGGGTTCCGTACCCGAAAGTTAAAAATCACTAAGACTTCGCTGTCTATGCTTCCTTCTGTCTGTATATCAAGAACCGTGACATATAATATAGACAGTTGAAATTTTCACAATTTGTGTATTCCCTGTTGCCTTTATAAACAGAATAACATTAACATTTAAGGAGGTCTGTACTAGAAATCTTATTTTTGCTTCGTAATGGTACGGAAACCCTCGTGCGCGACTCAGACTCGCACTTGGCCGATTTTATACAAATATACGTTCTTATTTCTCATTTTATTCCATCAAGCTTATTATCAGTATAGTAATATAAAAAATAGGTTTTAACGAGAGTTTTATTAAATTTTAAATACACAAATATTATTTTATCACTCAACCTTGGACTTGTAATTTGCCAGATTTTATTTTGTTTTGATATTGTAAAAAGCTATTTTATATATTTTTCCTCTTAAGTAAATAAAATAGTTTTTTTATCAATAAAAGGAATCTCTTAGCAATTACTATGTAACTACCAAAGATTTTGTAGAACTGATAATGACTATATTCTCTTAGCTTGTTTCTAGAAAAAACTAGAAGCTTCTTTTATAGTACTTGCACTCTTAGCTGGAAGTTTTAAACAGTTGCTATCTGGAGATCCTTGGTTCGAATCTTGCCAAGGAAATAAGAAGTTTTTAAGGTTCCTAATTCCTGTATCTTATTTAATATTATTATGAGCTTCGGCTTGACCAAACATCGATTGGAATAGAACTTATTATATCCTCCCATTATCTTCCTTAGTGCCATATTATTTCTAAAAGAACTCTCGTATCTTTCCAAGGGCCATAGTCCATACTCGTAGAGTGGTCTTCCTTTTATGGTTATTGGTTCCATATTCCTAAACCGACTGTCGTATATTCCAGGTGGGCCGTACGCGGCGTTCGCGGGTCGGGACGCGACGAGAGGACTGGCGACGGGCGAGGTGGCGGGCTCGGAGAAGGAGTACGATGACGTAAGCGACCTGACGGCTGACGAGCTCGCCGGGGCGAAGGAGTGGGAGGACCAGTTCAGAGGTAAATAATCACTATATGTATATTTATATGTATATTTATACAGCAGCAAAAAAACAGTGACAATACTTTAGGGAGCGTATATTCTGTCCATTGGAGACGTCAGATACCAACACTAAAGTCGTCGTGTGCTAGACACTGCGACTTTATGTGTTGAACAATCGATAGAATCACTACTGCATCGCTACAAAAAGTTGCAATGTGCTAGGGCCCTAATGTCTACTACATTAAGTGTTGTTCAGTCATCAGTGTAAAAGTAGCAGCCCTGGAACACATTTCTTTTAGTTTATTGCATAGGTAAATTCATGACATCGTTTTACAGAAAAAACTTAAAAGTCAAAAGTTACTTACACACACCACAGACATAGAACTATGACACACCCTAAAGTATTATCACGTTGTTTTCCAGCAACCTGTATAATATCTTAAAAGGGTCTAGACTCTAGTGGATGAAATTGTCTAACAGATTTTCTGAGTTTTGTTCAGTCAGTCGTCTGTCACAGAAAATACGGCCAAGTGCAAGTCGGACTCGCGCACGAAGGGTTCCGTACCGTTATAGAGCAAAAATAGCCCAAAAATGTGATTTTTGTATGAGAGCCTTTTGTATTTAAATATATTTATTTTATTTTAATTTTTTATCAAATATTAAAGTACAAATATAATTAAGGATTTTGTAAAAATATCAAGCGCCTAGCTGTTGCCATTATTGATATCGGGCAAAAATAGCAAAAAAATCACGTTTGTTGTATGGGAGCCACCCTTAAATATTAATTTTATTTTGTTTTTAGTACTTGTTGTTATAGCGGCAACGGATATACATATTCTGTGAAAATTTCAGAAGTCTAGTAATAGCCGTTCTTGAGATACAGCCAGGAGACAGACAGACGGACAGACAGACGGGCGGACAGACAGACATCGAAGTCTTAGTAATAGGGTCCCGTTTTGGGTACGGAACCCTCTAAAAGATCAGTCTGGCAATCAACCAGCTACACAAATTTCCCGTCCGCTCATGACCAAACTGATGGACTGATCACTGAACTGATGCCAGACTGACATGATATTGTGTACCTCAACATACCTGCCAAAGCGGCAACCATGGAAATTAGAAACGTAACAAAGTACTAGCATAGCATAGGCGACAAAATATAATGCTACTTTTAATCTTACTCTATTATACCATGCATGAAAGATAATTTCTTTGTGTAAATTCAGCTTAATTTGTTTTGTACTTTCTTCTAAAATTAAGTAGTAATTTAACTTTACAATCAGTTTAATTTACATATTTTGTGCATTAAATAAAGTATAACTAGACTTTTACTTACAAAAACACAACAATAATTTCACATTGTATAATGATTTGTATGTCATTATTTCAGAAAAATACGACATCGTTGGCAAGCTACTGAAGCCTGGTGAGACGCCGACTGATTACAGCAAAGAAGACGCCAAATCAGAAGAAAAGAAGGAGCTATAGACTATTTATTATTACGTGTTGGGTTATGTTATGTTTGGAATGGTAAAATAAACTTTTATAGTTACTTATTTGTTATTTTCCATACATACAAATTAATAGTTTATACATTTAGAACGCGATAATAGCTTTACGTTGTTATTAAAAATTATGTTTTTTTCTGATGCTCTAACGGTGCGTCCACATTTTATCATTTGCGCGATAATTAGAACGCGATAATAGCTTTACGTTGTTGTTAAAAATTATGTTTTTTTTTCTGATGCTCTAACGGTGCGTCCACATTATATCATTTGCGCGATAATTAGAACGCGATAATAGCTTTACGTTGTTGTTAAAAATTATGTTTTTTTTTATGCTCTAACGGTGCGTCCACATTTTATCATTTGCGCGATAAGATCTCCGATCATCTCCGTCGCGGTCATCGCGCTGTATCAAGTATGCGTATCATAGTGTGGACGTCTATAACGGTGCGTCCACATTTGTATCATTTGCGCGATCAGATCTCCGGATCTCCGTCGCGATCATCGCGCCGTATCAAGTATGCGTATCATAGTGTGGACGCCTATTAGATCGTTCTGCTGATCATGCGTGTATTTGATACGATACGTATCAGATACGCAGTTAATAGCGATCGGGGCGTATCATGATACGCGTATCATTTTGACACGCTTCGATGATACGCGACGGAGATCTGATCGGGGATCTGATCGCGCAAATGATACAAATGTGGACGCACCCTTTGGTACGACACGTATGATACGCGGTTAATAGCGATCGGGGCGTATCATGATACGCGTATCATTTTGATAAGCTTCGATGATACGCGACGGAGATCTGATCGGAGATCTGATCGCGCAAATGATACAAATGTAGTCGCACCGAGATTCAATAAATAAGAAATGACAAGGCTTTTTTAAAATGCATATAGCGTGGCCTTACAAAGTTATAATTTGCTGACACGCGTGTAGTAGTTTTTTAGTGCAATTTTATGCTTTGTGGTTCGTAATGCTTTGTATTTGGGTTATGTATTTAAGGCTACACGCATCCTATGAGTAGTGACTTCTCAAATTTACTGAAATATATCATAAACTTTATGAAGCTTTTATTATTTAGAAGTTCTGCTGGCCGATTCTGTATCGTACATTTGTGAGTTAATAACTGAGTTAGTAACGAAACCGATGAGTGAGTAACGGAAAGTTCCACTTTTTGTATTCACTTGTATACAAAAGTGAGACTTTTCGTTGCTCACTCCTCGGTTTCGTTACTAACTCAGTGATTAACTCACAAATATACGATACAGAAACGGCTAGCTGTTCTAAAAGTAAATCATAATTTATTATTATTTATCAGCAATACCTAAGTTGATAATTCACATGGTGCAATCAATCATCACAAAGTCATCTAAAGTATAATATTTTTCGACCACGAACGTGGAACTAATTTTGCATAGCAATTGGCAATCAATGTTCGATTGATTCCTGTGGACCAAATATATGAGTTTACAACCAATTTACAATGAAATTTAATCTGTATTCAGCAAGGTGGAACTTCACAAAATTAGTCACAAATGAATTATTTCATTAGCGATGATGTAATTATAAATTATAGATATGCTAAATGCTCATTATTTCATATGTATATATGATCTCTATATATCATCATTTAGGGTTCCGTAGTCAACAAGGAACTCTTATAGTTTCGGTCTGTCCGTCCGTCTGTCTGTCTGTCTGTCCGCGGTTTTGCTCAGAGACTATAAGACCTATAAAGCTGTAATTTGGCATGAATACACATATTAATGATGCCGACAAAATGGTACATAAAATCTTAAAAAAAAAATTTAATGGTACCTCCCCTACACATCAAGCGGGGTTGAATTTTTTTTTTCGCGCCCATCTCATCGTGTAGGGTGTCGTTGGGTAGGTTTTTTTTTAAATATTATGATTATTCATAGATCATTTTTCGATTTAGGGATCCGTTTGTGAAATATTAAGTTTT
The DNA here is from genome assembly GCA_905333045.1 of Lysandra bellargus. Taxonomy (NCBI): domain Eukaryota; kingdom Metazoa; phylum Arthropoda; class Insecta; order Lepidoptera; family Lycaenidae; genus Lysandra; species Lysandra bellargus. Next base: position 10,076,429 of record HG995338.1, read on the forward strand.
AAAGTGGAAAAAATCGTTAGAGTCCAGTGTCCCCCCCTTCTACCAGCTAAACGGTTTCTTCTGGAAATGTGAAAAAATTCACGGGAGTAGAAAATATGCTGAATTTAAAAGGAAAACTATCACGGCTAAGAAGACTTCATAAGTTATTGAGTAATAGTCGATCAACTAAAAAAAATGTATTCGGCGAAGTATAAAGGAACTTTTCGTTCAAATTCATTTGAAAATAAGTGAGATGATGTTGTCAGTAGTGTAAAACACGTTATAAATGTACATTCATTGACCATACAAACATTTTCAAAAACTAGCGGTACTGCGGAACCCTATTTGCGCGTGGCCCGACACGCACTTGGCCGGTTTTTTTTATTAGTTTTGTTATGGATAGCGCCATCTTCAATTTAGTAAACAAGTAAAAAAAAATATAGAGAAGTAAGTGGTAGCAAATATAATTATTATGGTGAATATTATAAATAATTACTAATAAAATATGCAATTGATACCAAAATTATATATTTTTCACTCCCATTGAATTCATTATCATAATAATAATTATAACTAGTTACCAGAATCGCAGATTCTTTTGATACTAAAATAAAAAAAAAATCTCAATAAAATTTTAATTCTATACTTAATCATAATTTTAAAAAACATGACTCATATAGAGTACAAACTAAATGCATTTCCTTTGCTTACCACGAAGATGACCGCCATAGAACTAGTGCATAGGATATTAACAGTGTTCCTGACGTGAAATGCAGCAGAGGACAAGAGCTAGGCAATTTCCTAGCGATTTCCTCGCTGGGATGCGCTAAAAGGGACTTATCGCTGAAAGGAACTCTATTTTATGCTTCATTTCATGTCGAAATCATTATAAGCTAAAAGCTGATTCGCAAAGGCGTCAAACAGAACAGCTTGCCCATTGTGAACGCTTTTAATAAAGCAAATAGTTTTTTAACTGCAGTTTTAATCGAATCCCGCGCGGCGTATCTATATTTTAATCTTTGGTCCATTGTATTTTTTACATACTATTATTTTAAATAAGGTTATTTAATATTATGTATAAACGGTACTTTTGATATACATATAACTTATACTTTTGAAATGAATCTTGCTTATAAAAACATACTGAATTAATGTACAAATACAGATGTTATGTTTTTTTAGTTACAAGAGATTTAGTTATATTCTTAATGTCTGATACATTAGATATTTACCACAACGTATATATTATTATAGTACAGAATATATTTTAGTAGTACCAACAGAATTCCCATTCGTGAAACCAGTTTAAAGAAATAACAACTCATGCTACGATACTATAAAGTCCAAATTCCGACCGCGCAGTGCTAGGTGCCTACAATTATATTTGCCTACATATGCGCTCTCTTTCTATCGCGTAACCCTTTCTAACGAAAACAAGATTGTCACCTTTTAGAAAATAAAATAATTACTATAGCAGATATATACTAATAGCAAACTTTTTATAGTAATAATCAAATTTTAGTAACCCAACGTATATTTTAATTAAATATAACAGTTTTGAATATTTGATTATAGTGTAGGAGCTGGTCAGGATTTTTTTACAACTTAAACATAGTAACTTGTGTGTAGTTGCGGTTTGTTTGTAACAAATTGGTTTATTTGCTATGTTTGTTTATTTTTTTATCATTTTTTGTAAGTATTTTAGAGTCTTAAATTACTTTATTGAAATATTTCTTTGACCTTTTTTCAATTGTTCATATTTATCATAACGATTCAGTCACAGCGGTTAAATCAGTACGTAGGATATTATATGTGACGAAAAAATTTGCGCGTGCGTCACCGCTCGCTTGTGAGTCCCTAGTGATCTGCCCCTCTAGAGGGGTACTTACAGTTCGATACCTAACCGCGCGAGTGGGACAGGCCTGATTATAGTGCCGGATCAGCTGGTATTAAGTAATGAGGTCTATCTACTAAATGATCACCTAAATCTAAATTCTGAATCATCTTAACACATTTATCATCTAAATGATATTTACGTACCTCTACTGTTTTACAGTTATATTTTGATACGTTGTTGTATTTTATAATATTAATTTATATGTTACCGTTAATGTGCGTAAACCAGTTAGACTGCAGATTATCAAGGTATTCTGCAGATTATCTGGGTGAGTTAGTTAAAGTGCAAAAATTTTATTCTATTCTCATTAAATTACATAAAATAAGTTCTTGTTTGAATAAAACATATTATTTAGTTGTAGATAATTATTTAATATAATTTTTTGGACTTAAAAAGGGAATAAATCAATTATAACATTCTAGGTTATTAACTTAATTAGATTGGCAGTTTACGGCAGCAACGCCTTGCCACTTCTAAAATGGCATATCAGCTGACTTACATAATGACATAATGACTTGTCATCGTCTTTTGAACTATCAAGTGGGTACGCCTATCTGAGAATCGTTTGTAAGACGTTGCTACTCGAGTATTTTAGAAACTCATTGGAATAAGTTATTACATTTTAAGTAAAATATTACTCCACTAATAAAATATAACAGATACCACAAATAAAATATAATAGACATAAAACAACAACAGTCTTAGGTTGACAAGCTTAAGTCAAAGTTTTTAGGACTTTTACGAAGAAAGAGAATCCATAACTATAACTAGGTAAAGTGCAAATATAATCAGGGAATCTGCAGATTACCTAGGTAATGTGCACGTTAACGTATTGTGCATTCTACCAGTAACATATTATATTACTTTAACTTTATTTCACTCGTTACATCTTTTATAAATTGTGCTCATTTCTCTCACCTTGAAAACAAAACGTAATAAGTACTCGACTTACTTAACTCTAAATGACTACGAACGGCTGTATTCTCTGTTATGTGACTTTATACAATTGCTTTGAAAATATTCGTGTACAGAAGTTTTTAAACTCTCTTACTAATAAAGAAGTTACACAATGAATAAACTAGACAATGTTTTGTCTCTGTCTTTATCTACTAACTTTTAGAAATTTTCATAGGACAAACTACTTGCATAAATATTCTAATAATTATTTAGATTTTAGTATTTAAAATAAATATTTAATATTTTTGTAAGTTCGCACAGTGTACGGAGGAGACGAAAAATCGGAAATTTTCTGTTTTCTTCAATTTTGAATAGGCATTAATATTATAAATGCAGGAGTAGAACACCCGCGTGTCAATTCAAAATAGTTTTGATGCTACGAGCTACCAAACTTTAGCGTTTTTTTGCGGCCTAGAAGGGAAAAATCCATATTTCTCCAAAACTTGTGAGTAATTAATAAAATTTTATATTTCACCTGAAAGCCTATTAAATAAGGCATATTTCAAGCATTTTTTCTGATTCGCCGTGTCAATATTTTTCATACAATAAAATAATTTTCATTTTTAGGTTTTTATTTTTTTATCCAAAACCAAACAAAAGATGCAATCGAAAATATCGACAAATTAAAGGTATACAAGCATTCTATACGCACAAAAAAATCACTTGTGAGATCCGTTTACAACCACTGCTAAATCATTCTATTCAATTTACAAACTTAATTGTCAACATATTTTGTAGTCTTTTCGTTTTCGCGTGACCATCACTTACCTTGATTTTTTTAATAAATACTAGAAATAATATTAATTGTTTGAAGTATTATGAACTGACATCCGATTTTTTTACCGACTTCCAAAAAAAGCGGAGGTTTTATATTTTTTCTAAGACTTCTTTTTGATAATTTTAATTATACTCATTAAAGACGTATATAACTTTCATACTATAAATGTTAATATATTATGTGACTATTTCTATTGCATTATTGACAGCCATCCATTGAAAGGCGTATGGTGGCAGCCCTAGCGTAGGATTTCACGATCAAATATCTCCAGTTGTAAACGTATCTTACAAGTGATTTTTTTGTGCGTATAGAATGCTTGTATACCTTTTATTTGTCGATATCTTCGATTGCATCTTTTATTTGGTTTTGGATAAAAAAAATAAAAACCTAAAAATGAAAACTATTTTATTGTAGGTAAAATATCGACATGGCGGATCAGGAAAAAAGCCTGAAATATACCTTATTTAATAGGCTTTTAGGTGGAATAAAATTTTTTATTTATTACGTAAAATTTTTGAGGATATATGGATTTTTCGCTTCCGGGCCGCAAAAAATAGCTAAACTTTGGTAGCTCGTAGAATAAAAAAACTATTGCGAATTGACACGCGGGTGTTTATACTCTTGCATTCATAATATTAATGCCCATTCAAAATTGAAGAAAATAGAAAATTTCCGATTTTTCGTCTCCTCCGTACACTGTGGTTCGTTCTGAATAGAAAAATGTTGCCCTAAAATTAGGTAGTCATCTACAGAGCAGGTCTTTTAAATAGGAAGTTTGTAATCGGAAAATAGGTCCACTACACAGTTCTACACTGCAGCTCTTTTGTCACCAGGATCTACAGCGGTAACCGACTACAAAAACTCTTTTATATGATCTCAGGGGTAACGAGACACAAGCTAACAAGAAATTATTTAGAGGAAACAGAATATTTCAAAGAATAGAAAGTTTGACCGACAAAGTATCGCAAATAACTCGTAAGATACTCCCAGAGCGAACCAATAATTCTCCATCGGAGTACTTGGACGTCGCTTGCCAACTGAACACGTGTGGATGAACTGGATAACTAATATTTTACAGCATACGGACAATTACTTATTTTTCCCTCATTTTTTAAACAAACCTTCCAATGCACTTATTTAATGAATAACCATCTAGCGAATACTGCCTATACATAAAATCCTCATTTTTTTATTTCAAATCATTTTCCGGCCCTAGCCAGCAAAAATACTTACTAGAGAGGTGTCAAGGGAGTACCGCCACCCCACATAGAAAGGAACTTCATTCCAAAAAACAACATTTTCAAATCGTTATTTACCCACTTTATCCAATCACATCTTCAACTCATAATGAACTTATGCCTCCTAATAGGGAAGATATAAATCTTGTAGGAACAATAACTTTGTTGTTCCAACTTTGTTCGCAGGTGAAATTATTTTAGATATGAATATTGTGAAGGCGTGTTTATATTTAACAGTAAGGTACCGTGTAGACGTAGAATACGGTCTTCCACGTTCCAGCGAATTTTTAACCCCGGCTTTCTTTTTTAATTCAGAACCATACTGTTTTCAATCGTCAGTATATTATTATAATGGGTGCCCGTTGCTTACATTATACTGCAAAAACTGAACAAATTATGGCCGGTTTACATTATTCCAATCCACCGCTGAATTGCTACTGGAATAATGTAAAGTCTGAATCCCAGTGCATTCCAGTGGGCGTCTACATTATTGAAATAATACGCCGAATTGATCCGTTTTTCACATTATTATCCTAGATTTTATCACGACAAACGTATTTTTGGCCATGTTAGCCCATAGTCTAACAATGCAAGCGACCACCAATGTAAGTTCTACGATGGTAATATAAGGTGGCTACCAATAATGTGGCTATCCATCAAGACCCATGTATACGGGCTTTAAGAGTATAAGTGTAGCAGAACTAACAAACTTCACTCACGTTAAATGAAGTGTCTGAGTTAATTGAACAAACAGCGATTACTAAGTTGGGCCGTACGCTCAGTGTTCACTCCGGTTCAGCAAACACGACGCATCCTGCCCCCGTCGCGTCGTCTGGAAGATTTATTGTGAACACTAACTAGGTGATGCCTACTAACTAGATGACTAACTAGATGATTCGTTTATCGCGCGGGAACCGTACATTTTTCAGGGACAAACAGTCTTCTATGTCCTTTCCCGGGACTCAAAGTAGTGCCAAACAGCAAAATCGGTTCAGTGGTTTGGGCATGAAAGGGTAACAGATAGACTGACGGACAGACAGGCAGACACACTTTCGCATTTATAATATTAAGTAAGTATGGATATCCTTATTAATACTTCAGTCGGAATTTCCAGGCTTTCCAGGCAACAACAATAGCATACAATAGCAATTGCTATTGTATGCTATTGTTGTCGCGATCACCGGTGCTCGCGCGGGGCCTGAAGGATTAATATTGAAAATGTGTATGTCTGTTTGTTAAATCTTTAGGCTGAAACCGCTGAAACGATTTTGATGAAATATGGTATACATACACTTTAGTCCTGGGAAGGGACATAGGATATAAATAGAGGATATGAACAGAAGGGGATAGCTTTTATTTAAAAAAAAAAAGTTTTAGCAACGCTTTCGAGCATTCGAGCATATACGAAAGACTTCTATGTAGAAATATTTGGTATACGATAGTACTGAATAATTTATATTGGTTATAGCGTCTAAACTCTAAGCCAAGCAAGATGATGACATATTGACTGCTGCTACTTACCTATTTACTATTATGGTATCGAAAGTGCAAAAATGGCTTCTTTCAGACACGAAACTGAATGACTATTGACTATTCATACTCATTGATTTTTTATTTCTTACGATTTACGAATATGGCTACTTGCTCAAATGACATATCGATTGGGGTTATAAAGTTTTAATACAGCCTCCAATTTGAAATTTAAAACAGCGACAATATATCAAAAGAGAGAGAATAAACAACAGTTATTTTTGTATGGACTCATTGATTTCGCTACCAGCCTCCCAAATTGAAACATATGATTGTGTCGGTCAGATCGTCCACAATATCCGTGAGGAAAGTAGGTTTTGCGGCCAGGGTTGACAACTGTACAAAAAATATTTAATTTTTTTAAATTAAGTTACAAATATTCACGTTTTTTAGCAGAAAAGGACACAAATTTAAATTTGTAATTTTTTAACTAATATTAAATACAGAAGCAACGAATTCTTGTTTTATTGTTTATAGAAACAAACGTGTGGCAGCCCTACAGTGACGTAAGCCAGCACATAACGAATGGCGCGTTGCTCCGCAAACTTTCCTCCTTCATCAGATTGAATCCTCGAAGACAGTTCATGACAAAAAATATCATGTTGTCATCCCGGTGATCCGTCTCGACACGTCCGCGACGCCAAATATTGCATTTCTTTCTCGTTCATTTACTTCCTTCTTCATGAATAACTTCCTGTTATTAGAATATATACTTATCATTATGAATGATAATGTGTGTACCTACGAATAATAAAACCTAAGGAAATGTAACTCTCATACTAATACAGTTTTAAATTTGGTTCCATTCGAACTGTCATGTAACGTCAGCCTTTATACCGCTCAAGGTCACCTGAATATGCAATGAAAAGTGAACCTAAGGTACACTTTTTTGACAAATATTTTGGAGCATGTTTTTTGACGGAGTTACTCTTTCTTAGTTTTTATTATTCGTAGGTGTGTACTATGTCATTTCATACGCGTTTTAAGTATTAGTATGGGCAACCATAGCTTTCGATAGGCAATGCTGTATCTAGTAATTAGGGCAACTGCCGTAAAAATAGTTCTAATCTACCTGTCACAAAAAAAATCTATTTCAGAAGCAATCGTTACACGGAAATATTTTTTTACTATGAAATGCCGCAACGAAGTTTTGGCTCTAAGAGATATTCCACCAGAGTGGAAACGCAGCCTTAGCTAAATGTATGTTTTTTTTAATAGATTCTATTTTTTACACTTTAACTCAGCTCCAGTTGAATGCATCTTGAGTGTCTAAAATGATTGAACAGACACATGAACCAGCTCTGAAGGAACGTCTAGATGTACCATCGAGGAAATTGATTCCTAGGCAGTTGACAGACCAACGTTATTTGGTGGGATCATGTCAATTCAATGTTAATTGTGATCTGTCGGCTGGGTTTGACGTAACGCGACCAAACTACGTAGGTGATAGGTCGCCATATGTCTAGGAATCAAATTCTCTGATAGTACAATGCCAATTTACTGAAAGCTAATGATGCATCTGTACCTTCGAAAACCATAATATTTTCCATAATATTTCTATTTTCAAGGACCTTTTATATTATTGAACCCACATGTGACGGCTTGGTAAACAGATCGATTAACCTAAAAATAAACAACAATAAGTCATCCAAGATTATCTACGGAATGAATTTTTCTACCCACCACTCAATTAAGTTAATAGAAAGAACTGTTTGTGCCGTAATTTTTTTGTTAAACTGGCTTTGTCAGGGTTCCTTACCCAAATGATAATAAATAGGACATTATTGCTATGACAATCTAATATATAAAATTCTCGTGTCACAGTTTTCGTTGCCATACTCCTCCGAAACAGCTTGACCGATTCTCATGAAATTTTGTGAGCATATTGAGTAGGTCTGAGAATCGGCCAACATCTATTTTTCAAACCAAAAATTATTTATATAGCAAAACAACGTTTGCCGGGACAGCTAGTATTATATAATTTTTACCGTGTTCTACCAGATGCAGATTGTATCTCAAGAACCACCACAGAATGTAGACAGGTGATTTTTTCACAAATTATATAGATATTTCTTAGTTGCCGCTATAAATAAATAGTATTAAAATAGGTTACCTAACATAAATTTAAGGGGGGCTCCCATATTATAAAAAACATGGTTTGTTTGTTTTTCGTCCATATCAATATGATACATATTTTACTTGAATATTAATAAGTTGTTGTTTACTCTCTACTGTTGTTTACCTAGTTAACGGTATGGATATGGAACCATTCGCGCCCAAATCTGACTCGCACTTAATTGGCTTTTTAACCCATTTAAATTAATCAAAATTTTAGATCAGGGCACGTGTTTCGACATTGTCATTATTTTTCAACCCTCCCAAAAAAGGCACAAAGATTCAAAAAACCCATTTGTATCATTGCCCAATTATTTTTACCCTTTATTATTTTCCAAGATGGCGCCCGCAATACCGTTGGGCCAAAATTGAGCCACGGGATCCACATATTATTATAGGATAAAAAATATCCTATATCCTTTCACGGGGCTCAAAGTGTCTCAGACAGACAGACACACTTTTGCATTTATAATATTAGTATGGATATTCTTTGTAACTTCTACACATCTGCACAAATAGAGTTAATTTAAATAGTGTACTACCGTACATATAATTTAGCTTGTTTCGTGTTCAAGTACATGCAGGTAATTGCGCCACAGTTTTAGCGCGAGCTCGCAATTGTTCCTGGAGCTTTGTTAAATTCATGTCCAAATGTTAGAAGTGTAGAGCATGTTGCTAAAACTGAACTGTAACTGGTTTGTAATGTAAAATCAGTTTCACAATTATTTGCTGCGTATGTAGGTACCATCAGAGGAAATCATAGGTAAAGACCACTGACCTCCATTATACAAGTACGCTGAACTAATATATACCCTTTGAAATGACAGGTATTTGTGCCTATTTGAAGCGGAATTAGCTCCCCCAATGCGAGGGATAGGAACTAAATTTGACGTAAAAATCACGTTTGAAAGTCGCCATATTGGCGCTGATAGCAGTAGTGGGAGTGCTTGGAAGTAATACTAGTTTCTACCATGGAGGTATACTATTAATCTGTGGTTTCTACAACCTATAGCGATTGAGCGGCCATTTGCAAGTTACGTCAGATTTAGTTCTCTTCCCTAGCATTGGGGGAGCTGATTCCGCTTCAAATAGGCACAAAATACAGCTGAGTATCATTAGTCCAGCGTACTTGTATAATGAAGGTCACAGGTAAAGACCGACAAGGCTTTAAATGAACGTGGCGAAAAAAAAGGAACTAAGCCCACCATCATACAAAAACCTGGTTTTTAACCGACTTCCAAAAAACGAGGAGGTTATATGTTGTGGTTTTTTTTTTTTGTATGTTCAACGATTACTCCGCCGTTTGTGAACCGATTTTCGAAATTTTTGTTTCGTTGTATTAGGTTTCACTTCAATTTGGTACCATGTTCACAAAAGTGGTGACCTGATGATGGGATCCATGAGTAATCGAGGGAACTCCTCGAAATTTATATGGAAACATATGGTGATTTTGGTTTTATGAGAAGCATCCTAAGCATATGCTACCAAAACGCAAGATTTTGCACCGAGGTATACTATGGTTCCGAAGCTACTATGAGAACTCCGGATTCCTTATAGATACAAGTTTGGGAGTTTAGGCGCTGTTTTAAGAACTGAAAGCATATGCTACTATGCAAATTACATTCATCATCATATCATCATCATCATCATTACCACGTCAGGGTCACCGATGTCACCAAATTCAACCTTATCTCCAGAGCATAAGGCACACATTTGACATTACTCCTGAGAAGTTAAAGTTGCTTCGATAATGTAACATTCTGTTTCACTTCGCCGAGATATTCTGGAAAACAACCTAATTTCAACCTTTTGCATTGCGTTTAGCGTTCATAGTATAATAACGCATCGCATCGCATATCTGCCAGGGCTGTCAAGCAAGCGGCGCGGCGGCGCGGGCGCGGGCCGGGTACTATGCCCAGAATACAAATTACTCACGGAGGTACTATGTGCGCTGCGTGTACGATAAGTCGAGCGAGTGCCAGCCTATTGAAACTAGTCCGGTGACCGGCTACTTAGCACGTCACACGTGTTCACTTCGATATTTTTAATGTATTGTTTAAAATTATCTGCAGGCTGCAGCTGATAATATTATAATATTTTGTAAGTGTGACTGTAATAAGATACGTAGAATAATATACAGATGTATTATTCTACGTATAGTACGCGTTTGCTTACTAGGTAACTAAAAAGAGTGAAATTATTATTTTTAACAAAAAATTAAAACCGAAGTCGGTGCCAGTTCCAAAAGTTTCAAATGTTCTGTCAGAGAACAGAAGATTCATCGGGTACTGACTTCAAAATTATGAAGATTGAGTACAGAAATAGTTGAGTTTTAGCCGAATTCGGAAAAAGGCACTATTAGATAGGAATAATTATTTAATACTTTTTAGTTCATATTATAAGGATGTTATTATTGACAGTTCTCCTTTATCGGCAGCGCCCCCGTCCACGTTCATTTAAAGCCTTCTCGGTCTGTAGATGATGGACGTACGATATTTGGGCTTATGTCAATGTTAGTGGCAATCTGTCGTCTGGATATGACATAACGTGACCACATTAGGTAGAGATCCACCATATACTGCTCCTGAAAAAAAATGTCATTGTACTTTTATGGTTCTTTTTGCTTTGCAGTTCGGGTAAAAACTTTGCTTTAAAACACGACTTTGTTATATATTTCTACTTTCAAAGCTACAAATTACGAATAATGTTGCGTGTATGGTTACACCGCATTGCACGGAACGCTTATTTTATTCTGTACCGACCACAAAATTAAACTAAAGAACTGCCTCACTTTTCGGGTGTAAAATATTTTTTTCCTAAATTATTATTGTCCGCCATTGCTTTGGACGTTTGCGTCGTCTGTGTTTTTGGAGCTGGGTTGTGCTAAATGGCAAAGTTAATCGCTCATGTGGGTTCTCACGTTGGTCTACGATTATAATATCCAACTTAATTTTTAGAGTATATATTTTTCTCCAGAGTTTTTAAATTTTCTAAAAGTATTAGAAACTAGAGCCCGCAACTCCGTGAAAACTATCCTAATAAGTATGTGATATGTCCTAATTCCCGTGTCTGAAAAATCATCATAGCTAATTATTAATTATCTAAATCGATCCAACCGTTAAAGCTTAAACAGGTAACATACATACACACTTTCTCAATTTACATTAGTAAGGATAAAGCGTCTTCGACAAAAAACCTGTCCATTGGTCCATTGAATTAGAATTTAGGATTCGAAAATAGAACACGAAATAAAAGTACAAAATGGCGCCGCGCCGGTCTAATTGCATTTCTGATTCCCTCTGAAGCGTCGTAATTAACTTTGAATATTATGGTGTAACAAAGACACCCGAAACAATACACAATTAATTGTTAATTTGTCTAACCACTCCTGAATTTTTAAGGAATTCTTAATTAATTTTCACATTGTAACTCATGTTGAAAAGACGTCGTGTTCTAATTAAATGTTAAAAGATTTGTAGGAATAGAGTGTTGTGTTTCTTATTTAATAATTTATTAAAATAATGAAATTTTTCATTTCGTTAAATAAGGGTTTCAATGAAGTACTTAAATAAAAATGAAACAAAATGATTATTGATTAACTTCAGTGACTAAAAAATAAATACCTAACTAGACGACCCGGTAAACATAATGCAGCATAAGTAGTTATCCACATACGCAATAATTATGTTGTGTGTGTGCATCATTGGCATATACATTATATGTGTCAGGTGCCCCTTTTAGTCTTTAGTTAGTCTCTAATTAGATTCCGTAAGGGCTTGTCGCCCTGGCGGCACCCATACTTACCTGTATAGTGAACACTAAATCTTAACACCATAAAATATGAAGTCCGATAATACTTTTTATTTCATTAATCTCTCATAGGGCGCTCCCCTTACTCAAACTCAACTCAAATTCAAAATTCTTTATTCAGAATAAATTTTTGCAAATATTTTCTGAAAGTCACCGGTTCGGGAACTAACCCGGCGAGAAGAACCGGCGTAAGAAACTCGCAGGGGGCCCACTTTATTAATTACCAAAAAAGTGAGAAAAAAATTAATCTTTTAAAATAAAGTTTACAAAGCTGTAACTTAAAATTATACAATGTCAACATACATACATAAATGTAAGTCATAAAATAATGTAGAAGTAGCCTTGCAAGCAGCCATCCTACTCCCAAGATGTGCCGTCGTTTATGAAATCATTGACCTTATAATAGGCTTTGGCACACAAACGTTCTTTGACTACTGTTTTAAATTTATTAATGGAAAGATTTTGAACGTTTTCTGGGATTTTATTGTAAAGGCGTACACATTGACCTTTAAAAGATTTACTAACTTTACTAATCACCGGTATTTCTAGTTTGTACTTATTTCTAGTGTTTCTTCCGTGACTGTCACTTTTGGTTGTAAATTTACTAAGATTCTTTCTAACATATAAAACATTATCCAAAATGTATTGAGAAGCAACAGTTAGAATACCAATTTCTTTAAACTTTTCTCTTAGAGATTCAAAAGCTGACATTTTATAAATTGAACGTTTAGCTCGCTTCTGCAGCACAAAAATCGTATTAATGTCGGCAGCGTTTCCCCTTAAGAGGATGCCATACGACATTCTACTATAAAAATAACTGAAATAAACTAGTCTTGCTGTGTCTTCATCAGCAATTTCCCGTATTTTTCTGACTGCGTATGCTGCAGAACAGACCCCACTGTAGTTTACTATCTAGTGTAATGCCTAAGAATAGAGTGGTGTCCACCAAATCCATCTTCTCATCATTTAATAGTATATTGGTTTTAACTTGCCTAACATTGGGCAAAGTAAATTTTAACCATTTAGTTTTCTTAGAATTTAGAAGTAAGTTATTGACGTTAAACCAATGTACTATTTTTGAGAGAGCACTATTTACCTCGTCGTAATTTGACTATTGTCGCTTCACTTTAAAAATAAGTGAAGTGTCATCAGCAAAAAGTACTATCTCATTATCATTATCCTTAACAAGATAAGGTAAGTCGTTTATGTAGATGAGAAAAAGGAATGGACCTAAAATGGACCCCTGTGGGACGCCTAATTCTATTTTGGTCCCATTGGACCTTTTACTATTAATGTCAACCCTATGAGTTCTATTTTTGAGGTAAGATGTCAAAAGGTTGATTGCTGAGCCCCTAGTGCCATAGTGGTGCAATTTCCTGATTAATGTAGCATGCTCAACACAGTCAAAAGCCTTGGAGAAGTCGCAAAAAACCCCTAGGGCATCCTGCGAGTCCTCCCATGCTTCAAATATACTATAAAGAAGACCTATACCAGTATCCGTTGTGGATCGATCCTTAGTAAAACCATATTGATTTTTGTGCAATAAATTATTTAAGTTAAAATGTAATAGTAACTGATATAAAATTATTTTTTCAAATATTTTACTTAGAGTCGGTAGAATCGATATAGGCCTATAATTAGTAGGATTAGATTTAAGTCCCGCTTTAAATAAAGGTACAACCTTACTGTGCTTCATCAAGTCAGCGTCATAATATCACTTCTCTCCTAATATAAATCTTCCCTTGGACTTCCACGAATATATTTTCAAAGGCCGTAACCAACAGTTGAAAAAGGGACACCATCGTCGTCGTCATCATCCGTCTACCTGCCAGGCTGTATCTCAAGAACTGCGATAGGTAGACAGCTGAAATTTTCACAAATTTCAACAACAAACAACAAATAATACTAAGGGCCTGTTTCACCGCTTCCTGATAAGGTGCCCGATAGGCTTATTTGAGAGATTCTCCATACTCTATGTGTCAAGTTAAGTGGTGGATAGCCTTATCAGGAAGCGGTGAAACAGGCCATTAAAATAAAATAAAATTAAAGGGGAGCTCTACGATTCGATAAATGAATAAGGTCATAGCTTGTATTCAATATTAACAATAATAATAATAATATATTGAATGATATTTCCTTAATATAAGTCGGCTAATGCCTTTTATATCAAAGACTTACTAACGAAAATGAGCGTAATACAAATTACGTATTTCTGTATAAAGGTTTAATAAACATTATTATTATTTTATGAGCTGTACCGACAGACAGCATTTTGACTTTTGCCCTACCATACAATCATACCATACGTACCATGCATAAATAATGATCATGAAATGTATGCACGTAATCCTTATAAAGTTAGGTGAACGGATACATATAGAAATAATGTAAGTAGAGATCAACTACGATAATATGGCGCGCCCCTCCAAATGACTGTTGCAATGTGTGTAGTCACATCCTTATGAAAGAGTTTGTATGTAGTAAATATTCAATCACAGTACACGTAATATTTCAGTTAATGTCACTTATTACCAAGATTTGTTGTAGTACAGTCATTGAAGGCAAAAATCTGGTACAACCTCCGATTTCGTTGAACCTCCATCGATTTGGATGAATATTTGGGATTAAGCACGTTAAGCCCTCTTCTTTAAAAGTGACATACACTCGTATTGCGCTTTTTCATTTTAGGGGTGAAATCCACCCCTTTTGTTGAAAATAGAAAAAATGCAGATTTAACCATTCTGGCTTAACTAATTGGATTTAATTTGATAAAATAAGTCTTTTAATGTTTTTTTTTCATGATATTTTATGATTATATAATTAATATTTCAACCCTTATCGCAACCATCCCTTAATCGTGAAAATACACTTTTTGTATTCTGAACTTTAAAATCGCATATTTACATTGTATAAACAGTTTGTTTAATATTTATGATATAATTTTTGGATAAGACTGAAATATAAGCCCCTAAAAGTACCCCTTTATTGCGGAATCACGGTAAAAATTGGGTTCAAAAACTTAATAAGTTTATGTTTTTGAACCCAATTTTTTCAGTTTATTTACTTAGTATTAATTTCTTAATTTAGTTTTTTTTTGCGAAAATTTTTCACCCCTTTAAATTACCCAACGTCTGAATAATTAAGCTTTAAGTTTTTATTTTAAGTTTTTTATCAGCTTTATAGAGTTCGAATATTTTTTCATAGTTAAGATAAATTTAATTAATATATTTCGTTTTATCACAATAGCTCTGTGAATTTTTAAGTTATCGGGTTCATTTATGGACCATTTTAAAGGTAATTTAAAGATCTTTAAGATCAATTTGAAAAATACTTTTTAAAGTCCTTGGTTTAAAAAAAATAGGGTTAAACGGTCCCGATTTCATGGTTCTCGCAGTAAAAGTTAGGCTTTAAACGTCTCTATATTCGTTATTTTTCATCCTATAAAAATCAAAAGAAAATCAAAAGATTTCTTAAAAAAATGGACACAAATTTCGTGCTTTATAATTTTTACGAAAGTTCAATCTTTTTGAAGTTATGTCAAAACAAAATGATATTTACGAAAATTTGAATAATTTCGATTTTACTAAATCATTCTCTTTTTCAAAACTAAGCATTCTACACCAAGAAAAATTTTTGAGGTCATTACTTATGCTAAAATAAAGAAAAGTCTTCGAGGATAACCATAAATTTGAATTATTGTAGAAATGGTCAACGTTTTAATTTTCGATTTTTCCAAAAAAATTTGAAAGGGTCATCTTATTTTTATCACAACTTGTTCAATTTTGACGCTTTTAACTTTTTACGATGCTTATTAGAAAGATATTTTTAGGCGCTTTAAAAAGTCTTGAGGAAGTATATGTCATAAAATGCATCGGTTTACTGTTATTTAAGTTTGAATGGTTAGACTTAGGTACTCGCCAAAAGATAAATTATATACAATCACCTATAGCTCACTTTGAATGAATAATAGAAGGTATTTTAGAATAGAAATTGGTTTGTTTTTTATTGGCTTTAATTTTGGTAATTAACCATTTTTCGTAAAAACCTATAGTTTCTTAGTTAATTATGAAAAACCGCTTTAAGACATGTATTTTTCTCACGCAAAAACATGATTTTTGATCTTTAATAACTCCGAAAGTATTGATTTATTCAAAAAACTTTATATAACAAATTTTGCTTAAAATTTGTGTGTCTATTGATTCCTGGGGTTATTTTTATTAAAAAAAATTCACCCCCCCGAGAAGGGTTGGCATCCACCCCCAGGGCAAAAGCGCAAGTTGGCACTATGTCACTTTTGTTTCTTAGGGTATCCCCCACCTACTCACCAATTTTCATGAAAATCGATCGAGGTTCAACGAAATCGGAGGTGAAAACCTTCACTGACTCCACTATTGGTCAACTAATCATAATTACTAGCCTACCGCGCAAGACAACGCACTTCAAACGTTTTGACAACGCACTTCAAAAGTTTTGAATTTTGGAGGGGCGCGCCAAGTAATCGTAGTTGATGTCTAATATCTTGCTGCCATAGTAACACGTAAAACGGAAAAAGTTATCTCTTTATCTTCACATACCCCTCTCAACCTCGAGCGTGCTTAAAATATTGCAAAAATAGCTCAAAAAGAATTTAAAATTTGACCCATAATAGGGGTAAAATAAGAAAACGAAGGCCAGATTGTTGAATATTTAATGTGAGCTTTTCGTACGAACTAGGTTTCGTCTTGATATTCCGATCCATTATTCAACAAACCCTTAGCTTAAAACTCATCGGGATCGCATTGTTACCAACTTTTTAATGAGTAACATAATATTTGTAAATATATTTCAACAATGAAAACTTTATAGAATTTATCTTTACTCTCCCTCACCGTAAAAGTATACACACTTGTACGTCATTATAATTGTATAATATTTTATCCTTGTCCAAAATGATAGAGAGAAGCTTGGAAAAGTTAACTCACACGTTTGTAAATCATTCGTGAGATTGTGAGCCTTCGAGAGGGCTCGTGTCGTCTTTCTTCGTGGTAATAATCTTTAAGGCAGTTTTTTTTTAATATTTCAATAGTAACCAAACCTTGACTGACCAACGATAACACATCTACATAATATTTATAAATAAAAATTACTATGGTAAGCACAAATCAATAGGCGTGATAAGTTTCCGTAAAGTGTACCACAAATGCTCAGGTTGTGGGATATATTAGGGGTCGCTACACTTTAATATATAAAGCACATATTATGCTCGAAGGAACAAAATGTGAGAAAATGTAATGACACCAAGCTCTAATATTTTTATTTAGTGATTGTCTCAACTGCACACCAAAGGAATATAATACGTATAAACTTTTGAAAAACAACCCTCTTTTTGACGCAGTCGAGTAAAAACTTTTGTGTGATACGGATATCAAACGCGACCTATATCAAAGGATGCCCGCGTCAACTGCAGAAAGGAGCCAACAAACGATTGACCTTGTCCAAATGCGAATTCTAATGTGGTGGTAAAATATATCACCCAGGCCATTGAATAGTGCATAGCTAGCGGAAGGACGGCGTCGGAGTACGAGTAAAATGTCTTCAGTATAAGTGCCCCAAAGTCCTCGCGAGTTGACAGTGATATGGACTGCGAAACTTCAGAAAAGCAGGAATATAATAGACCTATTCGTAGCATTAACAAAATATGAGAGCGGCATTGTTTCGGTGCTATAACAATAACGTTATTACACGGCCATTTTTCGGAGAGCAAAATTTAAGTGTCCCGGGCTTGTATACTCTGTACTATTATCTTATTCAAGTATGTAATATTTTTAAACGGTAGATAGCATCAGTATCTAGCTACAAACTTAAACACAGGCTTCTAATCTAAGTAATTCAGTCTAAATTAATGAAGTCGTGTTCAAAAACCATGTTTTTCTAATTACCGTAACGTGTCCCCACGTCAACTTGATCTCGAAACTTGCTTGTAATTTTTATAGCGGCCATATTGAAAAAAAATGTTCGCGTCGGCAAGCGAAACGTGCGCGTCAAATTGTCAGACGCGTGTTTTAAAGTGTACATAACTAGACTTCTTTTTTAAAACCTTTTTTTATATTGTTTTCTACAACTCTTTAGTTTATGATTTTTTGATTTGTATACGTTTTGATAGATTGTGTCATGATATTAACGTTTGATGGTTCGCACCGTAGTCGCGCAGGTGTGCACGGCCAGTTTCGCGTTGCAGACGCTCCCGTATCGCATACCGCGTCCCCTGTCACTGACGCTTAGGTTTGTTTTCAGCTTTAAGCTGAGATAATAAAAATAAATTAATCCAACTTTGCTATGTTAAGTTTTATTAATTTTAATTTGAAATCGGAATTACAAAAAAATTCAGTTTTTTGTCCTTTTAATAAAAAAAATGAAAATTATTTAAAATATTTTTATTAAATTTACATACATATACGTTATTTAACATTCATCAATAAGAAAAACACACTTCTCTATACTTTTTTTTCAACCCACAAGCTTTACAAAAAACAAAAATCGTCAAAAAAACAAATTTTAAGACAAGGGTCAAGTTTGAAACTTCTAGCAATCGTCGTAAGTGTATTTTAGAGCTAATCCTATGTTTTAGAGCCATTAGAAGTGACTATAGCCCGTCTTTGTTATATTAAGTACACTTTGTGCAAGTTAGAACGGTAAAGATATAGTTTATGATATACTGTGGTTAAAATGGTAAAAACACGAAGGTGATAATCGAGCTCCAGGAGAGCGGTCAACAGATGCGCGCATTTTTGACATCGAGCTCCTAGAGCGTGGTCAACAGTTGAAGGGTTATCGCATTGCAAAATATCGACTCAATAGGCCCAGCCTATAAATAGATATCATGAAATAATCGCTTGTCCGATCAAAAGTTATAATTACCGTAACACATGCTGTTTTCGGATGCCCACCCGGGCAAAATATCAGGATTTGTCACATAACGAGTGCATGGGTCGCTTCTCCTTAGTGTGTGCCACGGCCCATCAGCGGTCCCACGTCGTTAATGTTAGTTTGCCGCCGATAAAGCACGTTAGTATCTAATGACTGTAGCTTTGGTTTCAAACTTTCTAATTACCGTAATCTTTAGTTTTAAATTATGTTTAAATTAGATTTTTATTATGTATAATATTATGTTTATGTTACATAATTTGGCATGCGTACGTTGCCATAAGCTAGTTTTTGTCAATTATGTCGTTGTACCGTTACGTAAAACACTCCATTTTTCTAATTACCATACCCATAAATTTTTAAGTCTCACTATCTAAAAAACTTTAATTAACTGTTACATCCCACATTTATTATTGGGTTCTTATCTTTTATTTCTTTAATATTTCAATGTGTCCAAGTCAAATCAACGAAGAAAAAAAAGGGTTACGGTAATCATAAAATAATAATGAACGTGAAAATTAATAACTGATGAAGCAAAATAATACTTTTTACGTTTGTTATTATAAAATAATCCAGTACAGTATTGCCAGGCCCGAATAATATTATTAAACATTTAGAAAAAGATTTATTGAGACAAACGAAGAGTTATTAGATACCTTTACATTTAAAAGATTTATTAATGGATTATTTAATTTAAAACTTCCTGGGCTCATCCTTACCTCTCAATTTACTACTAGAGCTGAATTTTCGATTTCTATGAGATAGTATTATGTAGATTTTTATAATATTTTTTGAGGTTAAGGCGCTATATCGAAAGTAATTTTACCGCAAGGGCAATTTTATACTTAATTTATATGACTGTAAAGTCGTGAATACGCTGCGGCCAGAAGCTATCGGCTCTCTCGGAAAACATGCGAAAAAACGTAATTATAATCATTTAAAAAATAACTAGGAGCATTGAAGCAAAATGCTTCTTTTCGATTTTGAGTCGCAAAGGCAATTAGACTAATTTCCTACAATACATATTTTTTCGTTTAAAAATAATCTTCAAATTTCGTATTTTTCTTAAAAATTCATTTCGAAAATTAATTAATGTATCGAGACAAAATACATTAATCGTGTTTCTAGTTCTTCTCAAACCTAGATAAGGCTATGAAGATAATATGTATATCTCATTACCAGATTTGTAACATGAAGAGGGTCCTATAGTATTACGTCAAAAAGGACAGTTTTTTCATATAGCGCCTTAAATTAAAGGTTGAGAGAATAATCTAAAAAAATGTAATTTATTCAACAGAATATCAATTTAAAAAAGTGGTGATTTATTCAACAAAATATATTTTCATTTTTTTAATTTTCAGGAGAATGTGAAGTAACATTTTCAATCTTTGAAAATGTGGAAACCAAATATTAAAGTAACTATCGAACCTTTTTGAAATCGCCAGAAATTCGTACCAATTTTGAGTAGAAACGCTTATGCATCGGCATGAAATATGATTCCGTAACGTATCTCGATCGAGTAGGATCGTGTAATTCTCAACTAGAATTTATTGGAGCGTCTCGAATCGCCCCCAGAAAACGTTTTGTTATGAAAATACACGTGGAAATTTAAACAAACAGCTGTATTTGTGTTTTATATTATTAACTATTAACAATGTTGTATAGCGTTAGTGTCTTAACAAAATACGAGGTATTATTTACTCAAATATAATTGCTTTGCTTATTTGTATAATAGGCATTTCATTTTAAATATGGGCGCATCGATGTTAATAATGAAAATAATAATCATATTAAACCGGATACAAAAAATGTGTACCTATGTATATTAAAAATGCTACATTAAGTAGTGTATCCATACTTACTTATGCCACAGAATATATATAAGTTGTACCAACTTATACTTACTTACTAACATTATAAATGCGAAAGTGTGTCTGTCTGTCTGTCTGTTACCTCTTCACGCCCAAACCGCTGAACCGTTTTTGATGAAATTTCGCACCTTGAGTCCCGGGAAAGGACATAGGATACTTTTTATCCCGAAAAAATGTACGGTTCCCGCGGGATAAACGAGTTTGGCGCAATGAAGTTGCGGGCGTCAACTAGTTGATAAATAAAGATGGCCGCCTACCAATCATGGTGGGGGCTGGGAAAATATGGCCGCCAGACGTGAGAGCTATCGTCCACTTCTTCACCAGCCGCCGCCGAGAGTAGTGTTCAGTGATACAGTATTCTGTGTTTAATTTACTCCTCCTATAAGAATGTACAAATTGTACACATTGTCTACAATTTTATTCTGAAAATGTCATGTTCTTTAAAGTATCTTTGAAGTAGTTTACAGTTTTTCAAGGATCATTTGGCATTTGGTGGGCTGGTTTCGTAAACTTTCGTAGGTTTACACTAGCCACTAGTAATATAATATTATATTATGTCTCAGTTGTTGAATCTACTATTTGATTGAATGACTAATGAATTCATTAAATGAAAGCATTTCATTTACAGTTAAAGACTTAACGAGCCTTTAGTTTAGGCGTTAAATATTACAGTCTGCAACGACATGACGAGTTAGCCTTTAGTTATTAAATTAAAATGGTTTCATTTAATGAATACGCTAGTCATTCTATCGAATCGCAGATTCAACCAGATGACTGCAACATATACATAATGTGGGATATGATTGGAAGCCACAAAGGAAGATTCCGACCGAGCGAGATAACATGCTTAGTTAGGCCGAAGCCCACTGACGTCATTTCAGACGTTGTACTATGTCTTGCCATTCTCCGAAACTTCGATAGCGCGATGTAGGATTGTGGCTCTAGCTGTTGTACTTCCATAATAATACGAGGGCTGGGTTATTTAAGCGTATTAAAACATAGTATTACAGCTTCATAATGGTCAAACCCAATGTTTGAAAGTCAAATAACACCACAAAACTCCATGGCGCCCGTAAAATTGTAAAAGTTATACGCTCCAAGCCTTTCAAAGAAGCTTAGTGAACATAAATATTTCCCTGGAGTTGGTAATGAAAACCGCGACCCTTCGGACTTGCGTTCTGCTCGAATAAATAACAAATATAATTAACTTCTACCTGAACGCTTCTAGAATTATTTTCTAGTAAATACCCGTTTTCACTAATCGCTTATCACTCCCTGAGTCCTGACGTAAAGTGTAGGGTACCTCAGTTGTCACCAATTTTTTTTTTAGAGTCTCAACACTT
The DNA here is from genome assembly GCA_905333045.1 of Lysandra bellargus. Taxonomy (NCBI): domain Eukaryota; kingdom Metazoa; phylum Arthropoda; class Insecta; order Lepidoptera; family Lycaenidae; genus Lysandra; species Lysandra bellargus. The sequence continues at coordinate 10,098,850 of HG995338.1, forward strand.
TTTTATCTTTAATAAAGGGCTTTTGCTATGTAGGAATGCCAACCTACGTAACAGTGATTGACAATCATTAAAATATCCTATACTGCATCAGTCACAGACATCTCGGTAATGAATTCACACATAAATAGTGGCAATGCCAATTGTGATTTAAGAAAAAATAAAAAGAATTTTCGAGAAAATTTACTAATACTATGCAAATTATATGGCATACAATAAAAATAAGAAGTTAATTCATGAATATAAAATGTACGATACCTGAAATACAGAATCGAATAAACGTCAGTATTAAAGTATGAAAGAACGTTGTACTTTACATTAGCGCATACTATTTACAACTAGAAATATGAAGCTACTTCAACAAACGTAAAATAAGCGAGACATGTCTATTGCAAGGATGAGCCAATTTTATATTTGCAGCTTCGGAATGCTTTCTTGTAAAAGAAGTCGTTCGCGTCAAAGAATAAACAAATTAAAAGAGAGACCTTTTAATTTAATCGCGAGAGGACAAAAATGGTATAAAAGGTCTTCCCTTTGATGGTCCGTGGAGCGCTTTTTTGCTTTTTTTACACCATAATCTAATATTTGCTAAAGCGTTCGGTCGGATTCCATTAATTCATTAACGGAAAGGACAACGAAAACATTGAGCGCGAAACCGATCAGCTGCCCTTTTCCGTGGCTTTACCGACCCAGTGTTATTGTGGTGATTGTTATTTCACCTTTTTATAAAACTTTAAGGCACGTGTATATTTGTTTATGTAAATATCTTAATATTATAATAATTATATAACTCAAAGGTGACTGACTGACATAATGATCTATTAACGCACAGCCCAAACCACTAGACGGATCGGGCTGAAATTTGGCATGCAGGTAGATGTTATGACGCAGGCATCCGCTAAAAAGGATTTTGATCAATTCCACCTCTAAGGATACATACAATAGGGGATGGAAGATAGTATAATATAATAATACTTCTTAACGCAACCGAAGCTGCGGGCAAAAGCTAGTAGATTATATTATATTTATAGCGAGTTACCATTTTTTTTTATCCTGTCTAAGTTTTACTGTAACTAACATAGATGCTAACAGCAACTTTCGCTCAGAAATTACCTCTCGATAACAGCATAATAGTTTTTAATTATAGAAACGTTCCTTTCTTTCCAGAGCTTAGTCCATTCAGCGGTTACGTGTAAAGACGCAACAGATAGACAAGTGAATAGACAGCCAAACAGATGAAGAGATTAATAGACAAACTAATAGGCGGATTGATGGACAGACAGAGATAGACACGAGGATTAATGTTACAAAAATATTTTTCCTACTTCATAGTGATTTTCTGGCATTGTAAAATCGATTTTTCATCCCCTCTGCTCGTCCACAAATAGTCTATGACGGTATAGAGCGACCGCAGTTCGAGAGCTAAGTAAATAGAGCACATTCGCAAAGTTATTTTAAACTTATGCATGTTCATAGCCTGCAACTGATAGAATTCGCTTTTTATGTTTCGAATCAAGTGTTCCCACAGTGGTTTAAACACTTTCTGGTATACTGCTTTCCAATTATACTTCGCTTTTTAACCGACTTCCAAAAAGGAGGAGGTTATAAAATGTTCGGCTGTGGATTTTTTTTTTTTGTATGTTCAACGATTATTCCGCCGTTTCGAAATTTTTGTTTTGTTGTATTAAATTTCACTCCAATTTGGTACCATGTGCACAAAAGTGGTGCTCTGATGATGGGATCCATGAGTAATCGAGGGAACTCATCAAATTTTATATAATGGAAACATATGGTGATTTTGATTTTATGAGAAGCATCCTAAGCATATGCTACCTAAACGCAAGATTTTGCACCGAGGTATACTATGGTTCCGAAGATACTAAGAGAACTCCGGATTCCTTATAGATATGTATTTTGTAATAACAAATATCGCTACACAAGTTTGGGGGTTTAGGCGCTGTTTTAAGAACTGAAAGCATATGCTACTATGCAAATTACATTCATCATCATCATCATCATTACCACGTCAGGGTCACCAAAGTCACCAAAATTTAAGACAACAAATTCAACCTTATAACTACAGAGCGTAAGGCACACATTTGACATTACTTCTGAGAAGTAAGTTGCTTCGATAATACAAGTAACAATATTATGCCTGTCTCACTTCCATACAAACGGCGCGAAATCGCCGAGATATTATTTAGCTACTATTCTGGAAAACAACCTAATTTCAACCAAATTTCAAACCAAAATTTCAAACCAAACCAACCTAATTTCAAACCAAACGGCCGTCTCGCTTCAATCTGCCAGGGCTGTCAAGCGAGCGGCGCGGCGGCGCGATGCCGGGTACTGTTATATCGAAAGTCAAATGGGATTATATGTATATTAAAAACGCTTAGTTTTCAGTTGCATTTCATAGAATTGCAATTGCAAACTTTTGCTATTTCTTTATTTCGTTTTGCGGTGTTTTCCATCAGATCGAATTGGACCTTCGTCGGGTGCAGGTCTTCTTTTTTTAAGTTAATATTAAGTTTTTTGAATAAAATAATTCCAGTTCAAATAAAAGTTTATTTTTTAAAAAGTCTCTTCGAATCCGCCAAGTAACAGTGGTGTCAGAAGTGTAAGTGGGATATCAGCATTTATTAAATCCGTCGTTTCGCTGGTATTCCTTAACGGTTCGCGAAAACCTAACTGAAAAGTGAAAAGAGAACTGAGTGAGTAGAAAAACTATAAACCAATTCGTCTCCGGAGTGTGATTGTGTCTTCATCCACTTCGTAAAAACTCAAGTACACTGTGTCTCGACAATAAGCCTTTCGTCGTAAGCCTGGAGACCAGTCCTGTACCCCTGCACCCCGACATCTCGCGCGCGATAAATCCGTACCGCCGCCGTTCCTGCCACCGTTCCTGACATTGTTCCTGCTGCTGTTTCGCCGCCGTCGCGGTCGTCGTGCTGCCGTTCTGCTGTCGCTCTCGTTGTCCCTGACGTTGGTTGCGTTTGGAAACGCGCCGCCGCTGCCTGCTGTCGCTCGCCGTGCTGCTATGCCGCTCAAGTTCCTAGTGTTCCTGTCCCTGTGAGTAAAACATATATTATTTGTTATTGCTACATTTCAGCTATATTTTAAATTAGTGTCGTTCAATATACTTACCAAATTCCTTACCAATCTCTTATCCTTAAAGTAACAATATATTTTTAATTATCTACATATATACTAATTTAGGATTAAAATAATTTTAAAATGTCGGTCGATAAAAAGGCAGAAGTCCCAGCAAGCGAACAATTCCCTATTAATGTATTATGTAATTTTATTAGTCCCTATAAAGGAGATCGTGAAACTCTAACTGCATTTCTAACTAATTGTCAAAACGCCTTAGATTTAGCATCGCCATCTCAAAAGAATTTGTTAAATAAATATATCTTATCGCGTCTAGAAGGCAAGGCCCAAATTGCCTGTTCGAATAAAGTTATTGAAGATTTTAATCAATTAAAAATTTTCCTTAAACAAAATTTCGGCGAAAGAAAACATTATAATCATTTATTACTAGATCTACAGTCATGTAAGCAGCAATTAAATGAACCTGTCGCACAATTTGCCCTGCGTATTGAAAGCTGCCTTACTGATTTACAATCCGAAATCTATAATTCCGAATCTCTTAAAAAAGATATCTCTGGTCGCATTGCTATGACAGAGGATTTAGCATTATTTTCGTTTTCCTTAGGGTTACATTCGCGTTTAAGTAATAATGTTAGATGTAGAAGTCCTAAAAATCTAAATGACGCTATTAATATTGCTCTAGAAGAAGAAAAAATTCAAAATCTTTTATATAAAACTAATATTACAAAATCTAGGTGTAAAACTTGTGGAAGGACAGGGCATACGGAATCTGAATGTAATTATAAAGATAGGCGTTTTAATCCGTCTCGTGATTTTTCAAAATTTCAAGGCCAAAGGTTATTTAATATAAATAATAATAATCAATCCAGTTCTCAAGCTTTCTGTAGGTATTGTAAAAAGGACGGTCATGACATTAAAGATTGTTATAGAAGGAAATATAATAATGAAAATCGTAATTCTTATAAATATAATAATGAAAATCGTAATTCATATAATAATCATTCTGGTAATTACAATAAGTCCGCAAACGCGCATCATATTACATACGAGCCGCCGTCGCCACCGTCACCTACAACTTATGAAATTTCTTGTGAAAATGTCGGCGACAATACTTTAAACTAAATGATCGGATTACGAAAAAGTGCCGCCGTTTTCCGACTAATTTAGGCACATTGCAAATTCATTCTAAATCTAATAATAAATTTACTTGTTTTAATACAAAATCAATGGACCAAGACACGGGTAACCAGCCCCAAAGTAGTGTCCAAAATCATTTTTCAATGGACCAAGACACGGGTAACCAGCCCCAAAGTAGTGTCCAAAATCATATTTTAATGGACAGAGCCACGGGTAACCAGTCCCAAATACGTGTCCAAAATAAAAAATCAATGGACAGAGCCACGGGTAACCAGTCCCAAATATGTGTCCAAAATCAAAAGTCAATGGACAGAGCCACGGGTAACCAGTCCCAAATATGTGTCCAAAATCAAAAGTCAATGGACAGAGCCGCGGGTAACCAGTCCCAAATAAGTGTCCAATCTCATAACGAAAATCAAGTTCAATCTCAAACTCCAATTTACGAAATAAAATCATTTATAACAAAAATATCATTGCCCCATATAGAATTAAAAACTGAATTTTCTGTCCGTCATTTACGTTTTCTTATTGATACGGGCGCAAGTATAAGTCTAATTAAAAAATCTAGTTTAAATAATAAATACATTTTGTCTCGCGAAATCATTAAAATAAAAGGAATAAATAATATCGAGCAATGCTCTGAGTCTCTAGGTACATCTCAAATTAATTTCTACTTATCTAATAATATTTATAATTATAAATTTCATATATTTAATGATGATGTAAGTTTAGAATATGATGGTATAATCGGTAGTGATTTTCTCGGTCATTTTAAAGCCAACATTAATTACGATTCTAAAACAATTAATATCTGCGGGCAAACCATGGATATGAACTATGTCCAGCCAACTTATATAATTCCAGCTCGTTCCGAAGCCGTCATCGAGTGCGCGGTATCTAATTACACACCTGAGCGTTATCCGAACAATCAAGGTTTATTATTAGACCATACTTTAAAAGATGGTGTTTATTTTGCTAATAGTATTGTCACGATAAAATCAAATAAAAGATTTAATGTTTCAATTTTAAATACTACCGACTCAGCTATCGAAATTAAAGATTATTCTGTAGAGTTAAGCCCTTTTGAACAAGATAATTCTTCGTGTAATATTCCGTCTCAATCCGTAAATTCTATTTCTTATTCTAGTTCCGATAGAGTCCAAAAAGTCCTCGATCTTATTCGCTGCTCACATTTAAATCAAGAAGAAAAAGAAAGTCTTTTAGAATGTTGCTCACATTATACAGATATTTTTCATATGGAAGGTGAACCTCTTACATTTACAAGCGCGATCGAACATAATATAGATTCAGGAGACGCGCCTCCTATTCACGTAAAATCGTATCGTTTCCCAGAATGTCATAAAGGAGAGGTAGATTCACAGATTCGTAAAATGCTTGACCAAAATATCATACGTCCTTCTGTTTCACCTTGGAGTGCTCCTGTATGGGTCGTCCCTAAGAAGATGGACGCTTCAGGTAAAAAGAAGTGGCGAATAGTAATAGACTATCGTAAGTTAAATGACGTTACTGTATCAGAAAGTTATCCGCTACCTCTCATCACAGATATTTTAGATCAGTTAGGACATTGTAAATATTTCAGCACCCTCGACTTGTCTAGTGGGTTTCACCAAGTTAGGATGAGCTCGAAGGACGCCCCGAAGACGGGATTCACTATAAATACAAATTCAAGTGTCTCCGGACACTACGAATTCACTAGAATGCCTTTTGGGCTGAAAAACGCCCCGGCTACATTTCAGAGACTGATGAATACGGTTCTCTCGGGTCTTCAGGGGTTGCATGCATATATATATTTAGATGATACTATTATTTATAGTCACGACCTTCAGAGTCATATTTCAAAACTTAAATTAGTCTTTGATCGTTTAAGAAAATTTAACTTAAAATTACAACCAGACAAGTGTGAGTTTCTCAGGCGCGAAGTTGCTTATTTAGGTCACATAATCACAGACAAAGGTGTCTGTCCAAATCCAGATAAAATCAAGGCCGTAACTCAATTTCCAACTCCTAAAAATCCAAAAGGTATAAAATCCTTCCTAGGCTTAGTCGGATACTATCGACGATTTATAAATAACTTTTCACAACTCACAAAACCTTTGACATCTCTATTAAAAAAGGATGCAATATTTAATTGGTCTCATGCGCAACAATTAGCTTTTAATAACCTTAAAGATAAATTAACTTCAGCACCTTTACTTCAATATCCAGATTTCAATCAACCTTTCTTATTAACTACCGACGCTTCTAATTACGCGGTAGGTGCCGTATTATCACAAGGAGACATAGGCAAAGATAAACCTATCTCATATGCGTCACGAACCCTAAATAATGCCGAAGGCAATTACTCTACCATAGAGAAAGAACTCTTAGCGATTTTATTCGGTGTAAAAACATTCCGTCCCTATCTATATGGCCGTAAGTTTAAAATAATAACAGACCACAAACCTTTAGTGTGGCTGTTTAGTGTCAAAGATCCCGGATCCAGACTTATTAGATGGCGCCTTAAATTAGAAGAGTATGATTATGAAATTGTATATAAAAAAGGAAAATTAAACGCTAACGCTGACGCATTATCTCGCTATCCAGTACTCGCCTTAGATGAAAATGCAACTGATAATTCATTATTATGTAATCCTACACTGTCACCCGGAAGTGACATCGACTCTCATAACCTTCCGTCAATATCTGAAACTTACGAACAATTTCTTCAAATCTCAAAACAAACCGGTGTTACATTTGACACCGTAATTCAGGAACATAACGAAAGCCTATTAAAAACTAAAATAAAATTAATCGCGTATCCTACATCAGTCGATTTAGACGATTCTATTCCTTATTGCAGCGAAATTATAGACGCATCTACTAGTGTGCCTAATATTCGAAATATTGAACGCGAACTTCATTCATATTATTCAACATCTAACGATAATCATGTATTTACTCATTTGTTTATTAAATTAAATCATTTTGACGAAATGACTTACAAAGATATATTTAACGTCCTTCGTGAATACCGAGACATGATAAAATACTGGTATTCCGAAGAAAAGGAGATAGCAATAACAGATTTCACAGATCCCTTCTCTAAACTTTCATTTACAAAAATATATAATATTATTTCGTTTCTTTTTCATAACTCTAGTATTAAAATTCATATCTATCATAATTGTATAAAATATCCTACACCTAGTGAAATTAAGCAAATATTAAAAGATAATCATGATTCACCTGTAGCCGGACACCCCGGTATATCGCGTATGCTGGAAAGAATAAAATCTCAATTTTGGTGGAAAAACATGAGGCAAGACATCGAAGATTATGTTAAAAATTGTCGCTCCTGTCAAATTAATAAGCCCTTACGTCAAACCAATCGGGCTCCAATGATAATTACCTCCACAGCATCGCGGCCTAATGAAAAAATATATTTAGATCTTGTCGGTCCATTGCCTGAAACTTATGAATATAAATATAAATTTTTACTTACCGTACAGGATGATCTCACAAAATTTTCACAGGCTTATCCTATGCAGTCATGCTCAGCTGAAGAAACAGCTAGAACTCTCGTTAATTATATTGCTCACATGGGAATACCTAAAATGATAATTTCAGACCAAGGCACAAACTTTTGTTCAGATCTCTTTAAACAATTAGCTAAACTATTCAGTATTAAGCATATTTTCGCTTCACCATACCATCCTCAAACTTGTGGAGCTCTCGAAAGGAGTCATTCCACCCTCAAAGAATATTTAAGATCTTACATAGGCGAAAATCAAAATACTTGGGACCTTTACATCCCGAGCGCCATGATAGCTTACAATTCAAATGTGCATAGTACAACGGGTTATTCCCCTCTAGAACTTTTATTCGGTTTTAAGCCCTACATACCATCTAGCATAGATGTCCTCGATAATAATACATATACAGACTATATTCGAGCATTAAATCATCGTCTTTATTATAGCCGTCAAAAGGCTCTACAAAATATTCAAGCGTCTAAAGAAAAATCTAAAAATTATTATGACATACGAACAAAGCCTATTATTTATAATGCTGGCGATATGGTGTATGTCCGTTGCCACCATAAACAAAATAAAGCCTTATCCCCAGTGTGGAAAGGTCCTTATAAAATAATAAAGCTCAACGGCAATCATACGGCTACGTTATTAATTAATCGTAAGCACGTACGTCATCATTTCGATGAAATAAAACCGGCAAGTGACGACACGTCATAGTGTCCTAGGTCAGTAAGTTAGTAGTAACTATATAGGTAATAATTATATCATAATCGTAACATAAGTCCTTTCGTTCTATTTCAGATGCGCGCTGTCGCCGCTAGCTATATCAGATTACGTATCGCCCATCATTAGTAGTCCGGGCCTTTATTTCGATAAGCTCTTAGATGTTAAGTTTACTAATAACGATTGGAAAGTCTTAGCATATTTAGATATAAGTCATGTTCAACCGAATCTAGATAAGATAGAATTTTTATTAGAAAAATTAAGTGTATTCTGTAATTCTCTTACGTCGTCGAAGATACAGTCGGATTGCATAAATTCACTCACGGCGCTGAAAAATCAGCACCTTATTAATGTTAATAAGTTTTCTTCGGTTTCATATTTGCTTCAAAATGATAACGCAAAACAGCGTTTTAAAAGAGGTCTTATAGACTTAGGAGGTTCTATCTTGAAAACCATCTTCGGTACATTGGATGCCGAAGATGCTGTCAAATATTCAGAGGCAATAAATAGTGTCCAGACAGACGAGAAACATCTCGCTCATCTTATGAAAGATAATATTCATGTCATACAATCCACTATTTCATCATTTAATAATTCTATGTCAAAAGTAAATTTAAATGAAAAGCATCTTTTGGAAAATATGGAAACAATACATAAAATATTAGATTCAGTTTCAAATACTAATGATAAGCTTACTTTAAAAACTCAAATTAACTCTTTATCTAACTCTTTGGAAGCTATAATTCTAACGTCATCATTCGATATTGATGACATAAATAATGCTATTTTATTTGCGAAACTTAATATTTTACACCCGACTGTACTCAGTCCCTATCAGTTATACAACGAATTAGATAAGCATAGAAATAAACTCCCTAGCCATTATGACTTGCCTATACCATTAACGCTACAAAATATACAGGAATTAACCGATATTTCTAAATTAGTTTGCTATTATCATCAAAATAAAATAATATTCGTCCTTCACATTCCTTTAGTCCTACCTCAAACCTATAATCTTTATAATATAATACCATTACCTGTCCCATACGACATATTGAAACCAGACACATACATTCTAATAGAGCCGACTAGCTCATATGTAGCAGTAACGGGTGATCGCATGTTCTATTCACTATTAAGGGACATTGACAAGTGCAAGTTAATAAGTGAAAAGTGTTATGTGTGTGTGCTCGCCGACTTGTTCTCAGTCGTTGCCAATCCTACGTGTGAAACGACGCTATTGACTGAAGTGGTAACTAAACTCCCAGACTCTTGTGTAGCCAAAATTGTTCATGGTTCTATAGATGTATTTCATAAATTAAGTTTTAACCGTTGGATATTTGTACAATCAGAGCCAGGAAAATGTCATATTACCTGTGAAAAATCTGACGTTAATTTAGATGTAATTTTATTCGGTACTGGTACTTTGACCTTACCGAAACACTGTAAATCATTTTATAAAACCTTGCAGTTCACCGCAGTCGACGAAACGTCGCTCGGTAATGTTACAAATGTTATCTCCAATTTTAATATTTTATTAGATGATTGTTGCGAACAAAGCAAAATTAATAAAACTCTTTCTAAACTCCCACATTCTAATTTAAAGAACATTGGTAATCTTGATCCTCTACTTCATGCCAGCATCCATCTTCGCTCAATGGAAGATGAATTGTATAATTTAGAAAATCCGTCTCATTTTGATATATATGGAAATTATTACATGTCTTTAAGTTTATTTAGTAGTATATTATTCATATTTTATCTCTTATATAAATGTCGGAATCATATTACTCCTCAGAAAAATCCTTGCTGTATTCAAATCTTCAATCAATGTCACAATTCAAAGACTCGTACCGATCACCCAACATCTCTTGTGGTGTTCAAAGATAACAACAGTGTAAAAAATGATTCCATGTTAGAAGAAACAAATTTTGTAAGTACGCCGACTCCTTTAAAAAGGAATGTTGTCATAACCAATGTTGTAAAGGATCATGAAATGTAATTTTAAAATTTTAATACTGTATAGTTTTATTTGAATTTTGAATAAATAATAATTAACATTCATTTTAATACTTAATAATGATAATAATTTCTATATTAATATTTCTGTCTTTTCATAATTTTGTGTTTTTATTAGGTAACAGTGTTAGTTAAGTTCTTATTTTTGAATAAAATGTGTTATTAAATTAAATAGTTTATAAGTTAGCTACTTCCTTGTATACTCCAAACGAAAGTCCAATTTCTCGCGTTTATAGTAATTTCAGTTTTATCTCTCATCACTTTGAGATGTGATGATCGATCTTAACGGGGGGGTTGTTATATCGAAAGTCAAATGGGATTATATGTATATTAAAAACGCTTAGTTTTCAGTTGCATTTCATAGAATTGCAATTGCAAACTTTTGCTATTTCTTTATTTCGTTTTGCGGTGTTTTCCATCAGATCGAATTGGACCTTCGTCGGGTGCAGGTCTTCTTTTTTTAAGTTAATATTAAGTTTTTTGAATAAAATAATTCCAGTTCAAATAAAAGTTTATTTTTTAAAAAGTCTCTTCGAATCCGCCAAGTAACAGTACCATTACTTTTGTTTCGCGGAAGCATGGGCAGCGTGTGCGACAAGTCGAGTGAGTGCCAGGCGCCAGCCTATTGAGGCTAGTCCAGTGACCGGACGCTTGCGTTTATCATACCTAAACTCTGGAGTGAAACTTCTGTACCGTGAGGTACTAATTATGTATTATGTAAGGTTATAATTCTATGTATTCTGACATCTGTGGTAACATGCAAGTGCACTGTCACATACAAATCGCGGCCACGAGCGGCCCCACGAGAGGCCACGGGCGGCCGTAGACTTCTCAAGCGATACTGTGTATTACATTAATGGAGGTAAAGTTTAAAATCATATGATCGCCTCGCCGCTGCTATTCCGGTTTGGTGCGGCCCAATTGTTAAATTACCTAGCACCGTGTGTTCACTTCTATTTAATATATTGTTTAAAATTATCTGCAGCTGATATTATATTTTGTAAGTGCGACTGTTAACAAATTGTAATAAGATACGTAGAATAATATACAGGTGTATTATTCTACGTATAGTACGCGATGCTTTACTAGGTAACTAAAAAGAGTGAAATTTTTATTTTTAACAAAAAATTAAAACCGACTTCCAAGGTAAAAACACTAATAACATCCTTATAATAATAACTAAAAAGTATTAAATAATTTTTTCTTTCTAATAGTGTCTTTTTCAGAATTCGGCTAAAACTCAACTATTTCTGTACTCAATCTACATAATTATTATTTTGAAGTCGGTGCCAGTTACAAAAGTTTCAAATATTCTTGCAGACTGAAGATTAAGAGCCCGGGTTACCCTCGAAATTCTCATACATACGTAATACCAAAATCATTTTCTCATACGAAAATATTTAACATGTTTGAATTATTTTTCAGCTTAAAATAGTAATTACCTAGGTTCCTGTACAAAAATTAACTTCAAAATATTTTAAACACTAAAAAAAAAAAAATTTTTGTGTATAAATTTTTTTTACTAAATTTACTACTAAACATTTAAACACTAAAAAATAGAGTAAAACACTAAAAAATATATACTTACATAAATATTAAATTTACTACAAAATATTTCAACTCTAAAAAATATTTTTAGTATTTAAATATTTTGTAGTAAATTTACTATTTATTTATATATTTTTTGTGTTTTACTCTATTTTTAGTGTTTAAATATTTAGTAGTAAATTTAGTAAAAAAAAATTTATACACAAAAAAATTTTTTTTTAGTGTTTAAAATATTTTGAAGTTAATTTTTGTTCAGGAACCTAGGTAATTACTATTTTAAACTGAAAAATAACTCAAACATGTTAAATATTTTCGTATGACAAAATGATTTTGGTATTACGTATACAGTATGAGAATTTCGACTGTAACCCGGGCTCTTAAGCTATAATAGGTATCTGGTACCGATTTCAAAATGATGAAGATTGAGTACAGAAATAGTTGAGCTTTAGCCGAATTCGGAAATAGATACTATTAGAAAGGAAAAATTATTTAATACTTTTTAGTTATTATTATAAGGATGCTATTAGTGTTTTTACCTTGGAAGTCGGTTTTAATTTTTTGTTAAAAATAATAATTGTTACACATACTCCCTTTGGATCATGGGCATTTTGGTATATTGCTCAACAGAGATAAAATATATACCATTAGATAGCTCTTAGTGAGTAGGTAAAAAAATTATATGGCGCCCAGCCTCTAGCAACTGTACTTTTTGAAATAATGTACAGTCAACGTACAAGGCCGGCCTTACCGACGTAGTTTTTGTCGTCTATGTGGTAAGATTTATTTGCGCTTAGAAAGGTTACGGATGTCTTGTCTTAGACAGTACACCTTAGATTTACGCTGATAGTAGTAGTTTAACCCCTCCCTCATGCTGCTCACCCTTGGACGGCGGAGCAGGTAACGATGACAGAACAGAAAATATAAATACAAGATAAGTGTAGACATATAAGACTGTTTAAGTGTATATTGTATAAATTGTATTAATCAACATAAATCCCTCAACTTAAAATCAGGGACAAGAGTATTATTAAAAAAAAAAACGCTTTATGTGTAGGGGAACTACCTTAAAAAATATATATTATAAAGATCTTATACACCATTTAGTCGGCATCATTAATATGTGAATTCGTGCCGAATTACAGCTTTGTAGGTCCTATAGTCTCTGAGAAAAACCGCGGACAGACAGACGGACGGATGGAAACTATAATATCCTTGTTGACTACGGAACCCTAAAAATAATCATGATATAATGTAACCTGATGTTATCAGCATGAAATGTACTAACGCTGATGCCACTTTTAACATGGCTTTACTCAAAACTACAAAGAATGTTGACAAGCGCCCTATTGGTCATTAATGTACATAGGGTATACCTTCCTAAAAATATACAATCCATTAATGTTGAGCCCTATACCAGAGCCTATACATTTTTGCCCATCATCATTTAACACCTTCGCTGCGGGACTAAAAGAGACGGTTTTTTATATGGTGCGTTAACGGGTCGAGTAGCCTTATACTTAAACTCCCCGCTGCGGTATAGGGCTTATTGGCCTAGTAAGGTATCGACCAATATAAATAACTGTAGCTATGCGAAAACTGAAAAATTTTTAAATCCACCAATCAATATCGATCGTAGAAGGGTTAGTGTTCATGGTGCTGGCTTCGCCCTGGATTCCTACTATTTACTTGAGAGATACATGCAAAAATATATGTAAGGTCTTATAACCCGGTACCGTACTGAATTATAGGTTGTAACGCGTAAAATTTTAAAATGTACGCGGCGGTGAAGCGACGGTGGCGTGGTCCGCGCTCAACCAATGACAGCGCGGCCCGCGCCACATACATTCTTTCACGGCCGCCATTTTTGCGAGTAGTTAACCGGTGCCCGCCAGAGTTAGAGTTTCTTTAGCAGTTTTAGTTTTGTGTGTTTATAATACCAAAGTAATTGAACAAGTGAATAAATCTTTTATAAAAGTAGTGGTTTATTTGTTTTCTTGGGTTTCATAGTAAATTCATCGTTCGCTTAACAATCTCCACTATAAGCTTTATTTAAGGGAGTTTTAATGATGGGAAATAAGTTATCGACATATTACTTTTAATCTTATATCTTTAAACGAGCAATTGTATATATATATATATATATATATGTATATATATATATATATATATATATATATATATATATATATATATATATATATATATATATATATATATATATATATATATATATATATATATATATATATATATATTATATAATTGGAATCTCAGAATCAGCTCCAACGATTTTCATGAAATTTGGTATATAGGGGATTTCAGGGGCGATAAATCGATCTAGCTAGGAATCATTTTCATAAAATGTCATTTTATGTATGTTTTTGAATTTTTTGAATACCGAGCGAAGCTCGGTCATATAGCTAGTGTTTGCGTTGGGAATCTTCTAATAAAAAGCGGACTGTATAATATTATGTATTACGGTATGTCTACAATATATGGTTAAATGTGACTAGCAGCTGTCGAGTCTGTCCGATGAAGGGTGGTCCATCGCAGCGCCCGCGCAGCGTATGCAGCGCGAGGTGGCAGGGCCCGCTAAGGCCGCGAATACAGTCGCGCTCTTGTTTCGCGCTAAGGGCACGAACAGCTAGTACCATTTATTGAAGAAACAATAAGATATTTTTTATCTTGAAAAAATAACAGTCCAGTAAGGATTTTGCTGTGACTTTTTATTTTTTGTGTCATTTTTCGAATAACCTATACCAGAACGTTCACTTTCACGATTTCTTCCTTGCTGAAACGATTATTCAAGCATTTTTCTATATTGATTATTTGGCCGAGGCATTATTAATGATTTAAGACCAATAAAATATCTCAAAACGTAAACAAACGACTGTGTAAATGCACTATCGTACCGCTCCCGCTAATAATTACGTCACAACACTTATGTGAAGTAAACAATTCAATTACCTATGCCAGTGCGGGAAGGGGTGGATCGACCCTGTGATCTATGACGGGTCTTTCGGCCCGTTACCCGCAAGGAACGAAAAAAAATATCAATCAGTGCGTTATCAGGTCGAAAGACCTTAGCACGATTTTACTGCTTAATAAAGTAGCCCTTAAAGTTCTAAACTCAAACCTATACTTGTCTCCTTTTAATATACAAAAATACTCATTATATAGCCCCCGCATCAGGGGAAGTTCGCCGTTTCTCGCCTCCGCACAGAGCGCGATTACATGTATAAGTTATAACTTATAACGCAGCGAACGTGTTAACTCGTAACTTTTTTTTTACATCCTGTAATAATATCATATCAAATAATGAGTACACTGACGACGGGTTGCGCTGGGTCATACTTTTATCACTTCTCAGTATGAATAAATAACAGTCGCGTACACAGCTTTTGGTCACTGACATGGAGCTAATCAATTAGTGTCAACGAGAAGTCTGCCTACCTACCGGGGCTGTGGACACTAGAATTTCCACGTAATCCTTTCTCTCCTGTGCTTGCTTTCTCTCCTGTGTTACACCAGTAACTAGGTAAGTATTCAAATTACCCGTATTTTCGGTTGCAAAGAATCCAAAATTCCGCCAATTTTCCGCGATAAATAAAGGCTAACCTCCTCCTCCTCCCACCTCTGCCGGATTTGTAACAAACAAGAAATTTTGATTGAATTTAAATTATAAATTTTGGGAGAACACTGGATTTGCAGGAGGTTCGCGATTATCTTTGTCGAAATAAAACTCACGGCTCGACCGGAGAAATACCACGCGCTCATAGAAAACCGGCGTGAAACAGCGCTTGCGCTGTGTTTCACCGAGTGAGTGAGTTTACCGGATTCCCAATCCCCTACCCTATTCCCTTCCCTACCCTATTACCCTGTTCCCTCTTAAAAGGCCGGCAAAGCACCTGCAGCTCTTCTGATGTTGCGAGTATCCATGGGCGACGGAAGTTGCTTTCCATCAGGTGACCCGTTTGCTCGTTTGCCCGATATTTTATATAAAAAAATTAAGACTAAGATAGCCATCCATAATGGGTTTTGGGTTTAGTTTAGAGTTGACATGAAACGTCAAAAAATCCTACTAACCCTACTAATATTATAAAAGCTAAAGTATGTGAGTTTGCGAGTTTGTATGTTTGTTACTTCTTCACGCTTAAACGGCTGGAGCGATTTCGACAAAATTTTACGAGGAGGTAGCTGACATCCTGGATTCAAAATGCAGGTTATGTTATTTTCGTTTTTATATTATTATTTTTTTTTTATGTTCAACAATAACTCCGCTGTTTGTGAACCGATTTTGACAAAATTTTACAGTCTACGAGGAACACGTACACATCCTAAAGTATTATCACTAAGTTTTGTTACATTCTGTATAAGATTAATATTTTACTAGCTGTCCCGGCAAACGTTGTTTTGCCATTTAAAGTATTTCTACTTCATCAGTTGATACAAAATCTTACCCCCTCTTTTGTCCCCTAAGAGGGGTGGGGGGAAAAAATTTATACACCAGAAGTTGGAAAACATAGTTAATAATATGAAGTAAGTCCAAAGTTTGATACAAAATCTGACCCCCTCTTTGGTCCTCTTAGAGGGGTGGGGGGGGAGATTTTTATATACCAGATATTGAGTTGGAAGAAGAAAATTATATCTGCGAAAACCGTATGCAAATCGGATCAGTAGTTTTTGTGTCAAAGAAAGAAGTTTGTTACAAAATCTGACCCCCTCTTTCATCCCCTTACAGGGGTGGGGGAAAAAATTTATGCACCAGATGTTAAGTTGGAAGAAGACAAATATATCTGTGAAAACCGCATTCAAATCGGATCAGTAGTTTTCGTGTGATGAGATGAGTGGAACATACAGATAGACAGACAGACAAAAAACTAACCACATTTTTGGCTTCTATAGCGATGTAGTGACACTCCTCGCTTATTATTTTTTGAATATTTATGATGTACAGAATTTTCATTTCTACAGTTTTATTAAATGTATAGATGAGTAAATTATGTCTTGACTCTTGACTGACCTGACTGGCTGAAAAAAATAGCATTCTAAATTCGAAATTCAAATTTTATGCATGACAGTGAAACTCATTTTGACATCATCAAATTATATTATTGTGATTTGCAACGCTCCCTTTGCCTGTCCCGGCCAGGACGAATTAAAAAAAAATATTGTGATTTGCGATAGCTTTCAATATATGGAATATCCTAATTCCCATAGGAAAGGAAATAAAATCCCAAAGGAAATAGGATATTTTAGTTTGTGTTATTTAATTCTGAGTGTAGATATTATTTTAATTCCTTTGTCAATTTAAAAAATATATTTTTTGTGTAATTATTAGGTATTAGCTAGGTACTTATAGGTTTTGAGTGTTTGTGTTCAATTTGTCAATTTAATTATCTGATAGATTTTTGTTTTGTATGTTAACGGAGTATTTAACGTGTTATTAGATAAGAAAGTTGTTTTGGCTAAGGTTCACATAGCTACCCCAGCAGGTTGCCGAAATGACTGCCGGCGCCGCCGTATCGAGCGCATCATTTCTATATCATTTTATTATTAATGAAAAGACTTAACAGAAGGCCTACTTAACCACGGATACAGCAGCCGCTCCGAAAGGGGGGCCAAAACAAAAACAAACACAATCCAGAAAGTCCAAAAGTAGGTTAGGTTAGGTTAGAAATTATAATATGGTAATATATAATATCAATGGACGCTTCACACCACGTCAGTCTGGCCCCGTGGTAAGTACCCTTCAGAACAGGCCCCGTGGATGACCCGAGACCAAAATGAATGATTCAAATTCTTTTCTCTCTTTCAAATTCAAATTCTTTATTAACCATACAATAATAATATACAATAGTATAAAAGCTAGCTGTAGCGTACATCACGTCGTCTAATCCCATGCTAAGTAAAAACTTGTGTTATGGCAATCAGACAACGGACGCACACAGAACAATTTTATGAAGAACTAGCGGCCCGGTACGTGGTTCGCTACGTATAAAGTGAAATAATACAAGAATCTGTTGGAACATCGATTCATTTCTTTAAAAAATATACTTATTACTTAATTGCTAGCTATTTAAAACTTAATCCAAAACATTTGGATATCCAATATTTTTTTCCATTTTGATTGTAAATCTGTAGTACCGACTTTCTGAAACAGGCAACAACAGGCAAAAGTGTGACAGTGCACTTGCATGTTACTTCTATTATCGAAGCAACTTACTTCTCAGAAGTAATGTCATATGTGTGCCTTACGCTCTGGAGTTAAGGTTGAATTTGCTGTTCAATTTTGGTGACATTGGTGACCCTGACATGATTGATGTAATGGATGATGAATGTAATTTGCATAGTAGCATATGCTTTCAGTTCTTAAAACAGCGCCTGAACCCCCAAACTTGTATCTATAAGGAATCCGGAGTTCTCTTAGTATCTTCGAAACCATAGTATACCTTGGTGCAAAATCTTGCGATTTGGTAGTATATGCTTAGGATGCTTCTCATAAAACCAAAATCGCCATATGTTTTCATATAAATTTTGAGGAGTTCCCTCGATTACTCATGGATCCCATCATCAGATCACCACTTTCTTTCTGTAAAGACTTATATTGTGTTCTGGTTAGTGACTTTGAATCCAGGATACACCCTCATAATACGAAAACTCATAATCAGCTGACTTCACTACCACTATAGAATTTCTAAAAAAACTCCAAGCATATTATACTACTGTATATAGTATATACAGAGTTTATCAAGCGATGCTGAAAATGACATGTCCAAACACCTATTTCTAATAATTAGGCTATAGAGTTCTAGGTTCTCTGACATTCGTTTTATTATAATTTATAGCACTAATTCCGCATGGAAACTCACCATAAAAAATATTCATAAACTACTTAAAACTACATTCATAGATCTATGTTTGTCCCAATTTTGTAAGACTCTCCTATACAATATACTTACCTACATATTTCATAGATCCCGTGATCAAATTGTTATCAGTAACCGCAAAACTAAGCGTCAATCCATATCCATACATCCATGCTAATATTATAATTGCGAAAGTGTGTCTGTCTGTCTGTCTGTTTACCTGTCTGTCTGTTACCTCTTCACACTCAAACCGCTGAACCGATTCTGCTGAAATTTGGCATGGGGATACTTTGAGTCCCGGGAAAGGACATAGGATAGTTTTTATCCCGAAAAAATGTACGGTTCCCGCACGATATACTAATTTTGGCTCAACGGAGTTGCGGGCATCATCTGGTTTATACTAAGTCGAAGCGCATCGAAATGACTTACTAATACTGAACATAACAAATTCAACCGTAATTCCAGAGCATAACGCACACAGTCACGTGACATTGGTGACCCTGATGTGGTAGTGATGATGATGATGATGATGATGAATGTAATTTGCATAGTAGCATATGCTTTCAGTTCTTAAAGCAGCGCCCCAACCCCCAAACTTGCATCTATAAGGAGTTCGGAGTTCTGTTCAGCACCTTCGAACCATGGCATATCTTGGTGCAGAATCTTACTTTTGGTAACATATGCCTGGGATACTTCATACAAAAGCAAAATCGGCATATGTTTTCATTTAAATTTTGAGGAGTTCCCTCGATTACTCCTGGATCCACTCGACCGATTATATGCAAACTTCACATAAACCATCTACTAAATAGTCCGAACAAATCCTGAAAATTTGGTTTGGATAGGTGAGCCCGTTCTTGAGTTAAGTGACAACGAAAATTGACACTTATTTTTATATATTAAAGGAATCAATTAAATATTATATTGTATACAAAAAAATCGACTTTACATTCCTTCCATACAAAACGCCAATTTCATAATATTTAAGGACCCAATATTATACTAATAGGGCCAGGCTAGCCTTGTCGGGAGATTGTTTAAAAAAATTTAACAAATTAATGACTGTTTTGGAAACTCAAATGTACCAAATAAATGAATATATAAATTTGAATTTGGAATTCTTAGGAAGGAGATATTTGAGATCAAAGTGGCCTGTACAACAAAATGCCAATTTCATATGTAAGGACTTAAGGCGCTATATTGAAAGTAATTTTACCGCAAGGGCAATTTTATACTTAATCTGTATGATTATAAAGTCGTGAATACGCTGCGGCCAGAAGCTATCAGCTCGCTCGGAAAACATGCGAAAAACGTAATTTTAATTATTTAAAAAATAAATTTTATATAAAATATAAATTTTGCTTAAATACTCCTATTTAAGCAAAATTCTTCTATACGATTTTGAGTTGCAGAGGTGTCTATCAATTAGACTAATTTCCTACAATACATAATATATTTTCGTTTAAAAATAATCTTCAAATTTCGTATTTTTAAGAGGTCATTTCGATCGAGAAATGTATCGAGGCAAAATACATTAATCGTGTTTCTGGTTCGTCTCAAACCTACATAAGGCTATGAAGATATTATGTATATCTTATTACCAGATTTGTAACATTTCTGAGGGTCCTATAGTATTACGTCAAAAAGGACAGCTTTTTCAATATAGCGCCTTAATTATTATAAAATATCATCCTCAGGTCACAGGTGTCGAAACTTTTTGAAAGATTTTGTCGAAACCGGTCTTGTAAAACATTAAAATTGTAACAAAATATATTAATAAAGTGGAATAAGAGCACGAAAAGTGTATATTTATTACTGTCAAACATAAAATTCCACCAAGAAGTTACTGCAGTACATTCAATTTCATATAATATTATTATTTATTGTTTTCTAGATTTTTTAACCACCACTACTTGCGGTGTTTCAGGTCCGAGATGTTGAAGTTAATCTTCGTCCTCCAGCTGCTGTACGTCAGTACCAGCTCGTTAGGGATGGAGGTGGTGTACGAGTGGTGGACCAATAATATGGAGTTCGCGTTCCCTTCGCAGGAGTTCAGGAACGAGAGCATAGCGAACGGTACCTTTATACCCGAATATTTTGAGATTAATAGTCTGGCACCGCACAAACACAGGATGTTTATCACTCTACCTTGGGAATTAAGAAATTTCGTCACTGTAGCGTACATCAACCTTAACGGTACGTTTAATAATAGTTTTTATTCTCAACTAATACACTAGAATAGGTCAATGATAACCTTCTTCTATTTCCCCTAAGGCTCGGTCTGATCTAATAAACACAATACACATAAAAAACATCGTCTGACTGAAATTCGAACCTTAAAAAAACGCCTACTACGCGAAAACTCTAACGCTCCGGAACCACAGCCACTAAAACCAAACAGATCTAGTCAATCGGTCATTTAGCTTGATCAAAATTTCTCTTCCAAAATTAAAAAACCTATCGAGAAAAATTATTTTTCTCGTCAAGTTTTTTAATTTTGGAACGAAGTTCCTTATCGCGTGTTACGAAAGTGGGCTAGACGGAAAAAGTTGTAACGACACTTTTTTAGTACCTGCGAAGCGAAGTAGAGGGCGTTGATGTAGCGATGACGTCAACTGGCTGGAAATTTAAAATTCTACCAAAATCAAAATGAAATAAAAAAAACAAAATCAAAATTGGTTATTTCTGAATAAATTTAAAATAAATATTTTCAGAATGTCCTACTTGATACCTACCAGCGGTTCGGGAACTAACCCGGCGAGAAGAACCATTCCGTTATGGCATGAAATTGGAATTTTTTAGCGTTTTTTTTAATAACTTCGTTCCATCCGGGTGTCCCTTGACACCTCTCAGTTGTATTTCTATAAATTAGGTTTTTAAGATCGATCGGGTATTTTATATTTACAGAAACCTCGAAGATGTCCCCGAAGATCATGCCATACCCAGGTTGGGACGCACACTTGCCTGACGAGAGGGGGGAACGTCGGATAGGTGAGGTGTTCAGAGCTCGCGTGGACCGCTGCGACCGACTGTGGCTGCTGGAGAAAGTGTCAGATCATGATCATCTTCGTATCATAGTCATGGACTTGAACTCAGATAAAATAATCAGAACTTACACATTCCCAGCCGCTTTGCATTTTAAAAAGTTTTTTCATTGGATCGTCGTAGATGATGGACACTGCGAAAATACATTTGCCTACGTAAATGATTATTCGTTGGGCGGCCTCTGGACTTACTCCTGGGCGGAGGACGACTCGTGGCATAACGATGGATACGATACAATCACTGATATGATATTGGTGCCGAATTCTGACGATGCTTTCAGCACTTTATATTACCAATTGAATTCTCGAGTTGTTTTCTTTGTTTCTACAAAACATTTGAGGGACAAGCACAATGTATCCTCTATGGTGCATTTATCCTATATGAAATCAGACTCCATCTATTTGCGTACGTCCGCTTTCGATCCTGCGACTAATGTTTTGTACAATTATGAATTATCGAATAATAAGAATTTACGCTTACTACTCTGCTGGGACAGAAGAAATGAGTGTCATGTGAACGGTATAAGCGAATTAAAGTTGAATGTGGACGATTATACTGCGTTACGGGAATATATGGCAGTAGATGGACAAGGTAACCTCTGGATAGAAGCCAGAAGGGGACCGAAGACGGTTCTTTTAAAATTCAGTCCCCTAATTAATATTTGCACTGAAGTGTATGACAGTACACAGAGATTATTAAGTACTTGATTATGTAAAATACTAATATATATTTTTAATAAGTAATTTACTTCCATTTATAAATTAAAAAAAAAGTGTGTCAGCTCCGACGCACGACTGGAGATTACTCCTTAAGGTGCTGTGGTTGTTGCAACTACGTAAAATGGGTTTTTTAAATAATGTTTTTTGTAAAGGAAATGTCATCATTTAAGTATAAAAAAGTACAGTTTTAAAATTGAGAAAATTTCCTATACGCAAAGGTATATCAGTACACAATTTGAAAAATTCTGCTCGATAGAAAAAAATCTCAAAGATGACTCTTATAACGCTGTTTTTCATAATTAAATCATTTTATGGCTAAACTACACACTTTCTAGAAAAAACAAAAGATGTAGCACATTTGTCATGACCTAACCTAAACGATTTGATATATTTGATTTGTGTAATACTAAAAACAAAAGGTTTTTTCTCCTATTTTCTATTATCAAGGCACGCGGCGAGCGCGTAAACGCCACTGTAAAAGGCGCGCTGATATGAATGTTATTTTAATGTGCTTTACGTCGATATTCGTACTGACAGACATCGACCTGCTAATTTTAGGGACTACTGGGCCTTAAGTACGAGTATCTAACCATACGCAAAAAGAGTTTATTCAACTGAAAAAAGATTAATATAATATGAAATCAGATGTTCCGGCAATATTATCCCCTTTCTGCCATAGTTATTTCAAAATATTTTTTTCTCAATTCTAAGGCCAGAATCGAATAGAGGAGAAAAATCCAGGCAGATCAAGCCGAAGAAACTCATATCCAGGACAAATAGTTGCCGAGGCATTCAAACTTTGACATTGACAGCTCGGCAACTGTCAAACGTCGAACAAAAGCGGCCATAACTCAGCTTCCAATAGGCCTAGAGGAACGGGGTTTCTTCTAACATCAAAGACCTCGGCTACCCCCTCCCTGAATTTGAAATAATTCTATTATTATGTTATGTTATATAATATTATAATATAATTATATAATATAACTATATTATTTTATATAATATTATATTCCGATAGGTATATTACCTTTATGGTCTTAATACACTCATAGCCAAATTAGAAAGTTTCCGTCGTCCAAAAACGTGACACATTTTCGTTACTTGTTAGTAGGTTTTACCCCTCGGATTTTTCTCATACGGGCGCCTTATATATGAAAATCGATTCTTAAGGAATTTCGAGGGTAGCCACCCTCGAAATTCTCATACATACGTAATACCAAAATCATTTTGTCATACGAAAATATTTAACATTTTTGAGTTATTTTTCAGCTTAAAATAGTAATTACCTAGGTTCCTGAACAAAAATTAACTTCAAAATATTTAAACACTAAAAAAAATTTTTTTGTGTATAAAATTTTTACTAAATTTACTACTAAATATTTAAACACTAAAAATAGAGTAAAACACTAAAAATATATAAATAAATAGTAAATTTACTACAAAATATTTTAATACTAAAAGATAGTTGAGTTGATGATAGTTGGTGACCTGATGATGGGATCCATGAGTAATCGAGGGAACTCCTCAAAATTTATATGGAAACATGTAGTGATTTTGGTTTTATATGAAGGATCCTAGGCATATGCTACCAAAAAGTAAGATTTTACACCAAGGCATGCTATGGTTCCGAAGATACTAAGAGAACTCCGGATTCCTTATAGATACAAGTTTGGGACTTTCAGCGATGTTTTAAGAACTGAAAGCATGTTATGCTACTATGCAAATTACATTCATCATCATCATCATCATAATTGTCACTACCACCACACGATGCATCGTTATGAGTTATGAGTTATAACTCAGTGATAATTGTGATGATGATGATTAATATGAATTTTCATAGTCTTTTCGATCGAGACTCGAGTTTGTCGAGTGGTTTTGAAAATTATAATAATATTGCTACAAAGTAAATGATTTAAACTTAGTTTTGCGGTGACCAAGTTGGCAATTTGATCATGGGATCTATGAGGTATGTAGGGAACTCCTTGATTGGGACAAAATATATTATAGTTCTATTATTGTAGCTTAAAGTAGTATAGCTTAAAGCATAATATTTTATTATGTTGAGCTAATGAGCTTACATGCGGAAGTTTTATCATACAACGAAAGTCACTGAACCAGAACTCTAGAGCCTTTAGATATGCGTTTGAACATTTCAGCATTGCTTGATGAACTCAAAGCATATTATACAGGGGTACATATGCTTGGAGTTCTCTAAGAAATTCTAAAGTGATAGTGAACTCAGATATAATAAGTTTTCATATGAAAGTTTGGGGGTTTCATCGTTGTTTTAAGAACTAAAAGTATGCTACTATGCAAATTCTATTCATGATAATTCAGTAATAATATTATAGTCATTAAGTAATAAATAACGACGTGTTATAGTAGCCATTTCATGACAGTTGAGTGCGTATTAGATTAACAGGTCTGTAATGCATAATATTTATAGTAGGGTGGCTCATGGCTTTTGAGACATAGCATAAAACTTTTTTGAAAACTGCCTGAGTATAGTAGTTGTGATAGTTTCATACCTAAATCCTATTATATACATATCTACAACTGACAGCTTATATGTTTACCGGTAAATAACTAAAAAGAGTGAAATTATTAATTTTTAACAAAAAATTAAAACCGACTTCCAAGGTAAAAACAATAAGTATTAAGTAATAATAATATTATGAACTAAAAAGTATTAAATACCTCTTACTCTTTAAGAGGCCGGGCTACCCTCGAAATTCTCATACATACGTAATACCGAAATCATTTTCTCATATGAAAATATTTAACATGTTTGAGTTATTTTTCAGCTTAAAATAGTAATTACCTAGGTTCCTGCACAAAAATTAACATCAAAATATTTAAACACTAAAAAATTTTTTGTGTATAAATTTTTTTTACTAAATTTACTACTAAATATTTAAACACTAAAAAATAGAGTAAAACGCTAAAAATATTTAAATAAATAGTAAATTTACTACAAAATATTTCAACTCTAAAAAATATTTTTCAGTATTTAAATATTTTGTAGTAAATTTAATTTAATGATACTTTGAAGTCGGTACCAGTCCCAAAAGTTTCATATAATCTGACATTGACTGATTAACTCACGATTAAATTAGCTGGTACCGACTTCAAAATAATGAAGACTATAGTATGTACAGAAATAGTTGAGATTTAGACGAATTCTGAAAGAGGCACTATTAAAGAGTAAGAATTATTTAATACTTTTTAGTTCATATTTGTTTTTACCTTGGAAGTCGGTTTTATTTTTTGTTTTCTATTCATAAAATGTATTCGTTATCAATAAAATTGTATTTTTATACATCTGAAAACTTTTAAGGCTAATCTGTACTTGAGTGGGCATTGTTGTTCTTTATGCTTAAGCCACTAAACCGATTTCGGTTAATAGTTTGTTTTGTTTTTTACTTTGTTCGAGATACTTTGACTCCCGGAGAAGGATACACGATAATTTTGATCACAGTAAAATATACAGTTTTTGTGCTATGAACGAACATGTAGTAAGAAATAAAAACATTGTTTTTTTTTTACTTTAATGAGGCAATTAAAACCTTATTGTTTTTGCGTGTTTTTGTGGATATTTTCCTTCTTCGCTAAAATACATCAGTAAGATTCCCCTCCAACGCCTCCAAGTTAAAGAATTAAGAACTTGTTTACTTTTTATTCGACCCCTACAATTTTTCCTCCAAATACATTAATAAGCTTAATTTCTTAATTAAGTACCGAATCAAAGGAGCTTTTACGTTCATTTACTGTTTTTTTTAGCCAATACGATTCCTTTTAAATAACATAAACCTATGTTATATTATATAATGTATGTAACCGCCATAATAATATAGATATGAATAGCTATAAGTTAGACAGCCGAAATAACGTTTAAACAGAGTATTTATTATGCAACTAAGTAGAGGACGCTCCCACCTACTTATACTGTACTCGGCTAAACATGGCGGTAGCGGTCATTGACTCCCTGTCAAAAACTTGTCATTTTCTATAATATAAAGCCACGATTGACAACATCTGACACTTCATCGTCAATCGCGGTTTATATAGAAAATGATAAGTTAATTTTGACAAGGAGTCAATGATCGCTACCGCCATGTTTCACCGATTACAGTATAGTTGCGTAAATTTAGTTTATAGCGCGGAAACCGTGCATCTTTCTGGGATAAACAGTGTCCTTTGTCCTTTCTCGGGACTCAAAGTATCTTCGTAACAAACTCCAGCACAATTGGTTCAGTGGTTTGGGCGTGGGTAACAGACAGACAGACAGACACAACGATATGACAGACACACTTTAGCATCGCATTTATAATATTAGTAAGTATGGACACTCTGTCTGAACGTCAAATATACGTCCACGATGTCTGCCACAGGTTTTTGAAAGGAAGAGTCAGATTTCTCTTATTCCCAGATGTATTTTTAAATAAGTTAATTATGTAAAGCCTGCAATATACATCACAATCAATCCTTGTCAGGGACGGAGTCATTTCGGGACCGCTTATCACTGGCTTCATCGGTTCTAGCCTAACAAAATTTGTGTTTTGTTGAAAAAAGGTTTTGAGTTTAAGATCTTTATGTGATCTACCCAGTGAAAATCTCGCGGGAAATTTATGATCATTACTTAAGACGCTGACAAATGCCAATGACCTTGATCTCGCACCTCTCTCGCACCACTGTCGATTTTCATGCCAGAGAGACAGAGATGTGAAGTGCTCACTCGGTAGCATGGATACATTTTTCGTTTGTTAGAGGAAAAAATAAATATTATGGGAAATCTAGATGTCAGAACCGAAAATTAAATCTGCAAATGGTTGGAGGGAGGGCTGGGTCCCCCAAGTTCCGGACGGTTCTCATATCAGTGAGAGTGATGAGTAATTTTTATTAGTTCATGCGAATATCAAGTAATTGCAAGCAAAGCCGTACACCATATTATAATATAGTAATGTAGTGCCCGAAAGCACCTTTAACTGATTTTAGAGTTACTTTGAATTAGTGTTGCTATAGATAATTAATTATTGTCTCATATTGTATTGAAGTGATATCATGAATTCATGCAATAACGAGGTGATTCCAAGCAAACCCGTGGGAAATAGCTAAAAAAAGGTGTATATTTGAAATGCGCTAACAAAGTTCTTTCATTTGATACCCCACTCAACATAGTCAGGTATTTTTTTTTTTTTTGTTCTATATTTTAAGTAATAAGTGCCCTAGATGGCGCTATAGTCACGTAAAGTCATGTAGCCTATAACCAGCGGACAATCAAGACGCTTCCAATAACACCTCATTTGTCTAAATAGGTTAAGTAGTTTTAAAGTTACGAGGGAACAGACAAACATCCATTCCCACATATATACAGGTCAAAATCATAACCCTCCTTTTTGCTTCGCCATAGTCGGGTAAAAACTATGATTTGGTCGAGTAGGAATTTCATATTTGTGCTCTAAAAGTGTACAGTAAAATTTAATAAATGTTCACCGTAACGAAGATACTCGTATTACGTCAAACGTAAACATCAACGTAGCTTTTAATATTAAAATTATGTACAGATCCAAAAATAGAGTTTATTAAATTTACCTTTTTTCGCTTTGATCGTAAAAAGAAAGTTATAAGTTTAATTTTAAAACGCCCGTAGCTATGAAACGTCACACTGGTGACTAACTTTTTAACGTGACTTAACCTGAGTTAATTTTTAAAATAACTAGGATTTCCTAGTCTACTCATTTGAGTAGATGGATCACCTAATATTGCGAGAGTCCATATTTATTGAATGAAAGACCAAATAATTACAACAATTAAATAAGCATAACAATAATTATAATGAAAAGTCGCGATCATATCTTTTTTTTTATAAATTTTAAATTATCTAAAAAAAAAGGTCCTACAAACTTGAAAATTTCAATATAATATGAAAAAGTGTAAACGGCCACTAGGAAGCATTTTTGGAAAAAAAGCGCTGGATTTGATGACTGGATTGGAATAAAGTAAACCGGCCAAAATATAGATTCTTCAATACTTGTAAATTTTTCAAAATAAAAATACACCTACTTAATACTAAAGGCTGGCAACGCACCTGCAACTCTTCTAATCTTGCGAGTGTCCGTGGGCTATAGCAGTTGCTTTCCATCAGGTGACCCTTTTGCTCGTTTCATTATTAGGTGACGCCCGCGAGGAAACCGTACATTTTTCCGGGATAAAAACTATAAACCTTTCAGCAAAATCGCTTTAGCGGTTTGGGCGTAAAGAGGTAATAGACAGACATACACGCTTTCACATTTATAATACTAGACATTTTTAAATAAAATAAGGGGGCAAACGAGCAAACGGATCACCTGATGGAAAACTACCGTCGCCCATGGACACTGGCAACATCAGAAGAGCTGCAGACTAATATTATAAATGCGAAATGTGTATATATTATGTTTTTGTGCAATCGGTGTATTTGAATAAATAATTTTATTTTATTTATTTTTTATTTATTTTATTTTAAAGGAAAACTTACAGCTAGTACAAAGGTAGAATTAAAAAGTAACAAATGCCAATTAAAAGTTATTTTCTGTAGATTATTGTTATTGTAAATTTTATATTCTGAATATGTTACCTAAATTATATATTGTGTATATTAGATTATTTTCTAAACATTTAGAGTAAGTTGGCATCGCGATAATAATTTTTTTTTCACGAAAAATATACCTTTACCGCGCTTCCTCGTCAACTCTGTTTAGGCCAAATTTTATCAAAATCTATCTGTAGTCTAAGCGCTATAAAAGGCTCTCTGCGATGCATTTATAACCTTTTACAAATTTACAAAATTTCACTGAGTGATTTTGCTTGCATCCATTCTACATCACAAAGTTCTAATCACCTCACCACTGAAGTATCAAAAATCAAAATCTAAATATATAAAACTCAAAGGTGACTGACTGACATTCTGATCTATCAACGCACAGCCCAAACCACTGGACGGATCGGGCTGAAATTTGCCATGCAGGTAAATGTTATGACGTAGGCATCCGCTAAGAAAGGATTTTGATCAATTCTACCCCCAAGGGGTTAAAATAGGGGATGAAAGTTTGTATGTAATAATACTTCTTAAGGTGACGCCGCGTTAAAGTAAGAAACCGTGTTGGATATGTTTTAGATTGCTTGTTTTCTATGAGAGGCCGGGCCGGCCTCTCATAGAAAACAAGCAATGGAACAGCAAAAAATGGAAAGGGCATAAGCAACAAAATGGTTTTTGTCGCGTAATTTA
Source organism: Lysandra bellargus (assembly GCA_905333045.1). Lineage (NCBI taxonomy): Eukaryota > Metazoa > Arthropoda > Insecta > Lepidoptera > Lycaenidae > Lysandra > Lysandra bellargus. The sequence goes on from HG995338.1 coordinate 10,128,827, forward strand.
AAAACCATAAATACATTTCATATAAGCTATGCACATATTAAAGTGTATGCTTCAACCAATTTATGTACAAATTTTGGAACCTTAAATCACTCTCCTCTGTTGGAAAAATAGGAATCCCTTTTTTTACAGAGGTCTTTTCGATTGATAATTCTGTGTTATAAAAGTTGTCCAATCGTGTTATGCTATGGGCAATTCAAAGACAAAGACATGATGAATACTGACAATGAACTTTAGTTTCTTAGCTTTAGTCATTGCTGAGAAAAATCGGCATCGCTACAGCCAAATTATCAAGGCGTCGCCTTAACGCGAGCGAAGCCGCGGGAAAAAGCTCGTATAAGATAAATAAGATAAAAATTAAATATTCTAGTGCACACATATTTATAGTACGGGAGCCCTAGAACAATTTTTTTTTATTACTATCTGAAGAATTTTGCGTGGATGTGGAAATAAAAAGTAGTTTGGAAATTTATCTCGAAGACAATTTATTGCACGTAATCGCCATTACCAAGAGCACAGGAAAAAAGGGACCACAAAGTATAGACTAGATGACAGATAAAAATAGACAAGACCTATCACAGATAACACGCACTGGCAAAAATCGGTTGTGTTCCTAAAACACATATTTTAACACTATCAAGCAAATTTTTTGTGAGTAGCTTCATTTTGATAAGACGAACAGCATTTTTATTTGTGAAAAAACTCGAAAGTGGTAGCTAACAGAGATAGAAAGGATTTCATACTTTGAATTGGTGGTCCTAAAATATGGACGCTTTTATTTGTAGGACAATGACTATTAATCTATGAATATACAAAAAATCTGCTTGTAAGGGTTCCGTTTTATGGTTCGGTAGTCAACCAAGTTTTTTTTTATTACAGAACCCTATAACGGAACACGGGAAACGGAAACGGAAAATTAACTTGATAATAATCAAAGAAATTTGTTCTAGGGCTCCCATACTATTTAATTTTAAAATTAAATACATTTGTAAGACACAATAAACTATATCCACAACCACGGGTAGAGGATATAGTTCATTGAAACCAAAAAAGTCCACCATCTCACATCACACAAAATATTTTTCTATTTTCATACATTCGCTCTCTATATATCAAAACGAGACAAAAACATCTCATTTCTTTATAAATAGCGATTGTAACAAAAAATATATTTTCTTTATTCACCCTCCATAAACCAGATGTAAGCTAAACTCGTTTCCTGAAACTCTATCCTAATTTATTTAAGCTCTCAGCTCCGGCGTTTTATTTGTAAATTATAAGCTTTTTCTATTAACCTTTTGAAGTTCTCCTTTGAACTTTATCTGAAACGTGCTTTAAATTTTATTTGATGCTTTCTCCTATCTTTATTTTGTAAAAATATAATATTAACTTTAAACCTTTGTTGTAAGATATTATATAATTTAATTATTTAAGCTTTGTCTATTTTCAGAAAAATCACCATTCAATGATAAAAATGAATTTATTATTCTTGATAATCTGAAGGGTAGTGAACAATTTATTATAGCAAGTATTAAACCTACACAGAGTATAGTGTCATCTGGGGGCACGGCAGTGCCCCAGCCAAGCTTTTTAGCAAAGGCACGGCCGTGCTTGGCAATGAGCACAATGGAAACAAATATAAAACTGCATATTAAGAGGAGTTAGTTACACAGACGGCAAGCGTAAAGTATTTTAATATGTAACGACGCATGTGGCCGATGGTACCCAATAAATCCAATTATGTAGTAGCTGATTATTATTTATCTAGTGATCATTGCCAAGCCACTATGATATTTATAAAATAAAGAAATCTATCGATACATTTACTGAATGTTGATTTAAATTACAGAATAAGTTGAAGGCTTGGCTTGAATGTGATCTGAAAACTTTTTACGACAGAAGTATTGAATAGCTATGCAATATTTTGCTTGGCTCCTTTTATATTTCATGTTTTGGTGAGATTTATTTTAATATTTTTGTAAATGTTGTCTTGTGGCGTGATGACCATGTTATCGTCACTTTTGGACATACAGTGAACACACTTTAAAATTATTGAAATTTATTGTACAATAGAATATTTTGAATATTATTATGTTCCGACCACACGGTCGGATTTAGCTGGATCAGTGTTAGCCGTTATAACCTAAGCAAATTACGCAGATCCACTATCTGTTGCGTATAAATCAATTATTGCTCTTACTACTTTGACGACCTCTGTGGCTCAATGGGTAGTGTGTGTGGGGTCGCGGGTTCGAATCCCGCCGACGGAACAAAAAGTTTTCAATGTTCCCGGGTCTGGATGTGTATTAAATATGTGTATGATATAATAAAAATCTTAAATATATGTATACCTAGTATGAAAATTATTGAATATATTTTCGTTGTCTGGCACCTGTAACACAAGTCCTTCAGGTACTTAGCACAGGACCAGACTAACGTGGTGTGAAGCGTCCATAGATATTATTATTTATTATTATGTTATTTTTCCATATTAGGAATAAACTATTTTCTTGTGTTACAAGCTACACTTTGTGTACATCTTTATTTAAGTTACAAAGCTACGAACTGTGGCTATGAAAGATATGTTCCAAAGCAGGCAAAATCCATAATGATAATATTCCATTGTTCATTTTAGGGTTCCGCACCTAATGGGTAAAAACCGGCCAAGTGCATGTCGAGCCACGTGCAATTTAGGGTTTATAACGTGTTTTACACTACTAACAACATCATCTCAGTTGCTTTTAAAGGAATTGGAACGAAAAGTCCCTTTATACTTCGCCGAAAATATTTTTTTTAGTTGATCGACTATTACTCAATAACTTATGAAGTTTTCTTATCCGTGATAGTTTTCTTTTTAAATTCACCATATTTCCTACTTCCGTGAATTTTTTCAGATTTCCAGAAACTACCGTTTAGCTGGTAGAAGGGGGGGACACTGGACTCTAACGATTTTTTCCACTTTAAAACTTAATATTTCACAAACGGATCCCTAAATCGGAAAATGATTTGTAAATACTCATAATATTTTTAAAAAACCTATTCAACGACACCCCATACGATGGGGTGGGCGCGAAAAAAAAATTCAACCCCGATTGATGTGTATGGGAGGTACCATTAAAAAATATATTTATTTAATATTTTATGTACCACTTTGTTGGTATCATTAATATGTGCATTCATGCCAAATTACAACTTTGTAGGTCCTATAGTCTCTGAGAAAAACCGCGGACAGACAGACAGGCGGACAGACGGACAGACGGACCGACAGACCCAAACTATAAGGGTTCCTTGTTGACTACGGAACCCTAAAAACGGGACTCTATTACTAAGACTTCGCTGGTTGACCGTTCGTCTATCTGTCACCAGGCTGTACTTATTCGAGAACCGCGATCGCTAGACTGTATGTATTTTGCTACCCCTATAACACCAATCCAAAAAAAATTGAGGGTACTGCCATAAATCAAACGAGATTTTTCGCCATTACATATTATTTTGTTCGGCTACATATTTTGTACTCTTGATATATTTCTGTGTTTATAGTACTAATGGCAGCTAGTAGGTAATTAAAATGCATAATCACAAAATACTGAATTGTATTTTTATTGTATAATAAAGACATAAAATATAACCAATAATTATAGTTCATACTAAATATTATAAATGCGAAAGTGTGTCTGTCTGTCTGTTACTTATTTATGCCCAAATTCTGAACTGATTTTACTGAAATTTGGTATGAAGATACTTTGAGTCCTGAAAAGAACATAGGATACTTTTTGTACCGGACAAATGTACGGCTATCGCTCGATAAACATCGTCATATAGTATTAGTAGGGGAGGGGAAGAGGGGATTTCGGGAGTAGCTTGAGCGTGTCAGATTAAGCTTGCATAGGCTTCCGACATGTATCTAGTTATCATGGTATAGAAATCAGAATTCTCACGTGGTGGGTAAAAAAAAATAATAATATTGAAATGTCGTCGGATCTGTCAGATTAAGATAGGGGATGTTTAGTATACCCCAAAGAAGCTTTCATATAAAGCACTGACGATTCAAAGGTTAGGTAAGCCTGTAGGGACATTTTAAAATATAAAAAATAAAGCATCATAATATTTTCTTAACTAAGCTTCGCAGATATTTTATTTTGCTCTAAACTAAAAGATTTAGTCCTTGTTGTCCAAAATATATTTGTAATTTACCTAAATAAGCAATATTCTGAATATATTTTCTTTTTCAAAACTTTAAAATGGCTGCAGTTTCTGAACTCACCGCTAAAATAAAAATAAAAACGCTCTTATTATTTTTTTAATCAGCTTTACCTAATGTACGAAACCTACTAAGGTCTCCATGACGCTTGAGTGACTACAAAAATAGCACCCTCCCTTCCTCTACTATATCAATTTAATTAATGATACGGAACCCTTCCAGCGTCCGACTTGCACTTGGCTAGTTTTAAGTGTTCATACTTGTAAATCAGGTTTCGCTATCACCATTACTTTGTCTAGTCTAGATATCTAGACTAATATTGTCTGCTCAGCTTCAATCTCTACTGCCAGTGAAAAAGCACGTCTTGCTGTTAAGATTCAAATGCTGTAGTAAAATAGATTCATGAAATGTTGTTTAAAAACAGAAAATACAGGAATGAACAAAATATACGGGTGTTGAAATGCACTGGAATGCACCGAAGTGCATGCCAGTGCATTCCAGTGATTCGTTCAGTTCGTTTTACATTATTGGATTGGAATGGGAGATTACTTTATTGGAAAAAAGTTAGCCCGCTATAAATTCCAAATATCAACTGTATTTTGCATGCTACATCAATATGTATAAGGCGCGGCAGCAGTTTTATGTAACAAAAACAACAAGGTAAAGTGCAAAATATTAGTCGTAATTTCAAATATCTATCTAAATATGAGAAGATAAGGCTATATAAAATGCTTTTTTCAATGGTTTTAATTATTGATATTAAAATATTTAAAACAACCCAAAAGTTATTTGAATACAATACACAGTTTGTGTGCTGATTAAAAAAAAACGGCAGGTAACCACGAGGCAGAGTAGACAGAATTGACAGAATGCACGTGGTGTCCATACATAAAATGGTTGTCAAACCTTCGTCAACCCGCGAACCTATAGGCGGCGAACACGCATAAAGTCGTAACGCTAAAAACACAATTTTGTTGGAGAACAAGTCTGCAGAGTATAATATTTGAAACGCTTAATATAGTTGCGGCTATTGTTTAATCCTTCGATCGGAAATGCTATTGTATTCTATTGTTGTCGCGATCACCGGTACTCGTACGGGGCTTGATGGTTAATCAATATCGTGTATATTATAATTATTAGTAGACTAGCTGTCCCGGTGAACTTCGTGTCACTTTAAAACCTTCCCTGGACTTCTACGAATATTTTAAGACTAAAATCACCCCAATCCGTTCAGCTGCTTTAGAGTTTTAGCGCGACTAACACATTTGAAAATCCATTTTTGTATATAAGATAACGCCCGCAACAAAAATGGATGGAAATAGCTAAAGATAGAGAAAAGTGGCATTCCCTGGAGGAGGCCTTCACCTGCGGAGGGGTCCTTGCAAGCCAAACAAGAGAGAACTAAACTCAAAGCTTACTTTACTTTATAAAAAAAAAGTAGATGTTAGAATAATTATTATTGTAATAACATGTACTTACATGTTAGAATTGTTATTTTGTTTTGTTTAATTTATTAGTTTTCTTCTACATTAGATAATAATTGTCTAATGTTAACCCTAAAAAATTGTAAATTGCAAGGAATAAAAGGCTTTTTTATTTTTATTTGTTTTTATTTATTTTTATTTACTAATTTATAACGCGCCAAAATTCGTCAATCAGGAAACCGTACATTTCCGGGACAAAAGTATCCTATGTCCTTTCCCGGGACTCAAATCATAATCTCTATTCTAAATTTCAGGGAAATTAGCTCAGCGGCTTGGGCGTGAAAAGGTAACAGACAGGTAGACATTTCGCATTTATAGTAACTGTATGGATGATAGATAGATTCTTTATTGCTCACATTAAATTAAATACAATAATGTTGCTAAAACTAACCTTAACAAAAACATAAATGTGGGCAAGGGCGGCCTTATCGCTATAAGTGATACTAGAAAATAGCATACAGCAATAAAATAATATAATATATATTTTTGTAACTTTTGTTTTATTCGTTGTTGTTTTTTGAAGAAGACTTATTTATTCAAAATGATTATGTGCTATCTGATTCGGTATGGAATTTGCTTGCACAATTTTGCAGAAAAACAGGTTATCACTTTATGCGTACTCGCCGTCACTTTTATCTTTTCGTTGAAGTCGTCGTTTTTAGGGTTCCGTAGCCAAATGCCAAAAAACGGCACCCTTATAGATTCGTCATGTCTGTCTGTCTGTCTGTCCGTCCGTGTGTCACAGCCACTTTTCTCCGAAACTATAAGAGCTATACTATTGAAACTTGGTAAGTAGATGTAGTCTGTGAACCGCTTTAATATTTTGATACAAAAATGGAAAAATTATTAAAAAATTTAGGGGTCCCCATAGATATACAACTGAAACAAAAATTTTTTTTTTCATCTAACCTATGCGTGTGGGGTATCTATGGATAGGTCTTTAAAAATTATATTGAGGTTTCTAATATCATTTTTTTCTAACCTGAATAGTTTGCGAGAGAGACTCTTCCAAAGTGGTAAAATGTGTGTCCCCCCCCCCCCCCCCTCTAACTTCTAAAGTAGGCGCATGATAAGTCTAAAAAAAATATGATGTACATTACTACAAAAACTACCAACGAAAATTGGCTTAAACGAGATCTAGCCAGTAGCTTTTTTTATACGTCACAAATAGTAAACCTTAATAAACCTTACTACTGCTGGGGAACCCTTCATGGGCGAGTCCAACTCGCACTTGGCCGGTTTTTACTTTATCTTTTCTATCTAATCTTGCATGCTCTTAGTATTGCTACAGATCTAAGGAAGTGTTGGTATAAAGTTGAATTTTTACATCATCTTGTTTAAGGTACGCTATTTCAACTACATATCGCTCTATTTCTTTGTCTAAAAAACTGTTTGTTTAAGCTTAGTTGAAGTACTTAATTTGAATGTCCATTTTTTTAATCAATTATTTATCTTTTACAGAATATTTCAAACGAAAATCGGAGTTAGATAATTTAAAGAATTCTTTAGCATTGGAATAGAAGATTATGGGATTATTGCAATCAGACTGCTTCAGCACATCGTAAAGAATCGGAATTCAATTGCTTTTTAAAGATAAAGGATCGATCAGGGAATAATTTGATTTCTAGATATTATAAGACCCTTATTGAAACCATGAAGTATATGAAGTGTTTTCTTGTTACCATACTAGTTGCTACTTTGTTATTTCAAGTGCAAAGTGCGAATATCGGTAAGTACAAATTATTTTTATAATGTAACTTCAACAATGGTTTTTCTATAAAAAATTAAAAATAATGATTGACGATTATTTTTAAAGTTTATACTTAGTAAAAATAGTATTATTTTTTGCTTTATACATTTTATGTTTATAATATCTTTAGTAACGTAAGGCCGCGTTTCCACTGATGCGGAGCGGAGCGGAGAGGAGCTTAGCGGTGCCGAATTGACCAATCACCATGCTCGAAATCTTCGCTGTCATTCCGCTGGAATAGTACGATTGGTCAATTATTGCTGCTCCGATGCTCCGCTCCACATCAGCGGAAACGCGGGCTAAATAATATGAAAGAGATGATAATTATTTAACACCTGTAATTACCACCCAAACTTCAACAATAGTACTTATTTTAACCGACTTTCATAAAGGAGGAGGCTTGAGATTCGACCGTATAATATATTATGTTCTTTTTTTTCAGTGAAATCCGGCACTTCCATCAAAGAACTAAACATGTTTAGAGATGGCACCAGCAGACATAAGTGTCTGGAAGGTATGTGCGTTCTGTTGTGCAGAACACACAGATACAGAATCGGTTCTTGTGTTGATGAGAGGTGTGTTTGTGAATAAAAGAACAGAAAAGGTTTCAAAGCCAGTAACATAATATTTTAATCTACTCGCTAACTAATCTTATACTTATTTTGTTAAAAAATTTAGTGAAGGGCTTTTCCAATTTTATATTCTAATTCATGTTTTATCAATTATTATACTAGAAAATAGCACACAGCAATAAAATAAATAATAATATAATGTATATTTTTGTAACTTTTGTTTTATTTATTGTTTTCTTTGAAAAATACTTATTTATTCCAGTGTAGTTTAAGTTAGTAGTGTTAGTACTAACATCTACAAAAAATATATAAGTAAGAATATAATAGGAGATAACTTTTCCACCAATCGAGTGTTATTTGTTTTGATTGAAACTCAAACCAGAATCAACCGCAAATTGCTTTGACAGGAGTCAACGTACGAAGATAAACTGCCTTTAAATAATAAGAGAAAGTTGTTAACTGTTCACAGTATTTTCCTTATAAAGGAGGGGAATTTCCCAATGATTAGTGGGGAGTTGTTTGGGTATTCACCCCAGCCCCCAGGACACGCCTACGTCTGTACGTGGGAACTGAGAGGTATAAAATGTGCATAATATGGGAATTTTTTAACAGCTCACAATTCGGTAACGTTAGATCATTTCCGCGTGTGGAAAGATGGTAAAAGTATGTATTATTTTGTTTCAGTTTCCAATAAAAATTACATAGCGTCTAGCGAACACAACTACAAGATTTGTTTATCTTTGTCTAGTTGGTCTATGATATTATAATATTATAAATTGTAGTAGGTACTATCAGAGAAGTTTCCTAGGCAGATGGGGGACCGACGTAGTCTGGTCGTGTTATGTCAAACATAGCCATTTCACAATTCAGATGAGGTCACAATTAACATCATGACATGATCCGACCAAATGACGTAGGTCTGTCAACTGCCTAGGAATCAATTTCCTCGATGGTACATTAGTAAAATCACAATGTGACAGAAAAAGATTGAATATTAGCTGGGAAATACTGTAGTCAAAGCGATTTTGAGAAGGTACCAGTTTTCAAGTTTTCTTCCCAGAAACTTATTTCTCTCATGTTACGAGCTTTGATAAATTAGATGATAGCTAAATTGGATTATATTGTGTAATAAAATATTATGTTATTGTCATCAAATAAAACGAAATAATATTATTCTAAAATATGTCATTTATTTAGAAAATGAAAATGAACTTTGCAATAATAAAGATTATTTCACAAATGCATGATGACGAAAAATTTGAGTGAAAGAAAATAGGTACTTCTAATGAACGAACTTTTGAAAAATACTGATGATTAAATGAAACAGTTACATCTGCTTCCATTGCATCTGCCGAATCGGTAGCCCATTGCTCTGCAGCGTGCATTGCAGGTGCTCTGGACACAGGAGCGAGGTGACACTTCTGGAACATCCTCCATTACTTCTGGGGCATCTGGTTCTGGACCTGGCTGTCCTACGAATTGTGGGAGTAAAACGATTCCCTCCTCCTGGTCAGCATCTACAACAAATTGTCCGTTAAGTATATTTATCTTTCTTAATTGTCAAGTAACAAGCCTAATTATTATGAGTTTACGTAATAACAATCTTTTTTTGTGAGGAGCAGTAGTAACATGTCAGTTACTTTATACCTAGTAGGTTTTGTTCTGTATGTTTAAAATGGATTGTTTAGGTTATAGGAGTAAATTCAATTAGAAAAGAATTATGATATGAATGATAAAAGAGAAGATTACTTTTCACAAAATAAACATAATATTGACATTTTATATGGCAGTTCAAGGCTCTGAAATAAGACATGATAATATTATTATGTGGTGGTATTTTTTTCATCAAAAAATTATGTTTACCTACTGTATTTGTGCGGACCCGCGTGCATACTGTAATATACATTGCGAATATATTATTATATACTCGTATTTATTAGGCTCGCGAAATATCTAAAGGGTACATTGCGACGGTCCTATTCTGTATTCGTAACTTTTGCTTTTTACGTTCACAGAAAAACCTTCTTGCTAGGATTGCAACACTTTGCGATGAATTCATGCAGCTTATCCCATTTGATTTGCAGCTAAGCGACACGTTGGAGGCACTTGACACAAAACCCGCATAGCTGCGTTCTATTCAAAACTAGCTTTTTACATCAAATTAAAAGTCTGTGAAAGAGCCAAAGGTATGGCGTAGAGTTTTAGATCATTAGTCGGTAGGGTTTTGAAAAAACGTCTGCCTAAAAATTGGTAAGAGCAATTTAATGATCACTTATCTGATAGGTAAGAAAGATATCGATTGAGCTTGTAAGAAATCGTTCTTGCGCCTTATATCTCGCCAGTCGTGACGGCTTCTTAGTTGAAGTTAAATGATTTGTTTGTGAATTCCCAAGATTTTCGGGAACGATATTTTGAGCAGGATACTGGGGTTCCGGGATAGGGATCCCAGGTTTGGATCCTCTAGAAAAGTCTATTAATTCATAAACGTCATATTTGTTTTAATCCACGATTCAACTGTTTTGTTTCCATAAGGAACTCACCAATGGGAACACTGTGCGCGACGGCAGCGAGCGCGACAAGAAGGAAGCAAACTGCAATGGTCTTCATTTTGTTGTGATATTATAATATTGTCGTCGACAAGATTTTTAATAATACTATTGTTGTTGAAGTAAATTTTTAATATTTATACCGAAGCTTATCTCATAAATGTCCCTAATAAGTTTATCGAAGATATTGACAAGCGTTATGGGACATCCCCAAGAAATTAGTGATTCTGTTCGCTCAGTGGACCAAATTCGGCCTTCTAGTACATCGTTTACGGAAATCGTTAACGATCTAATAACAAGCAGATGGCAGAGTTGGTGGTGTACTGTGGTTTTTTGAAGAAATTCTTCTTTAAAAAAATATTTCGGCAGTAATTCACGAGTCAGGACACGTGACTTGATGGAAAAATAAAAGTGACGTAAAAATACAGAGAAAACAATAATAGTATTATTATTATCATCCGCTCTTTCTATCGTGCGGCGTAAATGTGTACCAGCAGGCTTAGCATGGTCACAGTAGAAAGGCAAAAGAATAGAAACGCCGACAGTTTTGCGTACAAACTGACAGATTTCCTTTATTAATCTATAACTTTGTGTACTTTACCGTAAAAATAAACATTTCTATAGTGGCCATGCTAAGTCTGCTGTTTCAGGCTTCTACAATTTTGATACCTTCTTCTGACTTCTAGAGTGCAACCCGTTGTTTTAAGGTGACGCCGCGTTAAGGGTCCGTATACGAAATTTTGTCGATTTCGCTCATTTAACAGATGTGATTTAACAGTTAAAATACAGTATATCTATAAGTTACATATAAGTACGTATAAGCGCCAAAAAGTAAAATGTTCAGGAGAGTCGTTTAAAGTTTTGAGTTTAAGAAAAACTGACGTATCTCTGTTATTTATTGACGTATCGTGAAAATTTAAACAGTTATAAAATGATTAAAAAATGGGCCTCTTACCGGTATAGTTAGTTTTAATGATTTGGCGCTACTTAAAGTGGTTTTTGTCGCTTATAACAATTGCTTTAAAATTTCGAATGAGGTAATATGGCATAAGAGACAAATGACAAAAAAAAATATTAGAGGATGAGAAGCCTAAACACCATTCTGATTTCTCACATCGCAAAGTAAAAGGGTATACGAGACTAGACGATTCAGGAAGTGTTATAGGAAAAGAAGGATAACGTACTTTTTACATTGGTCGTTTATTAGTTAATAGAACACAAGTAACAGTAGACTTTCACAAAAACTAGAATTATAAGACTTAAGTGACCCACAGTCACCAGGAAAAGAAGAATAATCAACATCTGGCATTGCGTGAGTCTATGGAATATGGTTGAAAACTGAAAAGACATCCCAGAAATTATCCTTGGGCACCTCCCCCATGCCATCGTGAGCGTTTTCACGGTGACACGGAAAGAGTGGCTGAACGCCGGTATGGACGAGTGTTTGTGTGTGTGTTTGGCTGCGCCCGCAGTGTGACGAACGGGCCCACGACGGAAGGAAGAGGAGGAGGAGAGGAAGAAAAAGGCAAGCGCTAAGAAGCGCGCGGATCCCAAGCCGGTGCACCTAACCGCACCGGCCAGGAAACTTGTTACTGATGAGGACGCGGATTTCTCCGTGCCGCAGCCCAATGCGATGAAACGGCTCGGAGCTCTCATGGACAAGAAGATTGCGAGGGGCGATACGGACGGCATAAGACGTGACTACTTTAATACTACGGAGTTCGCGTCGCCTTAATTTGTAATGTTTTTGGTAGTCATCCTATTAATGGTACTATAAAATATTTGTTTGAAAGTACTAGAAGAATACTATCAGTTTCAGGATTAATACCAGTTAAGTTTAGGTCTTTGTTTGTCTTGTTTAGGGGGGGGGGGGGGGGGGGGGTTGTCAGCGGGTGCATGTTGGTTTACCCGAAGAGTCTGGTAGTGACCAAGATATTGATTATGTCAGCGAAAGAAGTTTTGAAAGTGACACAGAGTAGGAGATGGATGACGAATGACAGCATAATGGATTGATAGAGAATAATGGCGAAGGCAATGGTAGTTATTTGTTGGTAAATTTACTTATTTCTGTATTTTTTATACATAAAACATGCTTATTTCGTCTGCAAAAACTGATCTAGGTTTTAGGACAAATAAGTATTTTTTAATAGTTTTATTATCCAGTTAATTATGTGTTATTTTGTTCTTATGTTGAGTCTATCTGAAGAAAAAATAGTCTTTTTTGTTGATGTTTTCATATTTTCGATAAAAAGTCATAAAAATGTGGCACTACTAATTTTTGTTACTTCTAATAATTGTTAATTATCTTAATTTCGTAAATAAATTACATTATTCAATTCTTTTTTACAATTTCTCTTTTAAATAAGTTCAACATATAACTAAACATTAGTTTTGTATTAAAAAAATAGATCACCATCTGTGTGTACCACACCCACCTAGCGCCGTTTGCTACATAATCCAACCTTACGCTCGCCGGGTTAATGCTTTAAACCCCAAGCGGTCGCATGCGACCGCGATAACAATACAAATCTATTGTATCTCGTTTTCTCCACGGTCGTCGAGGTGGTGAAATGTCAATAATTAGGTATTCTACTTTAAAAATCAAGTGCGCAAAATAAAAACACGATAAAATAATACGATGAAATCAATCCCTCGTTTGTAAATATCATAATATTAGATAAGGGGATCGCCCCGTGTAAAATGTTATGACTAATTTAGATAAAAAATGTAGCCCCAGACTACTACGTGCTACTACATACCTGTATACCTACAATCCATACCTATTTTAATAAATAATTCAGATGCGTAGCTACAGCCGAATCAATTATAGGTACGGGCCCCCAACGTGCTAAGTCTTTCCTTCCTGAGGGCCTCCAAACAAATATATTTGCCCTGGGGCACCGCAAAGGTCTTGTACGGGATCCGCTTGCGATACATTTTTTTAGGAATATCATCTGATACCTGCATGGAAACAATCCATTTATAGACAAAACATTATTTTTTGAGGGTCCGCCAAAAATTTATATATAATAATAAAAGGATTCCGCCGCCAAAAAAGTTTGAGTACGGCTAGCCTACTACCATGCCTACACGGTATTATTATAGACTCGACGTTCAGAAATTATTTTTTATTAAATCCCTTCTGAAAGAAAATATTATTATGGGTAATGACAATGAGAAACTTAATATAATATAATAATATAGTGATAGATCTATTATTTATCCCCGAAAAAAAAACGGTTCTCGCACAATGTACGAAAACCTTTTTTATTATTAAATAAGGGGGCAAACGAGCAAACGGGTCACCTGATGGAAAGCAACTTCCGTCGCCCATGGACACTCGCAGCATCAGAATAACTACAGGTGTGTTGCCGGCCTTTTAAGGGGGAATAGGGTAATAGGGGAGAGTAGGGATGGAAAGGGAAGGGAATAGGGGAGGGAAGGGAATAGGGGAGGGAAGGGAAGGGAATAGGGTAGGGGATTGGGCCTCCGGTAAACTCACTCACTCGGCGAGCAAGCGCTGTTTCACGCCGGATTTCTGTGAGAACGTGGTATTTCTCCGGTTGAGCCAGCCCATTCGTGCCGAAGCATGGCTTCCCACGTATAAACAATATAATTTAAGTAGATGCATATATATTTTTCCAAAGCGACGTGGAGATTTCAATCCATACTAATATTATAAGTGTCTGTCTGTCTGTCTGTTACCTCTTCACTTCTTCTAAATTTGGTATGATACTTTGAGTCCCGGAAAGGACAAACGATACTTTTTGTCCTACAAAAATGTACGGTTCCCGCGTGAAAATCGAATTTCGACGCGCATCGGAGTTGCGTCATCGTCGTTGCGTCGTCTATGGGTCTAAACACACTAGGCTGAATTACGCCGACGTAAATTCCACCGCGTTTACGCCGCATTTCAAATCCATTCAAAATATAGGTGGAACGCGACAGACGACACACTATCACAGAATGTATTATATTAGTTGTACCAAACACTATGCCGAAATTCCGTCGTGAGCCGAATTTCCATCGAGCCAAGTCGAGCGTAAAGTTCGGCAGCGATTCGGCGGTAATGTTTTGTATAGCAACACATGCGACGGAATTATCAAAACCGAACATAGGAAATCCAACCTTATCTCCAAAGCGTTAACGCACACATTACATCTGAGAATTTTAAATACTCACTTACGCGCGCGTTCCGCAACGGAAATTACGCCGCGAAATTTCGGCTCTTCGCGTAATTTATAGTGTGTCGTATCAGACGTAAGTGGCTGAACGTAATTTCGGCCACGTAAATTACGCCGGCGTAACTCAGCCTAGTGTGTTTAGTAGGGTGTCCCTTAAATTTCAAGTTCGATATATTTTTACGCATACCGTCTCAAAAGTTTCGTAATGACCCTATATTGTCTAGAAAAAAATATAAGTTCGAATCCTAAATTATAACCCGTGCCGACTTGAGATTTAACTTCTTCATACAAGTTACGTACGAGTTAGTACTGCGTTATGTGACTTGCAAATAAATGTTTTAATTTTTTATTTTACACGTGTTTTTTGATAATTTTAGTGTAATGTTATTTAGTGAGCAAACATGTCGGCTTATTAACTTCTAACTGCATGAAGAAATTTATTGATTTATATCATGTTTGGAGAGAGTGGCAGAAAAAGCAAATTATCGTTTAAAATTTGTTTACTATAGTTACTATTCACAATAACTGCGAAGGACAAAAGAGCTCTACAAGATTTTTGCTTACGTTTCGAACGCACTGTGGTAGCTAAAGCATAATTACTAAGTTTTGTACTTCTTGAGGAAGAAAAAAGTACGAAAAACTATTTTTAAAGCCTCTATAAGAAAGTTTAGCCATAATTTATGGTATTTATGTGAAGAGACAGTAATTATATCACTGTTTGATGATGAATGTTCTTCTTCTTCTTCTTCTTTATGTTATGGCGGCCTCAGTGAGTTGCCAATGTCAGAGTGCTTTTGAGGTAGACTATACTCTATATTGCTGGTCTGGTGAAGGAACAAGGTACAGTATCTAATAATAAATTAAATTCTGTTGAATACACCTAAAACAAACACAAACATATAGAGGTTAGTAAAATATCACAATCTAATATTGTTAGAACGAATATATGTACACAGAATATCAATAAAAGAGGTATTTACATAACATAAAATTTATTCAAAATTGATAGGGCGAGTAATATTGATAGGAACGAGGTCATATAGGGAGGACTGATTTTTGGGACAACAGAAAAAGATGTGGTCCAAGGAACCTTCATCTAGGCCACACTCGCACAAAGAGCTATCCTTAACTCTAATCTTAGCTAAGAATACCGGTGAGCAGCAATGTCCAAGCCTAACTCGACAAACGGTAGAACATACTGCTTTGCGACAATTATTGTATTTGAAAAACCAAGGCTTAACTGGAAGACTACTTTGTATGTCAAAATAGTGTTTGCCTTATGATGAATGTTGGTAACCAAACTAAGATGTTGATGATTGTCAACTTCAACGGGAACAGAATCGAAAATTTTAACAAATGAGACAATTCTTCCTCCGACTCCGAGAAAAGTGTATCCTGACTGTTAAAAACACTAATCTAAAAAGATGTTGCCCTGTCTTCTTGTTAAAAATGTATGTTATTAATATAAAGATTAATAATAATAATAATATCTATGGACGCTTCACACCACGTCAGTCTGGCCCCGTGCTAAGTACCTGAAGGACTTGTGTTACAGGTACCAGACAACGGAAATATATTTAATACTTTTATACTATACATATATTTAAGATTTTTATTATATGATACACATATTTAATACACTTCCATGACCCAGGGACTTCATAAACTTTTTTTTGTTCCATCGGCGGGACTCGAACCCGCGACCTCCGGCTTGAGCTACCAACGCGCTCACCACTGCGCCACGGAGGTCGTCATTAATGCTGATCTTATTTAATTGTCCCATTTTCACTTGAATTTATTGCAGTTCTTGTGATTTAAGTGGACCGACTGGTAGTAGCTTTTTCCAAAACTTTGAGGCTCGGTCGGCACGAGTTGCAATTGTGCTAGGAAGACAAAATTTTATATTTGAGCATCTTAAAACATTAGTAAAAAATATACAGGGTATGCATTTTGAAATTCGAAAAAAACATTTTTTTTTTTTGTCATATAAGGGACACCCTAGTCTTTAGACACTATTTGGGCCAAATTTGGGCATATTTTAATACAACATTCGTTGTTCGATTAACGAGTTTCTTATTAATTTATGATATTCGTGGGATTAATGTAATTAGTTCCGACGAGCCGTATTCATCGCGCTAAGTGACGAGGGTCAAATTCCTTACACGCGAGTTCACGCCAACATTTATATTTTGACTTATTACGAATCAATAAAATATATAAAATAAGTTCGCCCACCCGTGTAAATAAGGAATTGCACAAGAACCGCCCATTTATTCGCTAAGAAAGGAGCCTTACTACTACTTACGTCTTCATATTTTATAGCAGGTGATATTACTGGAAACTGTACTAAGTATTGCATGACCATGAATATTGTTATTGAAACGATAAAAAAAGGTTTAGTTAACAATTATTTTATTTCAAAACAAATCATCGGAAGCAGACGCAGTAGGCGTTGGTGCTACAGAGACCGATGCGGAAGCCGAGACGGCGGCAGAGGGAGTTGCACTGGCTGGCGATGCATATGCGGAGTCTGGCGGCGTCCGCGAAGCCGAGCGCGGTCATCTCCTCCGGCGTCACCGGGTGGAAGTCGTCTCCCGTCAGCTCGCTCACCAGCAGAGGATGATCAGCTTCGTCTGGGAAAGAGTGCAGTTTGATTATCGAATTCTATCACGAATGAGGTCATAAAAACATATGAGATGGGATATTTTCTCAAAAGTAGTCTTAAAATACCTGGCCTTAGGTGACGCTTGTGGTAAATGTAAGGAACTATTGCTCGAATTAGTAATGATCCTGTGATTGCCAATGAAAGCCAAAAGAAAACCATCAAGATCAGGTGAAAAGCAATCTAGCAAAGTTGTCAAACATATTCCAAACAAAAGAAAACGAAATTTTCTTACCAATAGGAACAGCCTGCACCAAGGCAATCAATACAAAGGCAATAGCTAAAACCACAAAACTCTTCATTTTTGGGGTGTTGTAGAAAATTCAAGAATTATACAAGTTACTTGGAATGTACGTGATGTAGAGTATGCGAATTATGAATTAGCTGCAGTATTTATATCAAAAGCTTATCAATGATTCTGATTATTCAAAATAATTAAATGTAGGTTAAGCTTACTGATAAGATTTTAGGGATTTTTTAAACACTATCAATATGTAAAGTACTTCCCCTTTTAGCATCTAAACCATAAGATTAAATTAATCTTATGGTTATAACAAGTTATAGTTTCATTTTTTTTATTTCCACAATGCACAAATTTTCACCGAGATATTTACAATTATTTTGCATTTTGAGTAAATATGTAACATTCTTGAATTTCTAGCAATGCCTTGACAAACCTGTCTTCAATAAAATTAATTACCTAGACATATCGCGTGACAAACATAAGATCCTGAATGAGTCTTATTGAAACCGGCCTTAATTGGATTTGTCTATTTTTTGTATAGTTAATGTTAATCATTAGTAAAATAGACCCAGAAACTATATATAGTTAAGCATTCATTTCTGCCAATAACCTACATCAATGGCATGTATAAAAATACCAGAGTCATCTTATGTTTAGAAGCAAGTCTTAGACTAAATTTATAATGTAGTACCTAAAGTAAATCAATGATAATTTCTGGAAACAAAACGTTCTTTAGAAATAAACATTAAATTATAGGGAAAGTCCCTTATCAAAGGCCTTTTTATAACAATTGACGTTATCTATATTTTCATCGGTAATTATCTCTAAATTTACATTGTATAAATAGGAAGTTCTTCATGGATTTCAACATCACTTGTATTGTCGTTAGCAAACATGAAGTTCCTAGTACTTTCTTTCCTTCTTCTGGCATTCGCTGCCTTTGTGCAGAGTGCTGCATCTGGTAAGTTACGATTCATGTCCTTCTTATTAGAAATTGGTTAACACAATTGCTGGTAACAGCAAACGTTTATTCTGTGAAAACGATTACACTTTCTTTTTCTATAAGATGATAATTTTTCTTCCTTTTATTGTGAATATCTCCTTCTCTAAGATCATAATATTACGTCTCCTGTTATTCATGTTACAACTTAATAAAAATCAATCCCACCAAAAACACTTCTTGTAAAATGTGGCCGAGACGACCACATAAGGTTTACCCTGTGAAAAAGATTATGATATCTCATGTATAGCCAAGCTTCTGAATCTACACGGCCTAAATCTACTGACCCTAACTTAAACTAACTCTACATACCAGTTAATATGTATGTCTTCGCCGTTTTGCTACCGTCGCGGAGGTGATGCGAATATTTAGTTTTTGATCTGAAGTTAGTAACGAAACAGTTGAGCCATTTTCTTCTAGAAAACAATATTAAATAATTATTAAATGTTTTTTCTAAAATAAGTAAAACTTAATAGACGCAATATTTTAGATCTTATTTAATACTTAATTATTATAATATAGGCGTTCCTTAAGGTCATATGTATTTTCCTACTGAGCTACAATTGTTTTGACAGCAAAAATATAATCAACTTTTCCATAACTATTGCTTTCCTTCAGACGAAGCTGATCATCCTCTGCTGGTGAGCGAGCTGACGGGAGACGACTTCCACCCGGTGACGCCGGATGAAATGACGGCGCTGGGCTTCGCGGACGCCGCCAGACTCCGCATATGCATCGCCAGCCAGTGCAATACCATCTGCCGCCGTCTCGGCTACCGCATCGGTCTCTGCAGCACCAACGCCTACTGCGTCTGCTTCCGTTGATTGTTATTTTAATGTAATATATTTTATAATAACAATAATATCTATTATTAATCCTCTTAGTTTTCATGAATTACTTTGCATTACATGGTTTATGTTATAGTTACAATGATTAATCACGAGTATCGGTGTGATGTTGTCATCTTGTGGTGGTTAAAGTTATATCGACGGTGCCTCAAATATTAGGTGTACATCAACTGGTACTGGTCTGGGCTACAAATACAATTAATGAGAAAGTGTGTCTGTCTGTATGTCTGTCTTGTCATAATAATTTTCGACGGATCCCCAAAAAACTATTTTTTGGTTTTTAACTATTGTTTCCGCAACGTGACGCTCGTGGATGGATATAAGGCCTATGCCCCAGGACTTCGCAGAGTACATCATGACTTATTCCAGACGCGTAGCGTGCGTTGGGGCACGTTTAAAAATTTGTTTGGAAGCCCTCAGGAAGAAGAGACACGTTAAGACACCAGCAACTCCGTTCGTGAAAAGTATCCTTTATCCTTCTCCGGACTCAAAGTGTTTGCATACCATCAAAATCGGTTCAAGGATTAAGCGTAAAGAGGTAACAGAGATACAGACAGATACACTTTCGCATTTATAATACGAAATATATATTATATTAGTATGGATGGATTATAATATACAGGTATGAAGTAATCTGAGGCTACGGGCCTGTTTCACCACTTCCTGACAAGTTTCAGATAGGTTATCCACAACTTATCTAACAGATACTCCATTCTCTATCTGTTAAATAATCGTCAGATAGCCTATCCGACACTTATCGGGAAGTGGTGAAATAGACCCTAAATATTTTATCTAAATTAGTCATTATATTTACAGATCCCCTTATATCTCATAACTAGCGACCCGCCCCGGCTTCGCATGGGTATAAAATGTTACTCACTGAATCGATCCAGTAGTTTTGATTTATATTCATTATACTGCCCGTGGCCCGCATTTGTACCGATACCACCGCAAAAGCTACGTACCGCAATTTTTAAATCCGTAATATTTTTGAAAATATTCATTTAAATGGCCATATAGATTTATGTGAAATTAATGTACTTAAAGTTTTTAATTGAATAAGGATTAATGTTGTTTTGATTAAAACATTGAATGCCAACTACGCAATATTGCGTAGGCACTAGTAATGCTAGCGGCCAAATACATAATAATTACAACGTAGCACTTTCTTACAATTTAATTAATGGGTAATACCACCTGCAACTTTTCGCCATCGTCCCACGCGAAAAACATACCATCCTCATCACCTTGATGAGTGGCAGTCTTCCACAGTGCGTTTTTCGCGTAACTTTCAGCCGCGCACTATAGAGCTCTGGAATGAGCTGTCACCGGCAGTTTTTCCGGACCTATACGACCTGCAAACCTTCAACAAAAGAGCTTATTCCCTCTTAAAAGCCGGCAACGCACCTGCAGCTCTTCTGATGTTGCGAGTGTCCATGGGCGACGGAAGTTGCTTTCCATCAGGTGACCCGTTTGCTCGTTTGCCCCCTTATTTAATTTTAAAAAATAGTTTTTTGACTCGATTTAATTGATGCATAAAATAACGACGATCAAAAAACTATAAAATTGCAGGCGCAAATGTGTGACTGAACGCACCAGCCGAGCCTTTCTCGAACTAGCTCCCCCTATGAGGAAACGCGGGTACAGGAGAATTTCAAAAATAGGTATTTGAAGAAACTATTGCCATCGCGCTACACCCTGCGCGGGCCCGTGTATATGTGTGTGAGTGTTGTATGTCTATGTGCGTGCGCCGCTACCGCCCACCCGTCTCACCCCGTGGGCCCCTCATTCCCGCGCAGCTCGCAGTCTGCATAGTAAAAATGCAGTCTGCTTGGAGATAATAATTCATAATATTACTGTGGAATGTGGATAATTATAATTTACGTTGGTTAGCGTTGTGCTGCTTTTCGACTTTCGTTTGCAAATTGGAATTTTTAACTTTTCTCGTCCTATTAGTAATTTGACTCTGGCTATTGTCATAGAGTAATTAAATAAATGTATGGCTGGGTCCCTGCTATTGTTCACGGACTTGATTTTCAGCTTTCCGTTTTGGACTCTGCTTGGATTAGATTGGGGATTGCAATCCGGATACTTAGAAATCCGAAAAATTCAGACAATCCAGATTTTTTGGGGATACGAAAAATCCGAATTTTTATTTTAGAAAATCCAGATTTTCTTTTTTTTTTTATTAGTAAGTACATAAAAGTTATGAGAAAAGGGCTTTTACGTTTTATAAAATAACTGTATTTTAAAAAGATAAAACCGACTTTAGAATTGTACGTAATTGAGAATTAAAACTCCGTATCTCAAAAACTACTGAACCGATTTTGATGAAACTTGCACTATTCCCTAAGTTGAACAATACTTAGTACCTACAACAAAAAAAGAATTACTGAAATCGGAATGGTAATTCTAGATATCCGAACACAAATATAAAAACATATTATATACGTACATACATACATACAATTTTGAAATTTGGCACATTTGTTCAGACGCTGATATAGACTAACATAATGTTATACGAAAATTGGGCAGTTCTGGAAATATTACATAGGTACATACGCGCCAGTCCTTTTTTTTTAAGTCGGTTAATTAATTAAAATCTAAGGGGGGCAAACGAGCAAACGGGTTACCTGATGGAAAGCAACCAACGTCGCCCAGAGACACTCGCAACATCAGAAGAGCAGCAGGTGCGTTGCCGGCCGTTTAAGAGGGAATACGATCTCTTTTTGAAGGTTTGCAGCTCGTATAGGTCCGAAAATACTGCTGGTGACAGTTTATTCCAGAATTTTACAGTGCGCGGCAGAAACTTACGCGAAAAACGCACGTTGGATAGGATGGCTGCCACTCATCAAGGTGATGAGGATGGTATATTTTTCTATCTCGGCGTAACTCCACGGGGTCCAGGCTGTTTGAAACACTATGGCAGTAAACAATTCGAGTGGCCCTTCGTTGGATACGATCCAGGGGGAGCAGTTGGTATTTTGGTGCCCCTGCCCACAGATGAGAACAATATTCCATATGCCGAACCTTTTTTTTTTTTTTTTTTTTTTTTTTTTTTTTTTTTTTTTTTTTTTTTTTTTTTTTTTTTTTTTTTTTTTTTTGGGTCGGGAAATGCTATTGCGCATCCCCGGCAGCATTGGGGAAGGACCACCGGGGTATGTGGGACTTGCTACGGCCGAAGAGATGGTAGTGGCCGCAGCTGTACTCACTAAAACCCGACCGTGTTCCTACTACCGCGCAGGACGGAGACACGAGGGCCTATTACATGTCTTCCGTGACTTCCGTCCACGCTTACCTGCTCACCCAAAGCAGGCCCACGCTTTTGGGGTTTTTTGTCCCCCCAGGCCGAACAGAGGCCCCACATGGGGGGCTTGCATAGGCCGGTCGTCTTCTTTGTGTCGCGATGTGCAGGAACACAACGCGCATCGCGACTCTTTCGGGGACTCGGTGCAATGAGTGGCGGCATCCCCATACCGTCACCCCGAGTTCCCTGGCTAAGGCGGAATGTCGCGCCCGTTGCGACGTCTTCGCCTTGGCCGTCTTCGCCGGTGGTCGTGCGCCTCTCGCTCCCTGATGCGCTCGGCCTCCTCTTTGGTCGAGATGACGCTATATGCGAACGTCTCGACCGCAGACCACTTTTCTGCGCTCTCGACCAAGACCCTGCAGAGGGCTGGGAGAGTCGCGTCCTCGCCGATAGCGGCAGTTAGCGCCGCGCGTTGTGTCGCCCAGGCGGGACAGGCCGTGATAGTGTGCTCGGCCGTGTCCCGTTCCTCTCCACAGTGGTGGCACTCTGTGGTGACCTCGCTACGCGCCACCTCACACAGATACCGACCGAAGCAACCGTGCCCAGTCAGCATCTGCGTGAGGCGGAAGGATAGCGCACCATGTGTGCGTTTGATCCATTCCCTGAATATGGGGCGGATCGCCGTCACTAGGGCAATGCTGACGGTCGGTTCCTCGAGCCGTTCTGCCCAGAGGTCTATCACCCTCTCTTCTGCTGAGTTCCTCCACCGACGTACGGCGTCCGGAAGAGGGTTGCCACCCTCCGCGCGAACAGCTGCGCAACGCCAATATACGTCGGCGAGGGCTCGAGCGTCAAGGTCCCACGGGATGCTTCCCGCGAGCAGGCATGCCGCATCCTTGGATACTGTGCGGTATCCACGCACTGCTCGGGTAGCCATCAACCGCTGCAACCTACCAAGTACAGTCCGGTTTTGGGGCGAAAGATGGTTGGCCCAAATCGGCGAGCCATACATGGTCATTGACCGTATGACCCCCATATACAGCCGCCGGCATCCGATGCTCGGCCCCCCAAGATTTGGGAGGAGCGACGCTAGGCCTCCCGCTGTCCTGGAGACCTTTTCGGAGAGCCGGCGGAAATGTTCCTTAAAGGACCACCTTCCGTCCAATGTCATACCCAAGTACGTCATGTTCCGGGTGACGTTAATTCTCGTGCCGCTCACCACCACGGCCATATCAGGCGGCGGCGGATTCCTTGGCCCATGAAAGAATAGAGCCTCAGATTTTTCGAGTTGATGCCCCTGAGCACGGGGTCAAATCCAATATTCCATAGGGTCGGACCTGCAGCCGACCCCTGTGGAACTCCGCAATCTACTTCCCATTCTTCCCAGCTGTCCTGGGTCGGGAATTGCACGGAGCGTTCCGACAGATAACTGCTAATGGTGCAGCGCAGGTACCTCGGAACGTCGTGGTGTCTCAATCCGGCTTTGATCGTCCCCCAAGGCAGGGAGTTAAAGGCGTTGGATATGTCTAACGACACCGCCAGCACTACCCCACCCCGGGAAACCTCATCCTCTGCGATGTCCCTTAAACGGGCAACCGCCCCAATCGTTGATCGGCCTGACTGAAACCCAAACTGATTCTCGCTCAGGTCTGGTCCGACGCTCTCGAGATGGTTGATGAGACGCGCAACGAGCACCCGCTCGAGGATTTTGCAGACCTCATCTAGCAAAACGATGGGGCGGTACGCAGAAGGATCCTCTTCTGGACGTCCAGCCTTTCGAAGAAGAACTAGCTTTCCGGTCTTCCATCTTCTTGGTACTCGACCTTGGACCAAGCAGTTGGTCAGGATGGTCAGGATATGCGACTCCAGCTGCTTTATCGACAGGGCCAAGACTCGTCCTGGAACTCCGTCAAGGCCAGGCGCCGTGTTTTTAAGTTCCATTTTGTGGACTGCCGCCGCTAATTCTGCCGCTGTCACTGGCGGTACCTCTTCGATGTCAAATGTCTCCTCCCGTTGAGTCTCCACGTGTGGACTCCTCTCGACCCCAGATGGAAAGAGGGTCGAGATGACTCTGTCGCGAAGTTCCGGTCGGAGACACTGAGTGATTGGATGGCCCGGCGGTCGCAGTTTTTGGCGCACCCATTTGTAGGGTTTGCCCCATGGGTCTGCGTCCAAAGCCTGCAGCCATTCCTTCCAGGCCTCCGCTTTGGCCACTTTGATTTGGTCACGCAGGGTCTGCCGCGCCGTACGATAGGCATCATAAATAGCCTCCTCCTCCTCCGGCGACCTGTTCCTCCTCCTGCGGTAGCGGGTATAACGACGGCGGGCCGCTATGCACTCTCGCCTGAGTTCCCAAATTTCAGGGCGCCACCAATAAGCGTTTCGTCGGGGCTTAGGAGGTCCGACGCGTGGCATAGAGGAGTCGCAGATGTTCTGCAACGTCTCATTCAGCCACTCTGCGCATTCTTCTACATCATCGGAGGGGAGACGAGACCAGGACGCGACGATTGCTGCCTCTTCTAACAGGTCCTTGTTCAGCCGCCTCAGAGACCACCTTGGGCCGCCGCCAGCTGGAAATGTGCGACCCAATTCCGACGTGTGTGCGGATACGTCGAACCGGATATACCGGTGGTCTGAGAGGGTTTCCTCTTTGGAGACATGCCATCCGACAATGCGTGTCGCGAAGCTGGGACTCGCCAACGTCAGATCGACGATTGACTCGCCCTGTCGCCTGACGCATGTACTATCTCTTCCGGTGTTGACCACTACGAGACCTGTGGATGCCAACCATTCCGCCATCACACGGCCTCTTGCATTCGTCGCCGGAGAGCCCCAAAGCGCTGACTTTGCGTTGAAGTCCCCGGCGACGAGTACAGGGCCGGACGCTCCTCCGACGTAGGGAGTCAGCCGCCCCAAGAACATCTCGAACTCAGCCAGAGGTCGGTTGGGGGAGAAGTACACCCCCACCACAGTGAGGGCCCCCATGTTGGCAACAACGAAACCATGGCCTTTGGTCGTGCTCCTTAAAGAGGGAGGCGTGACTCTGGGGCCGAAGACGAGAGCTACCAATCCATCCGCGTCCCCGAACCAGTCAGCCCTGGGGAGCACACGGTATGGCTCCGACACAAGCGCAAGGTCGATGGACCACTGCGCCATATTCTGAACCATGAGATCCTGCGCCCGGGCGCAGTGGTTCAGATTGACTTGTATAAAGCGATGGGTGGTTGTTATTGCGCTTCCATCGGTGCCTCTCTGGTTCCAGTGCCCGCCGCGGATGGTGTGGCAGGCTTCTGGGACGTCTTGCTCTTCTTAGAGCTTCTCGGTTTCGGCGCTGGCTTCCCACAGACCTTGCTTCCAACGCTGTGGTCCGCCGGTCTGCCGCTCGCCGCGCACAACACACAGTGGGGCTCGTTTTCGCACTGCGGAGACGAGTGGCCCGGCTGTCCACAGCGGAAACACAATCCACTCCGGTCCACTTCGCTTGGACAGGTCGCAAGTGTGTGCCCGGTCTGGTGACACTTGTAACAGCGCATTGGGCGCATGGGCAAGAGACTCACGCGCACTACGGTCCAACCCACGTGTACCTTGGTGTTGGGCGCCGTCACTTTCTTCGCTGCCTCGACCGGACACTTGACCCATGCCGAGCCCCGTCCTCTGCGATCTCTCTTAATTTGGCCGACCTTCATATCGTCGGCCGCGCAGCCACCAGGTGTTGCGATGGCCTGCGCAATTTCGGCAGCGGTGGCGGAGTCATCCAGGTCTAAAACCCGGAGCTCTGCGCACTTCTGGGGTCGGGAGATGCGAACATCTTCCGCCTCCATGACCTCTTTCAATTTCTCGGCCAACCTGTCAGCCTTTTCTTTGCTTTCGGCCCCCGGGATTGTGAAAATTCGTGCCCCGGTGACCGTTACCTTGAACTTGGTGGGCGGGATGTCGAGTGCAGCGAGGTCCAGGCGCTGTTTGGCGCGGTCAATGACCTCCTTGTACGACACTCCCCGCTTTTCCGCTTCCGGTTGTAGCGTCATAACTATCGCTGCTGTTTTGGGTGCACGTAGTTTGGCGCTCTTCTTCTTCCTCTTCTTCTTTTCAGGCACCCTCATCCCTTCTTCAGGGCCTTTCTGTGCTTTCCCTTTTCTCTTGACCACCTCTGTCCAAGTCTCTTGGGTAGATGGTATCGTTGATGCCGAAGTTGGGGCTGAATCGCGTCTTGCGGCAGCCGCTTCTGCAGCAGCAGCAGTCTTCTTAGCCCTCTTCTTCTTTTTCTTCTGAGTTGGACCCGGGTTGAGCGAGGGCGACAGAGTCGTTACCACGGGTTCCGGCTCAGTTGTCTTCTTCCGGGCTTTTGACACTATTGTTGAATTAGTGTCTTTGACTTCGTCTCGCTTTTTGTCCGTGGCGAGGGGTGGACGGAGTCGCGGCTCCGGCAAGAGTCGCGCCTCTAGTCCCTCCAGTCGCGCATCAAGCCTAGCACTCGAGATGGAGATCGCTTCACGCACTGCTCTCTCCAGTAGGTCCTCCAGTGGAGGTGACGTTGGAGTGGTCTGTGGTCGCCCGCTAGCGAGCTCGCGTTTGACCGTTGCCAATTCGGCCTTCAGCTCAGCGAGTTCTTTGGAGAGGCGTTTGTTGGCCACCTCCAAGGCTCTCGTTTCTGCTGATGCCGTTCTTGTCAAGAGAGCTGCACAGGCCTCCTGAATGGTACTCGTCGACTCCTGCAGGGCCTTGACATAGGGACCGCTGAGGTTTTTCGATTTTTCGGCCACGTTCCTGATGACTTCCAGGCTCGAGGTGACGGCCGAGCCCAGTTTAGCCCCAGTGACCTCTTCGTCTTCGCCATCGGTCATTGACATGTCCGAGAAGACATCTGACAACCGGTGTGACCGTCGCTGTGGAGGTCTTTTTGTCATCTCCGTTATTTCGCACTCTGCAGCATCCACTTCGGATTCACGCTCCAGCTTGTGTCCTAGTTCGCGTTTTTCCTTCGTGGCTGCATGCAGGCCGATATATTGCCCTGTGATAGGCGGTCTGCCCCTACCGCACTTGGAAGACTTCCGGGCCATACTTTTGCCCTTCTCCAAACTGTCTTCCTGTTCCAGATCATTGGCGCGTCTTTTGCGCATAAACCTTTTGACCTTGTCCTCACTGTTCGGTCCTTGAGAGGCGGCGGTCTCATTGCCGCTCTCAGTTTCATCAGAAGTTCTTCCTAAATCGAAGAACTTACTCTTCATAGACACGGGCGTCGCTGCCCGTGATCCGCCTTCTGAGCCCAGCCTCTCCAGCTGGACAATTGGTATCCGTTTAGGACGTGCCGAGTCGTCATTTTTTGGGGCAGTGATGCCTCCGGGAGTCGCCGTTGAGATCGTCTCCGATGCGGTTAGGAGCATCGGTTCCGGGTCAACGCACGTTGCCGTCGCCGTCTTAGCCAAATCGCTGTGCAAATCATTGTCCGTAAGAATGCTTGAGTTGTCGGTTACTGAACGAGCATTGCGCCCGCCAGCTGACGAAATTGTGCCCACCCCGTAGTACGAAGGGCAGACCTCCACCGTGGCAGCGGTGGAGGTGTGGGATTCCCCATTTCTGGGACCCATCCGGAGACCATTATCAA
Organism: Lysandra bellargus; assembly: GCA_905333045.1. Classification (NCBI taxonomy): domain Eukaryota; kingdom Metazoa; phylum Arthropoda; class Insecta; order Lepidoptera; family Lycaenidae; genus Lysandra; species Lysandra bellargus. Next base: position 10,157,167 of record HG995338.1, read on the forward strand.
TTTCGTTGTGTTCCATATTTTAAAGGGATGCTCATTAGGGTTGAGCGGAACCCGTAGCCCGGACGGGGCGTAGGCTTGGGGGCTGTAAAAAGGCCCATCCATCAACAATCACACACGCAAACAAAACAATAAATGTATAATGTAGAGAAGTATTAAGTATAAGGAAAATAGAAAAGAGAAGATGGTGAAAGACAGAATAAATAAATATAATATAAGAGAAAAACAAGAAAGCTAATATAAAGAATGAAAGATAGAGAAAGACCGGCGTTCAGCCATCCTGAATACCTCGCCCCGTGTAAAAGGCGGGGTGGCGTACCCAGGCGCCCAGGGACACGAACTTGGACGGACCGGTATCGCCCCCCCACATGCCGAACCTGCGCCTTGTAGAGTTGTAGGCGTTGGTCCGGACTAAATAAGTATAAGGAAAATAGAAAAGAGAAGATGGTGAAAGACAGAATAAATAAATATAATATAAGAGAAAAACAAGAAAGCTAATATAAAGAATGAAAGATAGAGAAAGACCGGCGTTCAGCCATCCTGAATACCTCGCCCCGTGTAAAAGGGGACTAAAATACTGCCTAGCGGCTAGCACCAAGCTTCTTCGAGACTAGCTTGGCTTTACCCTCTAGAGTCTAGAGTCTAGACTCTAGATGATATCGAAGCTGGACTTCGCTTGATATTTTTCCGCCAAGTATTTCAGTAAAATATAATTATTATTTATGATCTTCGTATTCCAAGAAAGGCAATACGAAAAGGAGTAGATAATATTATAGTCGCCGAATAAATTTATTAATAAATTACTAGTACTTATGTAGTACAGAAATATGTAATAGGAAAATAACGGCAAAGCCTTTTAACATAAATATTTAAAAAAAAACTTCTAAAAATTCCGGAATCCGGATTATCCGGATAATCCGGATTTGAGGATATTTTTTTATAATAATAATAATAAGAATAATAATAATAATAATAATATTATAATAATGTTTATTTTTCTCTCCACAATAATCAGTTTAAATATTTTATAATATTAACAATACAGTGCACATATTTTGTGAGGAGACTAGCGTCTTATACTAAGCAGTTTCCTGCTTGTATTTTAAGACACCGGCCTCCAACCCTCGAGTACTCTAATGAATGTTAACAGATTAACATGATTAGGTAAATTATACATGCGACATTTTATTCTAATTTCAACAATAACAATATTACTTTAAAATAAATTTAAATAAGTATGATTTAGCTAATTTATAAAGACATGCGACATTTTATTCTAATTTAAATATTAACAATATTACTTTAAAATAAATTTAAATAAGTGTGTGAGTGGGAGTAAGTGTGGGTGAGTGTGTGTATGTGTGTTATAAGTTATAAAAAGTTGATTAAAAAAAATATATTTTTATTATTTATTTATCCAGCTAATCTATATTTCTACCTATTAGATTTTCTGTTTCAGTATAAGTGAGGTTTAAAAGCCATTGAGTTACAGATTTCTTACATTCTAATTTTGTTTTGGGGTAGATATTTAATATTTTATTTGCATTATTGTATAATGTTTTTCCTAACATAAAAAAGAATCTATAAGCAAAAGATGTTCGGGCAATCTCAGTGTTGAATATTTTGTAATGTCTCCTAGCAAGTGAATGCTGCTTAAGTATCGTAGAAGGCACAAACAGCATATTTTTTTTATAAAATAATAATAATAATTTATTTGTTAGAGTGAAATGTACAATGATACGGTCTTCATGATAAAATACAGGATCATAACACTCAATAATTAATAGTATGCAAATTAACTACTAATAAGGGGACAACAGACGATCGCTGGAGTAAAATTACTCTGGAATGGAGACCAAGGCTGGGAAATCGGGGTGTAGGTCGACCTCCAACTAAGTGGGACGACGATCTCCTTTAGTTGCGGGTCCATGTCGGATGCGAGTAGCAGGAGATCGGTCATCTTGGCGTTCATTGAGAGAGGCCTATGTCGAGCAGTGGACGAATATAGGCTGATATGAATGAATGAAAGGGGACAAACGAGCAAACGGGTCACCTGATGGAAAGCAACTTCCGTCGCCCATGGACACTCGCAACGAAGAAAAAGCTGCAGGTGCGTTGTCGGCCTTTTAAAAGGGAATAGGGTAGGGGAGGGTAGGGAAGGGAATAGGGTAGAGGATTGACGGGATTCACGCCGGTTTTCTATGAGCGCGTGGTATTTTTCCGGTTGAGCAGGCCCATTTGTGCTGAAGCATGGCTCTCCCACGGTTTTTGAATTCGGTTTTTGCAATCCCTAGGTTGGATATCACTCAATAAAATATAATTATTATCTTCGTATTCCACGAAATTTACCAGTACGAGAAAGAGTAGAAAATATTATGGTCGCATAATAAATAAATTATATGAAAAACAAATTATATTTTATGATAGTTACTTATTAGCTTCCTGACTCCTAACCAATATTTTATCTGTGTGCATTTCGTAACTTTGACAGATTTTTAGGGAAAAATAAGTTGTTTGCGAGCGAAGAAAAAAGTTCGACACACCGAGAAGCCGCAAGTAAAAGTTTTATACGAAAATTCATAATATAATAGGTATGTTTATATACTGCAGAGTCACAGTACATAAACTGTTCATTCTCTTACCAGATTCATACAGTACGCTTTAATATCATAAATCGACAGGCAAACCCGCGCCAGATCGCAGTATGCAGCGATGTACATGTATATAAGTATATGTAATATGTACATATGTATACAAAACACTGTAGCCACTGACAATACCCCCCTCACTTCCTGCCTTCTCCGCAGATTGTGATAGAGACAGATGCAGCTCAGGTCCGACAAATTTTTGGCGTAAATCGAGGTCCCGTATTCCTCCGATTCCTCCTTCAAAATTGAGGCTATCTTATAATTTTTTCATGAAATATCTGCAGGAAAAGTGCCTCTATGCCTGTACGTTTTCATTTTTTCTTAAAGATCTTTGAAATTTGTTTTATGATCGGTCGATTGGCAGGGTATGGGGCAGTCATTTTTTGTGATTTTCGAAAGGTCATATTTATTTATTTTATAGTAAATTAAAAAAAATCGAACGTGGAGGCATAGCTGTCACAGATCCCAATATTGTATATTAAAATCATTTGTCTAGACGCATTGTCTAGGCAGTAAATTGGGAAATACGTTTGTATGGAAAAATTGTCTTAGCGTATGCTCTTAATCACTCTATCTATTAAAAAAAACCGCATAAAAATCCTTTGCGTAGTTTTAAAGATTAAAGGGAACAAAGAGACATAGGGACAGAGAAAGTGATGTGAAGGAAGGAAGGAAAAGGAAGGAAGGAAGGAAAAAGGAAGGAAAGAAAAATGTGATATTTACAAATTTAATGAATTTTGATTTATCGTGTTTAAATTTTGTGTTATTTATACTTACAGGAAGTGACAATACTTTAGAGTGTGTATGAGTTCTCTATACTGAAAAACTGAGAACTCATACACACCCTAACGTTGATAGAATAACTATTTTAGCTTTTGTATTAACAAATTCATGACGCTGCACTGGGGAGCTTGCCATACTGTATGCACGACGGTACAAATCAGAAAAAACCGGCCAAGTGCGTGTCGGGCCACGCACAATATAGGGTTCCGTAGTACCGCTAGTTTTTGTCAATTTTTTATGGTCAATGAACGTACATTTAAAGCGTGTTTTACACTACTAACAACATCATCTCAGTTACTTTCAAAGGAATTTGAACAAAAAGTTCCTTTATACTTCGCCGAATACATTTTTTTTAGTTGATCGACTATTACTCAATAACTTATGAAGTCTTCTTAGCCGTGATAGTTTTCCTTTTAAATTCAGCATATTTCCTACTCCCATCAATTTTTCCACATTTCCAGAACCAACCGTTTAGCTGGGAGAAGGGGGGGACACTGGACTCTAAGGATTTTTTCCACTTTAAAACTTAATATTTCACAAACGGATCCCTAAATCGGAAAATGATCTATAAATAATCGCAATATTTTTAAAAAACCTATTCAACGACACCCCACACGATGGGGTGGGCGCAAAAAAAATATTCATCCCCGCTTGATGTGTAGGGGAGGTACCATAAAAAAAATATTTTTTTTACGATTTCATATACCATTTTGTTGCCATCATTAATAATGTGTGTATTCATGCCAAATTACAGCTTTGTAGGTCCTATAGTCTCTGAGTAAAACCGAGGACAGACAGACAGACAGACGGGCGGACAGACCGAAACTATAAGGGTTCCTTGTTGACTACGGAACCCTAAAAATTGCTATCGTACTGTCACAGAGAACTCTATAAAATATGTCAAAAACTTGTCATTTTCTATATAAACCGCGATTGACAATGAAGAGTCAGATGTTGTCAATCGAGGCTTTGATAAGTGATAATACTTTAGGGTATGTACGTGTTCCTTGTAGAGAGTTCAATGTGAAAGTAGCAGCGCTGAAAGATCAAATTTTTTTTCACTTTTGTATGGGGAAACTCGTGACGCTCGGGCCCTTGCCCATATAAAAGTAAAAAAAATCGTCTATCAGAGCTGCTACTTTCACAATGAACTCTCTACAAGGAACACGTACACACCCTAAAGTATTATCATTTATTTTTGTTACACACTGTAGAAAATGACAAGTTTTTGACAGGGAGTCAATGACCGCTACCGATATGTTTCGCCGAGTACACTATTGTTTGTTTTATTACACGCTGCATAAGGTAAACTATTTTTTTTATATAAGGTACCAAAAATGGGATGAATGAAAATAATGGGTTCGCACAGGCGGTCTAAGCTTGTTCCTTCATTCATATGAATTTTCCATTTCTGCCTATTTAAAAACACACTCATTAAAGCTGCTCAAATTTATTGGTGTTCACTTTAAAAATATCTTCACCGCTACCTACAAATCAATGTATGTGTTGTTAATCGATAACGATTATCGTGAAGGATTTACAAGAAGGTTGAATTTTGTCTAGCAGCCAGAATCACTTTCTTGGGGATGTCCCTTATCGCTTGTCAATAACTTCGATCGATATTACGGATATTTTCAGAGATAAGCTTTGGTATAAATATATAAAAAACTGAACTTCAACAACTTATTATTATTAAAAATCTTGTTGAAGACAACAAATCACAAGAAAATGAAGACCATTGCAGTTTGCTTCCTTCTTGTCGCGCTCGCTGCCTTCGTGCACAGTGTTCCCATTGGTGAGTTCCTTATGGAAACAAAACAGTCAAATCGTGGACTTAAACATAATATTATTAAGTTTTAAAATTTCGTTTATAAATCAATTGTCTTCTCTAAAGGATATAATCCTAGGATTCCTATCCCGGAACCCCAGTATCCTGCTCAAAATATTGTTCCCGAATTTCTCGGAAATTCACAAACAAAACATTCAGCTTCAACTAAGAAGCCATCACGACTAGCGAGATATAAGGCACAAGAAATCTTACAACCTTAATCGATATCTTTCTTGTCAGACAAGTGATCATTCGATTGCTCTTACCAATTTTTAGGCAGATTTTTTAAACCCCTAACTGTTAATGTCCCAAAACTGTGCGCCATTCTTTGGCTCTTTTACAGACTTTTAATTTGATGTAAAAAGCTAGTATTGAATAGAACGCAGCTACGTTACGTGGGTTTTATGTCAAGTGCCTCCAACGTGTCGCTTAGCTGCAAATCAAATGGGATAATTCTTCGCAAAGTAATGCATTCCTGGCAAGAAGGTTTTTCTGTAAACGTAAAAAGCAAAAGTTATGAATAGGTTGTTCGGAATGTTTATCCTTTATACATGCTCGCGGCTCCACACAAGTTAGTCAAACATTCATATTTAGATAAAAAAGGATATCGTGTCGAGTTATTTCAAAGATTAAACGACCATGTCGAAAGTTATCAAAATCTTCATATTACTTGACAGAGTATAGTGTATATGTTACCGTTAGAATGCAGAATACGTTAACGTGCACATTACCTAGGTAATCTGCGTGTTCCTTGATACTATCTGTTAAAGTGTGAAATTTAAATAAAAAGGCTTATATTTTTACTTTACCTAGTCAGTTTTCATTCTCTTTCTTCGTAAAAGTCCTAAAAACTTTGACTTAAGTTTGTCAACCTAAGACTGTTTTGTTTGGGTTGGTTTTTTTTTCTAAGTGAGTAACATTTTACTTTAAATGAAATATTTATTATACCTTTGTTTATGTCCAAAAAATTATATTAAATAATTCTCTACAACGAAATAACATGTTTTATTCAAACAAGAACCTGTTTTATGTAATTTAATGAGAATAGAATAAACTTCTTGCACTTTAACTGACTCACCCAGATAATCTGCAGCATACCTTGTTAATCTGCAGTCTAACTGGTTTACGCACATTAGCGGTAACATATACATGACTTTAGTTGATCCTTTTAAACATTCACTTATTTATTACATTGTATACTTAGTAGTAGTCTAGGATTTTTTTATTTGATTCCAACAACCTAAGCATTGAATAGATGCAATGAAAATCTACTGTGTAATTTTACTTCAAATATTGTAATTTTTTTACCTTAGAAACTCTTAAACTTCTAACATTCCAAAGTAAAATAAACTTATTCAACAGAGATTTTGTTGTAGATGCTGACCAGGAGGAGGGAATCGTTGTACTCCCACAATTCGTTGGACAACCAAGTCTAGAAGCAAATGTTCCAGAAGTGGTGGAGGATGTTCCAGAATTATCACATCGCTCCTGTGTCCAGAGCACCTGCAATGCACGCTGCAGAGCAATGGGCTACCGATTCGGCAGCTGCAGTGGAACTAGATGCAACTGTTTCATCTAATCATTAGGATTTGTCAAAAGTTCTTTCATTATATAATATTTTCTTTCACACAAATTTTTTCTTCATCATATTGTATTTGAATTGGTGAGATAATCTATAATTCTATACTATAATTAATACAAACTCTTCCATTTTTTAAATAAATTATATTCAGAAATTATATTGTTTTATTTTATGATATTATCATTATACTTTATTACACAATATAATCCAATTTAGTTAATATCTAATTTATCGAAGCTTATAATATGGGAGAAATACAGTTTCTGGGAAGAAAACTATCTACTTTCTGATACCTTCTCAAAGTGGCTTCAAGGTCGGCTTGGTGGGTTAGTTTGTGCCTTAACTCGTCGTTTTGGCTATAATAATAAAAACGTTGGGGAGTGGCGATCCCACCTACCAGAGTGCTCCCAGGTAAGCCCCTGTTCTCATCTCCGGCTTTAGATTCGTCAATAAACAAAGTTTCGCTTACCATAAGGAATTACACAAGAATCGTACATTTTTCCGCAAAAAAGTAGAATTAGTCCTTCCATTGGTCTGATGACTGACATGAGAAATTAGGCACAGTATACATTTTTTGCATGCCCATGAATAATACGACGCATAGAGAATCTATCCTGCCAGATGATCAGATGATCAGCCTGTACACTGTACAGTGTCCAACTTTGAGGAGACGAGTCAAAAGGTAGGCTCCAAAGTCTAAACCATTGAATCGCGGAGGTCCTTGTAATGCGAAAATATGTCTGTCTGTCTGCCTGTTACCTCTCACGCTTAAACGGCCCGCTGAATTGTACTGGGCATCGGACAAGACACTATCCTGGCTAGGCTTATTTATAAATCGGTGCTGTTACTAAAAACTATTGTAAGCATTGCGTGACCGTAGAAATGAATATTGTCTGCAAAAACATAAACAAAATTGTAGATTGCTCATACTTATTATATTGTTTCAACTTAACTAAAGAATTATTTAGACATCGTGCACATATTAAGTACACTCATAGCAACTCTCATAACAATATGAACCTAAGTAACAAAGTTCTCCTATAGTGCACAGTTTATAGGCTTGCTAGTAACTCTCTCTTAGTGGTTCCAGGTTTTACTACCAAGCTTATAACAGCATATTATATAAATGTCGCAATTGAATGGTGTTATATTTTAATGAACGCGCTAGTCATTTAATCGAATCGCAGATTGAACTAGATGACTGCGACATATTATACATCTTAACTCGTAGCATAAACCTAAACAATTACATCAGTGTACATAATATTTTAAGTAGTCTATTTTTATTTTTTGACTTATAATAATTACCCTGCTATCTATTTATTTGCGAAGTCTCCTGCTTTGCAGAGTTGCCTGGAAGAGATTGCTTATAGCGATAAGGCCGCCCTTGCCCACATTAATATCTTAGTTTTTAAGTATTTCAAGTCTGTCTGTATGCCCATTTATATGTGAGCAATAAAGTGTTTATCTATCTATCTTATAACAGGTTACACAGAGTTCGTTTGGGTTTATTAAAGTAGATCTGTTCTTATAAGTTGACTTATAGTTGTGTATAGAACGAAAGATTATAGGCGCAGTAAAGGCTAAGATGGTATATTATACAAGTGTTTCAAAGGTGTAAATATTATACTTGAGAAAACTTGCTCCAGTAAAGTTACACTTGTAATAGAGTAGCAAGGAGTAATTATATTTCCGCTATAAGGTCATAGTAATTTAAATAGTAATTTATAGGATGAAATGTACCTAGAACCATTTGACCTTATTACTTGACCTTATAGTGGTGTATTACGTGTATAAGTCAACTTTATGTGCAAATTATAAGTGAATTAGTTCTACAGTGGTTTCTTCCCAGAGTAAGAGTATACTTGGTATTATTGTGGGCTCTCGAATCCTGTTATAGTCTTAATTTCTATTTATAGGTTTCTTGAAAACTATTAGTGTCTAAAGTATTTTTCGTGAAGTCTATTTAAGCTTTTAAAAATTTATCGCACCATCACGGCCATTTTGAATGGTATGAGAACTAATATTATTTTTAAATAAAACTTAGTTAATACACCACGTTCAATGGGCGAACAAAAATTGAGATGTAAAACACAATATACTTCACCGGAAATACTTACGCGTTTGCCGTTCAAACATGAATTCACATTGCTCGTATAATATTACGTGCGAAATACTTACTTGTTTAATATTTCATTTATTTAGATTAACTTACCTTTTGTCTATTTTTTTTCATCAACCTCACAACACAACTAGTGCGACACAAAGCGCGGGCTACGTAACAGGCCTGCCTGGTTCTATAAGATGCTCAGAGTTGGTTTCGTGGGAGCAGATAGTTCTGCGTAGTCAAACAATAAGTGTATTATTGGTCTAAGTAGTGCTAGGCAAGTCTAGTCTTTGAGTGTTTTATGAGTAAAATATATTTTAATAATATCTATGGACGCTTCCTACCACGTCAGTCTGGCCCCATGGTAAGTACCTAAAGGACTTGTGTTACAGGTACCAGACAACGGAAATATATTTAATACTTAAAAGTACGCATATAAAATGGGCCCTTTTCCGTGGTTATAAACGTTTACTAGCCTGTTATAATAGTCCTGGCACCGGAATCACTACAGGACCAGATTTTGTTAAATTTGGGAAAGGGTTTTGGTATACACCTAATATTTGACGCACTGTCGATGTAAGATAACTTTAACCACTATAAGGTAACAACATCACACAGATACTCGTGACTAACCATTATAACTATTACATAACCATGTAATGCAAAGTAATTCGTGAAAGAGGTTTAATAATATACATTCTTATAATAAAAATATATTAGATTAAAATTAAAAGAACAATCAACGGAAGCAGACGCAGTAGGCGTTGGTGCTGCAGAGACCGATGCGGTAGCCCAGGCTGCGGCAGATGGAGTTGCACTGGCTGGCGATGCATATGCGGAGTCTGGCGGCGTCCGCGAAGCCCAGCGCCGTCATCTCATCCGGCGTCACCGGGTGGAAGTCGTCTCCTGTCAGCTCGCTCACCAGCAGAGGATGATCAGCTTCGTCTGAAAGAAAGCAGTAGTTAAGCAAAAGTTGTCAATTGAAGACTAGCAGTAGCATAATCTTCATTGGATTTAATTAGGCTGGTTACAATATGAATAAAATAGGAGACGTAAAATATTATATTATGATCTTAGAAGAAGAATTATTTATTATAAAAGAAAGCAGTTAATAAGCCGGGTTCCCTAGAACATTTTTTCATTTGATTACTATCAAGCTAATTTTTCGTGAGTTCATTTCTATAGGACTAAATTTCCTCGTACTCAAATAAATAAAATGTTCTAGGGAACCTGTACTATTAGATGACCAATTTGTATATTATAAGAAGGATATTAATCGTAACTAACGTAACTTACCAGTTGCAGCACTCTGCACAAACGCAGCGAATGCCAGAAGAAGGAAAGAAAGTACTAGGAACTTCATGTTTGCTAACGACAATACAAGTGATGTTGAAATCTATGAATAACTTCCTATTTATACAATGTAAAAGAGATAATCAACGATGAAAATATAGATAACACCAATTGTTATGAATATGCCTTTGATAAGGGACTTTCCCTATAATTTAATTTTTATTTCTAAAGAACGTTTTGTTTCCAGAAATTGTCATTGATTTATACTTTAGGTACTACATTATGAATTTACTCTAGGAGTTGCTACGAAACATAAGATGACTCTGGTATTTTTATATATGTCATTGACATTAACTATACAAAAAATATACTAATCTAATTAAGGCCGGTTTCAATAAGACTTATTTAGGATCACGTGATGTACGTGATCCTAAATAAGTCTTATTGAAACGTGATATATCTAATTAATTTTATTGAAGTTGTTGAATGTTTTTCACGTGATATATCTAATTAATTTTATTGAAGACAGGTTTGTCAAGGCATTGCTAGAAGCTTAAGAATGTATATTTACTCAAAATGCAAAAGATTTGTAATAGCCTAGGATCCCTTCATAGAAGGACCTTCACCGAGCTGTTTAGTAGATGAAAAGTATTTTACATTCAATTACGTATGTCAACAAATTAATTGCAGGTGGGTTGCCTAAAAAAATTCTGTCCAGAATAAAAAAATAAAAAAAAAGTTTTTTTTTTTACATTTTTCTAGTTTGGTTAATAGACAAATTTCATACCAATCGCAAATGCATTAAGCATTAACCAAACCTGTACCATCCGGTACTAGTATCTATTTACCTGCCTACCCAAGAGTTGTGACAGGAAAAAAATAGACAACCAAACGTTTTCATACTCTACGGGCTCCATATTTTCGATTGGTATAGAATTTGTCTATTAACCAAACCAGCGAAACGTTAAAAAAAATATTTTTCTTTCTATTTTTTTTTTTTTCTGGACTGAAATTTTTTAGGCAACCCACCTGCAATTAATTTGTTGACATACGTAATTGAATATAAAATACTTTTCATCCAGTAAACAGCTCGGTGAAGGTCCTTCTATGAAGGGATCCTAGGCTATAAATATCTTTTTTTTATTTTTTTTTATGAAATAAGGGGGCAAACGAGCAAACGGGTCACCTGATGGAAAGCAATTTCCGTCACCCATGGACACTCGCAGCATCAAAAGAGCTGCAAGTGCGTTGCCGGCCTTTTAAGAGGGAATAGAGTAATAGGGAAGGGTAGGGATGGGTAGGGAAGGGAATAGGGGAGGGTAGGGAAGGGAATAGGTTAGGGGATTGGGCCTCCGGTAAACTCACTCACTCGGCGAAACACAGCGCAAGCGCTGTTTCACGCCGGTTTTCTGTGAGAACGTGGTATTTCTCCGGTCGAGCCGGCCCATTCGTGCCGAAGCATGGTTCTCCCACGTATCTATCTCGGTGAAAATGTGTGCATCGTGAAAAGAAAATTAAAAAAACTTGAGAGGTGTCAAGGGACACCCGAATGGAACGAAGTTCTTTCATATGTTCAAAAACCGTACACATATTATTATTATACAGTATACACTCAAAAAAAATATTTAAAAAATGCCATCTATTGACGCCCGAATGCTCTCAACGCCCTCTGCCCCTACCATGCAGTTACTAATAAAAAAGTGTCGTTACAACTTTATCAGTCTAGCCCGAGCGAGGCGCAACGCACGGAAAGGAAATCCGTTCCAAAATTTAGACAATAACTTATTATGGTTATGACAAGTTCTCTTCGTAATCTTATGGTTTAGAATTAGATGCTGAAAGGGAAAGTACTTTACATGTTGATAATGTTTAAAAAATCCCTAAAATCTTATCAGTAAGCTTAACCTACATTTAATTATTATAAATAATCAGAATCTTTGATAAGCTTTTGATATTAATACTCTAGCTAATTCATGATTCGCATACTCTACATCGCATACACTTTCCAAGTAACTTGTATAATTCTTGAATTTTCTGCAACACCCCAAAAATGAAGACTTTTGTGGTTTTAGCTATTGTCTTTGTATTGATTGCCTTAGTACAGGCTGTTCCTATTGGTAAGCAAATTTTGATTTACTTTGGAATATGTTTGATAATTTGCTAGATTGCCTTCCACCTGATGAGGATTTTGATGGTCATCATCCTTTTGGATTTTATCGGTAATGACAGGATCATTACCGATAAAACCCAAATCCGAGCAATAGTTATTTACACCTACTGCAAGCGTCACCTAAGACCAGGTCTTTTAAGACTACTTTGAGAAACTACATTCCATCTAATATTTTTGTATATGGCCTCATTTATCATACTAACTCCATAGAATTTGATAATCAAACTGCACTCTTTCCCAGACGAAGCTGATCATCCTCTGCTGGTGAGCAAGCTGACGGGAGACGACTTCCACCCGGTAACGCCGGAGGAGATGACGGCGCTGGGCTTCGCGGACGCCGCCAGACTTCGCATATGCATCGCCAGCCAGTGCAATACCATCTGCCGCCGTCTCGGCTACCGCATCGGTCTCTGCAGCACCAACGCCTACTGCGTCTGCTTCCGTTGATTTGTTATGAAGTTCATTGGATTTATGTGTTTTTGAAATAAAATAGTTGTTAACAAGCCCGTTTTTAAATAATTTCAATTTTTTTTCCGAAAAAAATGCCTGCCATGTGTGAGTCAGACTTACACACAACGTATCATTAATGTTTTAATTTATATTATTTATTTATTTATTTATATCAGGTTACAAAGGCCCATACAATAATATACCTTAATGACTAATATACATATAAATTATATACACTTAATAACTACACTTTGTCACTTAGTTATCGGCGACGTGACACGCGCTTCATTCCGGAGTCTCCCCCGGAACCTTCGGTAAACCATATCAGTCAGCCAGAATTCCTCCGCTTCAAAGGTCGACAGAAGATACGTCGGTACTCTCACCACAAAGGAACTGAAGTTGACCTTGTGGCGAGACTGCAGACGTTCGACCCTCAAGTGGAGGGATGTCTTCTTACTGTTGTAATCCACGACGTCTTCGACCTCCATGGACCAATGCAGGCGAGATATGTACAGGGGCGTCGCGGGGACCACGATCTGCAGACACAGCTCGGGTACATAGGGCTCGGTGCCGAGATGGTTGCGGGCGGCGGGCTTCTTCTTCCTCCTCTCCACCAGTATGAAGCCCTCCTCATCACACCCCCTGCTCTCGTCCTTGCCATGTCGAGAAGACTTGGCCTTGCGGCTCTTCGTAGCCTTGCGGCTCTCCGAAGCCTTACGACTCTCCGAAGCCTTACGGCTCTCCGAAGCCTTACGGCTCTCATTATGCGGGCGGGGGCGGCAGAGGCGGTGTTCGTTGACCCGTCCGATAATGCTGACGGGCTAAGCGTGATCGCCTGTGCGCTTCAGCGACGGGTGACATATGCGGCGCCAGGTGACCTATATAATGAATTATTACTTTTCAATTGTGATAATTCACTACGTAGGTCTCTGATGATAGATTCCGACACTGCAATGATGCAATCTTCCCCGAACTCCGGCCAGCTTTCATTAACTACATGACCGATTTTTATGTAATTTAGCACAGCTATATAGAGTAGACCACTGGGAAGGGCATAGGCTACTTTTTCATTGACAATGTACAGTTCCCGCAAATACCTTATTTGCGCGAGCGGAACAACGCGGAACATCTAGTTCTTAGTATTTGTTGTCATAGCGGCAGCAAAAATACACAATTTCTGAAAAATTCAGAGGTCTAGCTAGACAGACAGAAAAGCAGACAGACGGATAGATAAACAGATAGACAGACAGACGGACGGACAGACAATTGACAAACTGAAGAAGAAGAAGAAGTAACCCAGAGGGTAAAAACGGGACCCTAGTACTAAACTAGGGTCCCGTTTTTACCCTCTGGGTACTGAACCCTGTTCCTTGTTTGGGATTGGCCATTAGAAGTCGGTTTAAATTTTTTGTTTTAAATCGAGACTCTTACATTTCAAGACAAGAAAATAAGATAAAAGCCGTCCAAGTTCGTATCGGGCCACGCGAAATATAGGGTTCCGTAGTACTTACCGCTAGTTTTGATAATTATTGTATGGTCAATTAATGTACATTTATAAGTTACAAGTTTTACACTACTAACAACATCGTCTCAGACATTAGCTACGTTCAAAGAAATTTTAACGAAAAGTTCATTTAAATTTACTTCTCCGATTTTTTTTTTTGTTGATCGACTATTATGATATTTTTATTTTGTCGGTCGATTCTCGATAACCTATAAAGTCTTCTTAGCCGTCATTGTTTTCCTTTTAAATTCAGCATAATACCTACTAATGTGAATTTTTTCACAATTCTAGAAGCAACCGTTTAGCTGGTGGAAGGACAGGTTAGGTCAGTGGAGGGACATTGGACTCTAACGATTTTTTCCACTTTAAAACTTCAAATTTCATAAATGGATTCCTAAATCAAAAAATGGTCTTAGCATACTGATAATATTTTAAAAAAACCTATTCAATGACACTCCACACGGTGGGGTGGACGCGAAAAAATAATTATCCCCGCTTGATGTGTAGGGAAGGTACCATATTTTTTATCAGCATCATTAATATTATGTACATTAATGCCGCATTGCGGCTTTGTAGGCCAATATAATGTAATACATAATAACTGCGACCGAAACCTCACAGTTCCTGGTCGTTTTACGCCTGTAAGGATCATATTATACAGGAAAACTGTATATGATCCAGAAACCGGAGGCCCAATCCCCTACCCTATTCCCTTCCCTATCAACCCCTATTCCCTTCCCTTCCCATCCCTACACTCCCCTAGGGTAATCCCGGCAATGCACCTGCAGCTCTTCTGATGCTGCGAGTGTCCATGGGCGACGGAAGTTGCTTTCTATCAGGTGACCCATTTGCTCGTTTGCCCCCTTATTTCATAAAAAAAAACTTTCAGCTTTTATAAAATATGACGAAAGTGTTTCTGACTTTGGTTATATAGACAAATGAATAAAATAAATAGGAAATTCATATCACACGTTTATTTATAGCCATCGATTTAAAACAAGGAATTTTGGAATGAAGAACAGTATCTTGTATCACCAAATACTACACATACAGGATCCAGTAGAAGTACACATGCCCGCCCTGAAGCCGTTTCGGATGCAGAAGTTGTGGCATTGCCAGGGGATACACAGCCTCGCTTGCGGTCCGCCAGAGATATCTACTGGTGGGTCAGCTGAAAACATTTTGTATTTCATAAAAATATGTTATTGAACGTAAATATATGAAATAGAGTGAATTTTTAAGTCGAAGCGTTATTTATTTAAAAACATGTCACCTCAAACAAAAAAATGAGGTACAGTATTTCATAATTTTTTTTTAAATATGTACCTTATGAGAAACCTTACGTTTAGCTTTAGCTAAATTAGAAGTTTTTTTTTCTACAAAATATTAATATTATTATAGGTGAGAACCAGACAATATGATAGTATATTAATTGATATAATATAATAATACACATACCTATGGAAGCACTATTAGCTAAAGCGGCGAGTGCAAGCAGAATAATTGAGAAGACTACAACAGCTTTCATGGTGATTTTCTTCAGTATATTTTTATTGATTGGTATTGTAACAAAAAAATGCATCAGTATTTATACTAATCCAGTACCGATATTAGTTGATAATAATAATTAAAACGATATAAGATAGCATCTTATAATACAAATTACTAAACATAGATAAGGGTCTTCCCCGATGAGTCTACTCTAGATCAGTGTTTTTTAATTCTTTTTGGTTTATCAATACATTTTTATGGTTTTTTAAACCTTTCTCTATAATAGTGCGACGATATGAAAAAATATTCGCGAAAGTTACTTAAAAACGCACTGCTGAAGACTGTTACTCAGACACTCAGATAAGATGTTGAGGATACTGGACAATACATTTTTCGCAAGAAACGAGAGCGAAAAGTTGCAGGAGGTATGATTGCCAATAATTCTTCAGAAGGAAGGGAGTACCCCTGTGACACATTTCACTTAGATCAAGATCCAGAGCGAAGCCATATTTCGGTGTATTTCTAAGGGGTCCACGATCTAGAGGGAGTAGTTGGTATTTTGGCGCCCCTGCCCAGAGATGAGAACAGTATTCCATGTGAGGCCATACCAGGGACTTGTTGTCCGGACTGAAGTACTGTCTCGCTCTGTTAAGGCCGTCCCCCGAGCAAACGACCTTGGCCATACATTTGCCGCGTTGCCGAGAGCGCACCAAAACCATATTTTTTTACTTATCTTAGTTCAAAATTTTTGATAAAAAAAATTTAAAATGGGGAATATGTAGTTTATGATACTGTCGATCTATTGGCGTGTGTTTCAAATAAAAGTAATTTGTAAATCCTAAGGAGATGCTGAATGTATGCTTGAATTTTAATAAATTGGTTTTACTTTGGAAATCTGATATCATGGCTGTAATAAACAAAACCAACCAAGTGCGAGTTGAACTCGCCACTGAAGGGTTCTGCAGCAGCAATAAGGTTTATTTCTATAAAATTAAAATGTTTTTGATTTATTTTTATATTTTAGTTGATTTAATGAAAGTTAAATTAAGGTTTACCGTTTATGACATATAAAAAAAACTACTTGATAGATCTCGTTCAAACCAATTTTCGTTGGTAGTTTTTATAGTAATGTACATCATATATTTTTTTTATAATTATCATGCCCCTACTTTCGAAGTTAAAGGGGGGGAGGGGGGTGTACACATTTTACCACTTTGGAAGAGTCTCTCTCGCAAACTATTCAGATTAGAAAAAAATGATATTAGAAACCTTAATATAATTTTTGAAGACCTATCTATAGATACCCTATACGCGTAGGTTAGACGAAAAAAATTTTTGTATTAGTTCTACCTATTGGGACCCCTAAAATTTTTGATAATTTTTCCATTTTTTTTATCAAAATCTTAATGCGGTTCATAGACTACATCTACTTACCAACTTTCATTAGTATAGCTCTTATAGTTTCGGAGGAAAGTGGCTGTGACATACGGACAGACAGACAGACAGACAGACAGACAGACATGACGAATCTATAAGGGTTCCGTTTTTTACCATTTTGGCTACGGAACCCTAAAAATAGAAAATTTAAAACGGGGAAAGGAATGTCGATATACTGAAGATTATTGCTGTATTTTTATTATAACTTTGTAGCTCTCAAATTATGAGTTTATAGGGCTCGAAATACGGTAAATAACGGAATCTCCGTAAGAAACGCCCTTAAGAGCACCAAGCTTCTTCGAGGCTAACCTAGCCTTACCCTCTGGATGGTCCCCAACCTTTTCTTCAAACGGGCCACAAACATGTTTTGGTCTTGGTGTCGCGGGCCGCAACAAAAATGTTTAAGGGTTGAAAAATAACGTTCTTCAAAATTAATGAATTATATAAGTGGAACGAATTTCACGACTTTCACGACGACTTATTTTGTCGGTGGGCGTGAATTTCAAAATGGTTTATCATCACGCGGGCCGCGGGTTGGGGATGTCTGCTCTAGATGACATCGGAACTGGACTTCGCTATGACTTCGCTCGACATGTTTACGCCGAGTAATTCAATACGGGTGGAGAATGTCAAAGTAGTAGCCCTGAAAAAGAGGATGTGCAACCATCGGTGATTTTTTAGTAGTAAACGCGCAGACTTGTGACTTGGCGGGCTTAAATTGAACTATATGTCACGTATGCCACATTCAGAGAATTTCTCCAACCAATTCTTCATTTAAGACATAAGTTCGTATTAGTCTTAATAGCTTTGTCCACACTATGCCTTTTTTGTTCATCAAGGGCATGCGTCATAGCGCAGTCAACAGCGTACGTGAAGCATGCCCGCGACGCATGCGCTCTGTCCGTATCCAAAACTTTAGCTTAGTTCTATTTTTTCTGGAATTTCTTATGACCAAATAAGCCGCACATATTCCACCTACTAAATCGTTCTCCTCGCACATATTACAAAGCTCACAGACAGTGTAACTGAACAAAAATGACAATGTTGGCATTGCGTTCGTTATAGCATACAATTATTGAAAGCGCCAAACGAAAGTTGAATACAAAGAAGATGACGAAAATTGAAGACTAAAGCGCATAGTGTGGACATAATGATATTTAGCCGAAAAACATTCGAGGAACTGGTTTTATATCGTACGCGACATGATGTATTACAAAATTAAGTGATAATACTTTAGGGTGTTCCTTATTTATAATGAAAATAGCAGCGCTGAAAGACTAATTTTTTGTTATTTATATGGGCAAGCGCCCCAGCATCATGAATTTTCAGAATACAAAAATAATGCACTTAGTTCTGTTATACCCTGTATGGGGTCATAATCATCATCATCATCCATACTATCATCCGCATAACAATAAATGCCGTTGGTCTGTAACATGTCATTGATGTGCAGTATGAATAGAGTAGGCGATAGCACCCAGCCCTGAGGGATATGAGAGCCAAAAGAGTTACTAGTTATGAAAGTTTTGATAAAAGCACTTCGTGCCAAACTAGACCAAAGGCCTTCACGATGTCCAAACTAACAGACAATGCCGTTCTTTTAGACTCAATCGTCTAAGCCCAAAGATGAGTTAGGTACGCGAAGAGATTACCAGCCGAGCGACCTTCCGGGTTCCCCGTACTATTTGTGGCTTAGTAATCCCTGAGCGTCCAAAATAGAAGGAGTCCAAACATTGATATTAATTAATAGACTCTATGACGAGATTCTTAAAAAGGGGTGGTTATATCGATAAATCTGTAGTTGGAAGGATTGCTCTGGTCATCTTCTCTGAGGACCGGGTACATGAATATACATTCCTACTTAATAAATAAATCTTTTCAATTTTTACTGAAATAATTCTCAACTTAGTGCGTTACCCTCACATAAGCTTCGCGATCGCCCAAAAACTTGTGACCCACAGGTTGAAAAATACTGTCATAGGCGAATGAATAAAATACATAGTAATTTTAGATCATGCATTTATTTGTAGCCATCGATTGTAAAACAAGAAATTTCGGAATTGTATGAAGATTAACAGTACCCTGTATCAATATCACCAGATACTACACATACAGGCTCCACCGGCAGTACATATACCATATCTGAAACCGTTTCGGATGCAGAAGTCGCGGCATCGCGACATGAGACAGAGCCTCGCTTGTGGTCCGCCAGAGATGTCTACCGATGGATCAACTCCTGAAAATATAGAATGATTCTTCAAATATGTCTTTGGATATCAATACATGAAATAAATTCTAATTAGAAGCATAATCGAAAAACAGAATTTGTAAAAATTTATATATTTATATATAATATAATAGTGGTGTTGTGCCTGTTTTGACCTTCGGCTTTGTCCACATATGTATCATGATCGCGTATCAGATCTCCGTCGCGTAGCATCGAAGCGTATCATGATCACTAGTGTGGATGCAAAATGATTTCAAAGCCTTAGTAGATGCCGTCTTTTTTATTTACAATTATGTTATTATACGTAAGAGCCAAAACTGATATTATGATACACACCTATGGAAGCACTGTAAGCTAAAGCAGCTAGTGCAAGCAGAATTGAGAAGACTACAACAGCTTTCATGATGACTTGTTTCAGTATATTTTCTGATTGATATTATACAAAAAATGCGTGAGTATTTATATTTTATACTAAGCCAGAGTCAATATCAGTCGATGATTAAACTAAAAGATAGTATCTTACAAACAAATTACTAAGCAATAGATAATAATAGGGTCTTCCCCAAAGAGTATCTGTCTTTTTGTGTAAGGTATAATTTGGTGAGGAGTTAAAATGTTAAAAAAGGACATTGGATTTTAATTGAATCCAAATGCACGGTTACACATCTAGTGCTTTACAAATTGTAATTTTCTTTCAGTGATTGATTCAACGATAAAATAATATTATCTTAGGATACTTGAATAAACGCTGAATTTTATTAAAGTTTATAGATGAATAATATTATTTCTTGGCATATTTCAACTCGGACAGACTGTTTGAGTTGAAGTTTTCCAAACACGCCTATTTACTGAGCTCGTCACCTCTCTCACCTTTACGTTAAATTACCATAATATTTTGCTCTCTAAAATAATTTTAAGGTACATTTTATAATAATATTATGTATTTAATTGGCACTAGATGTTGCCCGTAATTTCTATCGCGTAGAAAAACTATCCATGTTCTTTCCCAATATAATGTGGCTATTACAATATGAAAGTTTAATAACATACGAATATTTGATTATTGATTACAAATTCACATGTGATTAAAATATAATATTATTATGTGATAAAATTTAATCGGTTTCGGTTTAGAGGCTGACGAGTGAGTAATAGTAAAAATAGATAGACAAAATGTGTCTTTTTAAATACTATTGTGGGTAAAGGATATAATATCACATCTATCTATATAATAAAATCGTAGAGGTAAAATTTTTGTACATTGAAAATAAACTTGAAAAAACGAGTCAGGGACATGTTAGAAGAGTAGTAGAACACATTTTAACTGTTTTTGAAATTTTTGTTTCTCTGTCTGTTTGTCTGTTTGTACAGTCAAACAGACAAACAGACAGAGATTTTCTCGGGATCCTAGGGGTATCGACGGAACTCCATTACAATAAAAACATTACAGTAATTTTCACTTTTTTTAAGTAAAATTAACATAACATGCCACCAAAAAGTAAGATTAGCACCAAGGCATATCCCAGGGTATAGGGCTTCCGAAGGTTCCGTTGAAAACGGAACCCTGATTCCTTATAAGAAGACTAGACGTTCCGTGCGACTTCACTCGCGTAAATTAGATATTTCACAGACAAATAAGTCCACTAAAATAGCCTATGATCCTTCAAGTGGTCTACTTCTCATCTGTGACAAAAAAAGACAAAGACAACCAAAAAGTCCAAAAGTAGATTAGGTTAGGTTAGGTTAGGTTACAACTTAGACTACAACACAGAGGGAACCGAGCGAGCGCAGCGAGCGTGCTGCGGCAGCAGCTGGCGACCGTCATATAACAAAAGGGGGCTCGGGGGCGCAGCCCCCCGCTAAAACAAAAACAAACAAAATCCAGAAAGTCCAAAATTAGGTTAGGTTAGGTTAGAACTTAGACCACAACACAGAGGGAGCCGAGCGAGCGCAGTGAGCGTGCTGCGGCAGCAGCCGGTGACCGACATGAAATAAAAGCCCCCCGCTAAAACAAAAACAAACACAATCCGGAAAGTCCAAAAGTAGGTTAGGTTAGAACTTAGACCACAACACAGAGGGAGCAGAGCGAGCACAGCGAGTCGAGTCCCAAACGAGTTTGACCATGTCCTTCGGGCACCCTAAGATCATATTTATCAAAGTGTTTTTGTGGTTGGATACCGCTGGAGATCCTGGTGATACAGTGGTGGGAATGTGTGGTGGCTGGTGGGCCAACGCCCATAAAGAAATTACCCTTTGGGTAAGTAAGTAATCATCTTCAAGTGTTATTTTATTCTGGTTTAATTGTAGGTTAGGAATCTGAGAGTAAGAGGTAGGTTGAAGAGGGATAAATGCCTACATTGATTCCCGTCTTCTGTAATCCATCCTCTATCTCCGTCACATGTTCCTTTTCTCTGTTCTGTGGCCCCCATTCTCTGTCCACGCCAAACGGTTTTCAAAGAAAGTATTTTTCAAAACGATAAGTGTCTGTGGTTCAAGTTTCCTGGGCCTTTGATGTAAATTTAAAATTTCGTGTGTAATATAGATCCAAATAAAATAGTAGATGGATGGATGGAAAAGTAGTAGATGGATATTAAATTTTCTAAATCTCTATTATAAAATATAATAACATCCATTCACGCGGACGAAGTTGCGGGCAACAGCTAGTAGGTAATATTTGTAATGAATGAATACTGTTACAAGTTACAACTAAGGTAAATTAGAATAGTTACAACTTTAAAGGAGTCCGTCCACCTTTGTTCAATATAGCAAGTTCAATATAGCATTGGTGGTAGCATTTGATAAATTTCATAGCTATGTTAAACATCAAATCTATGGGATTTCAAATATTAAGATATTGTAAGCACCTCTCATTATGTAAAATCACATAAATGCTCGATTTCTAAATTATCGAGAAGTTGCATACCTAAATATTCAAATACAATTGAGTTCCTCGGTTAAGGAGACAAACCACAAGTTTAAAACTACTCATATTTCACAATACACCCTTACCTTTTTAGCTAGCTATCTTTTTATCATGTTCAGTATTGTTGTTTTGGGCCTGCCAAGTGCGTTTTAACCAGGGAAATTACCTTATCATTAACCCCGCGATTAATCTTATCAATATTTTCATCGGCCATTGTCACCAATTGCTTATGATGAAGTATAAATACTGCTCATCATAAGTCTTCAACTACAGTTCTACAGTAACGAGCGATCATGAAGTTCCTAGTATTTTCCCTCCTTATTCTTGCTTTTGCTGCCTTTGTACATGCAGCTGGTAAGTCTATTTTTTATATTTTTGAATTGTATTATACAAATCATAATATAATATAATAATATTAATTATAGTTACTAGTTATTAAGAACTATATCTACATTCTACAGTTTCTGATCTCGGTGTTGAAAATCAAAATATAACTTGAACCGAACTGTTTGAAACAATACAAATAAGTAAGCATTTTTCACAAAATCTTTACATCTGGGCTTTTTACCAAAATAAATCCAGTACCTACGTTCAGAGCCAAGCATCATTCATATCTTGCATCTTATTAATTTATCTTCTTGAACCGTGTTTTGTAGAATTCGTCTTTATAGAATCGTTTTAAGTAACCTTGTATTTTTATTACTTTTGTAAGACCCAGACTATTCTAGCTCGGACTAGCCGGAAAGCTGAGAGGTGCGCGGTGTGGTGGTCCGGCGCGCGTCCGAATTTTTCTGATCAGAAATTCTTATAATGTGCGGCTGGCCTAAATCTAGAATATTCTTTCAGATGACTTCGACCTCAGCGAGTCCCCCGAACTTCATCTCGTGACCCCCGACGAGATGGGTGCTCTGGGCTTCGCTGATGCGGCCAGGGTCCGCATATGCATCGCCAGCCAGTGCAACAGCTTCTGCCGTAGCCTGGGCTACCGCATCGGTCGCTGCACCAGTAACGCCTACTGCGTTTGTTCCCGTTGAAGTGTTCTAAACAAATTAATTCTAAGGGTTAAAATTAAGGATCAATTCCGACCGCAACGCGGCGTGTAGATGCATTTCTAAGTACTGAATTGACTGAGATTTCAATCGCGTGAGACGTCTTGCAAATCTTTTTTGTTTTTTCTTTATTTTGTCATCAAACAGTCGTATACAAAAGGAGTACAATCTATCAAATCCATACGAATTTAGAAATGCATCTACGCGTCCCGCTGCGGTCGGAATGTTTTGTCTATTGAGATTTGAAATTGTAAACTTACGGGCTCTTCTCAGTGGACTATTTTGTGATATTACAATAAACTTAATATTAAAAAATCTGTTTTTTTAACCTTATTGAGATTTTGATATGCCCTATACGCAGAGAGAGAGCTTTCACATATAGCTAGCAAAATAATAATATTATAAGTGCGAGTAAGTAATTAATTTTATTTTATACAAAATATTATATTGGATATTAATAATAACATTGATACTAACCGGCTATTTCCAGTTTCAAATAAAGCCACTTTTTCTCTGATTAAAATATCCCAAACAAACAAGACACACATATCTGATGTTGACTTTTGTGATTTTATTTAAAATTAGGATTTTTTGCCTTTGCCCTTCAGCAGACCTGTCCCACTCGCGCCTGTAGAGTAGAGTAGAGAGAGAACTGTAAGTACCCCCCTAGGGGGGCACTTCAGTAGGGACTCACAGGCGAGCGGTGACGCGCGCGCACGAGTTTTTAGTTAGCTGATCGTTGCATGCCAACCTGCGTACTTATTCATTCGCTGTCACAGAATTGATAACTTAATCTGATCACAATGGACAATAAAAAAAGGGCAAAGAAATATTGCGCAGTGTTTAACTGTCTTAACATGGAATGTGAATCAAATTTAACTTTCTTTATGCTCCCTAAGGACGATGAGAGTTAAGAACTTTTTTAAATTGTTTTATTATTATTTATTATAGATTTAAATTTCGTACAATTTTTTATAAAGTCAAATTATTACGATTACTTAATATGATTTAAATAGTTTTAAATACTAGTTGAAGTGAATATATTAGTTGGGTTACCTTCGTAGACGTATAATTAATAAAGGTATTTCATTGAAAAAAAAAAAACACATTAATTAATTAGGTTAGGTATTAATTATTACTAATAGTAAGCATCGTAGGTTGGTGTCGCGTCTTTGCTATTATATTTCATGATGCGTACTATTCGAAACCTCATTTGTTTACAAAAATAACTAAGATAAACAAACATTTTAAGTAGGTAATATAAGACCGTTTTCAATAGGTAATTAAGATAATATGGTACCTATCGAATCTAAGTATGCGTAACTAGTTACAAGCGAATTTATGATAATTAAATCTACATTGTACTAAGACATAATATCTTAGATTATTTCGAGTTAAATAAAATGTAGTTAATTAAATATAAAGATTATGTATAATATTATTTTTAAAAACAGACAACTCTGATTTCTTCAGAAAAGGTACGAGTTATGGGATAGAAAGAGAGCGGAGATGTAGGCAAATATGTGACATTATCAGCGTGAAGGGACCTTATTGTCGGTATTGAGTTATTAGTATCTCCATAATCTACATTTAATAGGCTATCGAACCATGTAAATAACATGCGTGTAGGTCTGGAAAATATTTTTTAAAAAAATGTTTAAACTCGAAAGTCGTAAAAGGTGATATTGAGAAAATCGCATTCAAACTTCGACATCTTAAAAAAGTATGTTATTGTAGGAAGTTACATAGATATCATGTTTTTTGAGAAGTACGTTATATGGTCTTTTAGGATTTAACTTCAATTATATAATTTTATAACTCTATTCCTGTTGTTTACCACGCCAAAGTGCATGATGTAATGAAAATGCCCAAGATGGTTTTTACTAAATATTTCACTTATAGTATGTTTTCTATTGGATTTTATAAAAGAATAATATAAAACGGATCAGTTTTTACTAAATAGAGACGTCTTCGATGTTAAACAACATTGTTTATTGTATAAAAAAAAATTGAACAAATAAACATTGTGCTTCTACTAATCTTATTAATCAGTCAAAATTAACAAAAATATATATTTACTACACTTAAACATAGTCAAATGAGATCAAATATATAAACTTCTATTTAAAAAGTAACTTTTTTCTGTCTTAAAATTCAAGGTAAAGTTTAGTAAAAAGCTGGTACAAACACTTAACACTTTTCAAAAGGGACCTTATTGTCGGTGATTAAAAGTTTAGTAATATCACATAAAAATAAATATACATTTTTATGAACATTGAAGTTCTTATTTTTTAAATAACTTTAATTATCCTTTAGTAACAAGACGTGTACAAAAAACATGTAATTTCTCATAGTTACAATAGAAGTATTCATAAATATTAAAAGGGACCTTAATGTCAGTCGTTACATTTTTAGTAACAAAGTTAAAAGAAGATACAAAAGTACTATTAATTTCGTAGTTGTAACATTATTTTTTATTTTTAGTTTATTTTTTATTTTATTTAAATGTTCATTTAATAGGAACCTCAGACTTGGTACGACTTTGTCTAGATTTCATTACTTTTTAGGGTTCCGTGGTCAACAAGGAACCCTTATTAGAGATAAACAAACAGCTCCAACGAGATTCGAGACTTGGCTAGTTTTTTTACATAATGTTTTTGGTGGGATTTCACTTCTTTTTATAGAAACGTAAGCATATTGATTTTTTAAGCTGAGCCGTAAGTAGTGGGTTTCATCATATCGGTCGTGAGTTCGATTCCCGCGTTGGAAACGTATTATTTCCAAGTTTGGTTAGGACAATGCAGGTTGATCACCTTTGATCAGGATTAAATTGAAATTAAAATTTAAGGGGAGCTCCCATACAAAAAATCTAATTTCGAGTCCGACTCGCACTTGGCAAATTTTTATGGTTAGGTTTATGGTTTTTATGGTTAGGTTTAAGGTTTAGGAACACCTATAAATGGCCATTAAACCCAAAACTCTGTGCTAAATTTCAGCTCTCTGAGCTTATGGGAAGTACTAGTTCTATTTTGATGATCTTGAGTGAGTGAGTGAGTGTTATAAATAAGAAACTTTGCTTTAGCTTAACTTCGGAACTTAATGACCTCTAGAGGTTCTCAAATAGGGCCCTAAAATGCAATGAAATGGTACTGCAGTGTTTGCTTCGCGCTCTACTTGGCGGGGCACTGCCGTGCCCCCAGATATTCTAATCAATGTTACCGATTTTCAGCTTGGTGCAAATTACTAGTAGTATAACAGTAGATACCGTGCCGATAGAAAGCCGCAATCGACTCTCGACTGCAGCACCGACAATAAGGTCCCTTTTTTACTAAACTTTAAGATATATTTTAACCTATAAAAAATCGTTTTTAAAACCTGTGTCTTTGTCATATCAAAATTTAGAGTCCGTTTATTAATATGGAGCAAAAAAAGAAAAAATGATTTTTATCGACACTTTACTTTAAATGCGATTATCTCGGAAACTAAAACCCTCCATAGACCATAAGGTCCCTTTTCCCAGATAACGTCACATATAATTGTAGCCACCTAGCACTGCGCGGTCGGAATTTGAACTTTATAGTATCGTAGCATGAGTCGTTAATTCTTTAAACGAGTTTCGTTAGTGGGAATTCTGTACAACTAATATATATTCTGTGCCTTCAGTCATTTAATAAAATTCTGCGGTATACGAGGTATAGCCAAGCCAATTTATGTTGAATAAAAAACGTGTGGCACTCGGGGACTGCCACGGTAAAGTACTAACATAGAATTTTTATTACCTTATGCAATTATAATTCGCATACGTCTAGTCGCACTCAAGTAGACACCGTGCCGACGTCTGGTAAGTGGTAACACACAGCGGTGCGGCAATGCCGCAGTACTTTGCCGGTCGTGGTTTGTAGAAGTTCCGTAACGGAAAAAAGCCTAACACAGCCCGTGTTAGGTTTTTTCCGTTACATAATTTCTTGATTCGGTCGTCGCGCTCAAAGCCGCGATAAAAGCTATGCAATAGTTGGTACAATTACTAATATATATTCTGTGGCAATAGCTTAAAACCTAACCTACACCATGCTGTAGGAGAGAATATTGTTATAGACATATAATATTATGATGATGATAGACACATGATGACATTTGATAAACATAACCCTCCTTCAGACGAGGAGTAATCTTTATAAGTTCTCTGTCTCTCTAGCTCAAATGAGAGAGCCGCTATAGCTAAACTTTTGAAATTTTCACAGATTGTGTATTTCTGTTGTCGCTATAACAAGAAATATTAAAAAATTATATTTAAGAGGGGCTAAGCACAATTTTTTGCCTATTTTCGCTCTATAGCGGACAGCGGTACGGAACCATTCGTGTGCGAGTCCGACTTGCACTTAGCTGATTTTTTTATGTTATAACCTCAGTTATAACTAATTTAACAGATAAAAATATATGATGAGCAAAAATAGCAAATTGAAACACAAAAGTGTCGATTGGCTAAACAACGGTGTTTGTGGAACAATAGCAATAACTACTCCAAAGTCCAAAGGATTTCGCGCAAAAAAACAACGAATCCTACGCAAACATTGCTGTTTACAAGCATAAAGCTTACACGATCACTTTATTTCGGGGGAATGATATACACATTATGTGCATTAAATGTATATATTTACAAAATGGTTGGATAAACCTTTTGGTTTTACTTTTTTTGGGTTAAATTTTTATGAGATCAGTGCTTGTTTTTACCGAACTGGTTTCGTTATTTAAAAGAGTTGCTTCTGGGGCCTTATTCCCGAAACTGATATCGATTTCGATTTTCGATTTCAACGGCTTTTGACACTCGAGACATAAAATAGCGCACGATCGTGCTGCGGATCTATTTGGAACTAATCAGCATCGAAACATTCGCCAAATCGAAGTCTTAGTGTGCTCGCGACAAACAAAATTGTCTGAGAACCAACTTACAGATCGTTTACAAACGTCAAATTTCACGGTAGCAACAGAGGCATCGACATCGATTGAGATCGATTGTTGCCGAGTTAGGTATTGTAAACGTTTTTAGGGTCACTAGAGTAACGATTGGTGTGGTGTCGTTTCATTTTTTGTTGATAATAATTATTAATTCATTATAATATGGCTCGTCTGCAAGCATTTTTAATGTGATTGATGGCACCTCCAATGGAGTTAAGCTCTACAGCTATACGGTCCCATTTAAGTTTGGTATCGTGCTTAGCTTGGCTCGCCCGCATGTATCCTTTTGCGATTCCTGGATTTTCTTCCAGGAATCTTAACAACATCTCCATTTGTAGGTGCGTCGGACGGACCATTATTTTCCAAATAAAAACTTACTTTTAATGTCGGCATGCAGGGATACAAATTTTACAAATATTTATGACAATGTTAAGTTTAACTACAAAAGAGAATTTACATATTTATTTAATGTTAAGATGTTCCATAACGAAAATAACCATTTTAAACCCACTGAAGTAGAAAATGGGCACATCCATCTAAAGTTTCTAAAGAAATGTATTTTTATGGTATGACGAAAAAACACAAACAATATTTCATATTTTTCGTAACCTTCCTACTTTATAACAATGGACGTTGCTATAACGACGTTGACAAGACGCCATGTCAACATCTCGATTTTGATACGATTTTGTTCCGGAATTCCTACGCATTACAATGACATCAAAAACGAAATCGAAATCAGACTCGTATCAAGTTAATATCAGTTTCGGTAGTAAGGCAGCTGATTCTGATTGAATAGTAACTCTTTCAGCTTTGCTACTTTTACAGTGAACTTTATTTATGGGGCACATGCACACTCCACAGTAGGTATTATTACTTTGTTTTATTATGCCTTGTATTATCTGGCGGTTGTCTACAATCAATTGATATGACGGACCGTTATAACGTAATCAGGCCATTTAGCCGAAACTTTTTCGTTTTCGCTTCGTTATAGAATCGCCGATCAAAATGTATGGAATTGACATAAGACGAGTCGAACGTCAACGTCATATTCATCGGCGATTCTATAACGAAGCGAAATCGGCTGTTGATGAAGATGAGTATGATCGATGAAGTGCATCTGAAGTTGACACTGGATTAGATTTGAACTCTTTTTTTAGGCCAAAAGTTAGCCTATAGAAACTAGGCCCTATTTTAACAGGTATGTTTTTGGTGGAATTATTATATTATCATGGGTTACTGTATCTATGGATTTGATCTAATATTATGAAGCTCACGATTTAGTTTTTTCGTATTGCTTCCATATTTTTATACTTCGTCCTTGGGTAAAATGTTCAGCGTAAGACAGTTTGTCCACCGCCGCCGGGACGTCACCGACAAAAATAAAATGTCACAATGCTACTGCCGCTTTGTAGTAGCATATAGAAAAATTAAACCTATTGTTCGGAATCATAACTCCTGCAACTTTTCGCCATCGCTCCACGCGAAAAAATATACCTATCACCTTGATGAGTGGCAGTCTTCCACCGTACGTTTTTCGCGTAACTTTCAGCCGTGCACTGTGAAACTCTGGAATTAACTGTCACCTGCTTACTTCCGTACCAATACGACCTGCATACCTTCAAGAAGAGAGCGTATTCCGTCTTAAAAGGCCGGCAACGCACCTGCAGCTATTCTAATGTTGCGAGAGTCCGGCGGTAGATGCTTTCCATCAGGTGAACCTTTTGCTCATATATCCCCTTTTTTATGAAAAAAAACCTATAGCCTAGTTCATAAAGTGGCATTATATTTGCATTTTTGGTGACGTCCAGATGACGGTGGACAAACTGCCATAAAGAGTTCTTAATTAAGTAAACGATTCCGTAATAACCCGACCTAGGGCTAAGTGATACTTCCTAACCCGGCTTATTGCGGTAAGATTATTTTAATTAAAAACGGGGAGAAAATTCTGTAACCAAATTATTGGGTCGCATAATTTGTAAATATATTTTTAATATCCGCGTTGAGATTTAATGTGGATATTTCATATTATAAATATTTTACATAGCATCGTGGTAATTAAATAGCTTATTTTTCGTTATTCATTAACTGACTATTAATTTCAAAATATACATTGACTTGGCTTCATAGCTCTGGGACGAAAACAAAGTTCCAGATTATCAATTAATATACGAGTACGAGATTGTCACGTTTAGAAGCTAGTCAATAGAATAGCTTTATTTGCCTGAATACGCTAAGCTCAATTATCGGTGAAAATCCGGTGAAAACGTAGACTGAAAACCCCTACATAATGAGGTGACCGACTTCAACCGGTCAATATATAGGTATCATATACTGTATCGCCTGAGACATCCTTTTTCAAATGTCCTTGGACAATCAAACACATACGGCATCCTCGCAACATAGTCCGCCTAGTCTAGAGGATTGAATAGCTCAACACAGTCCTCCAAGGCTTTAAATGGCTTCAAATGAATGTGGACGGGGCGCTGCTGGTAAAGGAGAACTGTCAAACATATGTCAAAAATGACGTTTTTGTATAATAGTAGCGTTAGTTCCTTTTCTCGCCACGTTCATTTATAAAATCTTCCAAGGCTTTAAATGAATGTGGACGGGGCGCTGCTGGTAAAGGAGAACTGTCAAACATATGTCAAAAATGACGTTTTTGTATGATAGTAGCGTTAGTTCCTTTTCTCGCCACGTTCATTTATAAAGTCTTCCAAGGCTTTAAATGAATGTGGACGGGGCGCTGCTGGTAAAGGAGAACTGTCAAACACATGTCAAAAATGACGTTTTTGTATGATAGTATCGTTAGTTCCTTTTCTCGCCACGTTCATTTATAAAGCCTTCCAAGGCTTTAAATGATGTGGACGGGGCGCTGCTGGTAAAGGAGAACTGTCAAACACATGTCAAAAATGACGTTTTTGTATGATAGTAGCGTTAGTTCCTTTGCTCGCCACGTTCATTTAAATCCTTTTCGAACTGTACGTCTAGGACTAGCCGTGTGCGGGTTTCCTCACGATATTTTCCTTCACCGTATCAGCATCTACAAGGTGCAACCAAATAGTGATAATATTTTAGGGTGTGAGACTTGAGTCCCGTGTATGGAATAACTGTTAAAGTAACGACGCTAAAAGAGCAACTTTTTTGAAAAGTGTACGGAAAAATTAATCGCGCTGCGTTGCTTGCCCACATAAATCACAAAAAAAAATTATCTCTCAGCGCTGATCCTTTTACAGTCAGCTCTATAAGGGACACGTCCACACTACTGACTACTGTGATTTTGACGACCTCTGTGGCTCAGTGGGTGGGCTGTCGGTAGCTCAAGCCGGGGGTCGCGGGTTCGAATCCCACTGACGGAACAAAAAGCTTTCAAAGTTCCTGGGTCATGGGTGTGTATTAAATATGTGTATCATATAATAAAAATCTTAAATATATGTATAGTATAAAAAGTATTAAATATATTTCCGTTGTCTGGTACCCGTAACACAAGTCCTTCAGGTACTTACCACGGGGCCAGACTGACGTGGTGTGAAGCGTCCATAGATATTATATTATAGATATATTATTATTATTACTGTATTAAGCATCACTATGTTTTGTTACTTATCTAACTTATAAAATTACATGTCCTCACTGACTGACTGATTCATCATCGCTGAGCAAAAACTGTTAAAGTTACAGCCACGAAATTTACTGAATAGGGTTGTTTTATTAAGTAGACACCCACCAAGGAAGGAATTTTGAAAATTTTACCCCTAAGGGGGTGAAATAGGGGTTGAAAGTCTGAATAAAAGTCCGTCATTTCTTAAGTTAGGAACATGAAACTTTATTTTTCGGTTACTGATAAAAAATGAATGGATACGTGTTTAAGCGTTTTTGAAAATTCGACCCCCAAGGGGGTGAAATAGGGGTTGAAAGTTTAAATGAAAGTCTATAATATAGGTATGCTAGGTTAACGCGGACGAAGTCGCGGGCAACAGCTAGTGTTTATATATTTTAAAACTTTACTCAACTAATATTATCAATAACAATAACACATTGTATTAGGGGAGTCAAAAGTTAGTAAGATAGTATCGCGGCGCTGACGGGTAAACAAATGGCCAAAGTTCCAGCCCCGAGTGTAGAACCGTGTTCACACTTCCGATATTTTCTTTGTTGGAATAACTAATGTAAGAAAATGTAACTCAAATATTATACAAGTTTTTGAAATGTAACTTTTTGCGGAATGGGTAAAAAGAATCGCGTTCTCATTGCTGACAATTGTTAGAATTTTAAATTTTTTTATTCATGGCCATGTCCATGTCAGCATGTTCCATATTTACTTAATATTATAAATGCGAAAGTTTGTCTGTCTGTCCGTTACCTTTTCATGCTTAAACCTGTTACATCTTCATGCTTAAACTGATTTTGATTCTGATTGATTTTGATGAAATTTGTTATGAAGATACCTTGAGTCATGGGATAAAAAGTATGCTACGTAATCTACATAGGATACTTTTATCCCGGAAATATGCACGATTCCCGCGCGACAAACGACTTTTGGAGTTGCAGACATCGATATAAACAATAAATAAATACTGTAAAACCCACGATAAGGTTTTTTAATATTTCTAGAAAAGAAAGCACTTTATTGTAAAACGATAATGCCGTTCTTATAGATATACAATACAAATTAAGGATAAGGTTTAAAGAACGAATCTAAGTTTAGCCCAGCACAATTTGAGTTTAAGTTAATAATTAAATAGAACTCAATAAAGTCAAATATAGTGTCACAACAAACGAGTCTTGTTTTGTCTCTGTAAGTTTGTCAATAAACTTGTTTATTTCATCCCCCTACCCTCAAACATGATTACACCCTTCCCAGATAAGCTGTTATAGAGTATTATAAAACATGTCAATTATAACACCCTACAGCGGGAGTAATCGCTTTATACCAGTGTAATCTCGTGCCACTCCCGTATGTAGAATATCGCAATACCGAGCGGTGTAATAATTAAATTACCTTAATACACCATAAATAGTTATCATAGTGATGTAGACTGTAGATATTTATTATTATTATGTAATATTGATATTATTATAAAGTACTTGACAACTTGAGGTTGTCTGTTATCTCTTCACGCCCAAACTGCTGTACGGATTTTGCTGATTAGAGAGAAACATAGAGTCCCGGGAAAGGACATAGGATACTTTTTAACGGAAAAATTTACGTTTCCCGCGTGATAAACGGTTTTTGGCTCAACGAAGTTGCGGGCGACATCTAGTAGTTTATATATTTTGATAATAAACAAAAAAAAACATTTTATGCCGCCTTAAAAACACACAGTAAGAAGTGTATTTTTAGGATACGTAAATGACTAACATCGGGACGACTTGCCTCTGGATGTCTCGATGTCTCGGGATGTCTCAATTCGTTACCCTTGAACTCGATAAATATTGATTTTCAGATAAGAATTTTCCATCAAGACGTTATCGTCTCCGTGTTTTGTTTCTATGTTTGTTTGTACGACTAAAAGAAAGACCGCATTTTATTTTTGACCGACTTCCAAAAAGGAGGAGGTAATACCATTTGGACGACCTCTGTGGCTCAGTTGGTGGTAGCTCAAGCCGGGGGTCGCGGGTTCGAATCCCGCCGACGGAACATAAAGTTTTTCAAAGTTTCTGGGTCATGGATGTGTATTAAATATGTGTATCATAATATAATAAAAATCTTAAATATATGTATAATATAAAAGTATTAAATATATTTCCGTTGTCTGGTACCTACAACACAAGTCCTTCGGGAACTTAGCACGGGGCCAGACTGACGTGGTGTGAAGCGTCCATAGATATTAAAAATAAAAAAAATACATTTGGCTGTATTTAACTTTTTTTTATCACTAGATGACGCACGTAACTCCGTTGCGCTAAAATTCGTTTATCACGCAGGAACCGTGTATATTTCCGTGATAAAAGTATCCTATGTCCTTTCTTGGAAATCGAAGTATGTCTATATCGAATTTCAGCAAAATTGGTTCAACGGTTTGGGCGTGAAATGGTAACAGACAGACAGATAGACAGCGAGACAGATGGACAGGCAGACAGACAAACTTTCACATTTATAATATTAGTATGAATATATAAAGACAGTACTATAGAATTCAATTTTTCCCCTCGGTGGGATTCGAACCCGCTCCGACTCACCTACTGAGCCACAGAGGTCATCAAAACAAAATGTACAAAACTTTTTCCGCAAAGTTCGCTCTAATAAAGGACCTTTCACAACACACAACCTCTTTGATGCCGTGAAAAATCTGCCCTTGTTAACGCCACCGCTCTCATTTGTAACGCTAACAAGAAGTATTTTTGCCCCTAACTCCATATCAGGAATGTGAAGGTAATATTACGAGTAAGGGTTGCGAATTAACCCCCAAAGTAAAAGAGGGTGTTATAAATTTGACGCGTCGGTCTATGTACCCGTCGCGCGTCGTGCGGATAGACCCATTTTGGTGTAGTTTTTAAGTGAAAAGGCGCAATAAGAGCGTAATTTCAAGGTAACATTATGAAAAAGAGGGCCTGAATAATAATAATATTGATTTACGTCATTACGATTTTAGACAGAAGTTTTATTTCTGATTTGTGTTTTTATTAGAATTCCACTCACTTTTATCAGACTTCTAAAGCCTAGACTTTAACGGTGTAAGGCGACACAGAACAATCCGTGAGTGCGTGACTACGTTTACCCCAGTAGACAAAGAACCTCGTTTTAAAAGGTTGACGCTTTGACGCTGAGTGAAGCGATGTCTACACGCGGAAAATAGCAGTAAATTTATAGTATAGGTTTATGTTGGAATGTAAATAGAATCTGAGTATATTGGGTAATTCCTATTCTTAAATGTAATTAAGTATAATTTAAGTAACGAAAAAGTAACTTTCAAAAGAACTTAAGTATAATTTGCGTGGTGTTATTTAAAATTAATATAAAAACAGTGAAAGGTCATTAAAAACCAACACCAGTGCTTAGACCTACCTCTATATTATATGATATAATATGACGTCACACTTGTCTCGATAGAGGCACAACAGTACAATATGGCGTCGGATTCAGAACATCATGAGCGCTGGTCAGTATACTGGGTTAAATTTCAGAACTCACGTCATGAAACGTAATACGAAATACTCAAAGTGGTCATTTAAGATCCCCTGATCTTGTCCATGGGCAACGGTGATCGCTTTCCATCAATCAATGCCTTTGCTCGTTTGGGCCTCCTGTTTCTCTCTCTATAGCTGATATAATAAAATCATAGTCACTTGAAGAACAGCTGTTTAAAATATCCATGCTAAAATTTTAAATGTGTGACAATGTGTCTGACTGTCGGTCTGTCTGTTACCTCTTCACGCTCAAACCGCTAAACCGATTTTAATTTGGTATGGGGATACTTAGAGTCCCGAGAAAGGACATAAGATACTTTTTATCCCGGATAAATGTACGGTTCCCACGCGATAAACGAATTTTGGCGCAACGCGACGGAGTTACGATCTGGTTGTCAATAATATCGTATTTACTTTATCTCGATGATATATCGTTTCCTAAAGGACCTAACTTATCGTTTAGAGAGTTGGAATTATTTCTAATGGATATTTTTATTATTTACATTTTATAGTAGGGGAGGGGAAGAGGAAGAGATTCAAAGTTAAGGTAAGCCTGTAGGGACATTTTAAAATATAAATAAATAAACCTTCATATTTTCCCAACTAAACTTTGCAGATATTTCATTTTGCATTAAACTAAGTGATTTAGTCCTTGTTGTCAAAAATATATTTATAACTGACATAAATAAGCAATTTTCTAATTATATTTTCTTTTTCAAAACTTTAAAATGGCTGCAGTTTCTGAACCCATCACTAAAACTAAAACGCTCTTATTATTTTTTTATCAGTATTACCTAATGTACAAAACCTAGTAGGTCTCCATAACGCTCGAGTGACTACAAAAATAGCACCCTCCCCTCCTTATTTACTTTTATCGACATTCGACTCTAGAAATGAGTCTTCAATATTTAATATGCCAAGCTGTCGAGATTGATAACAATAAGCACATTGAATTGACAGACTTTTCATGTGCGATGTTGGGCTACCTATAGTCCATTGAAATGTTACATTTGCTTTGCATTTATTAGAGGACGCAATTTTATTTTTGGAATATGTTGGGGGGGTCAATAGAAGCTTAACCTCAAGTTTGTGGGGTTGCCACTTTTGTCCCCCGGGCGCCATCTTGAAAAAAGGGCTGACAACACTATTATATTATGCCTACTATTCTGTAAAGCATTTCAGACCTGCTTTTCTAAGGTATTTTTTTGTAAAATGTATTAAACAAAATGAAAAAATGGATAATGGACCTTTTAAAAAATTTGATCACTTTTTTGCTAATAACTTTTTAAATTTTTAATTTAGGGTAAAAATTTATATAAACATATTTGTAGGCAAAATAATTTGCAACATATTATATTCTTACAAAATTTTTGTAAGAATATAAGTTTCCGAGCTATCACGAAAATAGTGTTGTCAGCCCTTTTTTCAAGATGGCGCCCGGGGGACAAAAGTGGCGACCCCACAAACTTGAGGTTAGGTTAGGAGGTTATTGACCCCCCCAACATATTCCAAAAATAAAATTACGTCCTCTAATAAATGCAATATTCGGTCCCAAAATTGTAACATTTCAATGGACTACTATCACAATTTGGGATGGCTCGTTTAAGCTGCAACACCTCGTTAAAAAAACCCAAAAAATCTAGAAAATTAAGAACAATTCGCTAACCTAACATCCATATAAGTCTAGCCAAGACAGTATCATGATAATTCTTTACGAGATATTAAAATTTATAGATAAGTAACTGTCTTGTCTTAATATTCACCCAATTTATATTAACTATTCAAGAGTAACTCTGAAACTTGCATAAAGAGAAACGATGCACTAAAATAATCGTAACAATAAAAGCAATGGGGTACAATTGTCCCATACTGTCACTAAACTTCTTTTGGGTAGAAATTTCCCTTTAAATTGTCCCAGGAGACCTTCAATAGTAGAAGAACATAGCGCCCCAAGATTGTAATAGAATATATTTTATTTCCTTGCTCCTTCTAGAAGTAGCTACTTATACATGATTTAGTTAGTCTAGACTCTAGATGTATTACATGATCCATCTAGGCTTTCGTAATTTTGTGCTAAAAATTGCTACTATCAATTCTTAATTTCCTAGGATCCAAAGTTTTACGCAACTTTCATCCATAAAGGTTCAGTGGTCTGATTATTAAGACGTAAGTAACAAACAGACAGACTTTCGCCTTATAATACTAGATTTTTACCACTAAAACATAATAATATTTAAGTTTGACAAAAAACAGCTTTTGTTCAACTCTTAGTTTTTTTAAGTTGAAGCGCATGACCTACACCAAAGCTCTAATATTTTATTACAAAACAAATACCTAGCATAAAAGTGAAGCCTTCTTTGCGTACCGTTGTGTAGCCGGAGCGTTAATGCTACCTAATTTTACAGACATATTTTATGATTTTCCACAGTCGTTAGACTCGATGTATCAACGCATTTACTGAGAAGAAACAAAGCTATGTCAAAGCTTTTAGGATGCGACAACGCAACACAATAGATATGGCCTCTTATGGCCAAGCCACAACACGTTGCAACGTCGCATTGCTAAAATTTACATCACAATCGTTGTATTTGCGATACGACACCCACGCCGCATTGTTTTGTGGCCTGGCCTTCAGAAACCACATTGCTCCATTTCATTGCGCTGTCGCAACGAAACTACGTATTGTATGCAACGACACCGCAACGAAGTTATGGCCTGGCCCTCCCAGCCCATACATATGCCTCGCTATCTACACCGGAGCGATCATCTAAAAAGCCAATAGGGTCCTGTCTATTATATTCCTTATCTCGATGCATCCCATGGGCAATCAGCTTTTCTTTCATCTTAACGTTATTAAGCGCTACTCCTCTATATTGCCTTTTTCCGTTTCTTTATTCTTTATTAGTTTGTTGGCGTGGGTGTATTTTATTTTATGGCAGTATTTCTGTTCACCTCCTTGTGTTACTGATTGTTTTTCGATAGTCATTTTTGTTTTTATAACGTTACTTTTTTTTTGCGCAATAAGCCTCCGTTTACTCTTTCCTGTATC
Organism: Lysandra bellargus; assembly: GCA_905333045.1. Lineage (NCBI taxonomy): Eukaryota > Metazoa > Arthropoda > Insecta > Lepidoptera > Lycaenidae > Lysandra > Lysandra bellargus. The sequence goes on from HG995338.1 coordinate 10,195,792, forward strand.
ACTATTCAATACATAGCACAATTAGTGTAAAACAAACCTGCTCCCCGCGATCTGATTTTGTAGGCCTTTAAAACTATGGAACGGATTTAAATACGATTTTTGATCGATAGAGATCAGGTAAGCGACGCATTAATTTTGAAGTTTATACTACTATAGTAATAAAACGCTTTTTCTACTTTCATTATTCCTTGTTATGTTTTATAATAAAACTAAACGTTCCGCGCGGCTTCGCGTAAATTAGATATTTCACAGACAAATTATTCCACAAAAAATATCCTCTGATCCTTCACGTGGTCTAATTCTTATCTGTGCCAAATAACAGAAAAATTGCTCCAGTAGTTCGTGAGATCAGCTCTATCAAATCATTTCTCCCGTTTTTTTCCACAGTTTCCTCTATTTCTTCGCTCCTATTAGTCTTAGCGTGATAAAATATAGCCTATAGCCTTCCTTGATTTCTTGATAAATGGGCTATCTAACACTGAAATAATTTTTCAAATCGGACCAGTAGGAGATTAGCGCGTTCAAACAAACAAACTCTTCCGCTTTATAATATTAGTATAGACAACCAGATAAACGAACACTGATTTTATTAGGATCACTTCACTGTACCAAAGCACAATTCAGAATAAATCTCTTGAGAAGGACTCTGCTTTCCCTCTATTTTCCCTTCTACTTCGACCACCTAAAATGACGGTCGTTCCGGTCGTTCCTGATTTTTATTTTCAAACTTCTCCAAAACGGCTAGACTGATTTTGTTGAATTTTATCTCAGTAGAGAAAACGATTACAGATTACTTGCTGCTGATAACTTTTACTTGCCCTTTGCCTTCGCAGTCAAACGTAAAAAAAAGTTGAACGTTTCGCGCCAATCAGGTAGATGTTTCCTCGTCACGTCGATCGTCACTTATCGCTCTTCAAATAAATTGCGGACAACTTACCCACACCGACAACTGTTACGAATATGGCCCCTATTACGTAAGAATAAAGGCGATGTTGGGAGTAAAATAACTTCAAACAATCCCGTCCATCAATAGGAGATGTGGGCATTGGCCAAATAAATGAAGCTAAATTATACCCCTAATCGCGTTTGGACATTTTTGTGTCCAGATATTTCTGGCACGTTTAGTGTCAAGACTATAGATATACATTAAACAAATACAGTAAGACTAGGAAGGAATAAAATATTATAAATGCGAAAGTGTGTCTGTCTGTCTGTTGCCTCTTCACGCTTAAACCGCAGAACCGATTTTGCTGAAATTTGGCATGGAGATACTTTGAGTCCCGGGAAAGGATATAGGATACTTTTTATCCCGAAGAAATGTACGGTCCCCGCGCGATAAACGAATGGGCGTCATCTAGTATCTGTATATATATCTTGCATATGATATTGTGTCTTTCAGTATCGCTCTCTATAAAATTATATTTGTATAAATTTAGTTTTTATAACAAAAAAATGAAAACCGACTTCCAATGTAATTAGCCCGACTTCCAAGGGAAAAACAATAGAATTAAGTAAAAATTCTTAAAAAGGATCAAAAAGGATGAAATAATTATTAATATTCTTTACATTATTTGCCTTTTTCAGATTTCAACTAAATCTCAACAATTTCTTTACTCAAGCTTCATCATTTTAAAGTCGGTATCAGCTCTAACGTCAAGGATCTCAGAAATTTCCCGAGCTGGTACCGACTTCAAAGGATGAAGCTTGAGTAAAGAAATTGTTGAGATTTAGTCGAAATCTGAAAAAGGCAAATAATGTAAAGAATATTAATTATTTCATCCTTTTTAGATCCTTTTTAAGAATTTTTACTTAATTCTATTGCTTTTCCCTTGGAAGTCGGGTTAATTACATTGGAAGTCGGTTTTCATTTTTTTGTTAAAAATAATAATTTCACTCTTTTTAGTGTTGTCTACAAAATAAGGCTTTATACGTAAATAACCAATACGAATGTTAACTATTCAGTACATTATGTTACTGTAAGCAAAATTGTGGCAAATTCTTGCAGTTATCTAAGCGATGCTGCAATTTCCAAACTTTTATCTTTAAAGGTTCAGGAGTTCTGTTCAGTGCCTTTGGACCAAGAGACCTTTGTATGAAATTTCTCTTATTCGTAATATATGTTTAACTTACTAGAAACAACATTTTAACCACTATGAGCGTTTTGATAAATTTCAAGGATTTCCCTTGATAGAGCCCATCATCAGCTCACCACTTTCGTAATTGTTATACAAAATTAAGATTATATCCCATACAACAACACGAAAATTTCGAAAATCGGTCCACAAACAGTGAAATCATCGTCAAAAACATCTGCTTCGATGCAAAATATCACGAAATGTACCAATAATTGGGTCATAGTGTGATGACCATGTATAATTATAGTTTTGATGATGATGATTAATCTAATTGATGTGTTGGCTTATGCTTTCAGTTGTTTAAACAACGCCGAAATCCCCGAACCTGTACCTATAAGCATTCAAAAGTTCTGTTCGGTATCTTTGGATTCAGGGTATAACCTGGTGCGAAGTCTTACTTTTTGGTAGCATTTACCTCGAATGCATCAGAAAAAATTAAAATCACTATATGTTTCCATACAAATTTCAAGGAGTCCCCTCGATTTCTCAAGGATCCCATCATCAGATTACCACTTTTGTGAACATGGTACCAAATTCGAGTTAAACCCTATACAACACAAAAACAATTTTGAAAATCGGACCACAAACGGCTGAGTAATCGAGGAACGTACAAAAAAAAAGACATACAGCCGAACGTATTACCTCCTCCTTTTTGGAAGTCGGTCAATAAAATAAATAAATATTACCGTATCTGCTTAGTGTGTGCTGTTTAGGGTCAGTTCAAAAATTGTCTAAGCTCTGGATTGAACCTTTTTGAGGTTTTTAAATGAACTTGCAATTTAAATTACAATAGTAATAAATAAAGTTAGAGATCAACTACGATAACATGGCGCGCCCCTCCAAAATTCAAAACGTTTGAAGTGCGTTGTCAAAACGTTTGACGTGCGTTGTCTTGCGCGGTAGGCTAGTTATGATTAGTTCACCAACAAACATATACGAAAATATTACGTGTACTGTGATTGGTTGAATACTTACTACATACAAACTCTTTCATGAGGATGTGACTACACACATTGAAACAGTCATTTGGAGGGGCGCGCTATGTTATCGTAGTTGATCTCTACAATAGATATTTTGTACACACTTAAAAAATATCAGAATATTCAACAAAGTAACATCTTCGTAAACGAAAACAATATATTCTTATCCGACCGTAGATTTTAACATGAAAATGTTCTCAAACTATTTCCTGACCTTATTTATTAAAATTTAAACTCTGTTTACTATCAACTTTGACCATTTCACTAGCGTAAGAGCGTTTTCATACGGCGCGATACGATATCGTTTACTGTATTAACAATCCTAATGACACAGCTTACTAAAATATAATAATAAGAAAGGAAAGGAAGGAATAAAGAGAACTCACTGTTTGTTTGTTCTGGTGTTGAATCCGCTGACGATTTCTAGCTGAAAAAAAAAGCTCTGGAACGAAATGTTACCAGAGAGAGTTAAGAGAGCGTATTCCCTTTTAAAAGGTCGTCAACGCACTTACAGCTCTTCTAACGTTGCGAGCGTCCATGGACGACGATAGTTGCTTTCCATCAGCTAGTGACCTGTTTGCTCGTTTGCCTCCTTATTTTAAAAAAACTGATATAGCAAGACCCTGGAATCCGTTCTAGGTTCTTATTAATTCTATGTTCTTCCCAGGTTTCAAAGTGTAAGAGAATAGAGATACTTCGAAACCTAGTCACATAATATTCTGCTATACGTGATACGTGAACTAACTGCGCCTATTGTAACATAGTAATTTACAGTTTAGTAGACTTCTAACTTTTTGTCGGTACTTACACAGAAAGACCGTCGCAATGGTAAATAAGTGATATAATAATACCATGGATTTGAATATTGTAATTGAAGACATGAGCTGCTGGTAAGTAACAATTTGAAAACTGTTGTTTTTTTGCATAAATGGAGGCCTTTTGACCGAGAAAATGATTTAACATAAGAATTGGGATTCTATGTATAGTTAGATATTTATTGCTTATATTATTATATATAGGTATTAATTGCTTTTATGTTGAAATATGGAAATTACCGGTTCATCCACCCATGTCTTCAATTATTAAAGCAGCTACTCAAATAATTATTATTATATAAACGATCTGTAAACGATATCGTATCGTGTAGTGTGAAAAGTGTTAGAGAAGAAGATATTTCAGGCGTTAATCGCACTGAATAGCGAGCAAAAAGTTTTCACCCGCTGTTCGAATTTTATTTGAAACTTATAACGTTGTTTAAACTTCGGTCTTATGTTATATTTCAGACACTATGTTGGAGCTGGGAGCTATTATTTAATAATAGACTGAAAACAGAAAATAAAACCTCGTGACGCTGTGCGCTTACCCTGGATAGAAATGACTAAAAATTGGTCTGCACTGCTACTTTCACAGGAAAACAGTCGTACACACCCTAAAATATTATCACTTAGTTTAGTGAAGCCTCAGAATAGATATTCCGACTGAACGAGAAGTTGTTTTTTCAGACTTTGTAATGAAATGAAACGTTATTTCAGTATGAAAATTAGTAGTTGATTTTTCTTATTTAAGTAGCTGTTTTACGTAGAATTCAAACCGTGACTTCCACGTGAATCGTGTACAAGTGGTGACATTGCACCTTCCATACAAAATGCATCACAAATAAAAGCATCGACACTTGACAATGCACCCCAAAATAGCTCTACTTTATTCAAAGTGTAAAATTTTAAGCCTCGAATGCGAAGAAAACTTTATCAATTTACACTGCCACATTCTGCACTTAAGTGATTGAATGTAAAATGTGGTCTCCCTGTGGCTCTGTACTTTTAGGGATCCGTACGAAAGGAAAAAACGGGTTCCTAATGATATTGATATTGTGCCTATTCAATAATTTGGAATGGCTTATAATAATAAACTTTACAAAAAAACTTTTTAAAAAACATTAATTAATTATAAATGCAAAGACATCAAAATATTTACATAGCGACATTTTTAACCTTCAAGCGGGCGCGCGCTATTTTGTAACGGCAGTGGTCGCGCGTAACCTAAAAGATGTAGGTGAATTTGGGAAACGAAAAACTTTTCATTCAATATTATTTATTATTTCATAAATTTAATTATTATTCTTTTTAAAAGTAATCAGTTCACACAGAAAATTAAATGTATATTTAGTAAAAACTTAGTTATAAAATCCGGTGACCCAAAGTAGCTTATCTTGTGTGAACAGAGGCAGAAAAAATGATCGGAATTGTCTCATCCTAGTTCAAATTTTTTCTTCATTTAGCAATAACACTCGATGTTATCTGTCAACGACGACTTAGTTTTATAAATAAACATAGAATTTGTCTCAATTATATGAAAACTACATATTAAATTATAAGGGAGGCGCGCGGAGTCTTTTCGACGCCAGCGCCGAGACCAAAACAATTGAGGTCCTTGCTGCAAAGGGGGTGCGGAGAGTAAGTGTAAGCTATTTATTTGGTAGATAGATAAATTATGATAAGCTACTGAGAAAATGATACGGATTCAACGAGAAATATCGATGATATCAACTAAAATGTATTGAGGGGAGTCGATTCGACGTCGCGCGACCGCTTGAAGGTTAACTGTGTTTTAAGAAGTCCTAACGTCATAAATTTGTGACTTTACATTATTGCTAGTTTAGGACCGACTTGTTCGATAGTCCCATGACGTCACAATCTAGGAGTTCGAAATTTGAATTCCAAGTGCGTTCGCCGCTATTTTAAATCGAACAAAATATAACGTTTCCGCGCCCGTTACAACGCATAATCCGACTTAACAGCCCGACTTGTAAAAATTTGCTTACAAAATAAACCTTATCTTGAAAAAAGATTAACTCGGAATAAACATCGTAATGAAATGGTAATCTTATTATTCGCTGATTAAAAGCGTATTTTTTGTTTGACTTTCAATAAAACAAATTGCCTTCGAGTTTTTCTTTGGGTTTTATGAAGGAATGAGTTTTATATAAAATATCTTTGAAAAGCCTTACAAGGTCTTTGATAAGCTTAAAGGTTTTCGGCAATTATTTTGTTCTATTTAAAGAAATAGAATTAGTATAAACTAGAATAATTGAACGACTAACGGCAGTAAGAGACATTTAATTACATTAAATATTTGTAAGGAAGGAAGGAAGGAGTTTAGGTATTTGGTGAAACATTTCACCTAAATTAAAGTTAAATAAGTAACCCAAAAGTAACTACTAAATCTCTCTGAGTGCGGCTGTTATATTATGTCTTTGCTTTGTGACAATTATTCGTACAGTAGGTTTAGACTGATATTAATTATATTATATATTTTTCATCATAATAAAATCTGCAAGCGCAAACGTGAACTATTAACGTAGCTTATATCTCTTGTCTCCTCTATAACGTGTAACAGAACTAAGTGATAATACAGGTGTATGTGTCCCCTGTATTGAGTTAAATGTGAAAATAGCAACGCGGAAAGTGCAACATTTTTTTAAACTTTAGTATGGACAAATAATTATTCCTGACGCTTGGGCGCTTGCCCATACAAAATATTATGAAAAAAAATTGCGCTTTCAGTGCTGATACTTTCACAGTTAACTCCATATGATAAGGAACACATACCGTAAAGTATTATCAGTTAGCTTTGTTACACCCTGTATATCTGCACCAAATTTTATCAATATCGTACAAAGACAAATCGATTACGTAATACGCATCAATCATGATGCTGTTGCCTAGGCAAAAAAGATTAATTTTTATACATCAACTAGCGACCCGCCCCGGCGTCGCACGGGTAAAATATATTATAGCCACTGAAAAAATGATTAAAATCGATAGCCTATGATCCTTCACGTGGTCTACTTCTTATCTGTGCCAAATAACATAAAAATTGCTCCATTTGTTCGCGAGATAAGCCGTTTCAAATAATTTCCTCGGTTTTTTTCCACATTCTCTTATTAGTTTTAGCGTGATAAAATATAACCTATAGTATAGCCTTCCTCAATAAATGGGCTATCTTACACTGAAATAATTTTTCAAATCGGACCAGTAGTTCCTGAGATTAGCGCGTTCAAGTTAGCCCTTTCAAATAATTTTCCCCGTTTTTTCCACATTTTCCTCTATTTCTTCGCTCCTATTAAGGGACATGAGGGAAAAAAGCGACTTTGTTTTATAATAAGTATAGATATAGATAGATATAGATAAGATTGGTTTTATAGGTGTTTTCGTGGCACCCTGTGCTTCGAAACAAGGTACAGGGTGCTCGATATGCAATACCAATTAGCCACCCGCCGGCCGCCAGTTAATTGGCTGGCGGAGGCGGTCACTGACGGCAATGTGTCAATTACTAGCCAGATAATTAATATGGATCCAAGCATGCGTTACAAATACATACTGATATTATACAGAAGAAAGTCAGTCTGTCTTAATTCTTAAGGGGGCGACTAACCCAAAATTTTCGATTTTATAATTCATTTTTATACTTGAAAAAAAGCCCCGAATTGTGTCATTTTCGAAAATTATATAGTACATTATATTTATAAGAATTTGATCTGAGCAAAAAAACGATATCTTAAAATTTTCTCGATAGAAAAAAAATTTCACAAAGATGCGTCAAATTTTCACGAATTTTTCATTAAATGCCATAACCGTGCATTCAATTAAGTTAATATTTTAACACACTGTATAAAATTCTATCATTGAGAAACTAACCTAGCGGATTTTTATAATGTTGTATATTTATCGAGTTTTTGAGAAAAAACTAATTTGGCGATGAATCCGCGTCGTCCTTTTTCACCTGGCATATTATGAAAGACGGACATAAGTGTGAAGAGCGAAGGACGATATTTGATTTTTTGAATTAGTTGCTCTCTTAAATTATATTATACAGTATACAGGCTGTAACAAAAGTGAGTGATAATACTTTAGGGTACGTATGAGTCCTTTAATAGAGTTCACTCCGAAAGTAGAAGTGCTGAAAAAGTTACTTTTTTTTCAATTATTGTATTGGAAAAGTCGTGACATTTTGGCATTTTTCACTCAAAAAAGAAGTCAAAAGTGGTGAGATAGAATCTATCTATACTTATAAAATTACATGTCCTGACTGACTGACTGACTGATTCATCATCGCTGAGCAAAAACTGTTAAAGTTACAGCCACGAAATTTGGTGGTAAGGGTTGTTTTATTAAGTAGACACCCACTAAGGAAGGAATTTTGAAAATTTTACCCCGAAGGGGGTGAAACATGGGTTGAAAGTTTGAAACCATGAAACCCATCTCCGATATTAAACTATGCTAACGCGGACGAAGTCGTGGGCAACAGCTAAAATGTAATTAAATTGTAATTAAATGAAGATTTTGACATAAGCCCACTGACCTCCATTATACAAGTACGCTGGACCAATGATACCCATGGTATTTTGTGCCTATTTGAAGCGGAATCAGCTCCCCAATGCGAGGGAAGAGAACTAAATTTGACGTAACTTGCAAATGGCCGCTCAATCGCTATACGTTGTAGAAACCACAGATTAATAGTATACCTCCATGGTAGAAACTAGTATTAGTTCCAAGTACTCCCACTACTGCTATCAGCGCCAATATGGCGACTTTCAAACGTGATTTTTACGTCAAATTTAGTTCCTATCCCTCGCATTGGGGGAGCTAATTCCGCTTCAAATAGGCACAAATACCTGTCATTTCAAAGGGTATATATTAGTCCAGCGTACTTGTATAATGGAGGTCAGTGCATAAGCCCCATTTTATATGTCAAACTCTTCATTAAATTAAAGTTTAATCATAATTAAATGTCTCTGAGTAAAACTACAAGTTATGGCCCGTATTCACTTTCATTAGTAATAAGTGCAAGTGATTAGGGCAAGTGATTAGTTATTAGGAAAAAGTAAGTGTGGACAGCGACTGTTTAGTGCAAGTGATTAGCCGGCTGCGTAGTAACGTGATTAGTTCTGTATTCACTTTGATTAGTGATTAAGTGCAGGTGACTAGTACAGGTGATGAGTGATTAGTAGAAAGTAATGTGGACAGCGACTGATTAGTGCAAGTGACTAGTCGGCTGCGTAGTAACGTGATTAAAAGCGTGTTCTATTTTTTGCGAGTGCAAGTGCGTGACAGATGAAAACCAATTTTGGTTTCGTTTGGCAGCTCGAGATTGTTACTATTATTCCGCTAGGTATATTAACTTTATGGGCCAGACTGACGTGGTGTGCCGTGTGAAGCGTCCATAGATATAGTATATCATTATTAAATAATATACCTATTAAAAGTACAAAAGGACACCCTTTCAATTACTTCCATACTAATCCATACTTATTACTTACTAATATACTAATAATATTATAAATGCGAATGTGTGTCTGTCTGTCTGTTACCTCTTCACGTTTATACCTCAGAAGTCAGAACCGATTTTGCTGAAATTTGGCATGGAGATACTTTGAGTCCTGGGAAAGGACATATAAAAATACTTCGTGGTCTTTATATATAAAACTCAAAGGTGACTGACTGACATGTTGATCTATCAACGCACAGCCCAAGCCACTGGACCGATCGGGCTGAAATTTGGCATGCAGGTTTTTGATCATGAGGCATCATCATGAGGCAGAAAGGATTTTGATCAATTCTACCTCCAAGGGGTGAAAATAGGGGATCAAAGTTTGTATATAACAATACTTCTTAACGCGAGCGAAGCCGCGGGCAAAAGCTCGTTTTTGATAAAACCAATATTAAAAATGAAGGACATGTCAAAATGGCAGTTTTATTTTTGAAACTTGAACGCTCGTGTTGACAGCTACTACTGAATTTACTAAATTAAATTACTAAAGAGCCACTAAACAAGAATTGGACACTACTTGCACTACACACCTGCACTCCACTGCCTCAATTACTAGTCACTTGCACTTGCACTAATCAAAGTGAATACAGGCCTTTAAATGCAATAGTTGGCAGTTCGTGCAAGTTGATTAACAAATCAATAGTCGCCTTTGAGTGTCCGCTATCTAATTCTGTTTGGTGGTCAGACGTTGAGCTCACTGCTGCTAGAACGCCATTGTAAAGAGACGTACATCTTGTATACTCTTGATGCTGATGGATATTTATCGTCAATTTTATTATTACATTCGGCATCAAAAAATGAGTCTCTATGTCTGAAATTAAACACAAAACACCGTGTTTTCTTTTTAAGGAAAATGAACCAATTAATTGTGTTCATTTTTATCTTGAGTTTAAAACAGACAACATACGGTTTGGAAAGACTGCCAGTATATCTGTCAGCGGCAGCAAAATAATATACACTGATGAACATAGTGTAAAGTTCACACTTCAACGAGATGTGGCAACTAACGATGCGATGTGATGACTACACAAGAAGAAGAATAAGAGACTTAATTAAACTTTATTGACTACGCAAGAAGATACACATTGAATTGACGGGCTTTTCGCTTGTGTAGTTAGGCTGCCTCTTAAAATTTTGAATGGCTCATTTAAAATGTATTGCCTCGTCAGTCGTCACGCTTGAGTCTAGAGTCTAGACTGTGAACTGAGTACTGACTGTACCAAATTGAGATAACTGCAGCTGCTAAAAAAGACCCACAGCCGAACAAAAAAATACTCCTCCTTTCTTTGGATGTCAGTTAAAAATGTAATTGAGTGTATTATGAACGTGTCCCAACTCCCAAGCCACAGTTTATAAAAGAAAGGTATTATCTAGTCCGACTGGCGGCCACCGCCCGGCTGCTATCAATCGGGGCTTTTAGCAAATGTTTTATTTGTGCACAATTTTCGAGCGTCGAAACAATATTTTTCGATCCTCCATAAAGCGATTTATTGTGTTTTATACGTTCAATTAAATTTTTCGCTCGAAACTCGACGTTTTTCGTATATTTAATTTGTGCTTACAGCTTTGCTGTAGCAGCGATTTATGTAAAAACAATTAAAAAACTGTATCGGTTGTCTGATCCGTTGCAAAAATCTTATCTTTAAAAACGGTTTATTTCAGATAGCAATTACTGTTCGTGTTACAATTAGCATAAAAACTGTTGTGTAATTTTACAGGTTGTATTTTTTTATTGTCTAGACTCTAGATTTTATAGAATGTTGGCCACAGTTTTTCCATTTACATTGTGGCAACATCTGAGAGCCTCAAACGAAGATCTTCCGAGTTCCAACCAAGCTAGAAGTTGTCGTTTCAGACGTTGTAATAAAAACACTTTTTGTAATAAAAACACCTTCAGGTTTCAACTTTCAGACAAACTTCGACATCATGATTCAGGATTCACATTTAGATGCTGGCTAAAATGATCACAGACACAACCAAAAATGTCATAAAAACCGTTCCATCTGTTCCGCCAATTTTCGCAAAAAACACCGCGAGAGAATTTTATGCAAACTTTAAACTGCAATGCAATCCCAGCTATAAACACAATGTACTATAAGGCATCATAACTCAGGGGAGCGCTTTAATTCCTCATTTATCACCTGAGCAGAAAGAGCGCGCAAATAGCTCTATCAGTAAATCCTGCTTTTTATGTTCCCCGCGGAGTTCTATAAGTTTTATGTTATGGATTTCGATTATTTGAAATTCGAATAGAAACTGTATGGAATTGTTGTTTTTATTTCTTTTGGTCGAATTAATGCGTAATTTTCTTACCCAAATTCTCTATGGTAAGATCACTATTATAGTAAGCTGATCACTATAACAGTAGTAGATCTGAAAAACTAATTATAGTGTAGTGACTAGTGTACATAGCTAATTTCTTTTATAAAAACCTTTTTATACTATTTTGTACGACTCTATAATTTATGATTTTTTGACTTGTTTACTTTTTGATAGATTTAGAGAAGAGATTAAAAAAAGAATTCAACTGAAATATCGAGTGTGCTATTTTATCATTTTCTCCGACGCACCTTCTAAACAAGAAAGTTGAGCAAGCGATTCACCTCGCAACGACGCGAGGACCTTGCTCACTTCAATAGGGTTACTTTCTATGAAAGAATAAACTATTTGATAGGTTGAAAGGAATTTGGAGATTGTCATTTAGTTGGAAAGCTAGTACATTACTGTTCATAGAGATAGTTCGTCAGGCAGGGTTCGTCACTTACTTTTATGTATTTCATGAATGGTTGTAGCAGCTTCCAGTGATTTCATTGTAGCAGCTTTCCATTGAGATTTCTGTATACATAATATGAACTCTTTGTATCAGGGATTTTATAATTTGCTTATTACATTTTTTTAAACGTCTTCAAAAAAGAAGTGGGGTATCATGTTCTTATCATTCGCGGTTATCTTCTCTTCGCCATTTGTGAACCGATTTTGATAATTCTTGTTGGTAAGAGTTGACTCATAGGTGGTCCACAATTAGGAATTCCTGTTTGAAGTTGGGTTTTGTAAGTATTTTTAGATACATCTACGTCCATTCAGTTTCATTTACGTCGCAGTTCTTGTCAAAGCTAAAGGAAATGGCGGCAAGTTATTTAGCGATATACTCGCGATTCGCGAATAAAACAGAATATAATGAAAATAGTTTTTTATTTACCCTCGTTATTTGAATTAAGGCTAACTCGGCTTCGATCGGCGGGAACACGGCAATGCACTTACTTCATTTAGCCAGTCAACTCCGCTCCTTGATTGCCTCGCAAACCCATCTCGTTTAGCTTATTAAGCCAATAATATAACGCCGTAAAGGTAAGATATTTTATTTATTGGGCACTTTTATTCCGCTACGACTCGTGAGTCGTGAGTCGTGACATCAAAAAACCATACCACGGAAAAGTAACTGAGACTCCAAAAATGGTTTCACTTTTAGTTAGTTGTGTGAATGAAAACTCTGAACAATGCTCACAGAGATTTTTATATTTTCCCGCAAACAAAATAAATTAAACCCTATTTCATTATATTATAGTTCATATCGTAAACAATATACTTACTCAGTTGCAACAATAATAAATTAAACTACCTTTAATTTGATGTTTTTACCAGACATCGTAGTTTATTTTGAGGGTGGTATTCTTTAAAACGAGTGGAATTTCATTCACTCATTTGTTCGGAGTTTAAAAAAAACTCTTACTTCTCTACTAGAAGTTACGCTTATTACTTATTAGTAACTACTAACTACATAATATTATGACGCCCGCAACTCCGTTGCGCCAAAATAGTATATAATATCACTGGGAGTTTACACTTGTCGGAATAAAATATGTCTTTTCCCGGGATTCAAAGTATGTTTATGTTAAGTTTCATCAAAATCGGTTAAGCCGTTTGGATGTGAAAGGTAGGTAACCGACAGACAGGCACACTTATGCATTTATAATATTATGGACATGGCATTACAGCATTACAGCAACAACCATTTATTTTTTTATCGTATTAATATAAAATATCAGTGGAGCTTAATAAATTCATATAAATAGTTACAAAGATCACCGACTAAATTATGAAGTTGATTTTTTACCCGAGACCCTCCTCAATATACTGTCACCAACAAAACCAATGAAACAATGTTTAGCAATTTCAAAAGTTAATAGTTTGTGTAAAAGTTTAGTCCACAATATGAGACTCGATGTAAGTTGGCCAACTCCGCCAAGTGGGAAGAAGTACAAAGCGTCGGTTTTAATATCGATAACTTGTATCTTCTAGTTGACAATGAAGTGAAGTGTAGCGCGAGCGGTAAAAAGTACTTTGTATTTAGTTTGATCATTATCAACGGCATAAAAGGTACCATTTTTATGTTTAAACTTTAAATACTAGATGACGCCCGCAACTCCGTGGCGCCAAAATTCGTTTATCGCACGGGAACCGTACATTTTTCCGGAATAAAAAGTATCCTATGTCCCTCCTCGGGACTCAAAGTATCTCCATACCGAATTTCAGCAAAATCGGTTCAGCGGTTTTGGCCTGAAGAGGTAACAGACAGACAGACAGATAGACAGACAGACGGAGAGACAGACAGACGGACAGACAGACACACTTTCGCATTTATAATATTTAGTTTTTAACATTTCATTTTCTAAAGTAGCTAATTATAAGCAATTCAAGCAAGTAAACTTAACATTTTTTTATCCTCCGACAGCAATGGTAGTAAGTTTGCCGTGTCTGTCTGCCTATGTAGACCGAATTTTATCTTGTTAAGCTGTTGCATAACTTTTATCGCAGGCTTTGGGCGTGGCGACCGAATGAAGAAATTCCGTAACGAAAAAATCCTAACACCCACTTCGACCGGCACAATGGTGCAGTCGATAGTTTTATCGCGGCAGTCTCCAAGTGCCACGCGTATTTTATTTTTTGTTTTAATGTGTACACACACACTGACAGACAGACAGACGCGTTGACTTATAAAACCTCTCTTTTTTGACCGACTTCCAAAAAGGAGGAGGTAATACGTTCGGCTGTATGTATTTTTTTTTAATATATGTTCACCGATCACTCAGCCGTTTGTCGTCCGATTTTCAAAATTATTTTTGTGTTGTATAGGGTTCAACTCTAATTTGGTAACATGTTCACAAAAGTGGTGATCTGATGATGGGATCCTTGAGGAATCGAGGGGACTCCTTGGAATTTGTATGGAAACATATAGTGATTTTATTTTTTTCTCAAGCATTCGAGGTAAATGCTACCAAAAAGTAAGATTTCGTACCAGGTCATACCCTGGATCCAAAGGTACCGAACAGAACTTTTGAATGCTTATAGGTACAGGTTTGGGGATTTCGGCGTTGCTTAAACAACTAAAAGCATAAGCTAACACATCAATTTGTTTGGTCATCATCATCACAACCATAATCATACCATTGGTCATCACACTATGACCCAATTATGGGTACTTTTCGTGATATTTTGCATCGAAGCAGATGTTTTTGATGATGATTTCGCTGTTTGAGGACAGATTTTCAAATTTATTGTGTTGTTGTATAGGATATAATCTTAATTTTGTATACTTAACAATTACGAAAGTGGTGAGCTGATGATGGGATCTATGAGCAATCGAGCAATCCTTGATATTTATCAAAACACTCATAGTGGTAAAAATGTTGTTTCTAGTAAATTAAACATAATATTATGTTACGAATAAGAAATAAATAATATATAAAATAAGAAATAAATTTCATACAAAGGTGTCTCTTGGTCCAAAAGCACTGAACAGAACTCCTGAACCTTTAAAGATAAAAATTTGGAAATTGCAGCATCGCTTAGATAACTGCAAGCATTTACCACAATTTCGCTTACAGTAACATAATGTGAATAGTTAACATTCGTATTGGTTATTTACGCATAAAGCCTAATTTTGTAGATACTTAACTAAAAAGAGTGAAGTTATTATTTTTAAGAAAAAAATTAAAACCGACTTCCAAGGCAAAAACAATAGTAATATTATGAACTATTAAATAACTCTTACTCTTTAAAAGTGCCTTTTTCAGAATTCGTCTAAATCTCAACTATTTCTGTGCATACTACAGTCTTCATTAGTTTGAAGTCGGTACCAGTTCTAAAAGTTTCAGATATTCTGACATTGACTGAACTCACGATTAAATTAGCTGGTACCGACTTCGAAGTAATGAAGACTGTAGTATGTACAGAAATAGTTGAGATTTAGACGAATTCTGAAAAAGGCACTATTAAAGAGTAAGAGTTATTTAATACTTTTTAGTTCATAATATTACTATTGTTTTTACCTTGGAAGTCGGTTTTAATTTTTTTGTTAAAAATAATAATTGTCGGATAAAAAACAATGAATCATTGTGGGCTGTCTGTGGCTGATAAAAATAAGACAATTTAAAACGCTCAATCGATCTTCAGGGAAATTACCCTTATGTCGCTTAGGAATAATTATTTTCATATTTTATTCTGCACAATATTAATATCAAAGCTAAGTAGGATTAGCAATTAATATTCTGTTACTATAATACTTCTAATAGATATTAAATATACTTATTACTTATTCTGCTTTTTTAATCCAAAGAATACTTCGAAATGGTATCGATGCAGTATGTATAGATTATATATTATTATATAGGTTTACCAAAATCTGATGGCAAAAAGTGGGAAAATAAATTAACTCTAGCAATACCGGGTTAATTGGAATAAAACATTTTGATCCTTTTTTTTCCGCGCCTGATTCTGTGTGTGAAACATGCAAATATATAAATTTATCCAATGATCAAGGATATTTTTTTGAAAATCTGCTGTCAAAAATTGCCATCAGATTCTGGTAGACCTATAATTAAGACGTTACCTCTTCACGCTCAAACCCCGTAACCGATATTAATGAGACTCGATGATGATGATGAGGATATCTGTCTGTCCATCTGCCGGTCTTTCCGTCTGTGCGTCTGTCCGTCCTTCCGTCCATCCGTCCATCCTTCCTTTCGTCCTTCCGTCCGTCTATATGTTTGTAGGATACTTACTAATACTTGAACAAATACTTACAAAAAAAACATAAAATTGGCTGAAGCAAAAATGATTTGACACGAGTGTTCCATTGAGGTGAGATCCTGTAATTACCGGGGCCCTCGAGGCCCGAGACGTGATCAATCGCGGACGCGGCCTCGAGGACTCTCGGGGTCGGGAACGCACTTGCTAATCTCAGTATTGCATACTTGGTGAAATGGTTCATGGCCGGAATTGTTGCTTTGTGCTTGACAAGTGGTTTTGCTGTCCAAAATGGGATGACTATGATGTTGGTAGATATATGAGTTTACATTGCAACGTGGCGGAGTGGTTCGAATTTATTAGAAACCGTGCCACCTCGTCAAATTGATGATTTGGCCATATATCTTCTATCTTCTCTTCTATATATTATATATGTTACGGCCTACGGGTAATGCTAGAAGGTGGAGTAAACCTAGGTTTACCCGGGTTGACTTAGTATTACCCAAGTCTTTTGGGTAAAGTCCGAATAATAAGAAAAATAAATTTTTATTCGGGGTTTACCCATACTCACCTAAGTCTACCCAACTCTGGCTGGGTAATGTTAGGTGTTGTGTAATTTTCGAGCCTGTGGCATAAAACTCGGGGGCCCGCGTTCCCCCGCTACTATTGAGGAAATGTTCTCAAGGAATCAGTTTTATAGTTTATATATAAAATTCAAAACTGACTGACATGGTGATCTATCAACGCACAGACCAAACCACTGGACGGATCGGCCTGAAATTTTGCATGCAGGTAGATGTTATGACGTAGGCACCCGCTAAGAAAGGATTTTGATAAACTCCAAACCCAAGGGGTTAAAACAGAGGATGAAAGTTTGTATATAATAATACTTCTTAATGCGAGCGAAGCCGCTGGCAAAGGCTGCTTTACATTATAACACATTGCCGAAAATAAATTGGCATCAAAATCATGGCTTAAATCCCCGGGATCCCAATGTCGACGAAGTACACGTAATCCAGATCTTTCGATTTAATTAAAAACGATTATTTTCTTTGTGAAGCCACGTCCGGTCTGACTCGCCGATCCGTCAAAACGGTTCGCGCACACTATGCCGGGCCGCTTCGTACCGGAGCGCAGAATAATACAGCGCAAAATGCTAATGCACATCGGTTGCAGGCTGGGCCAAGAGTCGGGATAGGTTTTGTCCACATCTGTATATTATCATGACCGCGTATCAGATCTCCGTCGGGTAGCATCGAAGCGTATCATGATCGCTAGAAATGTACGCGATCATGATACAGATGTGGACAAAGCCTTAAGCTGGTTTTATCGCTAAGAGTTTCGGCAGCGCTGAGCACGCTACTACTACCTCCTCGAACGCGCGCGCTCCAACGGCGCTGCCGAAACGCTTAGCGATAAAACCAGCCTCAAAAGTTCGCGCACAATATGCAAGACCACGTCGTGCCGGAGCGCAACATAATAAAGCGCAAAATGCTCAGGCGCGTCGGTGCTAGGCTGGACCGCAGGACCGCAATCAGGGGGATTCAACGTCTACTCTCCAGTGCGCTCGACTCCAGTGCCTTGAAAGATTTTGAGTTCAGTTACCTGCTTGCTATTATAGCACACAGAGGAGGGACGGATGCACGGATGCAAATCCATCTATTCAATCAATCAACATTATAATGCAAGCCGCTACGGGCCGACAGTGTTAAAATTCAAACTGATTATAGTCAATCGATTTGAGCGAATTTTTGCGCCGCCGAACGGTGCGGCTCGGCATAACATGCGCGAAACTTAATTCCACACTCCGATTCCTCTTTATTGAAAATCAAAATTTAAAAGTATATTTTTGGCGTGCCGCAAAATATTTTTGTAACATTCAATATTCAATATTAAATTTTCGTGCCGAAATATTTCATATTTTAACGGAATGCGTAAAAGCTTTCTAATCTAATATTCTTGGGCCGAGTTTCTTGGTGTTTTTGTTGCTCATCATGCTGTATATAGTATACATAATATATTATACAAATTGCGGCCTTGTGTAGCCTCTCCACACCTTGATAACAAGCGCTTTCACTATGAAATATTAGCCTCATATTAGAGAAAATATCTACTTAGCCAGAATAGGGCTAGCACATAAACATTTTACTTGTGATAGAGTTAAAATAATAACAAAATATTTTTTTGTGAGAGAGTAACAAATTCTGATGATTTATGAACACACATAATATTTTAAAATGTTTGTTTTATCGTTATCGTTTCCTTGGCTTTAAAATCCGGTAATAAAAACGAAATGATCAGGTTTATTTTACACTACTGACATTATTTTGTACAATTTTATCTGTTACAGGCATTTTATGATAGAGTCGCTTATCTTCTGAATTAATAATATAAAAATTTGAGTCGCAAAACTGTAGAGTCTGTACAAAAAAGAGGTTATTTTTAAAGTTTTCTAATTTTTTACAATTTCAGCTTTTACCAACCCTAGCCTAATGTAACGGAATGACGAGAAACGTAAAAAATTTGAACCGCACCGCCAATGCAAAACGAACTCTATGTCACTGGGAACAAAGTTCACATTGAGGTGAGGTAGAAATGTAGTTAAGTAATAGCACGCACTCGGAGACTCTTTCCAGGTGGAAGCTTGATAGATTGTCTTTTTGCCGCTTTTGGCTTCGATACGGCATTTGACGTACCATTTAGGGATGTCGCATAATTGTAACTACGAATTATAATGCTAATTTAGGAACCCCAAGTTATGGCATGAATCTCCGACTCTCGAAGTTTCCAATCCCTTACAATAGATCATTTTTAAGTTCTCATTGTTTTTATTCTAGAATAGTATACTTTTATAAAACAATTTTGTCATTTCTTGATTTTAAGTATCGATTTAACCCTTAGCCACCTAATAGTTGATAGACTGTTTTAATAAATCTATAATCTTTACTTATAATAAAATCGTAGAGGTAAAATTTTTGTACACTGAAAAAAATTGAAAAAACGAGTCAGGGGCATGTAATAGAGGAGTAGTAGAACACATTTTAACTGTTTTTTTTAATTTTTATTTCTCTGTCTGTTTGTCTGTTTGTACAAGCTAATCTCTGAATCCACTGGACCGATTTCAATTAAATTTGGCATGGTGATAGCTTACATCCCTGGTCAACATCTTAGATACTTTTTTAACCGACTTCCAAAGAAGGAGGAGTTAATGTTTACTTTGCTCTTGTGCTTCTGTGGTCAGATTTTCAAAATTATTTTTTGTTGTATAGATTGTTAATCCGAATTTGATGCCATGTTTACAAAAACGGTGACTTGATAATGATTTTCTCGGGATGTCTAGTCTGATAGTCTTTGTTCTCGCGGCCCACTTGGGCCTTACGGGAGTTGAAGCGTTAAAAATAAAATTGTATATTGTTTTCAAATATCTACAATATCTCTTAAATACGATTAGTAAAAGTAAGAAGATCACCAAAGGACGTTGATATATTGTGCTACGCAACCTATCAATATTGTGTCCCTGCGAGATCTCTGAATATTGTACATCAATGCGACATCATTTCTTCTGTTGTCACAGTGGCCTCTATTGCTCCTACTACATCACCTTTACGCCAACGACATAAGGGTTGCTTTTATAAAAATCCCAAAGGTGCCAATTTAAATCAAATTAAATATCGCTGATTTCAGGAACCTTAAACTAACAAAAACTTTGCAGACTCACATTATCCATACTTACATTATAAATTATGTGAAAGTGTGTCTGTCTGTCTGTTACCTCTTCACGCCTAAGCCGCTGGACCGATTTTGCTGAAAGTTATTGTTGGGTCGAAGGCTACCTCTTTTGTATTTAAGAAACATAACCAGTGACAATGTAAAGACCTCTGAAAGTATGGCTCATATTGGAAACATGTAAAATTAGTAAATTGAAGTGTACAAACTATAAAGTATTTCAGGTTTTTTAAGTTTATAGAAAACATTTTAGAGAAAACCACATGGTCCTTTGAGCAAAGTGAAATAAATAGAAGCCTTCGAGGACTTGATCGGGACCTCTGAGAAGACAACATGGTCCACCGAGCAAGCCTTCGAGGATACAAGCAGGACCTCTGAGTTTTTTCAGTTTATAGAAAACTTTTTAGAGAAAACCAGAGTTATGCAGATACTTGGTGTCCGGGGAAGATCATAGGTTACTTTTACCCCGAAAAAATGTACTGTTCCCGAGCGATAAACGAAAGTATTATCACTTAGTTTTGTTATACTCTGTATGGTTCTGTTATTACCGGGGCACATTTTTGACAGATTGCAGTACACCCGGTTGTGACGGTTGACGTATCAATTTGGGTTCTGTCGATTCCAGTTCGCAATTACTGCTGATAGCTTAAGCTGTAGGAAATGCGGAATAACGGAAATATTATGCGCATATTATAATATTATATCGATTTTAATTACAGCAGTTTCGATAATGTAATCCATACGAATATTATAAGACGAAAGTGTCTATCTGTCCGTCTGTTAAACCTCTTCACGCCCAAACCGCTGAACCGTATTAGCTGAAATCTACCGGCAAAGCGCATAAGATTCTTTTTATCTCGGAAAAATGTACGATTTCCATGTGCATTTAATAATCAACTTGCAATTTATGTGTGCTCAACAAAAAATGGTTTGTAAAAATCCAACATTCAAAAACTGACGTAATTTTTAATTAAATATTTTCGCTTTTAAATATACTTACTTTGAATGCAAAGTCTTTGATGTTTGGATGAAAGGATACATTAGCTGCAGTTATAATCCCTGGAGTAGCGACATACTTCGCATATGTATCGTCATACTGTATTATGTACTGATGAGACGTGTCAAGGCAAAAAGTGTCTACTTCTTATGTGCCCTAATTTGGGGAATTTGAGTTCTGATTTCTGAATTAAGTACTTTGTTTTCTTGGTATTTTTGCAGTTACGGATATAAGTAGTTAAATTAACATTATTAGATGTTGCAAAATCTGAATAAGTTTTTTCATACGTCCCAGGACAAAAAAATATAGACATAATATTATAATATATAGTAACTAAGTTACATCTTGCCGTTTTTTCCTTGTAACGAAACTCGTGTAATAAAATCCTCTGTCCTGACTCCTGAAGGACATACCGTGGTATAAATACACAGCCTAAGCCACTGATTGTAGAGATATTAATTTGAGGAGTGTTATTTGTGCGACGAGGTATTTAATAAAGAGAGATTTTAAAGAGAGATTTTACGTTTGATTTCCAAGGGGATGAAATATAATTTCAAAGAATATTTGTCATGCAAATACAGAAGTCAGAAGTAGCCCATCCATGCTTTTAAAATCATTGTAAATAGTCGTTTTGTTGTCTTTTCCTGTATTTATATTTCAGCTGCACACACATTTAGTTTTTAAAGAAACTTTGCACATTACTACCCCTAATTTATTTTTAAATCCTAACATTGATATTAAAAACACGAAAGTATCTCTGTCTGTCTGTCACCATCACTGCCTCTTTATGCTTAGACCCCTAAACTGATTTTATTGAAAGATATATTAAGATACTTTTTTCCAGGGAAAGGACATAGGAAGGTTTTATCCCCAAAAAATGTACGGTTCTCGTGTGATAATAAGCGGTGAAATAAAGTTAGAGGGAACATCTAAATCTAAATAAATAAACGTAGATTCAATAATTTAATATAGAACCTTAATCAATTAAATAACTTATACCTAACAAAATTATATTATTTAATAGAAAAAATATGTTTTATTTTATTTCGAATTGGTAAAGTATATATTTTTTTCTATTGAAACAGGTTCTAACCCCTTGTTTGAGTTATGAAATTGAAACAAACAAAAGATATTGTCGGACCGCCGATGTAATGTAATAATATTTCTTAGTAAGTATATTTTACGGGAAAACAAATCCTTTTTACTCAACTGCGACAGGAGCGTTAGGTTATTTTAGTGAATGGTGTGTATTGTTACCAGTTTAGGAAGATTGAAAGTCTTCTTTGCCGTAACAATAACTCCCACACCGGTTCCGGTGACGGTGGCCGGCTTCTTTGAAGCCAGGCCAGTTACGCAGGAGTAATTTTCAAAAGCAATCCAACCATAAACCAAACAAGAAGTCATGTTTGAAGACGTTTCAATATTATTGGTAGAATTAATTTGCACACACAGTCATGATAATAATTATTCAATATGCTGTATTAATACCAATATTATAAATGAGTTTCTCTGTCTCTTAACGCTCAAACCACTGGACTGATTTCGATAAAATTTGGTACTGAGATATCTCGAGTCCCGGAAAAGGACATAGGATACTTTTTGTTCCGCAAAAATGTACGCTTCCTGCGCGATAAACGAATTTTGGCGCAACGGAGTTGCGGGCGATATCTAGTTCTCTATAATATTTATTGAGGTTGACTACATCAACCTCTTCATAGAGAATTCTCACACTCAACTCACTGAGCTTACAGTAGTAAGCTTTTAAGTATCTGAAAGCTTCGGAGTAGTAGATGAGAGCTTCAACAGTGGATGTCGTGTGGCCTCATACTACTGATAAATTACCTCAACTTGTACACATAGAATGTAACATAACTGGATATACTATTAACTATTAAGTAAGATATTCTCAGGCAGGACCTTGGTCGTTTGGTCGGGTTATGTCAATTCATGCTACTCGCAATCCGATGCCTAGGTTTGGCGTAATGCGACCAAATTACATAGGTCCGCTATTTACCTTTTTTTTACATGGGGAAATGCTTTACGCATCCCCGGAGGATTGGGGACATCGGCCGGGGTATGTGGGACTCTCCGAGGTGGGACCCACTAAAACCACATGGTGCTCCACTCCCCTCTTGGGCATAGTTACCACTATAAGAAGAGAATTCCTGCTTAAAAGGCCGGCAACACAATTGCATCTTATGATGTTGCGAGTGTCCATGGGCGACGGTATTTGCTTACTATCAGATGATTTGCTCGTTTGCCTTCTAATTTTACATAAAAAATTGAGTGGTCATTGATCAAGTTAGACCGCGGTTCTTAACTTGGAGATTCGATTGAGGAAATTGACTGGCAAGTAAGATGATCAATGCTCGATGCATTGACACACAAGACAAGGTTCAAAGTCGAGCCTGCGGCTGATATCTCGTTATATCAGTCATTCCCCCCACTAGATTAAGACAACAAAGGAAGTGAGTGCTTTTGTGTATAGCGCACACACTTCGGCAGTAGTAGTCTCGGTGCCGAAGGAAATTAAACATGACAATATAATATACATATAAATATTATAAAGGCGTGTGTAATATTGTGTCTGCTACCTGCCTACCTCTTCACGCCCAAACCGATGAATCGATTTTGCTGGTATTTAGTATGGAGATTCGTTGAGTCCCGGGAATGACATAGAGCTGGATACCTTAAATCCCGACATTGTACCTTTTTTTATCAAAGCATTTAACTTCACAACCCTACCTATTTTTCCCTATACAAATTTTCATGTAGCTATCCAGTAACATAGAGCTACGTGGAGCAGATATTGTTCTTTTAGCCACTTAGAAAATTGCTGTCGTGGCCTTGAATTAAGAAGATTCAATATAGCTTGTGGCACAAAGGCAGCTTGCTTATCTTTTTATCTTTCCATTATTCTCCTTTATCTTATTGGTCCTTCAAATTGTATAACGTTTTAAATTAACTTGTAAGAAGTACTTAAATAGATCGAGGAACCTGTTTTAATTTGTTTCTGATTTAGTAATATTTGGCAACTTGATAAAATTCAGTTTAAAGTAGAAGTATTTTTACAAAAGGATATATTCGAAAACATACATACATAATAAAGAAGCAATTTTTGGGGGTTTCAAGCTAAGGGGGTCACATCATAAAAAAATATGATAAAAAAGGTTTAAAAACACTGGAGTACAGGAATAGAGTATCTCTAACCCTGTATATTGCACTTGTCATATGAGCACTTTGGATATAACTACTGTGTAGCTAGGTTGGTTGCCGGCACTAGGGTAAGGGCCTGTTTCACCGCTTCCTGATAAGGCTATCCACCACTTAACTTGACAGATGGAGTATGGAGAATCTGTCAAATAAGCCTATCCGACACCTTATCAGGAAGCGGTGAAACAGGCCCTAAATATTGTAATACTGTGCCTGCACCCCCTGAAGAGCATGTTTTTTTAATAATCTTATTCTGTGATCTTTAAATTTTAAAAACTCTTCTGTTTCCTTGTGAACTGTAATATGCGTAATAAGTCCGGATGATTTTGTAAATAATACAAGATGTACGGTCTCCATTTACCCTGTTCCCTACCCTGTTACCCTCGCTGGCTATCGGGAGTGCTCTATTTGTCTCGATTGTAGGCGATATTTCTCTCGCAACCATTATATAATTATGGATCTCTTTAGATATAGGTATTCGTAATTTTATAAAGTACTAGATGACGCCCGCAACTGGAACCGTACATTTTTCCGGGATAAAAACTATCCTATGTCCTTTCTCGGGACTCAACGTATCTCCATGCCAAATTTCAGCAAAATCGGTTCAGCGGTTCGAGCGTGAAGAGGTAACAGACAGACAGACAGACACACTTTCGCATTTATAATATTAGTATGGATATGGATTACTAATATTGGAAGAACGAAAATCTGGCTACCTATCTGCTCTGCTCTATTTAACGAAAAGCCTAAATCGTTAAATAAGGAGACACTTAGAGCCTCCGCGAAAAAGGACATACTTATTAAGATTATTTTTTTGCCTTTTTTACAGTTCTAGGGTGATAAACTAATATGTACACCAAGATGTCGGCATCATTTAGTTATCAGTCAAGAAGAAATTCGACAACAGATTGAACTCCAAGCATGGTATTCCCCCAAACCTCATACATTGCATCTTTACTGTGTATTTGTTTGCATAAATCCATAAAAAAAACCCGTAATGTATATTATTATGTGCATTGTGCGGGTATAAATCTGGTGTTTCTGAGTTCCTTAGCCAGTTGATACACTGACAAAGCAGTATGAAGTCGTACTTGGTTGTTGCTGCTCTCTTGATAGCTTTAGTAGTAGTGCAGGGTGACGATTCAGAAAGTAAGTAAACTATATTTTGAGTAGAGTTTTTTCCGTTTCCCGTTCCCAGTTATTCTGTTGCGAACAAAGGCAATCGCTCGGAAACTTTACATTTTTCCGTAACCAAAACTATCCTATGCCTTTCTTTCAAAGTGATCCATTTAAAATTTCATCTTAATCGGTTCAGCCCTCTAATTGTAAAGAGGTAACAGACAGACATACCTTCGCATTAATAATATTATGTAAGGACTAGCTGTTGTCCGCGACTTCGTCCGCGTTAGGATAGTAGATCACGTCCCAAGTATTATTTTTCAAAAATATTCAATGTACAGAATTGACTTTCCTACGATTTTATTATATGTATAGATTATTATTAATTAATAACCGGCTTTATCGTGGTAGTATATGACGTAGTTATAGATACGTAAAATATGTCCTCATTTTCGTCAAGCGATCTCAAAGTAATGTAGGACCTCAATTTTATCTCTGTTTCAGATCCTCACAGACTGCAGAAAAGGCAGTTTTCCAGTTCCATCCTCTTCTCGAAGAAGCCGACTCCTGCGCCCTGCATCTTCTACGAGTGCATCCGAAGCTGCCGAGCCAAGGGTTACCAGGGGGGAGGCTGGTGCAGCGCCAGCGGCTGCGCCTGCACACGATGAACCATCAACAGCAAAGGAACTCTGTAGATTCTAGAACTTTTTAGAAGTAAATAAAAAAGTAAAAAATTTGACTGATTTTTTATTCACACTAATTTTATAAATGCGAAAGTGTGTCTGTCTGTTACCTATTCACGCCTAAGCTGCTGAACCGATTTTGAGGACATTTGGTATGAGTCCCGGAAAAAAAGTAACTCTTTCAACGCTGCTACTTCACAAAGAATTTTATACAAGGGACATTTAAACATCCTAAATTATTATTACTTGTTTATTATACCTTACACCTCATAATATTATAACAAAACTAGCTATTTGACCGAGCTTTGCTCGAGGTTCGAAAAACACAAATAAAATGACATTTTCTAAAAATGATTCCTAGCTAGATCGATTTATCGCCTATATATACTAAATTTCATGAAAATCGTTGGAGCCGATTCCGAAAGATAATAAGATAGCATTCTCATACTATGCGGGCTCTACACTCGCCCGCGAAGGCCGCGAACCGCGAGTGTGGAGGGTTTCGCATTTGTACGCATCGTGTTCACGGCGCGTAGCATCCGTGAATCGCGGCCGCAATTCGCGCCCCGAGTGTAGAGCCCGCATTAGGTATATTATCCGCTAAAGCTTAACAAACGTCAAACGACAGTTTCTTTTTAACCAACTTCAAAAAAAGGAGGTTATCAATTCGACGCGTATGTATGTAATATTTCCAGAACTGCCCAGTTTTTGTATAATTATGTTTATCTATGACAGCTTCTGAACAAATATGCCAAATTTCAAAAGTGTATGTATGTATGTATGTATGTTTTTATGTTTGTGCACGCATATCTCCGGAACCACAAGTCCGATTTTAGTGATTCTTTTATTCTTGTACTAGGTATTGTTCAACTTAGGGAATACTGCAAGTTTCATCAAAATCGGTTCAGTAGTTTTTGAGATAGGGAATTTTAATTCTTAATTACGTACAGAAATTTGAAACCTGTTTAATCTTTTTAAAATACTGTTATTTTACAAACGAATACATTTAACCCATTAGATATGTCCACACAGGCATGCGTTATAGCGCAGTCAACAGCGCATGTGAGGCATGCCCGCGACGCATGCCCTCTGACCGTATCCAAAACTTTCGCTTTGTTCTTTTTTTCTGAAATTTCTTATGACCAATTAAGGCACACATATTCCACCCACTAAAATGTTCTCGTCGCACATGTTAAATAAGCCGACAGACACTGCAACTGAACAATAATGATAAATAATGTTGACGTTGTGTTATTTGACACATTCAATTATTGAATGCGCCTTCAATACGAAAGTTGAATGAAAGAAGATGACGAAAATTTAAGATGCAAGTGCACAGTGTGGACGTAGCTATTGACAACTCTCAAGCGGCACCCGAGTGCGCATAACAATTGAATATCTATTGTGTCTGCGATTCCCACGATCGAGGTATTAATTTGGGTTCGACTACAAAATAATAGGTAATAGGCAATAAGAGTTTTGTAGTTTAGTACCAATACCACACTACTACTTGTACTAATATTATGTATTCTGTGCTACTACATCGAAACCGAACCAAAGGTTTAAATAGCCAAATGTAATTACTTATACCTACCACAGTGTAATAAATAGATATTTATTACACTGTGCTTATACTAACAACTCTAAGCTGTCACGTTTTAATTAAAATGTTTATTTACTCGATCCTTCAATTACAAAAGTAATTAATCTATTTTCAATGAACTCAGGCTTCGACGTAGGACTCATTTATGTTGAAAACTAAAAATAAAATATTTGTCTTGTAAATAACTAAAATATATTCTGCAAATAGTTTTAGTCTACTATGGACCCGCCTACGTCTAGTAATTAATTAAATGCCCGTTTTTTATAAAAGAAAAGAAATACGCTGAACATAATATAATATTACTGATTGCGATATCAACCAGAACGAAGTCAATGTTACTTTGACATTTTATGAGAAAAATACCAAAACTATCTTTTTTTTATGAAATAAGGGGGCAAACGAGCAAACGGGTCACCTGATGGAAAGCAACTTCCGTCGCCCATGGACACTCGCAGCATCAGAAGAGCTGCATGTGCGTTGCCGACCTTTTAAGAGGGAATAGGGTAAAAGGGTAGGGTAGGGATGGGAAGGGAAGGGAATAGGGGCGGGATGGGAAGGGAATAGGGTAGGGGATTGGGCCTCCGGTAAACTCACTCACTCGGCGAAACACAGCGCGAGCGCTGTTTCAACCGGCTTTCTGTGAGAACGTGGTATTTCTCCGGTCGAGCCGGCCCATTCGTGCCGAAGCATGGCTCTCCCACGTAAATGGTCTTAATGGTATGCTTATAAGATCAATTACAAACACAGGCTTAAAATAACTTTGAATTAAGAAATTTAACCAAAATTAAAGTTACTTGTATTAATTATATCTCACAGCCCACTCAGAATACAAACTTGTTACTTAGGCAGAATGTAGGCGGTTCTCCCTTTAGCTTTATACTAATTTATCTCAATATCAACGCCACCGTGGTCCATTGGTTTGGACCGTCGTGGGTTCGATTCCCGCGTTGGAAAAATGTTGTAATCGAAATTCTGAATTATTGTTAGCTTAGAAATGCTGAGCAGCTGATTCGCGTCGCGTAGTGTCATGGTGTCAGTTAATCCTTCGATCGCGGATTCTTGGAAATCTATTATTCTATTGTTGTCGCGGTCACCGGTGTCCTTATGGGGCTTGATGGGTTAAAAAAATACATGTGGTACCTACTCGGGGACTGCCGCGGTATAGCTATTGCAGTTAGCAGCTAATCTACACGCATACGTCTAACACCGTGCCGAAGTCTGCCGAAGTCCGAACTGAAACGACCTTAGCGTTAGGTTTATTTTCGTTACGGAATATCTTGATTCGGTCGCTGCGCTCAAAACCCGCGAAAAAAGTTCTGCAATAGCTTAATAAATATTATGTATTAAATACCTAGTCATATAACCAACAAGAATTATTATAGTATTGTGGGATATAAGGTGTGGAGGCCAAAGGAAGATCTTCCGACCGAGCGAGGAGGTATGCCCGGTCAGGCCGAAGCCCACTGACGTCATTTCAGACATTGTATATATCTTGCCGTTCACCGAAACTTCGATAGCGCGATGTAGGATTATTAGGCGAATTGTGGGTACCGCCACAGTATGTTGATTGCTGATTGAATGAGGAATGTTTATCTGAGGTACTTCGGGGGTGTCGGAAGCCCTCAGAAGTATTAAAGTACTTAAATAAAGGAATTACTTCCTCTAGTACATCGCGCCGGTGGTCTGTTATAGTTGTCCTGTGCGCCTAGCATGCGCATAATGAGATAATTTGTCTATGTTTTCTAGATGTTTGATGGTTTGTCTTTTCCTCTCTATTGACCCTAAGGCCGTGTTTTCACCTGCAAGCAAACAAAAACACAACTTGCTGCGAGATATATAGCGAGATCTGTCGCGAGTCTTGCAGGTAGATACGGCCTAACATGACTAAAATTTTTCGTCGTGTAGATCTGTCGTCAAAATTTATCGACATAATGTCAAAAAAATATGATTTTGACATTACGTCGCTATCGACAATATAGAAATTCTACACTCGAGAGTGAGATATCTCGTTGTACGCGCATGCTAGACGCAAATCGCAATGTGAGTTCAACATTTACCCTTCCCACAAAAATGCACAACGCAGTTAAAATATTTAGTAATCTTTTCGAAAGTACGAAATAAAAAAAATATCCACACTAATATTATAAATGCGAAAGTGTGTCTGTCTGTCTGTCCGTCTGTCTGTTTGTCTGTCTGTCTGTTACCTCTTCACGCTTAAACCGCTGAAACGATTTTGGTAAAATTTGACATGGAGATACCTTGAGTCCCGGGAAAGGACATAGGATAGTTTTATCCCGGAAAAGTGTAGGTACGGTTCCCGCGCGATAAACAAATTTTGGTGCAACGGAGTTGCGGGCGTTAAACTCCTATTCCGTAAACAGAAACAAATGGAACAAATAAATCAAGATGTTACGAACAAATAACGCCGAGGGAAACAATTATGAAAATCTAGAAGAAAACGCGATTCCTATTTAAAATCCATTAAATGTTTCCAACATTAAGTATTCTTTGTGAAGACGGTGGCCAAAATCAGCATAATATTGACGTTTGCCAGGCTGTTGGGCTCAGAGTAAATGTGAAGTATAGAGAGTCAGTTCTATGGATCGTGAAATGTAGCGTCGCTCCGCTGCATTGCGTCGTAGTTTCATTCTGGTGCTAGCTCACGCCTTTGCGGTCGGCCTCATAGTATTATAAAATAAAACATAGGAATTAGGAAGCATTCAGGCGCTGACATGTCCTCAGATGTGTATGGAGCCTTACATTAAAAAGAACGGGAGGAAAAACACGTTTTTTTTATTACAATTTTTTATTATTATGTTTGCTACAGCTTACAAGATATAATAATAATGATAAGACAGGTTTTTCTAAGCGGACTAGGGTGATAAATAATTAATAGCTAATTATTTTCTCGGCTTTCCAGAAATAGCATGATTATTTTAATTCGAAAAAAAATTTCTTTCACTCACTCGGGTTTTCGTCTTGACATAAAACAATAGCTGTTCACAGATTCCATGTTTTTATCCTTCTTCCGTCTCGGGCTAACTGAGTTACGACTTACGACACTTCCCGCCACAACTGACATTTCCAATAATCGTTAATCCTACCAATAAACATAACAAAATCCCTTTTTATTTGTGTTTATTCAGCGACAAGCGGAGAGATTAGAGAGGGAGATTTAAATATGATTTAAATATTCCTGCGCTGTCGTTTAGGTATTTATGCATCGAATTGATTTGAATGTGTGTCACGATAAAACGAATTTTAAATATGGAACTGGATGCTGAAAAAAGTATTGACATCAGCATTCAACATCCCCGATTGTAATGTAAAAACATTAATACTTCCGTTCTCGTTCGATCTAGTTAGTTTCAAACTACGAATAATAAAAACTAAGGAAAAGTAACTCCGTCAAAAAACATGCTCCAAAATACTTGTCAAAAAACTGTACCGGTACACATTTTAACACATTTGCAATGTTTAGGTGGCCTTGAGCGGTATAAAGGCTGACGTTAAGTACATGACAATTCGAAAGGAACAAAAGATTAAAACGGTAATACTTAGTATGGGAGTTAGTTTCCTTAGTTTTTAATTTTTATTATTCGTAGGTTTCAAATAAGAGTTTTGTAACAAAAGTGAAGGTATCCAAACTTGACTATTGCTTAAACCACATTTTTATGGTATTCTCATAAAACGACATTCTCATAGCCAAATGACATGAAGTATATAAAATTATGTACTAAGAAAGCAAAGTACACTACTAAGATTGAAACTTTTTAATGTTCAACATTTCCATGACATAACATACCTACAGTTCCCACTAAAACCGTGCTTATCGCAAACAGGTTATCACCAACATAAGTCATAGGAGGAAAACATCCCAAAGTTAAACCATTAATTACGGGAACGCACTTCGTCTAACAAAAGACGAACGTGGGTAAACAAAAACACTATCGGCCAATAAGTAATATTATTATCTCGTTGAAAGAGCGTTTAGCCAAATTGCATTTACACCTTCGTGCCTCATTGAAGTCATCGGTTCGAAACGCAACTCTTGGCGTAAGTCGTGGGTTTGGTTCCCGCTTTGGAAGAATGTTGTCTTCAAATTGTCAACCTCTGTGGCTAAATAATTGATGAGCGTGTTCCAGCTCAAGCCGGGGGTCGTGGGTTTGAATCCCTCTGACGGAACAAAAAAGTTTTCAATATTCCTGGTTCACGGACGTGTATGAAATAATATTAATTAATGATACGCATATTATTACGTGTATCATTTAATAAAACCTTAAATATAAGCCTTATTTATTTTTGTTTGTATATTATATTATAGATTTATTCATAGATGTTGTAGGTTTAAAAATTGGTCGTGATGGGAATTATATTAAACCCTAAAACATGTAAACACCTTAATCTTTGACAAGGAACATAAATTATTAGAATTATGGTCTTTCACGCCGAGTGTTGAGATATTTAATGGTTCACTTGGCGTGACAGGCTGCATTTCTTGCAACAGGGCCATTAATAATATAATTTAATGGTAACCATATGTGAGCCTCCTGGTTGACGGGTCAGTGAGAGCCGGTGGTCGGGATCGGCATTCTGACCTAGGCTCGAGATAGAGGCACATTTGTCTGATTTTAATTGTAATATTGTACCTGTAAATAATTATTCAAAGTACTTTGTAACTAATACATATATTCTTTATATTTAACTTCAGTGTTTTAATTATAGTCAGTATTCCCCCTCGACAGAATTGTCAACAGTCGGGACAATGCAGACCGATTGTCAGACAAAATGATTCATGCGTCGGATGGGCAATGGGCATGTAAAGTCGGTCCTGCACCTGATCTCTCGCCAATCCAGTTTTATCCGAGCGTCGGACTAATGTCCGGCTTTATCCGGTCTGGCAACGCTAACTGAAATCTAAAGACAACAAATAAATTGTACGCAAACATACTTTCTAATCGCGGGGTATTCCCCTCGGGACTTTACCGAGAACATTGTCATCCGTCTGCAATATGCATACATTGCGGGCTTAAAATATATCTCCCGATAAGGATGAAGATATGCACCAGCATTGTATAATATCATTTTAATATATACGGGTGTTACACAGAGTCCTTCCCCGTTCGGGACTTTACCGGGTTGTTAACATACATTGCGTGTTTTTCTTTATCTCGCCATGTTGTTATCAATATGTGCCAGCAATGTATACAGGAATTCAAGAATACGGGTATTATGTTAACTGTACATTCCATGTATAAATAAGTTTGCAGAAGCGGTAGTTTTACAGAATCTTATCTATCTACAATGAAGTCACACTTTGTACTTTTTGCCGTTATCTTAGCAACGACAGTTGTCTTTGCGTACAACGAAGAAAATGAAGACTTTATCAGTAAGAGTTGTTTTTGAAATATTTTTTCAATGTATCAAATAATCAGTTAAGGTATTTTTAGACAATAAACTGATTAATTATCAGAATATGATATAAATTATTTTTATTTGGACAATATTTATCAGTATCTACTAAAAATAACTAATAACAATATTATTGTAGACTTGCTAAATGCCTCTTATCGCTGTTTGACTAAAATTAAAACAAGGTCATTTTTTGCGACGAAAACATTACGAAGTTAGACTGAATGTCTAGACTTCTAGAGTATGTAGCAAAGTTGCATTCGAAAATTTAGATCTAGCGAATTTACCATAAGGGGTGTGCTTGCATAGCCTAGGTTATACAGGGTGTAACAAAAATAAGTGATAATACTTTAGGGTGTGTACGTGTTCCTTGTAGAGAGTTCACTGTGAAAGTAGCAGCGCTGAAAGACGATTTTTTTTCACTTTTGTATGGGTGGGCAAGGGCCTGAACGTCACGAGTTTCCCCATACAAAAGTGAAAAAAATTTTGGTCTTTCAGCGCTGCTACACGTACTAAGACGTACACACCCTAAAGTATTATCACTTATTTTTGTTGCACCCTGTATATATTATCCCATACGTTTAAATTTCTTATTAGATCGAATGCAATCTGACTATAGCAGTAGGTAGATAGGTAGTATCTATAAACAGACTTCGAACGCGCTACCACTTGACCGATTTTATGTATAGGTCTACCAGAATCTGATGGCAAAAAGTGAGAAAAGAAATTGACTCTAGCAATACCGGGGTAATAGGAATAAAACATTTTCATTATTTTTTATTCCTTTAGCGGCTTATTTTGTGTGTGAAACATGAAAATATAAGAATTTATCCAATGATCAAGGATATTTTTTGAAAATCTGCTGTCAAAAATTGCCATCAGATTCTGGTAGACCTATAATATTTATTACTAATAATATGTATTCTGTGGTAATAATATGGCACAGATACTCGTATTATGGAGTAGACTATAGGGGAGGCCATAGACTACTGTTTTGCTAGTTAATACGGATCACTCAGAATTCCTTACATTTATGCGGGCTAAGCCAGAGAGCGCATCTCATTGTATAAAATCTTCGCTAGTTCCATTTTTTACCACTCGTCTCTCTATACTATGACGTTAATTTTTTTTCAGACCCCGTCCACAGCATACAGAGGCGACAGATAGTGAAGCCTGTGCAAATTATGGTGAAGCCTCCGAAAGGTTGCGTTTTCTTCGAGTGCATACCGAGTTGTAAGCAGCGGGGGTACAGCAGGGGCGGGATTTGCACCATTAATGGCTGTCAGTGCTTGAAATAAATAATTAAGTAGCTTTCCTTCTTTATTATTTTCGTTACGCGTAGTTTTTTTTGTCAGCAAGTCTGAAAGAAATTGATTCATTGCAGGCCTATGTTATTTGGTCGGATTATATTATGTACTTAGTCAAAATTATATAACAATGTGATTGTGAAGCTTAAACAAAATATGGAACACATTTTTCAGTTGATTACTCCCTCGACGCCGCTCCTGCCCAAACTCTTTGTTTATTTAAATTTAATATATCATTTGGATTTTATTGACAAACATGTGAAAATAAATAAAAAGTGTACCCACTAATTATAAGCTCCGTTACTCTTTCAGCGCTGCTACTTTTACTTTACTTTCGTCCCATAAATGTTCGTCCCAGTTTAACGAATGGCTAAAAGTGATTTTTAATTTTCTGTGTTTAAATAAAATAACTTTTTTCTAAGTAATTTTCGTCTGAACATTTTGATAGAGCAAAATGAAACATTTAACTTATAAATTCTTATCAAATCCCACTAAATCTACTTTAGTCCTTAAAACAATTAAGGAGCTATAAGAATTACTATTATTGCTAAAGAGTCCCTGTAGATAAAACTTTCCCTAAATCTAGTATTAAAAACGTAATTGCTTTCACAGAAGCTGACGTCTGTATAACGTTTTTATCCAAAAAAAAGATGATTAGTTTTTTCACCGACTTCCAAAAAGGAGTTCTCAATTAGACCTCATAGATTTTATCGAAACATCTTGTGATTTCCGAAGGAACACCACAGACATCACAACATGAACAAACCGAATGTAAGGATAGATATTATTATTTTAAGGACAGTTATATTTTAAATTCATATTTTCTATATTTTAATACTTTAAAGACAGTATTTTTTGCGGATATTTTATATTGTCAATACTAACTTGAAGTTGGCAATACTGAGAGGTGGTGAGAAGGGAAAGGGAGGTCCGCGCGAGGGGGGAATCCCGAATCATAGCCCCGCACATTTTCGGGAACGAGCTTCGGGTGAACACTCTCGGCATTGGCGCCTTCAGGTTGGAGTCCGGTCTATGGTGGAAGTGAATAAAGAAGATAGCTTGGTTTGATGATTGGGTTTTATTATACGTAGGTATATAAATCCAGCCTTAAAACATATCAAAAACTTCGAATGTCTAAATTCCTGCTCTGGATTTATGTATAGGCAGTATAGGCCTTGGCCTGTGGGCGACAGCGTCCTATGGCGTCCTAGGGGGGGCGGCAGCGTCCTATGATGGCGGCAGAGTTCGTACATAGGGGCGGCAAAATTAAAGTGGCCTATACTCATAAAAAATATAAATACAAGCCCTGCTGAAATCACGATCCAAGTGTCGAACGTTCAAACTTTTCCGGTGTGTTGTTTTGACAAATGTACTTTTAAAATGGACACATACGCAAAAAGTTTGGCGGTTTCGTACGCTTGATTGTCCGCGTGATTGTCCTTTGTTTTCAAAATTCCAATTTCAAATCGTATCGTAAAGTTTGATTAATCATGCTTGTCATAATTTATGAGTGATTCAGAATTTTGATTATATTATTTTGGTACGAGTTGGCACTGTGTTATGTGTATGTACAGATCACACTAGGAATAAACGATCTTTAAAGATTAATACTCTGAAAGAATAAGGCAATAAATGTACATTCCCAAGCTCTGAAGGTGGTGTAGAGGACTACCACATTTTTAATAATTACTATAGTACAACATTAACTACTACACATTCAATACTATACATAGTCAAGCCGCATTCATCGTTGTGAGATAATATGACAGGAGTAATTTATCTTTTCAACAATATCAATAATTGATGATTTGCACATTTTGACGTTAGCCAAGAGCTCTGTGAATATACTTTAAAAATACCTCGGCCTTGTGGACCAAGAGCCTGTGATGGTCGTTCTTAGTTCTTACCTCTGTAAAGGCCACAAACAGGTAAATTTTCAGCTTTACGAAACGGAGGAAGGTCTGGCTATCGCAGGCTCTTACTCTGGCGTTACGTTACTGATACTTTTTTAACTCTCAGCAAAAAAAGCGATGCTGTAATTTCGAAGTATGTGTTTGATACTTATTTGAGTTCTGTATCGAGTTTCTTTTTTAATTTCTTAATTAAACCTGATTGATATCTAACTTTACAATCAAAATCAAACGAAAATGTCAAACATACCTTAACTCAAACCAGTAAACAAACGTTTACTGAAACCCAGCGATCATATCGGTCATGTAAATTTGACTTGATTGCGTGCGACTAGGGTTGCCAGGCGTCCAGATAATCGGTGGAGTCGTGGTGTTGACTCACGCGATCCCGCGGCCTGCC
The DNA here is from genome assembly GCA_905333045.1 of Lysandra bellargus. Lineage (NCBI taxonomy): Eukaryota > Metazoa > Arthropoda > Insecta > Lepidoptera > Lycaenidae > Lysandra > Lysandra bellargus. Next base: position 10,232,633 of record HG995338.1, read on the forward strand.
AAGGCGCATAGTGGAATACTGCCGACATATTATTAGTGGGTACGGGCTGCGTCCACCATTATCAAAGGACGCAGCAGAAACCCACATACTTGCGGGTAGCGGGACGACCATCCTCCGCAAGATGTTTGAAGCATTTTCTTGGTGCAAAAAAAATGGATTTAATGGTGTGTCCGGCCAAAATAATAGGGAATCCGGCTTTTGCAAAACTTATTGTTTATATAAAAAAAAAACTAATATTATAACTTATAAAGATTTTATATCCTCCGTCCATTACCTTCATCGCCCATTACCGAAAGCTGTTGTAGTGTTAAAGTCCACAATGCAGTCCGGCCTTATACAAATATCCGGATAAACTTTATCCGATCGTTCAATTTGGCATCCTGGCAACCCTATGACCTATGTGCGGTGGGTTATCGCACCGACAACATGCTCGCCATTTTAATACATTATTTCAAGGATAACATAATATAACTTGTATATTAAACGTAAGGCTTCTGGCGTGTTAAAATTAAATTTAATTAAAAAACCAAATAAAATATTCTAAGATACTGGATACAGGGTGTAACAAAACAAAGTGATAATACGTAGGGACTAGGGGTGTATACTGTATAATATTATATACTAGCGACCCGCCCCGGCGTCGCACGGGTATAAAATATATAGCCACTGAATAGATGATTAAAATCGATAGTCTATGATCCTTTACGTGGACTACTTCTTATCTGTGCCAAATAACATAAAAATTGCTCCAGTAGTTCGCGAGATCAGCCCTTTCAAATAATTTCCCCCGTTTTTTCCATATTCTCCTATTAGTCTTAGCGTGATAAAATATAGCCTACAGCCTTCGTCAATAAATGGGCTATCTAACACTGAAATAATTTTTCAAATCAGACCAGTACTTCCTGAGATTAGCGCGTTCAAGTTAGCCCTTTCAAATAATTATCCCCGTTTTTTCCACATTTTCCTCTATTTCTTCGATCCTGTTAGTCTTAGCGTGATAAAATATAGCCTGTAGCCTTCCTCGATAAATGGGCTATCTAACACTGAAAGAATCATCAAAATCCGTTACGTGGTTTTAAAGATTAAAGGGAAGTTAGGGAACAAAGGGACATGAGGGAAAAAAAGCGACTTTGTTTTATAACATGTATGTATAGATTGTGCCCCATTAAATAAAAAGTTTAAATTATAACACAAAAAAAATATTTATGAACGCAATTTTTTATATTTCACGGTGCAGATCCACCTCCGGCGCAATGGCACGACCCATGAACACACGTCCCAGAGGCGACACCTTTCCCTTGGCACACCGCGTCGCAGTCCATCTTACAGGTGTTTTGGTCTATGGTAGCGCTGTATACCTCTGGAAGAGCGGACAATTAAACAAATATTAGGCCTAAGGCCGGCCACAGACGGACCGCATCTTGCAGTCGAGACGGACTGCAAGATGCGGTTGTTGCACGGCGATCTGAATTTTTAAGCATTGCAAATGACTATTTTTTAGCGCAAAAAATAAAAAAAATCCTTCAAATATACCTCCTTCTTAATGGAAATGTTTAAACAGCTTATAACTATTTAAGATCCGCTGACTGTGTCTGCCAAGTTACGTTTCCTTTGTGGTAAAGACAAACAGATTTTGTTTAGTAAATCGCTGTGTATTAATTTTATTAGTAGGGGAATAGTATTACAATATAACAAAATACCTGTACATCCAATGAAAATAATTATAGCGAATATTAACACTATACCGCCTTTGTTGAACATTTTAACAAAGAAACACTTGTGATCAAATGTAAGGAGTTCTTGTTAGCAGCAAATATCTACACAGTAGACTGTAGATAAAACTATTACTAAACCATGACAATAATATTACGTTACAGGGTGGTTCAGTATTGAAACATGATTGTTATAAATATGCAAAAATGTATCAGTCCGTTACTTCTTGAGTTTGTATCGCTGATTTAGACAAAACTTAACATTATATGGTTGCGTGATACGCGTATTTCTGTGGGAACTCCGAAAAAAAGACAGAAAACAAGTGGCAAACTTTGTGTGATGTTTTTAAAATGTTTTTTTGGTATCCTGTATAAAATATATTTTTCCTGCGTTTTATTACATCAAACATTGAATCCAGTTGGAACATTTTCAGCAGCAAAAAGTAGTCCTTGCCCTTCCAAGAGCTCTGCTGTGATGTTATGTACCCATCAAAATCACTCTTGTAACTTCTAAACAAATAACAATCAAACCTTTTCTTTTTATATTTGTTTCTAATTCACAGGTAGCGTGACAAAACGAAGTGATTTCTTGCGAATTGCAAATATTACACTTCAACGCTTGTTAAACCTTGACGACATACCAATGTCATGTTTATATACAGGTTGATCCGGATCCTAAAATATATTACAAGTTGTTAACCGCAAATTCGTGAAGCCAAAATCACGAAATTACAATTTTTCACCCCAAAATAAAATAATCGGCCAAGTGCGGGTTAGACTCGCACACGAAAGATCCCGTATCGTCAGAGAGCAAAAATAGGCCAAAATTGTGTTTTTTGTACGGGATTTTTTGTACCCTTTGTACCCTTAAAAAAAAATTCTCCGCCCGCCTGCAACTCCGTTGCGCCAAAACTCGTTTATCGCGCGGGAACCGTGCATTTTTCCGGGACAAAAAGTATCCTATGTCCTTTCCTGGGACTCAAAGTATCTCCATGCCAAATTTCAGCATAATCGGTTCAGCGGTTTGATCGTGAAGAAGTAACAGACAGACAGAAGACAGACAGACAGACAGACAGACAGACGGACGGACAGACAGACAGACACACTTTCGCATTTATAATATTAGTATGGAAGTATGGATTGAGGTAGACATCCAATAAGGGCTTTCGTGAAAATATCATGTGCCTACCTGTTGCCATTACTGATATAGAGCAAAAAAGGCCAAAAAAAATCACGTTTGTTGTATGGGAGCCACCCTTAAATATTAATTTTATTTTGTTTTTAGTATTTGTTGTTATAGCGGCAACCGAAATACACAATCTGTAAAAATTTCAGAAGTCTAGCTATAGCGGTTCTTGAATTACAGCCTGGAGACAGACAGACGAACGGACGGACGGACAGACATCGAAGTCTTAGTAATAGGGTCCCGTTTTTACCCTTTGGGTACGGAACCCTAAAAAGAGCATTAAAATAAAGAAAAAGGCTCATCTATGATGGTCCTGTACTCATAGAGAAATACTGATTCTTCATTGAAGTCGGCGGCAGGTTAAGATTTAATTGACAAGAACTCTGCATTTCATCCCAAAAACCAAGGGGTTCCCATTAGATCTTATATAATAACAATTTCAAAACAATTGCGAATTTCACCTTCTTCCTCTTCCATTTTCATAGAGCGGTCTTAAAATTATGGGCGGCCTACGAAACGTCATTTCTGTGTCGTATTTCGGATACGGAGATGACGTCACTCTTTGTACGTCGGAGATAATCCCCGATGAATCGAATCAATTTTCCTAAGCGATGTTAAGTCCCGCCTTAAATGCCTCCATAATTTCGTCATGAATGGAAAGAAGTAATTAAATCTTATCTTGCTATGTCTACCTCTAATATAGCCCTTTCTCGTTGAGTCTGCACTGACTTATTACCACCTGATGAAAAGCAACTACCGTCGCCCATGGACACTCGCAACATTAGAAGAGTTACCGGTGCCTTGCCGGCCTTTTAAGAGGGGATACGATCTCTTCTTGAAGGTTTGCAGGTCGTATTGGTCCAGAAATACTGGTGGCGACAGTTCATTCCAGAGTTTTACAGTGCGCGGCAGAAAGTTACAGGAAAAACGCACGGTGCAAGACTGCTACTCGTCAATGTGATAAGGATGCCGATGGTACAAAAATAAAAAGTGTGTCAGTCCTAATCGTCAGCCTAATCCAGAGTATGAAAGTATTTAACTTTAAACGCAACCATGTGCGGGTTTCCTCACAATGTTTTCCTTTCCCGCAAACAATAAGTATGTAATAATAACAGTGGATACAGCTAATCAATAAAATATTTACAAGGCATTAGCATGTAAGCCGATATTGGACATCTAATAGCGGCCCCCGGGCTAAATCACTAATGTCGATGAGCTAACGAGTCAATAATATTGAGTAATGAGTAATGACTTATGGGTAGTCAATAATATTTGCTTAATAGCTGGTTTTGTCGATATAACTCCCTTTTTGAACAGTAAAAACAGGTCGTGATAAACAATAAAGTTTCGATGTAAAATAATTTCGATAAGTTTCGATATACAATAATACAGTTTCGATATGGTTTTGATTTAGTATCGGTGTGATATTATAGTATTTTTCAACCTTATTCATGATGTGACTGGTATAACAAAATATTTCGTGACTACCCACCCTTTGCTTTTTTATCATAATAATATATATACATATTAATGATAGTGAATATAATATTATCCTTTTGTAAAAATATCCTTCTTAATAATATTATGTCAGTATTTTTGGCCTCTGGCGACCCTAGAGAAGCTTCGACACCCCAAAGTTTAAAATATAATAACTCCCACACCGGTTTCGATGACGGTGGCCGGTTTCATCGAAACCATGCCAGTTACGCAGGAGTTATTTTATAGTGCCCAAGTATGTGCGCTGTACACAAGAACACTCTCTATTTCTATACTCTCATATTATGGGTTATACGGTACCTATACCCCACTGGGGTAAGATGGAAGACCGACACGACTGGCGAGAGATCAGGTGCAGGACCGACTTTTTACATGCCCAACCGACGCATGGATCATCTTACTTGTCAGACAATCAGGTGATCAGCCTGCATTGTCCTAACCAAACTTGGAAATAACAATATGTTTCCAACGCGGGAATCGAACCCACAACCTCCGAGTCAAGAGCCACGCTCTAAACCACTGGACCACGGGGGCGTTAAAAAGATATTATTATTATAAAATTTAAAAACACTGGTATAATAAAAGGGTAAAATTTATTCTCACGAAATATCGAACCAATCGCGTCGGTTTGTCAAAACTCAATAATCTGTTCGAACTGCATCGTACAATCAGCGTACAATACATCCCTGTGGTACCCCGGTATCAGTTTAGAACGCTTTTGTATGGAGCTATTGTCCGGAAGAAGCATGTATGAGCCTAAATCTTTAGAGTTGTGAAAACTTGCAGAAAATATAATATGATATACTGCTTGAAATTTTAATGGTTGTTTTCCCGCAGGAAAATGATTCTAGCTTATAAACAATGATTTGTGAAGTTTTTTTTTTATTCAAATCATTTGAAATAAAATTCGGCCGAGTCATAGCCGCTCGCGCCAATCGGCATAAACTTGCACGATTCGATAGTACTACTATAATAGGTAAATCGTTCTGTTGCGGGAAAAATAACCACTAAAATGTCACGTTGTATAAAATATGGATTCAATTTATATATAGTGCGACCGTCATTGACTCATGTATAATGTCTTTTGGTGAGCTTTATATGAATTAAAAATAATAACAATTAAATGATTACTAGCTAAAAACCAAGCTTTGTGAGGTCACGCGTCGTTTTTCTGCATGGTTATAATCTCTAAGCAGTTTTTTTTTTTTTTATAGTAACCAAACCTCGACTGACCGAAGATAACACATTGACATATAAATAAAAATCACTATGTTAAAGCACAAATCAATGGGTGTGATAGTTTTTCCGTAAAGTGCACGCCATAATAGTGATCAATGCTACACGGTGGCCCAATGCGCTGGTTCGATGCATTGGGCCAATGTGTACAGCGGGCTTATAGACCTACGTCATTTGGTTTGTCTGTATTAGGTGACGAAATACCCGACCAAATAGCATAGGCCTGTGAGACAAAGAACCTATGTTAGGTTCTCTGTCTCACAGACCTATGCTATTTGGTCGGGTTTATCGGCATCAACTTTACATAACCCAAACAAAATCTTTACGATTACAAATCGCCGGTAAAATTCGAAAAACTTATATCGGATGTTATAATAAAATAATATTTGGTCAGAGTTACAGTATTGCAATATTTTAACAGAGTGAGTCACCGATTGCGTTTACATTGACGTGTCACACGTAGGGACTAAGGACGTCACTTGTATCGGTAGCAAACTGATAAAGAAAAAATATTTAATCGTTTAGGTATGATAATTAAATATTAATAAAAGTTCTGATTTATTCTGACACGGTTGCGCTGGAATCACCGGATTTTGGTGTTGGATCAGCGCTGTATCAATGTAAAGTGTAAACTGAAAAGTGAAAACTATATTCATCGGCAGATGGCACATCAAATCTTTTTTTATTTGAAATTTTTTTTCGTTATTAGTTTTCATGCTTAGGATACTCATAAATAAACATAAAAAATGTATGTAATTTTAGTATATTAGAATAATAATAATAATAATTAATATCTATGGACGCTTCACACCACGTCAGTCTGGCCCCGTGCTAAGTACCTGAAGGACGTGTGTTACAGGTACCAGACAACGGAAATATATTTAATACTTTTATACTATACATATATTTAAGATTTTTATTATATGATACACATATTTAATACACATCCATGACCCAGGAACTTTATAAACTTTTTGTTAAGTCGGCGGGACTCGAACTCGCGACCTCCGGCTTGAGCTACCAACGCGCTCACCACTGCGCCACGGAGGTCGTCGATTCGATCGTATTATACATAATATATTATTCTAAGTCAGCACACTATTGTGCCGATTATAACTTTGTTAATATTATAAAATATGTAAATGTTTCAAAAAATTTCTGATAGCTCTATAATTTACGGCAGCAAATCTAGACTCCAGATAATAGAAATTTAAAATATGGCAGAATCGTTAACACATTTTCTTGGATCCTGATGATATGAAATTATTAATGCGACCTCCACATATATTGTTTATCAATGGGCTCGGAACCCGGTAAAGTCCCTACCGCCGTTCTAATTTTAAATAAACTATGACACGGAAGTCGGGACCCACTTACCACAGTTAGGGACTTCGAGCAACAGTGGACAGACATGTTGGCTAAACTTGTTACTCTCTTCGCGGCTTTTGCTGTTAGCGCAGCGGCCATTCTTCCTGAGATTGGTATGTAACAGCATATTTCAAAGCTTTATAACTTTGAAGTGACTTATAAAAGATTTATATTTGCCAAAAGTTTATTTATAGTTTTTGTATGCACAGTCGGAGTAATAATTACTAAAACTAAATTATAAAATTTATAGTATTGTTTAAACATGTACGTATATAACTCTAACAATACACAACTTTTTTAGCTTCCAAAAATGGTTCAAGTTACTCTTTGGAGTTAAATTCTTGTAACAACGGTGACTGCATCAAAATCTGTCGTGCATTGGGCTTCAACCACGGGTCGTGTGACGGTAACGTTTGTGAGTGCAGCAACTTCGCTCACAAAGTCAGCAACACTCTCAAAGACTGCAACCTCCGTGCCTGCGAACAAACATGTCGTGGTCTGGGATTCACTGGTGGCGTTTGCGTTGGCGACCATTGCAAGTGTCACAACTTCGTGGAATTGAAAGGTAAGTAGTATTTAGAATATTGTTAAAAGCCTTGCATAGCGCATAATATATTGTATTTCATATGAAATGAATCAAATAACATTTCTTATTTTATTTTTAGATTCTAGCCAGTCTCTAGAACTAAGTTCTTGTGACAACAGCGACTGCATCAAAATCTGTCGCGCATTGGGCTTCAACCACGGGTCGTGCGACGGCAATGTTTGTGAGTGCAGCAACTTCGTTCACGAAGTCAGCAACACTCTCAATGACTGCAACCTCCGTGCCTGCGAACAAACATGTCATCGTCTGGGATTCACTGGCGGCGTTTGCGTCGACGACCGTTGCAAGTGTGACAACTTCGTGGAATTGAAAGCTGGTAAGAAAAATATTGATATCTGTTATGGTTTTTAATTGATTTCATACACAATATATCAATTAAAAGGTTTTTTTTTTCAGATTCTAGTCATTCTTTAGAACTTAGTTCTTGTGACAACAGCGACTGCATCAAAATCTGTCGCGCATTGGGCTTCAACCACGGGTCCTGCGACGGCAACGATTGTGTGTGCAGCAACTTCACTCACGAAGTCAGCAACACTCTCAAACAGGACTGTAACTTCCGTACCTGCGAACAAACGTGTCGTGGTCTGGGATTCACTGGTGGCGTTTGCGTCGGCGACCATTGCAAGTGTGACAACTTCGTGGAATTGAAAGGTAAGTAGTATTTAGAATATTGTTAAAAGCCTTGCATAGCGCATAATATATTGTACTTCATATGAAATGAATCAAATAACATTTCTTATTTTATTTTTAGATTCTAGCCAGTCTCTAGAACTAAGTTCTTGTGACAACAGCGACTGCATCAAAATCTGTCGCGCATTGGGCTTCAACCACGGGTCGTGCGACGGCAATGTTTGTGAGTGCAGCAACTTCGTTCACGAAGTCAGCAACACTCTCAATGACTGCAACCTCCGTGCCTGCGAACAAACATGTCGTCGTCTGGGATTCACTGGCGGCGTTTGCGTCGGGGACCGTTGCAAGTGTGACAACTTTGTGGAGTTGAAAGGTAAGAATAATGTTGACACTAGAAAGTCATGGTCATTTTTTTATTTCAATGCAATACATAAATTAAAATTTGTTTTTTATTTTACAGATTCTAGTCATTCTCTAGAACTAAGTTCTTATGACAACAGCGACTGCATCAAAATCTGTCGCGCATTGGGCTTCAACTACGGGTCGTACGACGGCAACGATTGTGTGTGCAGCAACTTCGCTCATGAAGTCAGCAACACTCTCAAAGACTGCAACCTCCGTGGCTGCGAACAAACATGTCGTCGTCTGGGATTCACTAGCGGCGTTTGCTTCGGCGACCGTTGCAAGTGTGACAACTTCGTGAGCATAACAGGTGTAGTAGATCATCTGAATTCTGAAGCATAAACAGAGGATGAGAAAATCAAGTGACAATACTTAACTTAGGAAGTTATTTTTGACTTCTATGTTTATATAGAAGCATTCTAAGGGTCAATTCAGACCGCAACGTGACGAGGGGAGGCAGGACGCCGCGCGGCTTTTTGTATGGATTTGACAGATTTCAATTGCATGAGACGTCTTGCAAATCTGTCAAACCCATATTTTAGAAATGCATCTACACGTCGCGATGCGGTCTGAATCAATTGCCCGCTTTATATATGACTAGTTTTATTGATAAAACTATGTTTCTTTCAGCCGAAACTGACGTCGGTTTCAAGCTAGATCTCACTGCCTGCAACAACGGCGACTGCAACAAAATTTGTCGCGCGTTGGGCTTCCACCGCGGGTTGTTCGTCGGAAGTGTTTGTGAATGCACCAACAACGAAGGTATGTCAGCAGTTTGATCCCAGTAAATTCATATTTCTCAAAACCTCGCTATAGATATTCACGCATTCAGAACCGTACATCTCGCGAGCCCCTAATATGTGATCTACTATATTCTGTATAATAGACCATAATAAATATAAGGCAGAGGCTTCCTGTATACTGTATAGCCTAGTAAACGAATGATTCTGGTTGGAAAAGTCGAAAGCAGAAATTATGACTACGGAACTTTGTTTGGACTATTTAGGAGATAAACATACTAAAAGTCCTGACCCCTCCACGGTGAGCCGGAGAGCCTTCGTTTTATAAAAATGAAATTTT